>OY728167.1:507568173-508195340 GCA_963277665.1 Viscum album | reverse complement strand
AAAATATAATATGCTTAGTATCTCACAATTATGTGATAATGGATATCATGTAAAATTTTAAAATGATGAATGTGATGACTGTAATTCTAAATATGAATTATTATTTTCTGCATCAAGGAATGAAAATGTTTATTCTGTTAATTTATATTCTTTAGCTTCTCAAAATGCTTCATGCTTAAGTGTATTTCATAAATAATCTTGGCTCTAGAATAAGAGACTAGGATACTATAATGTTCACACCCTTAGAAATCTAACTAGAAAAATCCTAGTTAAGGACTTACCCAAACACGAGTTTCCAAATGAAAAAGTGTGTAATCCCTATCAAAAGGGAAAACAACAAAAAATCACTTTCAAAATAAATAAAGATGTTTCTACTTCTCAACTTCTCTAATTGGTTCACATGGATTTGTTTGGACCATATTGAGTTTCTATTTTAAATGGGAAGCACTATATTTATGTTCTAGTAGATGATTTTTCTAGATATACCTGGACCTTCTTCATGGCTCATAAGAGTGAAGCCTACTCTTATTTTACTAAGTATGCCAAGTCTGCAAAAAACCTTAGTGGCCTTAAAATTAAATCATTAAGAAGTGATCATGGCCGTGAGTTTGAAAATCAAGAGTTTGAATCCTTTTTCTCACAAAATGGTTATAGTCACAATTTCTTGGCCCCAGAACACCTCAGCAGAATGGTGTAGTAGAAAGAAGAAATATAACATTGCAAGAAATTTATAGAACAATGCTTAGTGAATATGAATTACCTATTTACTTTTGGGATGAAGTTGTTAGTAAAACATGCTACATTATCAATAAAGTATTGATTAGACCAATTCTCAAAAAGACCCCGTATGAACTCTGGAACAGTAGGAATCCTAAGGTAAATTACTTTAGAGTTTTTGGTTGCAAAGTATTTATTCTCAACACTAAGGATAATATTGAAAAATTTGCATCCAAAAGTAATGAAGGAATTTTCCTAGGTTACTAAATTCCAAGTAAAGCATATAGATTATTCAATAAAAGAACTAAATGTGTGGAAGAATCTGTTCACATCAAATTTGATGAAACTAATCCACATGAACCTAAGACCCCTATTGAAAATCTTGAAGAGGATATGTACATTCTAAACCTTAATGACAAAAATAGTGAACCTGTTGTTAAGACAACCAGTTCTGGAAATGTTCCATAATCTATTTCAATAGAACCCAAATCTATTGATGAACTTGAAATCCCAAGCCCTATTTTTTCTAGATCTACTAAGACTCTCAAAAATCATCCTTTGGATGATGTATTAGGAGATTTAGATAGAGGGACACAAACTATATCTTCTCTTAGAAATTTGGTTGAACATCAAGCCTTCTTGTCACAACTTGAACCTAAAAACATTGATGATGCTATCAACGATGAATTTTGGGTAATATCTATACAAGAAGAACATAATCAGTTTGAAAGAAACAACGTTTGGAAACTTGTTGAAAGACCCAAGGACAAAATCACCATTGGCACTAAATGGGTGTTTAGAGATAAGGTAGATGAAGATGGAAATATAGTTAGGAACAAGGCTAGATTAGTTGCAAAAGTCTATAGTCAAGAATAAGAAATTGACTATGAGGAGACCTTTTCACCAGTAGTCAGACTTAAAGCCATCAAAATCCTACTTGCCTATGCTGCACAACTAAATTTCAAACTATATCAAATGGATGTTAGGAGTGCATTCTTAAATGGGTATATAACTGAGGATGTCTTTGTTGAACAACTCCCTGTATTTAAAAATCCTCATTTTCCAAATCATATTTTTAAACTATCAAATGCTTTATATGATTTAAATCAAGCTCCAAGAGCTTGGTGTGACAGATTGAGTACTTTTCTTATTTCCAAAAGTTTTACAAAAGGAATATCTAATCCCACCATTTTTATAAAATGAATTTCTAATGATGTTTTAGTTGTTAAAATATATGTATATGATATTATTTTTGGGTCTTCAAGAAATTCATTATGTATTGATTTTTCTAAAATGATGCAAAACGAATTTGAAATGAGTTTAATGGGTGAACTAAATTTTTTTCTTGGATTCCAAATATTTCAAAATAATGATGGAATTGTTTTAACTCAAAGTAAATACACTAGAGATCTTCTAAAACTTTTTGGATTGGATAACACTAAATGTAGTAACACTCCCATGAGTACCACATGTAAGTTTTATCTTGATGAAGATGGAAAATCTGTTGATCAAACTACTTATAGAGGAATTATTTGAAGTTTACTCTACTTAACTGCTAGCCCTCTGGATATTAAGTTTAGTATGTGTATGTGTGCTTGATTTCAAGAAAAACCTAAAGAATCTCATTTTAATGCTGTAAAGAGAATTTTCAAATACCTCAAGCAAACACCCAATCTAGGAATGTTCTATCCTAAAGGTCAATCATTTGAACTAGTTAGTTATTCTGATGCTGACTTCAATGGCTGTAAGTTAGATAGAAAGAGCACCTCTGGAACATGTCACCTTTTAGGCAAGTCACTCGTATCATAGTGTAGTAAGAAACAAAATTCTGTTGCTGTATCTACTGCAGAAGCTGAATACACAGCAGCTTTCAGTTGTTGTGCACAAATTTTGTGGATGAAATACACATTACTAGACTATGGATATCAATTTAGACATGTACCAATAAATTGTAACAACAAAAGTGCTATTAAAATATCAAAAAATCATGTTTCACATTCTAGGACAAAACATATTGATGTAATACATCACTCTTTGAGAGAACATTATCAAAAAGGTGATATCACTTTGGAATTCATTGGTACTAAATATCAACTTGCTGATATATTCACCAAACCATTAAATTCTGAGAGAATTGACTACATCATACATTAACTTGGCATGATAAATCTCAAATAGATACCTTACTTCTTACTATTTCAGGCCTTACTGTTCGACATCTTATTGTGTTATACTTTACTATCTCATGGTTACAGTTTCTCAACTACTGTCTCTTATGCTGACGGTCTCACCGTTAGCACTTTGAAATTACGGTCTGACACTTACTGTCTCACTGTAACGCACACAGAAAAGCTCACTCACTGTCTCACCGTGAAATTTTCTCACTGTCTCACCGTGAAAATTCTTTTTTTTTTTCATTAAATCCATATCACGTTAATTGTGATTTACACCCCTTTTATTTTCCCGCGTATTTATTTTTGTGACGTTTGGTATTCCTAAATGATAAAACAATAACCCACACTCGGTTCTTCACTCAGGCCTTCTCCTATTTACTCATCTCTAACCCTTTCAACCTTGCAACCCTTTCTCTCTCTCTCTCTCTCTCGAATCTTCAGTGGATGCCAAGAATGAAACGTTCGTCGTCATCCACACCTGAGAAGCGCAACTTGAAGAAGAAGAAGATTACACCCAAGATGACACCTGAAGGACCTTTAAATCCTAATATGGTAAATCGCAGTGTTGCAACTGAGAATGAAATCTTCCCCGAATGGCTTCTGTCTAGAAAATCTCTAGTTATGAAAGTTTTAAAAGAAAAAGGCTGGTTAAAATGGTTATCGAGGGAGGATAGACCCATCTATCCTAGGCTAGTGGCTCAGTTTTACTAGTACGTACAATTTTATTTTGATTCTGGTGAATGTTTTGTTGTTAGGAGCTAGGTTAATGTCCAGAAATGCTCTTTCACTTTGAGGTTATGGGCTGCATGCCTTAGTATACCTCATGAAGGTATATGTGAGGATTATCAGATAGAACCTCCACCTTCAACCGATTTTTTTGACCTTGAAAATGATTTGAAAAGCCTAACTGGAAATGGAACCAAGAGAAGGACCATTACTGCTGAATTAGATGGAGAAATAAGGCTACTATTTTAGTTTTTTTTGAATCTGGTTAGTCCAAGGAATGGTTATTTCACTGTGTTAAAATATGAAGATGTATTTTTGATTCACCTTATGAAGAATGGACACAAGATCAACCTGTGCAAGTACATCATTCAACATATGTTTGAGCTGATAAAAGTCACATACAAGTCCACTACTTTCTTCTACTCTCATCTTATATCAGCCATTCTATTTGAAAAAGGTTTGGTTGGACCTAATGAAGAAGTTCTTAAGGATTGTGAGTACTGTCTTTATAAAGTCACCATCAAGAGAATAAAGATAAACTGGAATACTTGGAAAAAGGAATGGGTGGAATACAATGATAAGATTTATGAGAATTTTAATCCTGTGGATTATCCCTCAAGGCCGAAATACATTTCTGATCTTGGTTTGGAACCAGATGAACATGTTGAGTACTCAGAAGAAGATGAAGAAGAGGCTGAAGTAGCACCTAGGGAAGCAGTTATTGAAGCGGAAGAAAGGACTATTGTTCCTCAAGTTTTTCTTGAAGAAAAAGTCTGATTATCCAATAAAAAAATATACTTTAATTACATTTTAATGGTATTAAATGTTCATTTTTGATCTTATGGGTCTGAGTTAGCGCATTTTCATTATGAACATCCATTCTCATCATTTGTGCACTTCATGCCTAATATACACCAATTTAGGCCCAATGAGTCATCTAATTCTAAGGAATGTAATTATAAATATTTTAATTTGATATTTAGGGAACTATATCTACACTTAAATGTGAAAATTTTTCATTCAGGGATCAATGGATGATTCATAAACGATGATGGAGATATTTGGAGATGAATGGAAGCAATTCTAGAGATGGCAGATTGGACACTGGACCACTTATGATACTGTGGGGACCAACATACAGGCCCAATGAATCCCAAATTTTGTGAGATGATATAAGACATGTTGAGGAACAAATCCATATTCATGAGATAATGCTAATTAGGCCTTTATGGTGGTCATTAAGGCGGCCCAAGTTAGAGATACAATTCTGGAAAATATTCTGCGGTCCATAAAAACATCCAACTAATTTGATCATATCTCGAAATAAATAACTCCAAATGGGCCCAAATTTTACAGGATGTTAGAAGACATCTGGAGCTCCATTTGATTCTTCTATGGCCCACTCTTATCCGGATATATAGAAGGTCATCCAAACGCGTCTATTCGGTGGATGAAAGCTGGCTTCCACCTCGGGTCAAATGTGGAAAAGTCCAAATTCCACAAGCTTTACACCACCTATGGCCTACCAAAATTAATTGATATGCTTTGTACTATTAGAGTATCGACCCAAGGACTCAATAATGCCTATTTAAGGTAGTGGTGTTGGAGGATTTAGGGATCTTTGGTGCTTGGTTTCACTGTAGTGTTATGCTGCCGCTTTGTGTTTGTAATCAAATTTCTTTCTAATGTAAGTTGTTTAATTCACCTTAGTTTCTTAATAAAAGTTCTTTGTTTACTCTTATTATGTTCTATACTTATCACGTTGATACCTTTGGTTCAAGGTGTGAATTTATTCACACCATACTTTGTGATATTTATCACACAACGGAGGAGTGATCTTTTGTTGTTGTTGTTTTTACTTCTTCAATTCCACCTTTGTAAGTCTACTTCCCGCTTCCGTTGAAGACATGTCATCAATGGAGGGCTAACTATTTTATGGGTTGATCCAAGGGAGTATCAAGGGGCTGGATTTTATGTTATTTATCACTCCATTAATGGCTAATCACTTCTTTTAAATGAGATTTTTATTTGATGATTTTAAAACATCTTCATCCTTATTGAATTTAAGGTCACACATTTCAAGTGCTAATACGAACCTCTACCTTGGAGTGCTCAAAACTTTGATCCTTCAAGTGTATAGGTTATTAGTATTAGGGTGTGTAGGCATTAAACCAGTAAGTGATGATTTCGTTTGATCTTCTTAAATGAATCCATCTCAATTATAAGAAATTGAAATCATTAAAAAAGTAATTCATCCAATCCACCCCGAGCGATAACCTAGGATCAACTCATTCTTTTAAATTGAATTCACTTAAATATGTTAGTTATCCTTTAAACCCATATAAAATAAACCCAATTTGTCCACTTCATAGCCAAAAAAAGTCCATATAATGTACGTGTCTATAGGTTTCTTCTTAGGTCTCTGAGGATTCAATAACCCAAGCTAAACTACAAGGACCGTTCTACCTTCATCTCTTGGGTAAATTTGAGCGAGAATAAAATTTTGGCGCCATTTCCGGGGACAAAAGTAAGTCATCTAAACAACCATTCTATTCTCCCCCATTTCTTCTTTTCTCATCCAAATTCTCTTATCTTGTCCCTTTCTCGTTTTTTTTGGTGCATATCCGCCTACACCTGCGATCAATCAAACCGTCTAGTTAGGGTGGATAGTCCTGGGGTTGGGGAGTCAAGTACACCAAGGAAACTCATTACATTAGATCCTAATCTTCCTAATACTCTAGATTCCAAAATTGAGCCAATTTCAATGGAAGGTCTTCAAAGAAACCAACTCATAAACCCGGGTGGGAACCAAAATGGAAACCCAAATGAGGCAGCCCCAAACTTGGGGAATGCGATGGATCAAACCATGAATGACTACCTCACAACTTCCTGGACCAATGCCCCCTCATGCATTAGACACAATTTCCTAGGAGATTCCAACTACATATTTAAATGCCATGTCCTAAACCACCTTCCCACATTCCATGGAATGGAGTCCGAGATGCCATACCTGCACATTAAGGAGTTCAATGACATTGTAGAAACCATGTGCCCCCCCACATCAACTAGAATCAGCTAAGATGAGGATATTTCCTTTTTCTTTAAAGTATCAAGCTAAAAATTGGCTAAACAATTTGAGACCATCATCCATCAACTCTTGGGACCAACTAGAAAGAGAATTCTACAAAAAATACTTCCCCCACCACAAAACAATTGCACTTAAAAAGTGTATCCAAAACTTTTTTGAAAAAGAGGGAGAGTCATTCTATGAAACATGGGAGAGGTTCAAAGACACTATAAACATGGTTCCACACCATAGTTTTTCTATTCCTAAACAAGTGAGAATTTTCTATGAAGGTTTGGGTCCGGGGAACAAACAATTCATTAACATGATATGTAATGGAACCTTTAAAAACAAAGCCCCAAATGATGCTTACGAGTATCTAGAAATCCTTTTTGAACAAAACCAAACATGGGGAAATTCACCTTATTCTGAAAATCCACAAAGAACTACTGGAATTCATACACTTAGAGAAGAGGAAATCCTTAGGGCTAAACTCGCAGCACTCTCTAGGAAGGTTGAAGAGATAGACCTTAGGAAAGTCCATGAAATCCAAACTGTTGACCCTGTTTGCACAATTTGTGACAAACATGACCATAAGATAGAAAACTGCCCAACCATTCCATCCATCAAGGATGTTCTCTTAGGAGGAACCCCAGCGGAAGTAAATACTTTGAACTTTCAAAAGACTCAATACCAAAACACCTTCAACCCAAGGTATAACGACCACCCAGGCTTCCGCTGGAAAGATAACCAACAACCTAGCCAACCACAGGGACAAAATCCTTACCCCCATCAGAACTACGAAACCCATAACCAGTTCCAAACCCAACCTATCCAATACCAACAGCCACCGGTCCATTTTCAACAAACCATCCCACCTCCAAAATATCCCCCTGGAATAAACCAACCTACTCAAGCACCCACCCAAACTGTTCCACAAAGCCTACTAGAACAACTATACAAACAAATGGAAAGGATGAACTCAGAAGTCTCTTCCCTTAAACAAGAACTTCAAACCATAAAAACTGGAAAGGCACCCATGCCTACTCAGGCAGTACCATCCTCAACTTCAAGGGGAGAGTCAAGTTGCACTCAAACAACTCATGAAAAACTAAAGGATGTGACTATTTTAAGAAGTGGGAAATCAATTGAGAAACCTGAACAACTAATTCAGAACCCACCTGAAGATTCAAACTTGGATGAAAATTCAAATGAACCACAAGATCAAACTGAGGAAACTGATAACAATGTGAAAGAAACAACTCTTCAACAAACAACCCCACAACCTGCAACATTTCCTCAATGCATGAGGGGGAAACCCAAGCATGAACTGAGTGAAACATTGAGGGAAATCTTCTCACAAGTCAAGTTGAACATTCCTCTTCTCGATGCAATCTAAACCATACCTTCCTACTCAAAGTACCTTAAGGACTTGTGCACTTTTAAAATAAATTTTTCACATAAAAACCAAGTACTTTTGGCTGCTAATGTGAGTACCACCATTCAAGGGACCATTCCTCCTAAGTTGAAAGACCCGAGTTTCCCTTACATCAATGTTGAACTAGGAGAGAGAAAAGTTGTCAAGGACTTGTGTGACCTAGGTGCTAGTGTTAATCTCATCCCATATGCTGTGTACTGCCATTTAAGCCTAGAAGAGCTCCAACCCACATCTGTCACACTTCAGATTACTAATCGTAGCATTAGGGTTCTAAAGGGGATTTTAAAGGACGTTCTGGTAAAGGTTGAAAACTTCATCTACCCTGCTGACTTCATTGTCCTTGACAACCATCCAAACTTAGGAAATAAGGAACAAACCCCAGTCATCCTTGGCCATCCTTTTCTTGCAACAATCAACTCTGTTATTCGAGTTCGAAATGGGAACATGACCATCACCTTTGGGAACATGAGTCTAGACTTGAACATCTATAATGAAAGCTCACAAATAGGGGATGACAAGGACATTCATGAAGTAAACATGATAGGAAGCATTGATAATGAATCCATGGAACATCAAGGAATATTTGATTAATGTTTAAGTCAGGATGAGATTGATTTACTTTGTTCATATGAAGGAAGTTTATCTCCTTGGATTGAATCATTTTCAAATTGCTCTTATGATGAAGTCTTAGGTCCAACAATCAGTGAAACCTTTCAAGAAACCACTTTCATGGAGACCACTCCAATTTCCTTCCCTAAATCTGATTAAGTCAATCTAGTAGCTGAAACTTATACATGTGGTGAATCAATCCTATCTGAAACTCTAAAAAAATAAATTGAACTTGATCCAATGTCCCAATCTTCTGCTGAAATTCTGAACCAACCTGATCTTGAATTGAAGGAACTTCCTGCTACACTCAAGTATGCTTTCCTAGGGGACAATAAAACACATCCTATTTTCATTTCTTCTTATCTTGAAGCCAATAATGAGTGGATGCTTCTAGATGTCCTTAGGAAGCATAAGAAAGCCATTGGTTGGACCCTTTCTGATATTCCTGGGATTAGCCCACTTGTTGGGACTCATAGGATTGTTCTGGAATCTGATTCAAATCCATGTTGTCAACCTCAACGGTGACTCAATCCTAATCTCATGGAGGTAGTAAGGAATGAACTTATGAAATTGTTAAAAGATGGTATCATATATCCCATAGCTAAGAGTGAGTGGGTGAGTCCAATCCAAGTGGTTCCAAAAAAGGCTGGAATCACAGTAATAACCAATGAGGATGGAGAGATTCTTCCAACAAGGGTGAGTAGTGGATGGAGGGTCTGAATTGACTACAAGAAGCTAAAATCATTCACTAAGAAGGACCATTTCCCCTTACCATTCATTGACCAAGTCCTTGAGAGAGTGGCAGGTCATGACTTCCACTGTTTCTTAGATGGGTACTTGGGGTACAATCAAATTGAGGTCTCCCTAGAGGATCAAGGGAAGACTACATTCACATGTCCATTTGGAACCTTTGCTTTCAAACGCATGCCCTTCGAGTTATGCAATGCCCCTGGAACCTTCCAACGGTGCATGATGGGAATCTTCTCAGACATGGTAGGGGATTTTCTAGAGGTCTTCATGGATGAATTCTCTGTGTTTGGGGATACATTAGAGGGATGTCTGCAGAATGTGGAGAGAGTCTTGTCAAGATGTGAAGAAAATAATCTAGTCCTAAACTGGGAAAAATTCCATTTCATGGTTAAAGAGGGACTTGTTTTAGGCCATCTGGTCTCGATTAGGGGGATTGAAGTTGATAAAGAAAAGGTTAACATCATTCGTCACCTTGCATAACCCAAAACTGTCAAGGAAGTGAGGTATTTCTTAGGACATGCTGGATTATATAGAAGATTCATCAAGGACTTTAGTTCAATATCCCATCCCCTTTGTGCTCTGCTAGTAAAGGATGCTCCATTTGTTTGGACTGAAAGCTGTGAGGGTTCATTCTCAACCCTCAAATCCTCTCTCACCTCTCCTCCCATTATGAAATCTCCAAATTGGAACCTTCCTTTCGAACTTATGTGTGATGCCAGTGAATTTGTTGTAGGAGCTATGTTAGGACAACGTTGTGATAAAAATCCTTATGTCATTGCTTATTCAAGAAAATCCTTAAATGATGCCCAAATCAACTACACCACCACTGAAAAGGAGTTACTTTCTATTGTGTTTTCCTTAGAGAAGTTTAGGTCCTACCTCTTAGGATCCCCCATCACTGTGTTCACTGACCATTTTGCACTAAAATACCTCTTCCAAAAACAAGATTCTAAGGCTAGAATGATTAGGTGGGTCCTTCTATTACAAGAATTTGACCTCACAATCAAGGATAAAAAGGGAGTTGAAAATGTTGTAGCTGATCACCTCTCTAGGATGGAATTCAAAGACAACTCAAATCACCTTTCTGTGTCTGACTCGTTTCCTGATGAACACCTATACTCTGTGAGTGACTACCCTTGGTATGCTGACATAGCAAATTTCTTAGTGACAGGAGTCATTCCAAAATTCTTAGGGACTCAAGCTTGAAGGAAATTCCTTTCTGATATTAGACACTATGTGTTTGATGATCCATACCTCTATAAGTTCTGCCCTGACCAAGTTATTAAGAGGTGTGTTCCAGAATCTGAACAAGAGTCCATCCTTAAATTTTGTCACAGTGAGGCATGTGGAGGTCACTTTTCCTCTAAGAAAACATCTTCTAAGATTCTTCAATGTGGTCTTTTCTAGCCCTCCCTCTCAAGGGACTCCTACACATTTTGTCAAAGCTGTACTAGGTGTCAAAAAGTAGAGTCCATCACAAAAAGGAATCAAATTCCACTCACTCCCATCTTAGTGGTTGAAATATTTTACTATTGGGGAATTGATTTCATGGGTCCATTCCCAAACTCTCGGGGATACCTCTATATACTCTTAGCTGTTGATTATGTATCAAAATGGGTTGAGGCCATTCCCAATAATTCCAATGATCATCAAGTTGTGATTTGATTTCTGAAAGAGAACATATTTTCAAGATTTGGAATTCCTAGGTCTATAATCAGTGATCGAGGAACCCATTTCTACAACCGCCCATTCGCTTCACTCATGTCTAAGTATGGTATTTCAAATAAAGTGTCCACTGCATACCATCCTCAAACCAATGGTCAAGATGAGTTAGCGAATAGGGAGATTAAGAAAATTCTTGAAAAAACTGTCAACCCCTCTAGGAAAGATTGGTCTGAGAAACTCTTAGATGCTCTTTGGGCCTATAGAACCAGATATAAAACCATTTTAGGAATGTCCCCATATAGGTTGGTTTATGGTAAAGCATGCCATTTGCCAGTGGAGATTGAACATAAGGCCTTTTGGGCAATTAAGAAAATGGATTATGACCTCTCATTGGCCGGAACAAAAAGGAAATTAGATCTCAATGAACTGGATGAACTAAGGATGGAGGATTATGAAAATTCAAGGATCAATAAAGCTAGAGTTCAAGCCTACCAATCTAGGAATATCAAGGTCAAACATTTTGAACCGGGAAAACTTGTGCTCTTGTATAGTTCAAAACTTCATTTACACCCGGGAAAGTTAAGGTCTAGATGGTCAGGACCTTTCATAGTGCATTATGTGTACCCCCATGGGGCAGTAGAGATTCAAGATCCCACAAGTGGTTACATTTTCAAGGTCAATGGTCAAAGGTTAAAACCATTCATTGAATCATTCAATAAATAGGAAATAGAGGTTGAGTTAACTAAGCCAACCTATGAACCAGGAAAAAATTAATATATTTAGGGTCCATGTCGGGCTAACGACGTTAAACAAAGCGTTGAATGGGAGGCAACCCATGGTTTTCAAGTTTCCAATAATTTTGTTGTTTTAATCAACTTTATATTTTAAATAGGGTTAATGAGAGATTTTGATATTTAGAAAAAAATATAAACTGTTGACCTGTTCTTCAATAATTAGTATGGATGGGTACGAAAGGGGAGCACCATATTCATCCGTGTCACGTGGTGTGATCCTTGAGTAATACCTTACCCAGAAATTTAAAAAGAAGACAATGTATCATCAGTTTGTTTTTTTAATGTGTTTGTAGGTTAAAAAATTAAAAAACAAAAATAAATAAATAAAAATAAAATAATAAAAAAAATTCCACATCGTAGGTCGTGGGTCAAACCCCGTCACAACCGGAGAAGCTGCGGGGACTCGAACCCGGGGCCGAAGGGAGACAGGGGCGCGCGCTTACCACTGACGTACGACTTCTTGTGCTTCCTTATTCTATAATTTTTATATATATAGTTATATTTTACTTCCTTTATTATATAAATATATATATATATATATATATATATATTGTTTTTTGGTTGTTTTGTTTGTTTTGTTTTTCCTTTTTCCACTAGGGAACTTTGCAAGCAACATGGATATCAAAGGACTAAATTCGAGCGGCAAGAACTTCAAACTTCAACCAACAGGTGACTTCATTCTATGATCCTCATATTTCAATTTCCTTATTGAACTCCCCTTTTTATTCCTCTACCCCATTCTAAATTTTATTTTTATGAAACTAGGGACAGTTTCATTCTAAGTTGGGGGGTGTGTAAACAAAATGTTTGTTTAAAAAAAACAATGATAAAAAAAGAAGTAAAATTCTTTTATCATTCATATAATAACATATTTGATAAAATTAAAACTACATATCAAATAATTTTTATTTCCTTTAATCTTAATTTAATTCATGATTAAGTTTAAAAGCATTGATTTTGGAAGTTTGGTTGTCTAATGAAAATTTTCATCATTTTTATTTTCATCCATTAAATCAAAATGCCACAATGCACGTCCTCTAGACTGTGGGGTACTAGTTTAAATTTTTGGGGTCCCATAATAAATAGCATAGGCTGGTTTGATTTTTATGAATAATATGAGTATTCAAAAAAAAAAAGTAATTAAAAAAATTAATTTTTTTTTTGCATGTAGAGCAATGGATTGATAGAATGCGAGGCTTTCAGCACTTGGAGATCGTGACTCCAGAGTTGTCTAGCCCTAAGTTTTTCAATATATCTCTATTTATGGTAATATGACTTTGTTTTTGATTAAGTTAACTCGAGAAGATGCCCGAGTATGTGGGATTCACTTGGTGCCCTAAGGCCTTTGAGTCTGGGAGTCATCGGCAAAGTCTTGCTACATGGGTTAATTTGATTAACTGCAATCTCAATTACTATGGAAATATTGCAAAAAAAAAAAAATCCAAAAAATAAAGAAATAATGAAGAATACTCATATTAGGATTAAATGTGATTCCACCTAGCGCTTCCATGATTTCCCCCTTGAATGAAAATGAACCCCCATATCTATTGTGATACACAACACATCATTACACCTAATTGAGTTGGATGAAGTATGATGATGGATTTGATAAAAGGAATGGGATTTGGATTGGGATATGCTTTTAAATTCATCTTGTTTTAAATTATCTTGATAGGTTATAAAAATATATTTGTGTGTAGTTTACATTGTGATCATTGTTTGTTATAATGTGTTTGAAGAAAGGAATTCAAATAAAATCATTGAATTATTTGCTCGGGACTAGAAAATATCAAGTTGGGGGGTGTGATTATCCAATAAAAACATATATTTTAATTACATTTTAATGGTATTAAATGTTCATTTTTGATCTTATGGGCCTGAGTTAGTGCATTTTCATTATGAACATCCATTCTCATCATTTGTGCACTTCATGCCTAATATACACCAATTTAGGCCCAATGAGTCATCTAATTCTAAGGAATTTAATTATAAATATTTTAATTTGATATTTAGGGAACTATATCTACACTTAAATGTGAACATTTTTCATTCAGTGATCAATGGATGATTCATAAACGATGATGGAGATATTTGGAGATGAATGGAAGCAATTCTAGAGAAGGCAGATTGGACACCATACTACTTATGATACTGTGGGGCCCACAATACAGGCCCAATGAATCCCAAATTTTTTGAGATGATAGAAGACATGTTGGGGAACAAATAACTATTTAGGAGATAATGATAATTCGGCCTTTATGGTGGTCATTAAGGCGTCCCAATTTAGAGATAAAATTTTGGGAAAGATTCTGCGGCCTAGAAAAACAGCCCACTAAGTTGATCATATCTCGGAATACATAACTCCAAATGGGCACCAATTTTACAGGAGGTTATAAGATATCCGGAGATCCATTTTATTCTTCTATGGGCCACTCTGATTCGGCCATATACAAGGTATCCAAACGAGTCTGTTCGGTGGATGAAAGCTGGCTTCCACCTCGGGTCAAATGTGGAAAAGTCCAAATTCCACAAGCTTTACACCACCTATGGCCTACCAAAATTAATTGAGATGCTTTTTACTATTGGAGGCTCAACCCAAGGGCTCAATAATACCTATTTAAGGTAGTGGTGTTGGAGGATTTAGGGATATTTGGTGCTTGGTTTCATTGTAGTGTTATGCTGCCACTTTGTGTTTGTAATCACATTTCTTTCTCATGTAAGTTGTTTAATTCACCTTAGTTTCTTAATAAAAGTTATTTGTTTACTATTATTCTGTTCTATACTTATCATGTTGATACCGTTGGTTCAAGGTGTGAATTTATTCACACCATACTTTTTGATATTTATCACACAACGGAGGAGTGATCTTTTTTTGTTGTTGTTTTTACTTCTTCAATTCCACCTTTGTAATTCTACTTCCCGCTTCCGTTGAAGACATGTCATCAATGGAGGGATAAATATTTTATGGGTTGATCCAAGGGAGTAGCAAGGGTCTGGATTTTATGTTATTTATCCCTCCATTATTGGATAATCACTTCTTTTAAATGATATTTTTATTTGATGATTTTAAAACATCTTCATCCTTATCGAATTTAAGGTCACACATTTCAAGTGCTAATACGAACCTCTACCTTGGAGTGCTCAAAACTTTGATCCTTCAAGTGTATAGGTGATTAGTATTAGGGTGTGTAGGCATTAAACCAGTAAGTGATGATTTCGTTTGATCTTTTTAAATGAATCCATCTCAATTATAAGAAATTGAAATCATTAAAAAAGTAATTCATCCAATCCACCCCGAGCGATAACCTAGGATCAACTCATTATTTTAAATTGAATTCACTTAAATCTGTTAGTTATCCTTTAAACCCATATAAAATCAACCCAAGTTGGCCACTTCATAGCCAAAAACAGTCCATAGAATGTACGTGTCTATAGGTTTCTTCTTAGGTCTCTGAGGATTCGATAACCCAAGCTAAACTAAAAGGACCGTTCTACCTTCATCTCTTGGGTAAATTTGAGCGAGAATCAAAGTCCCTGCTCCAAGAGAAGATGTCAATCTGAAGATCCACCCCGAGGATGAAAATGAACCAGTTATAACAGAATCTGAAAAGAAAGCCACGAAAATGACTACAGCAGAATAACTCCCTGTTATGCCAGAAGAAAATTTGGAGGAACTCCCTATGGAAGAATCTATTCCTGAAATTATACCCTCTTCTGAAGAGAGGATGGAGCTGGCCTTCCAGTAGGCTAGACAAGAAATGAATGAGGAACTTAGGGATGAGTTTTTGGATTTCGACCAAGCTCTTGAGTCTCTCAATCTTGAGAAGGAGGCATCTATTAAGGGGGGGGGACCCCAAATCTTGAGTCGGATGAATCGTGAGATCCAACTAAGTTAAGCCTTGTGAATACTCAATTCAAATTTCCTAGTTTTTATAATGTGAATGAATCTTAGCAGGTCACATAAATCGGGTTTGATCTCTTCTGCCTTTTTTAATTGAAGATAGTTTCTAGTTTTTCATCTGAGAACGAACCTGAGCCTATCCCAATTCCTACACCTGAACCCTTATATGAACAACCATCCTTTATCAGTAAGTATGATTTAAAGGACTTTGGAGATACTCTCTTCTATGGAGTTGATAAACTTTTGAACTCCCAACCTCGTCCTATGACAAATTTGAGTGAGAGAGATGCCTCACTACTTTTGGAGAAAATTATCTGGAAAATACAACCAAAGATGC
Source organism: Viscum album (assembly GCA_963277665.1). Classification (NCBI taxonomy): domain Eukaryota; kingdom Viridiplantae; phylum Streptophyta; class Magnoliopsida; order Santalales; family Viscaceae; genus Viscum; species Viscum album. The sequence goes on along the minus strand of OY728167.1, from coordinate 508,179,165 downwards.
TCCATGAGATTCAATAAGTTCGATTTGAAAATAAGCTGCTCAGTAATGAAGTCAGAACCCTAATAATCATGGTTTAAGGTATTCAGAAAGAGTTGCTTTTGAGATCATAGCCTGTTGCTGCTCCTCAAGCACCTACTATTTCTCAAATTCCTCGGGATGTTGTGTCTCAGTTGCAGCCCTATATAGATTCTTTAGATGAAAAGGTCGAAGAAAGATACAAACAGATGTTAATGGAAATGAGGGAACTTTTGGTGAACCTAAATAAGCTCACTGATGAGTACACAAGTTGTCTTCAAAAAGTACTCAATCATCTCATGTCTCTGACCAAAACCGTGAAAGCTTCTAATACCTATGGTCAATCCTCTACATCTTTCGTGGATAGTGATCTTCTTAGATCAATAGTTAAAGAAGAGCTTTAGAATGTTTTCAGTGGTTTTAATGTGGCTTATCTATCTGAAGTTGTCAAAAACAGTAATCGAGTTCTTGACCTTGTTCAAATTCACTCCAAGATTGCAAATGATGCCCAACAAGAGATTTACAAGAAGGTATATTTCAATTTCAACCTAATTTTCTCCAAGAATGATATGAAAAACCACTTCAAATACCTTGTAGAGAATCTAAGATTTCCTCCTGTGACTCAGGCTTTCAAAACCCAAGTCCAGAAGCTCACTGAATTTACTCAATTGTTGGACAAGTTTATGGAAAACAAAGATGACTTTGATAAGGCAATGCAGTATGGTGGAGAGATTATTACAGACTTCATCAAACTCCTAAGACCTTATATTCATGTTCAGAGTACAACCATTGTTGCTCCAGTGGCTGCACCTCTTGGACCTGGGCTACCTACCTTCACCTATACCTTAGACTTCACTACCATGTCTATTGGCCAAGCTCTCAGTCAGATCAGGCCTGTGATTCTTGATCAGCAACTGCCTCGATCTTCTACTACACCTACTTTGGCTCACTCAGTCTTTAAAGGACTCCCTTTCCCTTATTTATCAACCACCTCTCTGCCCTCTTCTACCTCAACCATTGCCCCTATGGCTTCCACTTCTGCTGATACTAAAGGTAAAGAGAAGTCCAGTCCCTGAGGAAGACTAGTGCTTACTCCTTTTTGATAGGAATGTCTTTGATTTTTTATTCCTATTTCATTTTGTACTGAACTATGATTACTCTTAATGGAATGTGTACTATTTCCAATTTTTGATAATCCCCAAAGGGGGATAAGTATCTATATGTTATTCATTTTTTCCCTATAGTTGCATCCTATTTACACTTAAACTGTACATGATTTGTGATCATCAAAAAGGGGGATATTGTTGGACTCCTCATGTATTAATCATGTTTTAATGATCACAAATCTTATTCAATCTAGTTAATTTATATAAATTATATCCAATCATTTGTATTTATGTTTCAAGTTATCTCATGCTTTATAATGGTTATGCTCAATCCATTTCATGCATATCACTGCTTATGTCTGAATACAGTTATTTGCCTAAGTATGAGACATCGTGAAGTCAGACACCATGAAGTCAGACACCGTGAAGTCAGACACCCTGAAGTCAGACACCGTGAAGTCAGACCCCGTGAAGCTAGACACCGTGAAGACAGACACCGTGAAGCTAGACACTGTGAACCCATACACCATGAATCCAGACACCATGAAGCCAGACAATGTGAAGCTAGACACTGTAAAAAGACATCGTGAACAAGACACCGTGATCAAGACACCGTGAACAAGACACCGTGACCGCAAGACACCGTGAACAAGAAACTATTGTCATTGCTTACTATGACACCGTTTCTTAAACTATTTTGTCGTATTTCAATTTAATTTCTAACAGTAATATTTTATGCCTTTAATGTACTAAAATAATTAATATTTCTTTCTAGACATATCATCGGAAAGTATGAGGTTCGAGGTGCAGAACACATGCAACTTGTCAACTAAAACTCATGCATTCGAAGATAAAAAGTTAAGTATGCCCAAGAACCAAAAGGCATGATACAAAGAGAGAAAAACAAGCCTGTGAACACAACCACGGAGAACATAGTGCAATACTTTCAAAAGAAAGCATTGTCACATGCATGCAATCTGACTCTGCTAAAGAATATATGAAGTGCACTGGAATCCAGAGAACATCCTCACATTATCAAAGCTCAAGAAGAATACAAGCTGAATCGTGATACACTTTTTTTCACACAACTTTCTGAAAAGGACTCAAAGCTTCATATAATTCAATTAAAAGGAGTCCAGAGATGCATTGACATCACACAAGAGCATTCTAACCTCATCTCTATACTCTTTCTCGACTGTGATCATCCTTTTATTTACATTTTGAGTAGTGTGTGCCCCTGTCTGTTTTGACACACACTGACTCCTGAGATGAACTAGAGGATATCAAAATAATCACACCAAACTCTTTATATTTTTATTTACCCACAAAAGACTGTGGAAGAGGTCCCTGTGTGGCCTGATTGTCTCTACCCACGAAAACTATGGAAGAGGTCCCTGTGTGAAATGGACAGTTTGTGTACTATTGTTAACCCCGATCCAGGGTGTGGATCAAAGTTTATTTATATAAAATTCTTGGTGGAAGGTGATCTCCAAGTGGAGTGGATTAGGTCTCGGCTTGAGACTGAACCACTTGTGTCATATCCGCTGTGCTATTTAAATTTTGTCTTCTCTGTTTTACTGCTTTATTGCATAATATATAAAACACTAAATTTCAATTTGATAGTTAGTCTTGGAAAGAAGTTATAACTAGTTTGTCTGAGTAGGATAACTTCAAAAGTAATATTAATAATATAGATTAAGATTACTGAGAATTAATCAATCTTCTAATAAGTTGTTTAAAAAGTAAAATTATTATAACGGTATAACCCTGATTAACTGGGTCGTATATATTTTTTGGGAAACCATTTCTTTTAGAAATAATGTTCTTTTAACAAATTTTTTTATAGTTACTCAATTCACCCCTCCCCTCTTGAGTAAACTACTCCGACCAATAGCCATGATTCGTCCGAAAGAATGTAGAGGAGGAGAACAAGAAGCAGGGGAGTTCCATGAGAGCTTGACAATCATGACTAAGTCAGTCGAATATTGGGTTCTTTTAAATAGATATAGGACAATTTTATCAATGCTTCCAAAAATCACTAATAAGTATAACCATTATCCATAATAAATTAATAATCTTTGATAAAAGAAATATTCTCTTGAGCTTCTTTAGCACTGATAAAAGGCATATATATGTATAATAAATATGTTTCAATATAAATATTGATATAGGAAATATATTCATTATTTAAAAATATTTATTATAATTTTATAATTGTTTAAAAATAAAAATACTTTAAAATAATAATATATATATATTTGTATCAATATATAAAATTATAAAATTATATATATAATATATATAAATATATTTGAATATAGATATAGATATAAATATAAATATTGTAAATATATTCATTTTTGAAATAAATGTATTGTAATTGAATAATTATTGAAATATATATTAATTAATTTATACTTATAGAAATACATTTTATAGAAATATTATTTTTTTATTTATAGTTATAATTATAGAAATTTATCAATATTGTAAATTTAAATTTATAAATATATTTATTTATAAATAATTATGAACAAATATGTTTTTAACATTATTAATGAACATATAATCTAAAATGCATGCATCACAAAAATGGGTGAATTGAATAATTAAAAATGGTACACTTTTAAAATGTTAAAAAATAGATGAGTTTTATTTATTAAATATAATTTATTAAAAAAATATCGATATATACTTAAATAAAGATAAATACATATTGAAAATAATAAAACATAGTAAGTAAACACATATAAATAACTAATAAAAAATAATTAAATTCAAAATAATAATAATAAATAAATAAAGAAAAATATTAAAAATGAATAAATAATACCTAACTATAATAATATTAATATTATATAAATAATATTTACTGATTAAAAAAATAATATATTAAATGTATCATATTATAATGAAATTATAAAATAAATACTAAAATATGAATAAATTACATAAATATAATGTGTATGTGTTTATATATATGATTTCATTAATTTTGTAAATATTTTGGTCTGTGCATTGTATATAAAAGTAAATTAATTACGTATATGTATTTAAAATCAATGTAACAAACATTTCATATATATGAAATTGAAAAATCAAACAACCTTCAATTATTTCCATTACTCAATGCCACTAGTCAGTATTTTTAAATAAAATAAATTTTTAATTATAAACCATTTTCATTAAATGGTTGACTTATTGAATGTAAGAATAAATATTTTTTATTATATAATTCAAATTTTGGGAAATATTATACACATTAATATATATATATATATGTATGTATATAAATATATTTCTATATTAAATGTATGACTAGATAACATTGTATAAAAACCATTAAAACTTAAGCACACATTAATATTTTGTTAATTATTAAATTTTATACATTTTATACATATTTATATTTAATATATATTATTTATTACTATCTATAATTAATATATATATATATATATTAAACTTTTTCATTTTTATTAATACTTGTTTCATTAATAATTTTTTTAGTAATTTTTTAATCTTTTAATTTTTTTGTTTGATTATTATGATTTATTTTTTTTGTTTCATTATTAAAATTTATTATTATCATATATCTATATCTAAAATATAATATTTATTAGACTTTATAATCTATATATATGAATATTAAATTTATTAATTTTTATCAATGTCTTTTTAATTAATAAAATGATTATTATTTTTCTTAATTGAAATATTTTTAGTTTTATTTATTAATTATTTATTTTTCATTTTAAATATCTATATATTTAATATATAATATTTATTAATATTTATAATATATATATGTGTATTAAATTTATTCATTTTTATGAATAAATAATTAATTATTAAAAATATATATTTTTTAATTTTCCCATTTCTTATTATTTGTTATTTTAACTGCTTCATATTGTTAGGGGTATTTATAAGTATTATATATAATGTGCTGATTAAGGGAATGCTTTATCAAGGCTAAAAATAATGCACTAATAAATGGTCCCATTTATCATCGCAATAGAAAAGTGTTGATAAAGAATACCCTTTATTAGTACTAAAAACACAGATAATGGGTACAATTTATTTGTGGTTTTTTCTAGTCTTGATAAAGGATAGTTCTATTAAAGGGATATCTTGTTGTGTTAATAAATGTTTGAACACAATTTTGACTTTTTGACATAATGAATGAAAGAAAGAAAAATAAAAATTTACCTTTAAATAAGAATCATTTTATCATTTATATCTTATATAATAATTAATCCTATCCTAATTATAATCCATGTAAATATGAATTTAGGAACAAAACACATCACTTCATGGAGGTGGAAATCCAAACATTTTCCTGAGTGACATAATCATTTTTCAATTAATAAGATGGTAGGATAGATGATATGATATTATCAATAAAAATAATAATTATATCCTAAATATCATATATAAACATTAAACATATCATAATGACTATACATGAAACATGATGTTAGAAAATGAGTTGTATCGCTACGTGGAGGCAGTAGTAGACACATACGCACTCGTAGTACTTTTACTTCCCAGTTGATAGAATAAAGGGTATATATTTTTCGATAAATAATTATACTATAATTTTAATGTATTTATGATGTTAAATTTATAATTGTTTGATAAATAAATCTCATCTAGATGTGGTAGGTGATGAAATAAATTGAAATAGTTCAGGTAAGATGGTTACCTCTTCTTCAGTATGCCTTCTTATGATCCCTTCTTGAGGATCCTCTGATTGGTCTGTTAAGATTAACATAACTTCTAATTCATGGTTATGGATGTTTTAAGAGAATATTTGGGGTTTTAGTTGATCTAGATTGCTCAATGTGTCATATATAAAAGATATAACATGTTTCCTTTTATAAGGGAGTTAAATGACACACATGGAATAAGTAAGAATATTACAATATAATTAATTCATCCTCAAGGAAAATTATTCCTTATGGGAATAGATTAGAGTCAAAGATGATAAGATATAAATAAAACATACCAATGAAATTTAGATAGCTTTTTTCTTTTAAAAAAATATATTTTTTAACACATTTATTAACTGATTTTAGTCTTAATTTTAGTAACAACATTTTGAATATAAAATGATTATAATGTACTTATATGTTAAAAATTATCTTCTAAATGGAAATTGGTTCTATTTTAGACAATTTCTCATCCAATTTACCTATTTTAATATTTTTGATATTTTTGAATAATCGAATAATATATTATTTAACATCAAATCTCATTATGTTATTTTTACACTATTTATTTAATTTGACTTTAATGAAATGAAGATAGTAATGTAATTAGAATCTAAACCTTTCAAAACAAAAAACAATAATATTTCATAGTTATATCTAAAATTCATGTGGAACTATATTTTAGAAAAAATTTACTAATTCTTATACTTTTTAAAATCATTTATTTAATTTTTCTATTAATTAAACAAATAATCTGTTAGTGCTATGTAAAAAATTAATCTAATTATTCAATTACTAATAATTATAAATAAGTTACCCTGATAAAAAATGAATTCTTCTTTAAAATAAATATTTAATAATTAAATCCTCTTTTTCAATCATTATTTAAAATTTTTAGAGATATTAAATTCAAGAGAGTGACATTTTTGACTTTTATACTTAAAAAATATAAATTTATTTATCAAGGGAAAATGGAAAAAATGTCATGTATTATAATTTTGGACATGAAAGATCTAATTTATTCCTCTAGATGAAATATATGCATGTTTTGGGTGGATTTTTTGTACTTATCTCATGGTTGTAACCCAATTTTTCCCAATTTTCCCTTACCGAGGTGAAAAATAGTTAGCACTATTACTATTCATAATGAAAAAAATAAAAGTAAAATATTTACCAAATTTGAACATCATGATTCTAATTATTTTATAATTTTTTCAGGATTCTGTAAATATATGTGGAAAAAAATTATTATAAATGTGTAAAACACAATGAAAAGTAGTTTTTAGAAAAAAATAATTTTTATAATATAAAATAACTGATATCAGAATGATAAATATTTATAATTAAAATTTAATTAATTAGATTTTTATAAATAAAATGGATCATATGTAACATTAGTAACAAATCCAAAATATAACGTGTCTTTTAATTTAATTGATATAATTAAAATTATTGATAGTATTTGGAAAATGTATATTTTTCATTATTCACTGAAAAATAAACTATTTCATGAAATTACCAAAATTTTAAACTAATTTAAATTTCATGTTATGGTTTATAAAATAATTTTAATTTTTTAGAATACTTTTTTTAAAAGATTAATTTTTTCATAAATTATTAACTCAAAAAAATATATAGAACCATTTTAAGGAAAAATGTATTTTTCAAGAATATAAGGAACTTTTAAATAATTGGTAACATATTCATAATTATATTTTAATTATATAAAAAATTTACAAATAATTTACAAAGTGCAGTTATTCTTATTCCCTCCAACAATTTAATGGATAAGTAATAATGGTGTACATTATTATTGTTCTTTTAAATTCGATGTTGCGAGTATCACATGCTATCAATAAAAATAATTTATTAATATATTATAAAACATCAGGGTGTTACACCTATTCCATAATTCTAAATTTTATTCATATATTATAACTCATTGATTATTAATATTCTCTTACGATTCCGCATTCATAATCCATGGTACATGTTTGTTAATTTTAGATTACATGTCCTTCTATTATGAGTTATGGATAACTCTTACTATTTTGTGATCATTTTAATAATCTATATATACCATGATCGTGTTTTCTCATATGCTTATGAACCAACCCTTGAGGATGTGTTGAACAGTTTTCCATTATTGAGAATTCGAGCTCTTCCATTTCTTATGATTCCTTCCCCCAAGTTATGAATTTGAGTGTAACCAATAATGTATCTATAAGGTTGTCTAATATGGCTTAATTATAGTGAAATGACCACAATTATCATAAAATTAGTGTATTATGTATGTGATCCAATCTAAAACTAATCCTTCTGTTATTGGGATTTTGTGATTATTGTTATTTGTAATGTTTAAATTATTGGCATATATGTATGATTAGTTTTGGACATCTCACTTTCTATCAAATCAAGTTGTAATAGTATGTTTATTTAGAACCAGATCTGGGTTTTTGGGTCCAAGGAACCTTAGTTGGTAATAGAGAGGGTTTTAATTATTATTTATGATTATTTTATTTTTTTATTTGGATTATGAGTCTATGTATAGGATATCATCCTAAAATTTATTCTATGTTCTGATTGTATGGATTCTTATAAATGAATTACCAATAAAGATACAACAAGTGTATGTAGGATATAACATTGATATCCCTAATGGAAATATCATTCATAAGTATGGTTGAGTACAAAATCTACCATCCCTTAGTGCGTGAAGAAGAGGCCTAAATTAACACATGTTTTGAAAGTCTCTATAGATATTCATTGATTTATCACATTATCTTTGGGATATATTACAATGGATTTAAATTGAATTTTAAGATGAAATATATGACTAGTTAGGTTATAAAAACATATTAGAAAAATACCATGGGCATCCTCAGATAAACTAAAGTAGTTATATTTTGATCCAATTATGCTATAATTAAAATGTTAGTATCATAGGTTGAAATGAAGGTGTTTATAGATAATGAATATTAGGATTTATTTTTCATATTAATATGATAATTAAATAGGACTTTATTGAATATTATCATATCTATTTTTTCTTTAAGAATTTGTTAAAAAAGATGATCCTGGATATGAATCTGTTAAATGTATGACTCAAGAAACTTCAATAACCATATAAGGAATCAAATTTTGATGAAATTATTGAGATAAAATAATATATCAATGAAAAACCATAATGTGATAAATGATGAGTCTCATAGCATCTAAGATGATGAGGTTGATATCTAAGAATAAAATATATCTTCAGTTTCTTATAGATCCCTTATCTTTTTTTTTCATTAGTTTGATATAAATAAAATCGTGAGGAAATACATTATTTGGGGGGATGTAATGCCCCTTGATTTTACAATATATATTTCATTGAAAAAAATATAATCTATTTGATAGATTTCTCTGCATCAAACAAAATTTTAAAATGGATCATGTCATATTATTTGGAAAATTAAAAAAAATAAAACCCCTAGTAAATAAAAAGATATTACCGACGTAAATATATTACAATAAGAGTAAAATTAAAAAAATATGATGTAATATTAAAAACTATTAGTCTTTTAAAAATAACAATTTTTGATTTCTTTTCTATTTAATTCATATATATTAAATCAAACAATTTTAAAATATTATTATATGAGAAATAATATATTAAATTTTTTAAAATTGTAAATTAATATGAAATAGTATTAAGAAAAAATAAAACCCTCATTTTCCATAAAACCACTTTTTCATTATATTATTTATTTTCATCTAAAAAATATACATATAAATTTTATAATAAAATATATATAAAATATCCTTCCAAGTTTGAATTGAGAATTTTAAAACTAACTTATATTTATTTTTTGATAGTCTTCTAAAAATAATGTATTTATGGTTAACAGTATAGAATACTACTTATTTACAAATATCATAGCTTATATGACATCACCATAAAATATGAATGGTATTAAAAATTATAAAACAATTTTTTCCTCAAGAAATATATTTAATTATTAAAATGAATAATTTAAATAAATACTATGTTGAATTCATAAAACCCATGTTTAACATTTTTAAACTTATGTAATGGTTATTTTAATAAAAACTTGTTTTTGGTCATATTCATTTAATTAAGTTTTATAAGATAGATATTAAGTTATTGATTTATTTAATAAACACATAAAATTATTTTATTAATAATAAACCATTCAAAATCATAGAAATAAATATTAATGATAATTTTGTCATAAAAATTATTTTTATACTTAAAAATACACTTTTCCTAAAAATGATTTTTACATGTTATTTGTGAAAATATCAAAATTCAAATATCACACATAGAAATTTTATTTGAAAATTTTAAATAATATTTTTAATTATTAGGAAAAAAAGTATTTAATAAGTCCCAATTTATTTAGGCATTAAATTTAAATTATTTCAGTAAAAATTAAATACAAACATTAAAACCAAAAATAGTAAAAGTGAAAAATATAAGAATAAAATATTTAAAAACACGTTTGAACCATTTTTGAAAATATATAGTTGGTGATTTAATGAGTTTTCCTCTTCCTTAAATAAATTATTATCCATTTTTAGTTGCAATTGACCTTTTAATAGTGACATTACCTTTAATATACTTCAAAATGCCACTCCCCTCCCATGTAAAAGGATTAATCACCAACCCACTTTTCCTCACTCCCGAGGCCTATTATATTTGACCAAACTCTACAATAGTATCTCACCAACACTCCTAGAAACATCCTAAAACTTATGTTATTATCAAAATTCCACAACCCAAATCATAAATAAAAATTTTAACGTATCCCTTCCAAGGAGTAAGGTAAAAGTTTCAATTAATCATTTTTAATTTATTTTCCTTTATTTATTATTATTCCTCTGTAACTCCCCATTCCAAATCACTTGAACCTCAATGAATGGTCACATGAAGTCATGTGTTCTTCCTCATAAGAAAGAGGCTAACAACTAGAATAGTGGTCCTATGTATCACCCTGGGGAGACTATTCCCAAAAATAAAATAAAAAATAGAGTATATTATAGAGGAAACAATAATAAATGTTATAATGAAAAAAATAAAGAAGTAATTAAAATAACAATATCCCATTCTATAATAGTTAGGAATACAATATATATTTCAAATATTTGAGATATAATCACTTTAATATGTTCTATTTTAAAAAATTAAAAATAAATTGAGTTATCTCTATAACCGAACTCAAAGTATATCTCATTATCAACTTGGTCCAACCTGCTCCTCTTAATCAACTACCCAAACCGGGCCACTACCATCATCTAAAATCTAGATAAAGGAGTCTAAAAGTTCACTAAGATGATGATGCATATTGTGAGTATAAATCTTAGTAGGACACCACTATTTCATCCTTAATATTTGTGAAACATCTATATATAAGTTTATTATTTGAATGGAATGTAACTATACAAGTAATCAAACACTTGTTAGATCATCATGTTCTAACCAGGTTACCCTGAACACCAATCCTACATGAATCATCTCTATTTTAAGTGATTATTTAGGTCTTCTTTACAAGAATAAAAAAACAATCCACAATGAGAAAATAAATATTATAACATGACACTAGAACATAATGCCTCTTGCCAGTCCACAAGGACGTCATGCTCCACCAACTATCTCAGTTAAAGCAACAAGCCCATCATTCACTACCAACAATCCTATTCCAAGATAAAAGTACATTATGCTCTTCCATATTTAATTTAAGACACTTTCATAATCATCATGAATCACAAATCATATGCTCCTCTTCTATGGGATTAACCAAGACATGATGGGTACAACTGTACCTTCTATAACAGATAACAAAATTATATTTACGATACATAAATAAAGATATAGAATCCATAGAAATTAAAATATTGAACTATAGTATTGAACAAGAATATAAAATCAATATAGTTATCATGGGGAAAACTGATACACAAAAAATAATATTATATAAAAAAAGGTATCATAATCCACACACACACAAGCATAATAGAAAATATATTTTTCTATAATTCTTATAACATGGTAAAGAAATTATTACCTTATTATCATCAATTACCAATGTCATTGTTCACTATATAAATCAATATTATATATCAATAATCCTTAGAACCATCTTTAAATGAATATATGAGGATTAAAGAGACAATTTACATGTAATAGAACATGTTACAAGATGTGATCAATGTTGACTTACCGATTGAGATCAAATTTAATGAATGTATCATTATGAATCAAAGAATGATCGAGAAAAAACATTCTTTGAAACTTCATTTTCCTTATAAATATAAATGGAATCACATTATATCATGTCTGGATTTGTAGATATTATCATGAATGTATAGATTTAAATTACTCTCCAAAGATAATAGAGAACATCTACCATGAAAAAGAATAACATAGGATAATCAATAATATACATTGAAATACCAAGGATTGACCTCACTAGATTTAATGGAATTTTTATTCAGAGGGATGTAATTCAACATGAACATCCATTTGAGTACCTAAATTTGAGACCTCATAGAGTTGGAGAAAGAATGATGATTTTCATGGATATTTCATATTAATAAAATAAATTTGGTTTTATTAATTCTACAAGAACGATTTACCTAACCATGTAAAAAGCATGTGATACTCACTGACTCTTCAAAACACCAACTTTGTTTAGTAAAATATGTTTCGTTTATGATTTTTAGTCTATTATAAGTTATATAGTTACATGGGGATTGAAACACTGCTATATCTAATGATGTTATAATTCTATGACACTCACTGCTCCTCATTAACAGTCCACAAAATTACTTTTAAAAAATGTCAAGATTTTTCTTAACCGTGCAAAAACCAAGATCCCCATTAAATGATACTAAAATCTTATAAAGCCATCAAAACAGTAACAATAATTTTACCCAAAAACATAATAACTCATGAACCGTTACATAAGGTTTAAAAAGGCATAATATAATTGGAATGTCAGATATTATTACAATCACCCACTCAATGGAAATAAAATCATCCATAAGTGTCTCTAGAGGTCTTTCTCAAAAAACTCACACAATAGATCCCACACATATTGTTCATACTAATGAGATTTTTCTTGATCATTTCTATATTTCTATAAAATTCACAAAAGTGATAGCATCTTCCCTTATGTTACCTTTTCTCCTCAATAAGTGATCTTCACCAGATGTTCCTCAATCAAATAATCCACCTCCAAATCAACATATTTTATATCAATCACATTTAAAGGATAAAACATTTATATTCTAAGATAAGATACATGTAAGACATCATGACTTCCATGGTTTAAAGAGGAACATATAATCAGTAATCTATTTTCCCAGTCCATTAAATTATATCAAATGGTCTCACAAATTATAGTGCATATTTTCCCTACCTCCACAATTGCCAGTTCCTGAATCTTGGTGTTTTTAGTATGAACACTCAGTCACCCAAGGGGAACTTGAATGTTTCAAATTGTTCATATGTATTATATTTGTACCTAAATTGAGCAGTAACCAAGTAACTTCTAATTAACTAATCCTTCTTAGACATTTCCCAAATTAAACATGTCCTGAACTACCAATTCCCATTACTTCTTTCACCTATTTATATGTCTTTGTAACCACACTCTTGAGTGAGATGTGCTACTTCATCTCATATTCTGTTCCATTTTATTGTAATAAAATCATATTGGGTACTATTTAAATGAAACAGATACAACTAATCAAACCATTCTACTAATGACCCATACACTAGGTCCCCATATTTCCCATGATCCATGGTACCAAATTTTATTATTTAAAAAGTTTTATTGTATTAAAAGTAACTTCACTATAATTTTTTACATGATTAAACCAATGAATCAAGTCCCAAAATATACGAGTTATCATCAATATTTCATAATGAATATTTCCTCACATCATAGGTTTGTTCCACTAGTTAATTATTTTTCACCTCTAATCGATACATTTAATCACCTATCTATCGTATACCGACAAAATTTGATCAATTAAAATCATAAACAATCCCAAATGCCTCTTCCTAGGTGTTAGTTTCATTTACTTGACACTCCCAAAAAGAACTAAGAAATTATATCTCCACTGAAACATAATCCTGAACACATACCACTATTAGCCTAATAATGACACTCAAAAGAATTTCCAATAGCTCTAAAAAATAATCACATCATAAAAACTAATATAACCCCTCAATGGACACATACACTAACATGGAAATGAATATGTTACATTGACCTTCTATACCCTAACATGGTTCTATCAGTGAACATTAAAATTTTACATTTTTCTTTTATTACAATCAATCATTCCTAATATTTTCAATCCATTATATTGAGTTTAAAACCCATAATGGAGTTTCAAACTCATCTTCAACCACCACACTACCTAACCATTTATAGTTCATAGGATTTTACTGATATAAACTGATCATTTTAGATACCTACAACACCAAGCCCATGTTTTCATTTCATACTACTTCATATGAGCCTCGCCTCTCACATTAGACATACCTTGGCCCTTAGGTATTATCAATCAATATTTTCCAACATAGTGGTTGGGGAAATTTTTTAGTTTGCATACTTGATTCTCCACATTCTATCTTTTAGAATCACTAACTACCTCCACTAGTTCCAATAAACAATAAACCACGACACATGCTTCAAAAAATCACTTTAATATGTACTAAACCAAAATTCCAACATTAGCCTTCTAGATATCCATGGAATCACATGACTCGGTGTCAATATCTTCACCATTTATAGAAGTACACCACTCTTTCATTTACCACTCTGAAAAAACCCACTGGACTAGGAAATCTCAACCAAAAGTATTAATTATGAGACTTATAATTCAAATGGATAAAAAAATATTTTCATAGCTAAAAAATGATCTTTATCTCTTAAAAAATACATATACCCCTACAAAGGTGAAAAAAAACTTATCTATAAGGATAAATGAACAATAAAAATCTAAAATCTAATAAACTACATATTCCAACTGCATAGATTGTTAAACCACGATCTATCCATATAGACACAAACAATCCTTATCATCACCAAGGCCTAACTCAGTTTATGAATTCCTTTAACCCATATTTAGTCAATTTTGTTCTTCTATAGTGGCTTCAATTTCCATTTATAAACCAGAACCATAAACACTCTTCTTCCACTGAGAAAAATTGATTTACTATTGAAAATCAGATAAGACCATCAACTTTCCAGAATACTCCATAAACTGAAAATTTTTTTAATGGAAACTAAATAGAATGTAAAAACCCTAAATTTGATGAACTCACCATGGATAAGTCCAAATATTCTGAACATTCTCACTCCTAGGTTGGGTCACTAGGGAACTACCCATTAAAGGAACACCCAACCAAACAAACTATTTTGCATGAATAGTCAGAAATATTTCATGAGAGTGTCAACCAGCTCACCCAAAGTAAATTATTCAATGGATATTTTCGAATCCCAAGGTTCGTTAGGCCTTGAAACCCCAATATTCATATACATAAAAACAAGCATTTTCATCATTCCACCACTTACAACACTCTCAAACTATCATGTCTCACACAGTTTTTTCCACTATAAGAAACAAGCAATGGTCTCCAATCACTCTAAGGAATTTTTTTTCCAATTTTGATACTAACAAATAAAACATATTACATATCCCATACTAACCATTTTATGAACCCACCCAATACCCCCTTAATGGCCTAAATAATTTCTTCATACAATGAACCACTACATGTAGTAACACATTATCTTCTAAACTATCTAATTGTTTCCAAACTCATCTCTAAATGGATTCCTAGGCCTCCAGACTCTCACTGGGCCACACCTTATAACCATGAAATTCTTGAGAAAGGCAGATTCTCAGTCTCATATCAATCAATCATCAGAAAAATGGCCTTTATAACCTTGGACACACACTACCACTCACATTACTCAAATTTTTTAACTCATTTTCTGATAACAGAAAGGATAACAACCTACTCAAATGACTCACAAGGCCTATAATATATGATATTCCCATGAACTAGTACATAAACAATAGCCTTCGAGCACAACCATTATAATTTTTATTCATCTATTCAGACTCTCACACATAGAGAAAAAATAAATGTTCCAATGAGACATCACACACCATCCTATCTAACCCAAATGTCTCTATCAAAAAAACACCACATTTTGTCAACATCTTATGGGGTTCACATCTCAATCTGGGTTAACACAACAACCTTTTTCACATGAAGACTCTCTAATAACATTATAGTGGTCCATCGAGTCATCACACAATAACATCAGAGGCCATCTCAATATTTTGGGGTCCACATATAGAGAATGATCTATGTCAAACCAATAAAAAAATATAAGACCATCCTATAATTAATGGATATTAAAAAAAAGCATGTGTATAAAACAATACCTCTTTGTAAAAGTAAAAAACAAAGAAAAACATTCAGATTGACCCCAATTCACATCAAAAACAACAAAAAAGAGGAATTCAATATGGTCTAACATTTCCATCATGAAAATCTAGTTTATATGTTGCAAAAAGCATATCAAAATAACATACCATTAATCCAAACTATTTACACAATTTTGAAGAAAAATATACCACCAATTTAACCACATTTAAACCATGTGATACCACTCAAATAAATATCCCATTTCCCCATAAATATGAGAATAATAAATAATTCCATGAACCAATTTCAAAAAAATTACCCGATTCACAGAAAAAAGGATAAATGCATTTCAATATCGAGAATTCCATTATAACAAGCCATTAAAAAATACCCACAACCACCTCATATTCAAAATTCCCTCTCTCAAACAGTGTATTTTTAAAATCCTATTGTAAAAAATTTCTTAAAAAACATTGTAAAATGTATTATTCCAAGAGAATTTCCCTTTTCAATACACATTAAAATCTCATAGAACTAATGATATACAAGGGGATAATGAAGAAAAACAATACTTACCTATATTTTCATTGCTTAATTTCATTCCATAAATACCTTTACATTATTCATAGTCATAACGGATAAAATAGAATACACTTAGTTTAAATTTATTCAACGTAAATATCAATGAATTTGGAATAACGTTGAGTATATTATTATTATTATTTTATGAAATTAAACCTCTATCTTCCAAATGAAACATGAACATGAGTTGTGAACCAACATGAATATTTATTATGCATGAGCTAACCCAAATAACAAAATTCATAACAATAAAATCTTGTGAATCAGTCAAGGTGAAATAGATCAATTGTAAAATTTTAACCAAAATAGAAATCCCACCACTATAATTGAGGAAATCCCTAATAAATGAGTTATCTACTACCATAAACGTGTCTCATACCAAATAATGTTAACATCCTATCCCCTATATACCTTTCCCAAATAGTTGGTAAAATGAAGAAAAGGCTTTGATATCATTTTGTAACTCCCTACCTCAAATCACTCTGTATGGGTTGGCAGTCGCAAGAAATAATATGCACCACCCATATGAAAGAGGCCACCAACTATCAGTGAGGGACTATGTGGAAATGTGGGGAGATTATTCCCTTGGTAATAGATAGGAAGAAGATTAAAAATATATATAAAACAATAATAAGAGTAACTATAGAACAAATGTGGAAGAAATAAGAAGAACATCATCCCATGATATAATAATATTACATACAATATCAAGTGTAACTAGTCAATACATTATCATATTAGAAAAATTTATATAAAATATGAAACACAAATAAATACAGGAATCACTACAAAAAACCTAGAGTCTATCCAAAAATTTCCTTAGTACGCCATGTTATTCCTTATCAACTTCAATATGTAAGGACACTTACCTCATCAAAAATCTAGGTCATGGAGTCATCATATTCACTGAGATACTTTTGTAGGGGGTGAGTGTAAAACTTTAAATGAAACCACAAATGAATCATTCAATTATTTGTGGAACATATATATAAGTGTACACATTGATAAGAATGTAATTCTAAAAGTAAAAAAATCATGTTTTGGGTCATTGTGCACTAACTAGGATACAAAAAAACGTAGTCCTACCAACATTATCTCCATTTTAGAAGACAATTTATTTATATTATCCATGAATCCTAGAACAAGCCACAAGTACAATTTAAATATCAAAATATAACACCATGAGATCATTCCCCACCAACTATCTCAGGTTAAGTCGTAATACCATAATAACCTACCAACTATATCAGGCCAGACCATAAAGATATCATGACCTACTATCTCTCATTAGATACCCCACCATAATCATCACAAATCACATGACACAATATCCCCCTCTAATAGATTAACCAATCCATGAAGGGTCCACCTTTATGATTGGTACTATATAGTATTAATTTATTGGCCATAAACATATATATATACAAAATCTATGACAAGGACAATCATGATCTATTAACACACACATGAATTTAAAATCAAGAATGGTTTCATCAGATACAGAAAAACAATCATTACATAACATAATGTTTTATACATTTTTTATAACATGGTAAGGAACTTCTTACCATAAGAATTTTGAATCCCTATGTTAATATTTTACATCTGAATCATTATCACACCCAAACAACCCCGAAAACCTATTAAAAATCACTACATGTAGATACAATAGTGAAGATATAAGGATAAGAACATGTCATGGTCTAGGATCTGTTTAGACACACCCAATGAGAACCAATGTAATGAACATATCTAGAATAATCCATGATTCATTAATTGAAACCCTTATTTACACCGTCATCTTTCTAGAAAATATAGAAGGATTAACATTATATTGTATAAGGCATCCTAGAATAATTCATGACACTCTGTACATGGAGTCTTCTCCCAGAATAAGGGAGATAATTTAGAATGAACAAGAAGAATAGAGGATAACTGATTACATAACATTAATTTCATTAGGCTAAAATCTATAGATCTAATGGAATTTACCTATAGATTGATGTAATTATCAACTAACCACAACTGGAATAACTAGGTTCTAGATCCCATGGTGTTGGAAGAATAATGAGGTACTTTAAGGAGGTTTTCCATTAAAATAATAATTTTCCCATTAATTAATTCTACATGCATGTTTTACCAAACTGACTTCTAACAATGTGAGTCGCACTGCCTCTTTAGGGGATATACACTATTTGGAATCAAGTTTTGGAAAAACATGTGTCAACCATCTTTTTTATTTTTTTATAGTTACATAATTACCAGAGGATGGAACATGTTTATCTTTAACTGTGATCGACCAACTACAAATCTACCTCAGGCCACACAATTATCCACAAAAAACCAAAAAATTCTACAAAATTATCCACCTAAAATTATTATAAAACCCATGAATACCTCCCAAAATCTTCCTATGACTTCACCAAAAAAAATTATAACTCAAAAATAATTAAATAAGGGATGAAAACATGTCAAAGAAAACATGGAATGTTCAAAAATATTACATACTCCCCCAAATATATTCCACCAGTGTAGAAATATTTAGATCAGTTTCTTATGTACACTAATTTTTTTATGTTTACCAGATATCCATATTCTACCTTTCACCAAAAAATTAAAAAAAATGAATTGGTCGGTTGTGTTATTTTCAGAATAATATATTCATAAGTGATATGGTCCATTTTTCATAACCAACAAACATGGATGGTTAAAAGGTTACATTTATTGAGTAAATATGATATTTAAAACATTATCTGGGTTATGAAAATATAATCCAATTTTAACATTCTCTGTGTTCTACAGAAGATGCGTACAATGCCTGTGTGTATGTGGGGACCATTATCTCCAAGAAGAAACATATTTCATTTTACATATATACATTTCTCCTTTATAAAAATAACTGAAAGTATGATTCATGACCTTATAAACATCTAAATATTATCATTATAATTATGAAATAATTATATTATTCCAATGCAATCACTTTCCAAAACATGGAAGCACATCAATTTTATTAAGTTCTTGTTTGGGTCGGTTTTACCACCAAAGTGAATAATACAATAAATTTATATCATGGATGAATATGAAAAATTGACTACTAGTATTATTATACATTAATAAGAATATGATATTTTTAGGTTCTGTTAATATTTTATTAATAATTAATTTATTATTAATATGCCACAATTTTTTTGTTTAAAATTAAAGAAACAAGAATGCAACCAATTTAATCCCTATAAACTGTAAAAAAACTCTCATAGAATGAAATTGTAACATTAAAAGTCATTATAAAAATTCTATTCCACAAACTTAAATAATCTATGATTTATGAACATCACATCATGGAATGGGTAGTAACTTCGAAATTACAATGCATATAAAAAATAATTAAAATTACATACAACAGATGATGAAAATAAACCATAAAAATCAATTAAATGTATAACAAGTAATTATAATTCATGAGTATAAAATGTAATATATATATATATATATATATATGGTTCTAAAAAAATTATTTTTTTATTTATGTTTTTTATATTGGATGTTAGAGTGAATTTGACTAAGCAATAATAGATGTTAAGGGATTACATATCAAATACCATTCATTGAAGTATGATTTAATGTTGTAAACATATTATTATTTTATATATTCTAATTACAACCACATTGTATTATATTAATATTATTAATGTTTATTTTATTTATTTATATGTATTTTCATTAATCCCTCTTTCTAATCCATTTCATTGAATTTTTACCAAATTTGAAAGGGTGTTTGTAAACTCAGTTTCCGTTCATTGAGTTATAATACTTATTATTGAACATCATCACTATATTCTTGGTACATTATTCCCTATTATGAGTTATTTATTTATTTCCTATTTTATTCTATGAATTTAAATTGTTCTCATATTAAGTTCCTTTTAAATTAATCATACATAAAAATTAAGATGTCTATAATGGTATTTTTGGCTCAACATATTTTATTGAGTCATAATGATTACACTTTGACTATGGTTTTACAATATCATATTCTTATATTCTATGAGGATATTATAATTCCATTTATCCTTATTTTCATGGTAGATAAATTTATGGATTTATTTCATCATAAAATTTATAGTTGTTATGAATAATTTCCATCCTATCCAAATAAACTCTTTCTATTCCATATACATGTTCACTCTTATGGATAATGTTTTCATTTCCTATTTTGAAATATAAAAATGTTTTATTTTTGGTAAGCATTGTATTTATATTTACCTCATTTCAAATGAATGATTTATCAATCTCATTAATATGAGGGTTTCAATAAATATATTTTCAAAATATTAACATGGATCTCCAATTGAAGTTTATATATTTATCTCCAACTAAACATTTACTATAGAAAATCATTATGTATTTCTCAAAGATCTTTATTTATCATTATTTTTTAAATTAAATGTTTTCATAGAATCTCACATTTTTAAATTACATTTGAATGTTACCTGAGACATCTTCTTTTATGATAATGTCAATGATTTTTTCTAAAATATAATTTTATTTATTTCCATGGGAATAAATTGTTTTATTTGAATTATTTTTTATGAGGATTACCTCACAAGTTTTAAAATAGTTTTCCAAATGATTTAAATCTATATTATTTTGGAAAAAAATGAATTATTTTTATATTTTTCAAAATAAAATGTTTTATTTTAATAATGAAATTAATGATTTCAAAGGTGATTTTTAAAGCATGTGTTTTTATGAAATTAGTATTTAGTGATTATATATCTTATGAATATTTTTCTTGAAAACATATAAATTTTATTCAATTTGTTTCTTTAAAACTATTTATAATTTTAATTGATGATTTATAATGTTTTATATCAAGCTCAATGTAATTTCAATTTAAAGAAACCAATTTAATGAGTTATCAAGAATTTAAAAAATTGATATTTATTTATACTGTTCAAAATTATTTATGCAACAGTTTTATATGGGTGTTTTACATATATACCATAAAACTTTTACATTTATTATGATACAATTGGGATATTTTCATATGATACCATCTACATTCTTTCTGTCAATGTATTTTGAAATGTTTTATAAATTTCTCCATGATACCCATATCTTTTCTATGAAATAATTGAGTGATGTTTGATTTCATGTGGAACACATATGGATGGATGATTAACAAGTGGGTGTTATATCTCCCTCCAATGAATTAGTTAACATTTTATACCACATTATATAAATACGTTGAATGCGAAGACAACATTGATTAGATATATTCATAATATTGACTGTTGAATCGATGAAGATTACCTATATTCACAAAAGAGTATAAAAATGATATCTATTATCTATATTCACAATCTTCAGTGTGAAAATAATTAAAATTCTCTATGTTAACAAGATTGTGTGTGGAAATAATTAATATTATATACATTCAAAATACTGAGCATGGGAACAATGCTTATTAGATATATTCACAAGATTGATCTTGAACATGATGTCGATTAACAATATTTACAAGATTGAGTGTTAACATGATGTGGAATATCTACATTATGGAGAATCAGTGTGTACATGACATATATTATCTACATACATATTATTTAGTGTGTAAAATATGATAATTATTTATGTTCACCATATTGAGCATTATTCTCACAATATTGAGCATGGATATAATGCAGTTAGTTACGTTCAAAATATTATGAGTTATTATTATTAGTATTATTCTATATTTTTTTATTCTTATGTCATAATCCACATATTATAATTTTTATATCATATTTATATACTATTATGACATAGGTAATTTTTTTCTACTAGTGATTAAATTTCATTCCATCATGAAAAGAGATTAATTATTATTGTTCCTAATTTTTTTTAAAAGGATATTTATCACTTCTGATGTTTCATCATATTCTTATAATCTACCTGTGATGAAATTTTGATAAGTTTTCACCTACTGGGTATTTTGAGATCAACCCACTATTATATTTCCTTTCCACTAGCTATATATGTTAGTATAACCTACAAGTAGTCTAGAAGGAGGACTAGTGTGGTTAAATTATAGATACATTTTTCACATATAGCATAAAACATGTCACTTATCTAGATGATACTCTAGAAATAGACCTTATGTTCTCAGGAATGTGTCTTTATTATAAATCTAACATGTATTTGAATATAGTTACAAAAGAATTTTTCTAACACCGTTTTTTGAGAGTGTCGGTCTAGGGAAAATTAGACCCAGAATTACATATCTATATAATATATTTAGTAAATATTTATACATTTTCATATGATATGTAAGGAATTATTTGTGAACCTAATCCATGATGTTTATTATAATTTTGACTTATCCTAAAATACTAAGTTACGATACTTTTTCCACTCTTTTTGGATGGTATAGTAAATGAGCCTTGACATATGAAATGATTTTCCATGTTTATGTTTGTGCTACATTTCTATGTTATAGAATATTATTTTTTTATAATTATAGGGTCTATGATAATTAAATAAATATTATACATTATTATGCATAATTTCATATGTAATTTTTACATACTTATGTCTTGATTCAATATTATGATCCTATTTTAATTTGGTATGATTTTATTATTGTATGTTTTTGTACCATGATTATGTTGTCATACCCAGATGTTCATCTTATACAAAATTATGATATTTTATCAATATATATTATATTCAACTCATACTAAGAATATGAGGTCATTATATATTTGGATAGTTTATTTATAGAATGGATTTCACTCTAGAGAATTCACATCATGCCCCTTTTGTTCTTCCTTCCGCACCTCCCAATTTCTAGAAGAATACCTTGATGGAGAATCCTCTTCAGCCACATTTGGGAATAACATTCTCTCTTTTTCTTCCATCATCATCATCAAGATCACCATTTGATGGGGCTAGGTCATTAGTGATGTGATCCATCAAGGAGGAGCTTGTTTTCCCACCTTATTTTTTTATATAACCCAATTTCAAACCACTAAAACTATTTTGATTTCACCATCACACATGGATTGTGTAACATCCCAAGTAGGTAATGAATAATAGATATTTTTATCTATGTCTATTAATGATTAATATAGTGTTTTATAGGCTTAAAATGAAAATAAATACAATCTTATGCATGGAATACACTAATATTCTTAAAAGATTGTTTTACAACCTTTTTATGGCAAACCCTTTTTGAATCAAACTTTTGACAATTTTATAATATATATTTGTCAAAATAAACATATTCATTATTATTGGGACATTTAAATTTACATTGGATAAATTTTTGGAATTTTTCTGACAATGTTCATTTTTTTAATGAATAGTGAAAAATACTGCATTTTACATTAAAACTGCTTTTTCATTTAATTTAATTATATGGTTAGATTATATTTTGAATTGGTTTTAAAGTGGAATTAGAATATATTTTTACCATTTAATCCAATGGTGGTCATTGGAATCAATTTCACTTTGAAATTGGACTTAAACTAGTGTCAATCTTTTGATACTTATTGTTTCATACAAACACGCTATTTGTCATGACAGCGAGAATTAATTATTAAATTAATTAATGCATATTATATGTTTTTAATTTTGTAAAATAGACATCATTTTTGAATTCGGAATATCAAATATAGCTTAGGGTAAAGTTTTGGTATCTTTCTGAAAAACTTCAATTTTTGATGAATAGTGAAACCACTAAGTGGTAGTTAAAGAAACTGATTTTTCGTTTAAATGAAACTTTGCCACTTCTGTGATTTGATTTTCAAAAATACGACATACATGGTTTTCATTAAGAAGTAAAATGTGGTTCAATGAGATTAAAATAATTTTTTGGTAAATAGTAACTTTTAAGTTCTTAATCGCGATTAGTGGTAATTAGTGTAGTTTAAGGTAAAAATAATATTTTAATAATATGAGATGAGCTTGACACATGTCCTACCCTCATTGGATGTGTCATGTCCGACCAATACAATCCATGGGTCAACTTGGGGACCCCATGGAGCCACTTTGGTTGGGAAATGACATAAATAACTTTTTATTTAATGTTAAAGTAAAAATAACACAAACATGAGATGTTTTACTAAAACAATTTATAAATGGGGTTATACAAATCATATTTTTGATTATAAATATTCATTGGAAAACTAAAAAGATTTCCTACATCATGATATTTTTTTATAATTTTTAGACATTAAATAAATTAAATTATTTATGACATCATGATGATGCAGCGATGACCTCATTATTTAACGATTTAAATAAAATGGAAAGATAATGTAATATATAAGACCTAAACATGTCCAAAACCTATTTTATGAGTGGATTTCGAACCCTTATCACCTTATCCTCGAATTATATCAATTTGGGACCTCTTAAATCCGAATACCATTTTAAAATAAAGTGAATTTTCTTTACTTTCCAAGAGTGCCCCTCCTCTCCTCTTATAAAAGGCCCCCACCTCTACCTCCTTACCCACACTCCCAAAGCCTTTGGCTCGGAAAACCCCTGACCATTTTGTCTCTAAACATCCCTCTCTTACTCCTTGAAGCATCACTTTGGGCAGAAGTCTTCCCAAGGAAGCCTTTGAGCTCAAACCAAAGGGAGTTACCCGATTTTAAGGTAATGTCTTCACTTGAGTCCTTTTGTTTTATTTTGCTTCTCCAACCCCCTAAAATATTTTTATTCATTTATTTTGTAACAACTCCAGTATCTTCAATATACTAGGATATTTTTATAAGAAGGATTAGAGCTACACTTACACACACCTACATCTAATGGTTAAAGGACATACTGTTTCTGTGGATGGTGAATTTATGCCTCCCGAAAAGATGATTGTTCAAAATTCATTTAACACATTCAAAGGTGGCCATTAAGATGTCACTATATTTATATATGATATATAATATGTTTATTTTTTCCTTAAGCTTCTGTATTTTTCATTTTGGGCATACCTTTATGGTTTCCATTATGGGTAAACGCGATATCTTCATTTAAGGAAGTGCGGACTACCGCCCCCTCAAAGTGATTTGATTCATTAAACACCATATGTGGGACGTATAAAGGATGGAACTATGATATTATATATGATATTATACTGGAATTATAATATACCTTTATATAATTATGATTCCATTCTATAAAATACGAAATAGAAATGAAAGTAGCGTTCATGCGTACGTACGACTTACCGTCTCCATAAACGGTGCATTTCATTTCTTACCTCTAAATGATTATGTAATATTATAAATTCATACATGTACTGGATATATATGACATATATGATATCTACATCATGAATACCATTATGGATATAATGGATACATGAAAAACTTGTAATTATAAAGGGCTTATTTTTGACTCAAGTACCAATGATCGTTAAAACGACCATTATTAACTTAAATAATTACATAGTGTTCATGACATGGCAATAAGTGATATAAAAGGAATAATGAACTTGAAAAATTTTATTAAAAAAGTAGAAATTAACTCAAGTTTATTATTCAGGAGATTAAAGAACGACCGAGTCAAGTCGGACCCGAGGTATGGGACTTCGTCTCAATCTCCTTTCATTGAGGCATATTTTGTTTTATACACAACCTTCTTTTATACGGTGTATAAACCCCTTTGACTTTTACATTTATTCAAAAGGAATATTTTTTATACGAAGCGTTTACTAAATGAAAAAATGAAATGTTTTTGTTGTACGTATGCGGCGACAACGACTTCTCCGCCGCCGTGACCATTATTTGAGTTTCGGCTTCCTCTACAAGCCATACTTTTTTTTAAAAGAAAAATAAATACCATGTTTTACTTTTATTTTATTTTGGTATTGAAAATTGTTTTCATAATTTTTTTATATCAATGTGTTGTATTGATATATTGTGATTGAATGGTGGAAATGTTATGTTTCCTTTATGCATGTTTTATGTGATACGACTATGTTGTGGTTCTTGGGCATTATTATGAAGACGGGTGGTTCCATGATAAACTAAGGGAGGGTGAGCCCGATATAGCTCTCCAATGCATTGGGTAACGCGAAGGAGTGAAACTTTAAGGTTTCTCCAAAGAGATTTAGGGAATATACTGTGATGGGTATTCCAAACGTAACCAAGAGGGTTACTCCCTACGTAAGAATGTTATGAATGCCTCAAGTTACCTTTATGTCTTATGATTTCTATGATTTATTCATGATTTGATGAGGTATGTTAAAGTGCTTATGTTTTATGGGTAAAGTATGATTTCATTCTTATGTATATATGTACCCATGTTTCCTTTCCGTATTTTTATATCCCTTACTGAGCTTTTTATGCTCATCCCAAGTTTTTTTGAAATGTTTTTCACAGGTCAAGGGGAAGGTACATGATATGATAATAGTGTCAAGGAAGTGTCAAGAAAGAATCCATGTTTTATTTTAAATATGTTTCCATTGATGGGAAAGAAGAATAATATCTTTATGCAACCACATTGTTTATATGTGGAATGTAATGCAAGTTTTATGATCTAATTCTCTAAAACTCTAAATCCGAAAATATCCTCAATGTGTAATCTTGTAATAACTCAAGATAAGTAAGGTTTAAGGCTGGGGCCTTATAGTTGGTATCAGAGGTCGGTTTAGATAACTTTAGGAGTTAGAATTTTATTAAATGATTATCCAAAAATATTTTTTTATGGTCAAATTGAAGTGATGTAGCATTTGAATATTACCATGTTGCTTCATCTAAGACATGTTTGTTCAGAATGGTTTTCCATAGAGGAAACATGGAAGCAGTGATAGGAAGGCATACAGAAGGAAATAACCTTCCGAATCAGCATCCTGAGATGGTCGGAATTGGAACTGAACAGTTTGTTGCAGTAATGACGCAGTTGAATCAAGCGATAAATGGTGGTGGTATCCATGCACGAGATCAGCCAGATCAATCGCAGAGGAACATGTCAGTTGTGGAACATTTCATGAGGCAACATCCCCCATCATTTAGAGGATCATCTGACCCTGTTCTAGCTGAAGGGTGGATTAAAGCACTGGAGAAGATTTTCGATGTCATGGGGTGTTCAGACAATCAAAAGGTTAGTCTTTCTATTTACCGTTTGGAGGGTGAAGCAGATCAGTGGTGGTCGATGGTTAAAAATATCAGGGATGATGATGATATTGATGCTCTTGACTGGGATGAATTCAAATGTATGTTTCTTGAGAAGTATTTTCCTAAGGCTGTTCGACTTAGGATGGAAAAGAAATTCTTGGAATTGAGGCAAGAGGAAGACTCAGTGGCCGCCTATGAAGAAAGGTTCACTCGATTGGCAAGGTATGCTCTAAATTTTATCCGAGACCCTGATAGTAAAATCAATCATTTTTTACTCAGGATTAAAGCCAAAATATCGAAGGGCATTAGCTTCTAGTGATTTTAAAAGTTATGAAAATATTTTTCGATGTGCTGAGAAGGTGGAAATGGAGTTTGCCGATGATCAAGTGTTTTATAACAACCAACAGAAGAAGAGACCGAGGTGGCAGGAGAAAGGTAAGAATTCTTCAAAAAAGTCTGATGGTAAGAAAACTAAGTTTCCAGTTTGTGATAAATGTGGAAAAGGCATGCTGGGGAATGTCTTCTGAATTCTAGAAAGTGCTACCGATGTGGTAAGATGGGACATAAGGCTCATGATTGCACTGAAAAAGATCAAGGTGAAGGTAAGACCAAATTTGATTTACAGTTAGTGAAATGTTTTAAGTGCAATGAGAAGGGTCACTATGCAAATGAGTGTCCAAAAAAGATCTTGAGTGATGGGAATAAGTTAGACTACAAGAAGAAATGGGTGGTGAAATCCTTTTCAACTACTTCAGCAGATGTCAGGCCATCAAATGAAGTTGTATCAGGTACTTTGTTTGTTTTTTCAGATTATTTCAGTGTGTTGTTTGATTCGGGGTCTACACATTCTTTCATATTTGAAAAATTTTCTAGTAAAATGAGAATACCATCTCAAGAAATGACTCATGAAATTTTGGTAAAAACACCTGGGGAAATGTTGAGGCAAAAATAATTTATAAGAATCTTCCTATCCTTATCTGTGGAAAGAACCTACTTGTAAACCTTATTGTTCTACCTCTAGTAGAGTTTGATGTTATCTTGGGTATGGATTGGCTCTCTATTTACCATGCTAAGATTTATTTTAGAGCTAAAGAAGTTTCTTTTCAGAAAGACTTTCAGTTTGTGTACAATAATGAATCCTTATTGTTGATAACTTATCAAGAGGCCGAGAAACTTGTAAAAGATGGAAATGAATGTTACCTTGCACACATTGTTGAAAATAAAGGAACTGTTCAGATTAATGATGTGCCAGTGGTAAATGAGTATCCTGATGTTTTTCCTGATGAGTTTCCTGGAATAATACCAGATCAGGAAGTTGAATTTACTGTTGACTTAGTTACTGATTCTAAGCCAATTTCAAAACCCCCTTATCGAATGGCTCAAATTGAACTTTTAGAGTTGAAGGAGCAATTGCAAGATTTATTAGAGAAAGGTTTCATTAGACCTAGCACATCACCATGGGGTGCTCCTGTTTTATTTGTTAAAAAGAAAGATGGTTCAATGAGACTTTGAATTGATTATAGAGCCTTGAATAACATCACTGTTAAGAACAAATATCCTTTGCCTCATATCGATGATTTGTTTGATCAGCTTCAGGGAGCTCAGTATTTTTCAAAGATTGACTTGAGATCGGGGTACCATCAGCTGAAGGTAAAGGAAGCAGATATTCCGAAGACCATATTCCGTACAAGATATGGCCATTATGAATTTGTAGTAATGCCTTTTTGGCTAACCAATTCACCTGATGTATTAACGGACTTAATGAATAGAATTTTCCATGAGTTCTTGGATAAGTTTGTGGTGGTTTTCATTGATGATATTTTGGTGTTTTCTAAAAGTAAAGAGTATCATGAAAGACATTTAAGGGTTATCTTGAAAACCTTAAAAGAAAAGAAATTGTATGGGAAATTCAGCAAGTGTGAGTTTTGGTTGCAACAAATTTCTTTCCTTGGTCATATTGTTTCTAAGGATGGGATAACTGTTGATCCTGCAAAAACAAAGGTTGTTGAAGAATGGCCAAGACCCCCAAATGTAACTGAGATTCGTAGCTTCCTTGGTTTGGCAGGCTATTACCGAAGGTTTGTTAGAAATTTTTCACGGTTATCTAGTCCAATGACTAAGCTAACTCAGAAGGGTGTTAAGTTTATCTGGACAAAATAATGTGATGATTGTTTTCAGGAATTGAAAAGAAGATTGGTGAATGCTCCAGTTTTGGCACTACCTTCCATGAATGGTGAGTTTGTTATATACAGTGATGCTTCATTGAAAGGACTTGGTTGTGTCCTAATGCAGAATGATCAGGTAATTGATTATGCTTCACGATAGTTGAAAACTCATGAGGTAAATTACCCTACACATTATTTGGAATTAGCTGCTTTTGTTTTCGCTTTAAAAATTTGGAGGCATCATTTGTATGGAGTAAAGTGTGAAATATATACTGATCACAAAATTTTAAAGTATATATTTACTTAGAAAGAGTTAAACATGAGACAGAGGAGATGGCTGGAATTAATCATTAATTATGATTGTACAATTCATTACCATCCGGGAAAAGCAAATAAAGTGGATGATGTTTTGAGTCGAAAAAGTAATGCTTCGTTAATAATTTTGCGTTTAGAACATGATCCTTTGGTTAAGGATTTGATGAACTATGGCATTGAAGTTTTTGGCGCAGGATGTTCTTCTGTTTTGTTTCAGGTATCAGTGAGATCTTCTCTATCAGACAGAATCAAGCAAGCACAAAAGCAAGACAGTGAGTTGCAGAAAAAGGTAGAGCTGGTTCAGAAAGGTAAGTTGCCAGAATTCAACATTGATAATGATTGTGTTTTGAGATTTGGGAAGAGATTGTGTGTGCCTTGTGATTCATAGTTGAAGAGAGAGTTGTTATGTGAAGCTCATAGTTCTCTGTTTTCAGTTCATCCTGGCAGTACTAAGATGTACAGAGATCTGCGGGAGTATTACTGTTGGAATGGAATGAAAAGAGATATTGCTGATTTTACTATGAAGTGTTTGACATGTCAACAGGTTAAAGCAGAGCGGCAGTTACCGAAAGGGATGCTTCAGCCTTTACCAGTTCCAGAGTAGAAATGGGAGAATATATCCATGGACTTTGTCGTGGGATTACCGAAACATCTCGAGGTAATAATGCAATCTGGGTTATTGTTGATCGCTTGACTAAATCTGCTCATTTCTTTGCTATACGAGATACTTTTTCCCAAGATCAACTTTCCCGTTTGTATCTTAAAGAGATAGTTAGGTTACATGGAGTTCCCCTCTCCGTTGTATCTGACCGTGATCCCAGGTTCACTTTTAACTTTTGGAAAGGCCTTCAAAATTCGTTGGGTACTGAATTAAATTTTAGTACAGCTTTTCATCCTCAATCAGATGGGCAGTCAGAACGAACAATTCAGACCTTGGAGGATATGCTACGAGCTTGTTCGATGGATTATCAGGGAAGTTGGGACTAACATCTTTCTTTGGTTGAATTTTCATATAATAACAGTTTTTATTCCAGTATATAGATGGCACCATTTGAGGCATTATATGGGAAGCGGTGTCGAACTC
The DNA here is from genome assembly GCA_963277665.1 of Viscum album. Lineage (NCBI taxonomy): Eukaryota > Viridiplantae > Streptophyta > Magnoliopsida > Santalales > Viscaceae > Viscum > Viscum album. The sequence goes on along the minus strand of OY728167.1, from coordinate 508,147,619 downwards.
CAGCTTTCTGGGATGAAGTGGGTGAGAGGAAGTTGATGGGACCATAATTGGTAGAAGAGTTGGCAGAAAAAGTTCAGCTGATACAGAAACACATGAGAACAGCTTAGAGTAGGCAGAAGAGTTATGCAGACAATAGGAGGATCTCTCTTTTGAGGTAGGTGATCATGTTTTTCTCAAAGTCATAGCATGGAAAAGTGTGATGCGATTTGGTAAGAAAGGAAAGCTGAGTCCAAGGTTCATTGGACCATATGAAATTCTGGAGAGAGTTGGATCAGTTGCATACCGAGTGGCTTTACCTCCGAGTTTATCTCAGGTACACAATGTTTTTCACATTTCGATGTTGAGAAAGTATAGGCCAGATCCATCTCATGTTTTGAGTCCAGAGGTAGTTTAGCTGGAAGAGAACCTATCTTATGAGGAACAACTAGTCCAGATTCTTGACCACAGGGAGAATGTGTTACGAAATAAGGTGATTAATCAGGTAAAGGTTTTGTGGAAAAACCACATGATGGAAGAGGCAACATGGGAATCTGAAAATGCAATGAGGGATAAGTACCCCCATTTATTCGATAAGTAAATAAATTGCGGGGATGCAATTTTCTAAATGGGGGAAGGATGTAACATCCCAACTAAGTAATGAATAATAGATATTTTTATCTATGTCTATTAATGATTAAGATAGTGTTTTAGAGGCTTAAAATGAAAATAAATACAATCTTATGCATGGAATACACTAATATTCTTAAAAGATTGTTTTACAACCTTTTTATGGAAAACCCTTTTTGAATCAAACTTTTGACAATTTTATAATCTATATTTGTCAAAATAAACATATTCATTATGATTGGGACATTGAAATTTACATTGGATAAATTTTTGGTATTTTTCTGACAATGTTCATTTTTTTAATGAATAGTGAAAAATACTGCATTTTACATTAAAAATGCTTTTTCATTTAATTTAATTATATGGTTAGATTATCTTTTGAATTGTTTTTAAAGTAAAATTAGAATATATTTTTACCATTTAATCCAATGGTGGTCATTGGAATCAATTTCACTTTGAAATTGGACTTAAACTAGTGTCAATCTTTTGATACTTATTGTTTCATAAAAACACGCTATTTGTCATGACAGCGGGAATTAATTATTAAATTTTATTAATGAATCTTATATGTTTTGAATTTTGTAAAATAGACATCATTTTTGAATTCTGAATATCAAATATAGCTTAGGGTGAAGTTTTGGTATCTTTCTGAAAAACTTCAATTTTTGATGAATAGTGAAACCACTAAGTGGTAGTTAAAGAAACTGATTTTTCGTTTAAATGAAACTTTTCCACTTCTGTGATTTGATTTTAAAAAATCCGACATACATGGTTGTTATTAAGAAGTAAAATGTGGTTCAATGAGATTAAAATAATTTTTTGGTAAATAGTAACTTTTATGTTCTTAATCGCGATTAGTGGTAATTAGTGTAGTTTAAGGTAAAAATAATGTTTTAATAATATGAGATGAGTTTGAAACATATACTACCCTCATTGGATGTTTCATGGCCGACCAAGACAATCCATGGGTCAACTTGGGGACCCCATGGAGCCACTTTGGTTGGGAAATGACATAAATAACTTTTTATTTAATGTTAAAGTAAAAATAACACAAACATGAGATGTTTTACTAAAACAATTTATCAATGGGGTTATACAAGTCAGATTTTTGATTATAAATATCCATTGGAAAACTAAAAAGATTTTCTACATCATGATATTTTTTTATAATTTTTATACATTAAATAAATTAAATTATTTATGAAATCATGATGATGCAGCAATGACCTCATTATTTAACGATTTAAATAAAATGGAAAGATAATGTAATATCTAAGACCTAAACATGTCCAAAACCTATTGGATGAGTGGATTTATAACCCTTATCATCTTAGCCTCGAATTATATCAATGTGGGACCTCTTAAATCCGAATACCATTTTAAAATAAAGTGACTTTTCTTTACTTTCCAAGAGTGCCCCTCCTCTCCTCTTATAAAAGGCCCCCACCTCTACCTCCTTAGCCACACTCCCAAAGCCTTTGGATCGGCCAAAACCTACCCATTCTGTCTCTCCACATCCCTCTCTTACTCCTTGAAGCATCACTTTGGGAAGAAGTCTTCCCAAGGAAGCCTTTGAGCTCAAACCAAAGGGAGTTACCCGATTTTAAGGTAATGTCTTCACTTGAGTCCTTTTGTTTTATTTTGCTTCTCCAACCCCATAAACTCTTTTTATTCATTTATTTTGTAACAAATACAGTATCTTCAATATAATAGGATGTTTTTATAAGAATGATTCAAGCTAAACTTACACACACCTACATCTAATGGTTAAAGGTCATACTATTTCTGTGGATGGTGAATTTATGCCTCCCGAAACGATGATTGTTCAACATTCTTTTAACACCTTCAAAGGTGGCCATTAAGATGTCACTATATTTATATATGATATATAATATGTTTATGTTTTCCTTAAGCTTCTGTATTTTACATTTTGGGCATACCTTTATGAATTCCATTATGGGTAAACTCGATATCTTCATTTAAGGAAGTGCGGACTACCGTCCCCTCAAAATGATTTGATTCGTTAAACACCATATGTGGGACGTATAAAGGATGGAACTATGATATTATATATTATATTATACTGGAATTATAATATACCTTTATATCATTATGATTCCATTCTATAAAATACGAAATAGAAATGAAAGTAGCGTTCATGCGTACGTACGGCTTACCGTCTCCATGAACGGTGCATTTCATTTCTTACCTCTAAATGATTAAGTAATATTATAAATGCATGCATTTACTGGATATATATGAAATATATGATATCTACATCATGAATACCATTCTGGATATAATGTATACATGAACAACTTGTAATTATAAAGGGCTTATTTTTGACTCAAGTACCAATGATCGTTAAAACTACCGTTATTAACTTAAATAATTACATAGTGTTCATGACATGACAATAAGTGATATAAAAGGAATAATGAACTTGAAAAAGGTTCTTAAACAAGTATAAATTAACTCAAGTTTATTATTCAGGAGATTAAAGAATGACCGAGTCAAGTCGGACCCGAGGTATGGGACTTCGTCTCAATCTCCTTTCATTGAGGCATATTTTGTTTTATACACAACCTTCTTTTATACGGTGTATAAAACCCTTTGAATTTTACGTTTTTCAAAAGGAATCTTTTTTATACGAAGCATTTACTAAATGAAAAAAGGGAATGTTTTTGTCGTACGTATGCGGCGACAATGACTTCTCCGCCGCCGTGACCATTATTTGAGTTTCGGCTTCCTCTACAAGCCATACTTTTTTTAAAAGAAAAATAAATACCATGTTTTACTTTTCTTTTATTTTGGTATTGAAAATTGTTTTCATAATGTTTTTATATCAATGTGTTGTATTGATATATTGTGATTTAATGGTGGAAATGTTATGTTTCCTTTATGCATGTTTTATGTGATACGACTATGTTGTGGTTCTTGGGCATTATTATGAAGACGGGTGGTTCTGTGATAAACTAAGGGCAGGTGAGCCCGATATAGCTCTCCAATGCATTGGGTAATGTGAAGGAGTGAAACGTTAAGGTTTCTCCGAAGAGATTTAGGGAATATACTGTGATGGGTATTCCAAACGTAACCAAGAGGGTTACTCCCTACGTAAGAATGATATGAATGCCTCAAGTTACCTTTATGTCTTATGATTTCTATGATTTATTCATGATTTGATGAGGTATGTTAAAGTACTTATGTTTTATGGGTAAAGTATGATTTTATTCTTTTGTATATATGTACCCATGTTTCCTTTCTATATTTTTATATCCCTTACTGAGCTTTTTATGCTCATCCCAAGTTTTTTTGAAATGTTTTTCACAGGTCAAGGGAAAGGTACATGATATGATGATAGTGTCAAGGAAGTGTCAATAAATAATCCTTGTTTTATTTTAAATATGTTTCCATTGATGGGAAAGAAGAATACTATCTTTATGTAACCACTTTGTTTATATGTGGAATGTAATGCAAGTTTTATGATCTAATTCTCTAAAACTCTAAACCCGAAAATATCCTCAATGTGTAATCTTGTAATAACTCAAGATTAAGGAAAGTTTAAGGCTGGGACCTTATAGATTGAGTGGTTGGGTTCCCTTTGGGAGATTTTCCCACAATTTAAATCTGTGAATAGTCAAACTACCATTTCTTATCTATAGTGGAGAGGTTTGGATTCGATAAACCCCTTTTCGTTTTTCAGGTTGATCATGGGCTCATGGGTTCTTCAGAAACCATTGGTGGTGTCAGTTTTCTCTGAATCTAGGGTATACATTAACTTTAATTAAAATGTAGAATTTTTTTATGGTGTGTTCTAGGGAATACCAGTTTTGTGAGGATCAGAGATTTGTTCATTTTTAATGGTCCTGGGACATAAAATACGAGAAGGAGGTGAAAAATAAAGTTGCGTGGGTCGGTTTTCCATGTCTTCAACTCTTTCACCACAATCTCTAAATTCCAAAATCTATGGGAACTGACCTAGGTTGATAAATTTTAATAGATTATTAAACACAATGCCAAAAACCATCATTATGTAAGGTCATTTGGGTAGAGTTGGATTTGAAATAATCTCTCTCATCACATATTCTTATTAGGGATAATGATGGTTTGTCATGGTGGTAATGTGTTTTCTATAAAGCATTACCATGGTTTTGTGTCGAATTCCATATTCCGGGGGACACAATAGACATGTCAAGTCACATGATACTGGGATTTAAAAAGGGAAAATAAGTGTATGTTCCCAATCTGGGAGAGTACCCTATTTCAGGTGAACCTTCAGAGGTGGAAGAGAAACCTAGGTCTCCGGTGTTGGCCTCAAAGGCCTCACATTTACCATCTCTAGGATTCATATTCACATCATCCGAAGAGGTTGTTATTTAAAAATTGTTAAATTCTCATCATGTTGCTATCATTTTTTTATTTCCTGACCATTTTGGATTCCATGTTTCTTTTCAATTCTATAGATCCTGGTTGTATGTCTCATACTAATCCCAAAAAATGATTCCTATGCATATTAGATTCTATATCAAATCCAAATTTGATTTTTTATTTGCGGGATCTTCACCAAGGATATCCTATTGAATAAATGTTACCTCTATCTATATTGGCGGTAGTTTCATATAGAAAAATTGTGTAAGTCAATGAGGATTCTGGGGTGTGTTCTCACTTTATATCCACCATTTTTCTCATGATGCTTCATGTCATCAAGTAGGGAATAGAGGAGGAATCCCATGTCACTTGATATTCACCAGAGATGATTTTTATAACCCCTTATTCTAGTAGAGGCCCATTTGATTACATTGAATTCATCAGTATGCTTGAAAACCCATTTTACGGTGACAGGGGAGTTATATGAGACAATGGATCTTGCATTCCATAGTATCAAATAAGAGGTGTAAAGCCTAATTTTCTAATGTATAGCTAGCATATCACCCTATCCATTGTAATAGAGGGCTCTTACATCATTTTGGATACTAATCCATTTTATTTTTTAGTTAGTAAGGACAAATAACCTATTGTTCAATGATTTCTATCCTTATTTAGAATATCATAGGCTCCAGGGATCAGGCGAAGAATATCATTATTTTAAGAGAATTTAGATGGACACATGCCTCAGTTATGGTTTTTTTGAACATAAGAAAATTTAGATCATATTTCATCCTTCCCCAGTGGATTGGGATTCTCAATATGCATAAATGATAATTAGTGAAACATGTATAATGGGATATTTTTGAAATATTATTTTATTATGGATTATATGAATGCTTCACAGTATATTATATCCATGATAATGAATGTTAGTGGAACAAAGTAATTCCTTTCCTTAATTTATGAAAAATATGAGGTTCTCGATAGAATGGATTTATGAAATACCCTATCCAATTTCAATCTAAGTAACTTTCCATGGATATTATTAGGTGACCTTAATACCATTGTAGAGGTTTCTAGGAAGAATGATCGGTCTACCTTCTCCAAAAATGTGATGTAAGATTTCAGATATTTTATGTTTTCAAATTTCCTTATTGATATGAAAATATTATGGAACAAGGTAAAATGGATATATAATTACAAATGGAGAATAATAAACTAGATTATTCTAGATTAGAGCATGTCTAATCATAAAGGCTGAGATACAATTATAGTGGCTTCAGTTACACATATCAGCAGGTTTATCTTAGACCAATAAATATTTATTGTGCATTTAAAGAGGGATTATATAGGGTATACATGGTTATTTTACTCTAGATACTACACTAGGGTGAATGTTTTTTGTAAATAGTATGAAGGTTACAGGATCATCATGATTTGGGTACATCGTGGGTGGGGTTAACACACCATCATCATTGGTTGAAAGGGGGTATGCAGAAGTGGTATTCAAGAAGAAAAAATAGAAATATGATTCTGGAGGGGATCAAATTGAATATTAAGATACTAGAGGAGAGTTCTGAAGATATTAAGGATGATGAAATGTTCACGAATATGGTAGATGTGAAAAGCATATTTGTGAAAAATAAATGTATATAGAAAGGGTGTGTCGAAAAAAATCATGATCCCTCTTGCTAAAGGAGGGGGATAATAAAAAATATTATCTATATGAATGTGTGAAAGATAATTTTTTTTCTAATAAGATAAAATTAAAATTGGAAGATGGTTTCTATATGGTGGATGTTGATGTTTTTGGGAAGAAGGGCTTGGATTACATCAAGGAACTTCTAGTAGGAGTTAATATCTCTAATAATGGGAGAATAAATGGGGTAAACATTCATGATTTTTTCATGAAATTCATACCTATACTGGTGGAGGAAAGTTAAAAGGATGATCTAAAAGATATCATAGAATATTAAGAGATCAATGAGACAATGTAAAGTATGAATCATGAACATTTATCGGGAACTTATGGATTCCATGGTTCTTTTTACAAGGATGAATGAGATATTATCAAGGTGTATATGGGGGATATAGTGAAAGATTAATTCAGATGAAGATATCACAATAGACATATTTTTTCTATAAAATTGGTTACAATTTCAAAGATTAAGGAATCCACTACCCTTAACCATTATAGACATACCCGCCTCTTCAACGTCACATATAAGATCCTTTCATTCCTTTTCAATTGATGAATTGGCCATGTAATCCTAATATTGGGTTTTTTGGAACAACATAGATTCTTTCAAGGAAAGAGCATCCAATGGGGGATACAGATAGTGAAATAAATGGTGTAAGTTAATAATAAAAAAATGCATCAATCATATATTATTAAAAAGGTGGATATAGACAAGGTGTATGATTTTTCTAAAGGATCTCCAATATTATGTTAATGAGGGTGTTTGGATTCATGGAATGAGTCTGTGATCTATGAATTATATGATTTGTGTCCCCTTGGATATCCATTTCAATAATGGAGAGGTGATTAAGCATATTAAAAAATATACAACATTTAAGGGATGGAGATACTATAATTTTAAGTATATTTTTCCTTGAGTAGGAGGCTCTCACAAGGAATATTAAATGATGATTGGAGGATGGGATGATAATAAATTTAAAACATGGGTCTAGGGATGGAATTCCCTCCCACATTATGTTTTCTAGTGATATTATTTTTTCATTAATGGTAGAAAAATTAAAATCAACATGGTCAATAAAACTATGGAATAATTTATAAAATTTAATGGTCAATGGATCAAAAAAAGTAAAAGTAGTGTGTTTATCCAAAATAAATGTTACATCAGGCAGAATATAATCATTAAAGATAAATTAGGCATATAGAGGTTTTAACTTCCAATGATCTGTTTTCACACTCCTATTTTCGATTGAAGGATTAAAAAATCCATTTTAAAGGCATCACAAACTGAATCATGGGGAATATATGAAAATAGACATACAAATTACTCTCATTTGATAGTTGGAACACTATAGTAAATAATGTTCTCACCATCATTACAATGCATGTTATTTCGATCGTAGATGAACAAAAAGGGACCAATGAGAAGCTAGAAGAAATAATGAAACCGTTAATATCAGAATTGAATCAGGTTGGAATATTTTATAGAGAATTAATGAAGATAATGGAATGAATAATTTATAAATGTGGAATAAATGTATGTAGTGTTTCAGAAACCATGAAGCCCGTATAGGAGAAACATTCAAGGGAGATCATTGAAGGGGATTCAATGTGGGAGAGATTTTGGAGGAACACATATGGTGAATGCTATGGAGATTGGGTGGAAAAAACTAAGATAATGTCAAACCTTATGAGTATAAAGATATAAAAATAGGAGTTCTTGAGGGTAATTTTTTTTGGATTGTGGTTCATTGAGATATTAGATACTGAGGGGAGAACAGGGTTAGAGAAGCATTATTCATTATGAGTTACCAAGTTATGTATATTTCCTTCAGGGAATCCATCATGTTCCCTAATCTTATTTTCACCACTCTTGATAAAAAATAAAAACAAGCTTTCATTGGAAAATTAACCTAACCTATGAGTCCAAAAATGAATTTTTATAGAATTGTCTCATGGTCCCTTCAATGGTTATGACTTATGAGATATAGAGTATGAAAAAATGAGTCTATTGAATAGGGATTGAAAATATAGTGTGAGGAGATATGAATAAGATTAATTTTTTGTGTGGCACAAAAAGAACCATGAACATCCCATGGATGACATTGTAAATAAAAAGGGTTTCATGCTATAATCATGATACTGATGTTTTCTATCATCGAGATCAAAATATATTTGGGTTAGCTTTTCAAAAGAGATCTGGTGGTTGTTATATGGGACTACATGGGAGTTGGAATTAGATTTTATGAGGGTGGTTAATTTTTATTTGAATGTATGGTGTTTAGAATCTAGAAATCTAGTTATTAATGTATGCAGGTTAAGATACACAACTTAAATATCACGTTAGTGTGTTGGGTTCTATGGAAGGATATGAAAAACTCCAGAAAAGGAAGAAAATATTTTCCTCTTTTTTTCATGTTTTTGGTAAATATATCATTGAAGAACCTAGAGATCTCATTAATGGTGATGGGTCTTCTATACCACTAAGGAGAGTACTATAATATATTTTAAGTGATATAGAAGGAAGAGGTAAAATATCTAGGAGATATGAGTAAAATTTAGTCCTTAAATTATGAGTTGAAGCAGAATGTGGACGAATCATGGGTTTGTAGGAAAATGAGAGGGTTAGTCTTGTTTGAGATAATATGGGATTTTTGATTTTGGGTTTAATTTATTAATATGATCCAGTAAATGATAATGGATAAAAGGTATGAGTGGTGGTAATTGGTCTTATTCTCTATAATCATTATAACATTAAAATTAGGGTGGTTGAATTTGAATCTATCATGTTGGTATGGTTTCTTCGTGGAAAGGAAAACTCACCATGATAATTTTCATTTTTTTATAAAATACAATATTCTCATTAATTAGGGAATTAGTTTTGACCACACATGTAGGGAATGGAATTCCATCCCTGATTTTTTTCATTAAAAGGGATCCCAAGTAACATTATTATTGTTTATACTTTTGTGGAGTCCTTAAAAAATGATGGAAAACTAATTTTATGGGGTTATTCCATAAATATTTATCACTTTCATCCCCCATGAGACTTCAATTCTAATTTTTATAATAAAAAATGAAATGTTTACTATATAATCATATCATATATGAAGATTATTTTGGGGAGATGTTAAATAATGATTGTAAAATAAGGTGGTTATAAATAAAATTTATAAATATAATAGACCAATTTGTATTAGGGTTTAATTTTCTATGAGATGTAATGGAAGTTCATGTAAAATAATGTAGTATATAAGTATTTTATTGTTGGGTTTTATTAGAATCTATCTTCACATGGATTTACTTGTCAAGGTGAATGAGAATTTAAAAACTTCATATTGTGTTATATACTGGTTTTCCTTGTATTTTTACATATTTGAATTTTATATTGTATAAAATATAGATTATTATAGGTTTTTTTGGATGGAGTGGAGACTTCCTATTGAGAGTAAAACTAATTCTATGAATAGAACCCTCTCGGGACACATTAATACCCTTTTATTCCTCACCCAAGTAAAGGAATGGAACCTTACATTGGAAGCTATCCACAGTAGAGGATCATAGAGCATTGATGATTGTTTTATGTATTTTGATGCTTATATATTAGTTGGAAGAATATTGTTCCCCATTTTTGGTACATTAGGAAGTTTTTGGACTAAAAATTTATGTATATATGGTTTTTTTGAATAGATTCACTTAATTTGTATATAGTTGGTCAATTTTATTCTTTTTACAATATGTGATGGATGATCATATTCTAAATCCCATTTTTACCTTTGATCATGATCTCAACTATTCCATTTATAGATGATAGTTTATTTTTTATTATTATAATTGTTTTAATGCATTACCCATATTGGTAAATACCCTAGAAAATTATTATATTGTCAAAATGTGGAAAAACCACCACTAAAAAATACTCCCAATATTTACGGTAGGATCTGTTAATTAGAGTGAGTGCCAGTGGTGTAATGGAATCATGGATTAGGTTCTATTAAAGTAATTATATTATAGATATTACATGTATCTCTTGATATGATTCATTCTTGAATGGATTTATCATTTTATTATGGTCACATTGTAATATATGATGATTCATTCTGGAATATTTGTAGAAAATTCCCTTGTATATGGGTTAGGTTGGGGTAGGATGAAAATTATATTGAGGGATGAATTTTTGATAGAGATTAATATTTTATTATGAGATCAAGATAGAGTCTATAACTCATTATATTCCCCAACTTCTTAGATATAAGTCATTGGCTTCTAGTGGGACATTGATATGTGATCAGACAATGGTTCTGAGTGGGGAATGGTATTTCTATGGGAATGATTTGGGATATCACATGTTTAACCAAAGATGGATAAAGGAGTTCACCATAAAAATTATGATAGATTTTTCTATAATATTTGGAGTATGCCGACTCTCATGTGATCCAATCTTAAAATTTTTAGTCTTGAGTTTATTCTCCATTTTAACAGAACTCCTTGAGTGAGGTGAAATAAATTCATTATATTTTTTTTCTTTTTAAAAAATGCTACAGCCAAGGATATTATTTTAGTTATGTAAATATTTAATGATATTAATAAATATATGACATATGAGTGGATTAGGATCCTCCTCATTGTGTATAGATCATTTGAAAGCCTTAATATTAGAGTGTAGAAGGTTCCTCCATGTGGTGAATGGATCTTGATGAATCCTTGGAATTGGAGTGGATTATATCCCTATTTATTATGATAGATCATTTTAAAGACTTGTCTAGTATAGTAGTGGTCAAATCCTTAGTGATGAGGTTTTATACCTTATTGGATGGAGGTATAGAGCCAATAATATTTCCATAATGTCTGTAGGCTATATTGGGATTCCTACTACATAGAATGAAATAGTTATATGGGGATATGAGTGATTTCCTATATACTTTCACGATTATTTTATTTCATAACCAAAAATATACTATTGTTATGAGGAATTAATTGAAACTGATGGATGAAAATGGGTATTTGAGGCCTACTATTTTGGAAACATTCATTCAGACATGTTTAAACATGTTGTATCACTTTCATAGGATACTATTGGATGTTTGAATATGTATATACCTCAAATGATTCAATAGACTATAATTGATGATTTAAACATGGATATTGAACCACTAAAAAGAGACAATTATTGAAGGTTTTAATATATACATGACACCCATGATTCAATGATATACTCCTTAGGATAGATATGTGTATTTTAAACTACAATAAAGAGAGACATTGTTGATGTTTTGACATGTATATGCCAAAATAGATTTTCTAGTATATTGACATTGGAAATAACCATGTTTACTATGTTCCCTAAACATATTACTATTCTTAAGAGTCATATATACTTAAACTAATCACCCATAGAAAAATACTTACTGTATTTTGGGGTTGATGCATGTTTATTTCAGTTGATTGAGATTTTTTGAGTTGACTGAATAGACCAAGATAACATAGTGGTGGTTTACATTCTTTTAATTCGATATATCACTAATGATTATGATACTCATATAATATAGTATACACTATAATAGGAATATTATTTCATAGTCCAGTACATTATAGAATAGATTGATGAGAATGATTGGTGGTGAGAGATATGGTCACCACTGTGTTGTTGTGATACAACTAATGAGTCATGTTATATATAAAGAAGTTGGGTAAATTTTTTAGTGTGGGAATATGTTTTTATATATATATATAATATGAAATTATTAGAGTTTTTACTTACAACATACTAGGGTGCTGTAAAAGAAAGTATATATTTGTTAATAGGTATGTCTTATCTAAACAGACAATGGATACTTAATTGTCTTATTCTAAGTCTGGCACTGAAATGTTTTGGTATTATATTATATAGTAAAACATTAGTATGATGATGAAATTTAATGTTTTGTGTTGGTTTTCTGACAGTCACCACTAACTTTGACAAGCATCCACTTTATCACTTGATCTTAGAGAGTTTAGGACTGTGATATAAACAATTTGTGCTATTAATCACACCCTACTATGTAAAAAAATGATTTTCAATTTATATGGTTAGAAAATTATATTTTATTTTAGATTTATGTTTAAATATGGATTTATAGATGATTTAGGTAAAATAATTTTATAGGGATAGATGGTTCAACAAAATATTATGCAGTGTGTTGGGCTAGATGATAGTATATTAATTTTTTCAGTTATTACTATTGAACTTATATATCATTCCAGAATTAAATTATTTATGATTATTATTGATGAACTATGATATTATTCTATTCTCATATGTATAAATATATATCATTTATACTATTATAAAAACAAATATTGGATTATGGGATACAAATATGGGTCTAATTTTTATTTCAAAAGATTGGGTATATTTGATATATGAATGGACCATGAAAAATATTTAGTTTATTTAGGAATAACCGATATGGTATAGGGGTATTCCTTCTTGTGGTGACATGAAAACCCTTGTTTTATTGTTAGCTTGGGTGTTGGGATCATGGGGGGTTAAAAAATGGATTTATGAGAGTGTTTGTATTTTCAAAAAAGTTAGTTATAGGCGGTCATATGATGTCAGGTCTTAAGAGGTTGAAAATGATAATTCCTATTCATCATGTATATGATTAAAACCAAAATTAAAAGTATATATCGTATTATAGGTATAAAAACTTTGGGGATGAGTGATGTACTAGTTTGATCATTTTATTAATAGAATGGATGTGATATAGGTTGAGTCATATGGTTCATGAAGGTGTCAAATGTTACAATATTAATATATCATGATAAAGGCCTGATTATGTAATAGTGCATGCACATATGGGTGGTGTTGAATTCCATATTTCATTGAAAGGATTCAATAATAATTGAGATATAGTAATAACTCACTTAATTTTATTTAAATATATTATTTGTGGTCTCTATATTAAACTTAACGAATAGATTTTATTTTTATTGAAACATTTTTTGACGATGATTTTTTATCTTTCATAGGTTAAAGATTTTGGTGTTTCAAAATGAAATTTTAAAATAAAAAATTATACAATTGAAAAAGGAATTCATAAAACTATTTTGAAAGATAATTTCCCCAAAAATGGTTTATCTAGTTAGTGTTTTTGATATGGAACATAGATTTTAGGGAAAATTAATTTTAATAAGGTGATTTGTGTGATTTCACAACATGTTTCAATTTGTTTTCTAGAATGGATTATAAAAAATGTCCAATGGTTCAGTTTAGATTTTATGTTTTTTATTTCTATGAAAATCAAGGAAATTTTTTGAATTGTGTTTTAAAATATTTTGGAAATGTGATTTTTAATGGGAATGATTTTTAAGGTAAATGACTATTAAGGATCATGATTTGTGATTTTATGGATTTGAAAAACATTGTTTGGTACCAAGGGTATGTTTCAGTTTGTTTAAAACAAAATTTATTGGATTTATTTGATAAATAAATTTTAATTGATCTCAAAATGACCAAAAAATTGGTGTATGTCTTGATTTCATGATTACAGAGAATTGTTCAAGAGTTTCCTTGGTGATTTTGAATTACATTTTTGTTATTTTAAATAGATGATCTATGTTTGATATTTTTATTTATAATTATTTTGTTAATATACATATGGGATCTTTTATTTATGCTTTAAATATTATAGAGTCTCAAGAATCATGTGAATATTTAATGGTTTTGTTGTATAACTATGTGTGTTATGTTTTTCATATATGATTCCATTGATGTGATGAAAAATAATTGGAATTGGGATTTTTGTAGTGGGTCCCTATAATGAGAGGCACCAGAATGCTAGGATTTATTTACAAATTAATAATTTTTGAACCATTGTGTGAGTTGATTTATTATTTTAGTATTACTTTTTTGGTAAGAGAAGTTTGATTAGATGGTCAAAAAGGCACTATAGGTGTGTTGGGGTAGAGAGTGTTGTTGATAATGATTCTAGTTAATATATATAGACCATTGATATTTTTTGGAAAATTTAAGAATTGATAACATAGGATTTCTCAAAATGAAAAGCAGTATTGCATTGATTCTATAACACCTCAAGTTGTATTGCCCAAACCCCGAAGCCAAGATTCGGTGCATTACCTTATTATATTGGTATGATTACAAGAAATAAAATCCCAATGAACTAATTATTTTATTAGTCTTGAAGAAAATAGATACATTCATGGAACACATTTTACATTTTCCAAGAAAACAAAATATAATACATAACAAAAGATAATAATTGAATCCTTGAAAACACAATACATGACATCTACTTTATAACTTGGGGAAAGAAAAAAAATGAAAGGGGTGATCCCAAATGCTCTGTAAGGGTTAAATTTAGTGGAATCATGAAATAATAATAGTTGAATCCTAATAAATTAGACATAATCAATATGTCATGGTGAATAATTGAAAAACACACACCATCAATAAACTGATAATGATAATGAATCTGTTGATTTTGTCATAGTGAAAAAAAACAAGGAAAGTAATAATCGAATAATGAATAAAGTGAATTATTTTTATTTAGACCCCATGTATTTGGAATATGAACAATAATACTGTCAAGATGGTTTAAGTATGTGGGTATAGACCCGTGTGATTATGATTTGGAATCAAACTCGAAGAGTTTTTCATCAATTAGTTTGTCTCATGAGGCATGTAGATGCATCATGGGGATCTAGTGGGACCCACCCATCACGGAATGTCCAAACCATTATTATAAAATGATTTTATTGTAGATTAATATGCCTTATTAATTTCTTTATAGAGTAGTGCATACAGATTCATCAATATTTCAAGAGTTGAAAAAACATTCAAAATAAACACATTCTATAAAAGTGTATAAGGATAAGACAATAATAATATCCATTATACAAGAATATGGATATTAAATAATAGTGTAATTTCATATGAAAAATTATCTCAAAGGGTCAGTAGATAAACCAAATAAAAATTATTTGGTGCACAACACAATGTATGTATCAATGAAATAGAAATTGAGATGAAATCCCTTACCACATAATAATCAATCGAATAGCATAACAAAAAAATTAATAATAATACAATCAACCATTTAATAGCATGAATATAATGATAATAATAATATTATATATCAAATTTCATCATACATACCCAACATACAAGAAATAAGCGGTGAATAATGGAAATCTCACAGAAATAAATGTGAGATGAGGAACCCCTTAACTTATGTCTGAATGTGTTCTTCCATTGATCTTAACATGCTTGATAGTAAAATTAAATCCTTTAATTAATGAATTTAGAAACTTATATACATGTATTTGATTCATTATAATATTATTATGTTCATTTATGGCCTTCTTAATTAGTTATAAGATCAAATTAAGTCATTTTGGAGTGTTCGTTTAATTTATTTTAATTATTGGTTTGCTTGATAATGAGTACTGGTGTTAATGTTGAATGGATATAATTTTCCAGAATTGGAAGTATATGCTTTTAATGAACATAATGAAATGTAAATAGTTATAAATATTATTTGGTTATATGGTCTGAGGATGAATCATTAGATAACAGGTTAATGATAATCATTTAGCTTGATTTTAGCAGTTTTTGATCATAATGAACTAGTTTTTTAAATTATTTAATATCATTTATAAAAAATGGGTCTAGAAACTTAAATAAAAGATACAGTTTTTGATCATAATGAACTAGTTTTTTAAATTATTTAATATCATGTCTATAAAATGTTTCCAGAACCCTAAATAAGATATAATAATTATTTTATAATCTGGTTAAACAATAAAAATTATTTCATGAAAAGACTTGAATGATAAATTTAAGAACAAAACTTTGTCTCCCATGAAGGTTGTAAATCGGAACCTCCAGGATGATGATATTGTTTTTAAAATTAGAGAGGGAGAGGGTAAAGATATTGATGATGTATCATCCATAACCATGATATAATTTCAGTATATATATGAAACTGGAGTTATCATGATCCTTTGTATAGATGAGGTGAGGAGAGAATAATAAACATATAAGGAACTTCAAAAAAATGAAAATAAAAGAATGCTTACAACATAAATGCCTCTCCTTGAGAACAACCTTAAGGCCTTTGGTTTTGGCCTTTTGGTGGGACAAAAAGGTCTTATAAGTGGGGTAGAGTCTTGGGAAGTGTATTTGGAATAACATAGGAAAGGATAAATGATTTAGAGGTGTGAGAGGAAGAGGGGGTGAGGGGTAGTTTTTATAGTGGAGGAGAGGAGTGATTTCTCAATATATTTTTTCATTATTTTATTATTTTTCTCATGGAAAGAAAAAGTGTTGATTCTTGAGACCAAAAACAGTAAGAAGTGCATGTGAGTTCGGAACAATAGCCATTTGTATCACCTATGACTCAAGCATGATTTATAAATTCATTTATTTAGGAAATTTCATAAATTATCGAATTTCACTATTCACCAAAAATTCAAGTATTTAATAAAAATCCCAAAAATTCACCCTAACCATTTTTCAACATTTAGAATTAAAAAATAGACTACATTTTATCAATGTAATTTTCTAAATATGTGAAATTTAATATTTAAATAAAATCATTATTTACATGAAAAATACATATTTTAAAATTAAAACTAATTTTATAATACTTTAAAAAATTAACTGATGTCTCATAGAATAATCCTAAAATCATAGGAGAACAAAATATTCTTTATGTACAAATATTATGAATACAATATTTATTTTACATATATTTATTAATTATTAAATTTTAATTAAATATTTCTTTCTTATGAAAATATCAACACTTAATTATTATTTATTTTAAAATATTCACTTTAAATTATAAGGTGTCTAAATTTAATTTATACATTCATGGTTGATGTTACTATTCCTAAGGTTCATATTAATATTCCTAAGGGTAAAATACTATTCATAAGGGTATGTTAATATTCACCAAAAATTATGTCAATTCTATCAGACTCTAAATAACTTACTGAACGTAGTCATGTATGTCTGTTTAGAGAAATTCGAAACATAGAAGTGGAAAGATTAATTTTAATGGATAATTTATAACTATATCCTATAACAAATTTTGTTTCATAGGGACTCAATGTTGCATGCATAATAAGTTATCTAATGAATTGAAATTATTTAAGAAGAAACATACTATAAAATCTTGGGGTGTCATATTAATAGTGAACACATTTGTAACTTGAATTAGTATTTATGAAAATAATTATAATAGTCAATATATATTATTCATAATGTATTTAATTAAATAATATATTTATAAAAATGAAATTTTTAATAAATAATCAAATATATATATTCCTTTAAAGATATAATTTTACACAAAATAATATAGTAATATAGTTTATGTTTTTAGAAAATTAATTTAAAATTTGTTTGAAAGATATATATTATAAATATAAGTAATGTTAAATAAAACACTTAATTTTAAACTATTATTTTCCAAAAAATTTTATTTATAAATTTATAAAACAAATTATTGGAGTGTTATATGTGTTCTCTGATGTTAGTTGATCTTATATAATTATTTAATTTTATTAGAGTGAAATGAAATAAAGTTAATTATTGATTTTGATGAAGAAGAAGATTATTGTTGTTTTTTATGAGTTTAAAACGAGATTTTTGAATGGGAATATATTTGGAAATGCTTTAAAAGAGAATTAATCATGAAAAATAAGGAATCATTGATTAGTGGGATATTGTAATGACCATCAAAACCATAGTGGTATCATATTAGAAGTATAGTAAATCAAAAAATGCATCTATGAATTTACACATACCACCAAAATCCTGGTTGTAAGGCATTGATAGTTTAAGGGTTTCACTAGGAGTCTGGATAGGGTCATAGGACTATCAGTGGTGGATTTTAACCCTAGATTTTATTTAGGGTATTTTAATACTTCTTGGAATTATATTATTGAAACTCCTTGGGTATTTTTATGTCCATATAACAAAGTGGAAGGGATATTTCCCCCCTTTAATCATCTTTTTAATTCCATTATTATTTTCCAACATATAAAATTTGAGATAAGTTGATTTTTTTTTCAAAAAAATGATATAATTCATTCTTCTCCCCCTTTGTTAAAAACATCTTTTGAAATTCCATTTTATGGATTTTATTGTGTTATTTTATTATATCATGCTAAAATCACGCCAAATCACATGTCTTTTAATTATTGTAGATATAGGTGGCTCAATAAAAAACAACACATATTTTTATTTCCATTTCAATGGAGGTTTGTTTCTTAGTGAGTTCCCTATAGATTTTTTCAATTTTAGAAAAAAATTATTATTTTTTGGTTTATAAAATTTGGAACTTTTTTATCATCATAGGATTATGATGATTTTTTGGGACCTTATTAATTGTTTCATATTTTTTTGAATTCATGATACTGATGATAATGATTTTATAGTATTATAATGATAATGTTATTTTTATATGAGTTTTTTGGTAATAGATAAATTGGTAATTTTAATATTGAATTTTATTTTTGGATTCAAGGAAAGATGATATGATTGTGGAAAAATTAATGTATCCTCAAATGAGGTATGTGGAATTTACTCATTGAGTATATTGACAGTTATATATTTCAATGGTATTATTGATTCTTATTTTATAATTTTGTGTGATTATTATTATTATCACTATTATTGGGTGAGTTCATATGGATTTTTAAAAGAGGACATTCTCATTTCATCTCAATAGTCTCCATGGATTCACACGTCTAACTAAAATTTTCCATTAATGGATCCATAGTTGAGAAAGTGTTGGTGGTCAAGGTTATAACCTTCATGGGAGGTTTGAATCAAGGATGTGCTATAATTTTATGAAATTAAATGTTTAAACCTTAAAAATGAGGTTTTTAAAGGTGTTTATTTTATTTTTTAAATTTGATTCCAAAGGAAATGATAGATTTTATATTTATGGGTAGTGAATGAGATTTCATATAAAAGGAGGTTATTATTCTATTTTACACAAGTGGATGAGGGTGTATAAAAAACATGTGATAGATTTTAATGGGTTTTATAATGGGTATTTGTTTCACAATAATAAAATATAAAAGTGATATTATTTTTGGTTAATGGTTAATTATTATTGACTTATTTAAATAACTCTATTTTAATATCATGATTTTCTTGTGCGATCTATTGATATTATATTTCCTTGTATAGATTTACTTTATTCATGTGGTTTCATTTTTATTCACAATTATATGTCTAATAATTTATTCAAAACATTACATATTATGATGGTTAGGTATGGATGTGATGTGTATTGAATCCTTTGTGAGCCGCCTTGTTTTTGAGGCCCTCATAGGTGACTATATGATCAGAAGATATTTTAGGAAACTGAACATCAATGACTGAGTTTTGCTACATTTTGGTGTTCCAATTGGACAATTATGGGTGATGACACATGGTTTTTGATCATAAAATGGGACCCAAGTAAATTTTTGAGACACCATGTGTTTTCATAGAGATGGGTGATGTAGTTAACCATCAATATTTTGATAAAATTTTCATTTTGATCAAATGTTGGTCTCTGTAATCATGAGTGGTAGATCCCTTTTTGTGAAAATGAATGACTTATTTTCAATATAACCCCAATGTAGTTTCAATTTTTTTGATATATTATACCCAAATAGATAATTTATGTGATGGTATTGGAAGAAAAATTCTTGAAGTCAATTTTATTTTATTTTAAAATTTTGGAAATTAACCAAATTTGATAAAAAAAATCATTAAAAATAATAGTCTCAATATAGATTTTTTGAAAAATGATGATGAAATATCTTAAGGAAATAAAGTTATTTGGAAAATACACGTTGATATTTTGGAAAAACTAATTTGGAATGGTTCATTCAATGTCCATTTTATGACAAAAACAACATTCAATGATTTCAAGAAAGGAATTTAATAACATTACAATTTGTTTTTGAAAAAACTAATGTTGAAGTTGATTTTTACATCAGTTTTGCATGAAAAATAAAATTTAATCCTACTAAAAAATAATCTTTATTATTCTTTCCATAGTGGGTTTTTAAGAAAAAATATTGAAGAATGAAAAAAATATTACTTTATAGGTAAGTTATCTATGGAACTAATATGGAAAGAATGATATTTTTTATAGAAAATATAAAAAATAAATTCCCCAAAAATCTATGAAATAATTTCAAGTACAACAAAAAATTAATAAACCAACCAATAATATTCTAAATACTAATTTTTAAATATTAATCCGAATAAAAAGGCATAAATTATATTCAATATACAAATTAATCATACCAAAAAAATAGTGCTCAAATAAATTTCATTGGTGTGTAGAGAATTTATCCGTATATGGTGTAACATTATTGAATACCAATTAAAATATTGAATATTATGAGATAAACTAGTATAATATTTTGATATGAAACCTAAATTTCACAATAGAACTAACCTTATTGAAATCACGTGTCCTTCTAGTTTTGGTAATCTATAACATGAATATTAAAACAAAATAACCCCATTCCACATTTTATTTTTGATGATGAAACTATGGTTATGAAATAGTATCTTGAAAATATGTACCAACATGTATATATTTATACAAGGCAATGTAGACATTATCTAATGTAAAATTTATTTTCATATAATTTTATATTTGTAATTGTATTTAGCATTTGTATCTATATGTGAATATTGATATTGTTTTTCCATGGGCTATATTATTATATATAAACTCAAAAAACATATATAATAAGAGTTTGTATGATTGAAGAATATATAAAAAATAATAAAACTAACTTTTAAAATAATTTTTCAAAATTTTTATAAACTCCAACCAATAAAGAGAAAGACCAATATACAATAATTTTTTCTGGGAAGAATATGCCTAAAAATAATGTTCACTAAAACATATCATGTAATATGAGAGTAAAGTTGGTCTCCCAACTCATGCCCCTAAAAATATTATTACTGAAAAAGTAAAGTATAATGAAAACACAAGGTGTAACGAGATTACACCGTTAGAGGATTAAATGATATTACAAATATAAATGAAAAAAATACACATTAAAGAGTAACAAGAATGAGATTCAATATGGGAATACCTCAATCTACCAACAACCCAAATATTATAATTATATGAGTATTCTAGTATAATAAAAGTAGTATGAAGCCTAAAATTAAAATCATCATTCATACATATCATCAATTATTTATGTGTTATATCTATAACAGTTGGATATATCAACCTGTCTGGTGGTAGAAACTCTATGGATCATTACAAACAAAGTTCTTATTATCAAATAATGAAAAATCAACAAGTTATTTTTATTTACCCTTAATCATGATAGATTAAAAGATATTCTCCATGTTTAATGACAAAATGACTTCTCATTTAATTCATGTTTTTATACTTTGAAGATCATACGAATAGAACTCATTATAAAAACATTTCTAAAGGAATAATTATCCTCAAGGACCATTCATGTCTAATGAAACATCTGTATTACTCAATGTATATCATTTGAAGCAATATATAGGTATCATGGCTATGAATATAAAAAATATAGTGAAAATGGAGGGCCATCAATAAGGAAAACGTAAAAATAGGTCAATATGAACAATAATGTCATTCAATGAAACCACTTAATAAAATATAATATTAGAAATAATACTATATTTGGGGATAAATCTGATATAAAATAGATAATATAGTACAAAAATAGGTCCTAATGATGGTTTAGGTAATCAAAATCCATATTATAATCAATATCATGTTTCACGTTATCAAACATTTTCTCTCTGATACAGAGATAATCATCAATAATTATAACTTTGGTATAATTTCTTCTAAAATACATTCATTATTGTTAATCAATATAGGGATAAAATCCCACATTATAACTCTTCTAAATAGCATGAGTGAAATTTAGAAGATTAATTTCATTCTCTTGATCCTCCTCTTCCAAGGATGAGTAAGAATCCTTTTAATCAGAGGATATGGAATCATCATTATTATCTTAGGGCTATGGGACATGATTTTTTTACCTAATAAAATACCTAATGATATAATGGTAATATTATTTTCCATATCATCATTAAATCCATGTTTTGGAGGGATTTTTTTCTGTATGAGAATCCTTGAATATCTAGTGACAATGGGTCTCTAAAACATGGAGTTCTTTGTATCTTTTCAAGTAATTTTAGGATGTGGGTGACAAGACCATCTGAATAAATGAAATTAATATTTCCTTTTTTTCACTGGAGTGAATTTATTCATCCTCAATCTGGTGTAATTTTTCATTATCATATTTTTTGGATTAATAAAATATAGAGTGAGTCTCTTAGTCCACCTCTTGATTAGTTATATTATCTCCTAAGTTTCCTATAATGGGGTGAGAATTGTTAATCATATCAATATATCCACTGAAAACATCAATATGAGAGTACTAAGGTTGAGTTTGGATAGGATAATAGTCAGATAATGACATCAATGGGTATTTATCACAACATGGTTAAAATTAATAATTAAATAACTACTTATATTTATTAAAGTAGATAGATTTTCTCTTGTAATGGAGGGTATGTGGTTTTCCCAAGTTATGATATCACATATGGTATTTTTGGGAGTCACGTTATCATTGTGAGTGACCATGGCCCAAATAATTATAATAGTAACATGGTAAACTATTATTAATCACTTCTTATAAAAAAATAGAATAACCATTCTGCATCTAGATAATTAAAGGTATGTATTGAGTAAGGTCAAAAAAATACATATAGGCACAACCGATGGCCTTTTAATATTTTCAGTAGAATAATGTGACTTTATTAGGTGACTAATTTGCTTGGAATAGAACCACTATACTATAAAATGTTATAAATTAACAAAATTATAATGAATATTAGTTTATAATTATATTTTTATTTTTACTCATCCTATTATTAAAAAACCAACACCAAATATCATTATTTTTTACTATTTCATATATATATATATAAATCTTGAAGTATCCTTAATATATATCATAACCATTGAAATTAATTCTAGAACTATAAAACTGTAAATTAGAGTGATCTCATTTTGAATGAAAACCATATTGAGATACCTAATAAGATAAATATTAAAGTAAGTCACTTCAAGTCATATTAATTAAATAAAATATCGCCTAAAATAAAAATTTACTTACATGGAAAACAACTGAAATAATAGTATGGTGAGATGATAAAAAATAACAAGATCCATGATAACTTTTTTAATATTCCTAATTCATATTCTCTTCCACGTATATCAACCATCATAGAAAAATATAAAAATGCACCATGAAGGAAGAAATATGAGATAATATTTTTGGACTATAACAAATCTATGAAGTATTTGATGGTATTGGTCCCTAAACCTCTATTTTATTTTTAACTAATTATTTATTTTTTATATACTCCTATATAAAATTTATATAAGAAAATGTTAAAATAATTTTCAACTAAAGTTAAATAAAATTAAAAAAAATAACTCATATATTAGGTGAGGAAGAAGGTGAGCTTCCTATATTAAAATATTATGCACAAAATCTATAACTATGGTAAGATCCTCTATAGCCAGAGACGCTATGGAATTTAGATTAAGATTATTCTATACTGTTACTCTTAACTGACATGAATTCAGTGGCTAGTGATGTACATAATCCCCCAAAATAGGTAGTACTCCATAA
Organism: Viscum album; assembly: GCA_963277665.1. Taxonomy (NCBI): domain Eukaryota; kingdom Viridiplantae; phylum Streptophyta; class Magnoliopsida; order Santalales; family Viscaceae; genus Viscum; species Viscum album. The sequence continues at coordinate 508,123,216 of OY728167.1, read as the reverse complement.
ACTACAATATATACATAGGATACATAGTATAAAAATCATAATACATGGTCATATATAAATGATGAGGTGGAGGATCTGAGTAGTAATGATGAATATGTTGTGAACATCTAATAATTTGTTCAAATATAGTTTATAAAATTGATTTATTTTGGTCACCATCAAGTATTTTTTCTCTTACACCTATGTTTTTATGGAATATATTTTTATGTCCCTCATTTTAATATTTGTATGATCAAAAAATTCATAATACTAACACCCACACCATATAATTTAATGGGGATATAATATTCTTGGTTTCATAATGTATTTTCAAGAAGTTCTATCCAATAATTGTGGATAAAATTCCACTATATTTCATTCTCTTGATGGTCATCCAGAAATGATATTCTAAAATCTAACTTTATTGAAATTAATTCAAAAAATACTAATAGTCATAAAAAATAATAATTAATTTCTTACATTTCCATCAACTAATTCTTCATATGGATCCACAATAACACTATAATTTTTTTTTTCAAATTCATTCCCTTTTTAAATTTTTATGGAGGGTTGTGGGAGATGGAGGCCCAAAGTGGACTTCATCCAAGACGCTAATAAATTTCGATTTTAATGTATCAAAATTATATGCCATCATTTTTTCTTCTAGTAAATGATACCATCGACATGATAAAGTGTAACAATATATATTTTACAACCTAAACTCTTGGTGAGATATCTAAGAGGCTTATTACATAAGAATAAATGAATATATCATTAGGTAATTATTATTTTTGAAATATAAATCAATTATTATTCTAGAAAGGAATCTTGAATTCAGTTTGTGATAAATTTATCCCATGTCTCTGCATCTAAAAAACCATACATAAGGAATGTATTTCACTGTATAACATCCAAAAAACAGAAATTGTTATCAATTTTGTTCAAAAAAACTATATTTAATTTCATCTAAGGATTGAAAACTTTTGATAATTTTTCTCATTTCATGAAATTCAAATGACATATATAATTCAATACATTTACTATTATTTAATAAAATATAGAATTTTTGAGGAATTGTATTAAAATAAATCTATTGGTATATTTTACCTCGATGGAATCAGACAACCTCTATTTCATCATCTTGTCAAAGGAAATTGTAATGTACCGGACCTTTCCGACCCATTCCTTTGTCAAAAACAAGGTCAAGAAGTGTTCTGTAGGGTAAAATGGAATTTTCCCACACTTTCCATAATTTTGAAACTACACGCCGTGTAGTTTGAGTACACGCCATTTAGTCCTTCCCCACGTACGCGTTACCAGTCAATGGCCGTGTTCCATGTTGGAGACGTGTCCTTGCCATGTGCAATAAATGGGTACACGCCGTGTGTCCGAACTATACGCCATGTAGTCCCTCCCCACGTATGTGTTACCCTCAAACTGTGTGTTGACCAGTCAACGGCCGCAGAGCCGTGTTGGAAGCCGCGTGGAGACCGTGTGAAATAACCGAGTACACACTGTGTACCATAAATTACACACCGTGTACTTTTCCTTTTCTCACTTATGAAAAGAGGGGTCCCCTCCTCCTTTTCAATTCACTCCTCTCCTCCCCATTCCTCTGAGCAGAGTTCTCCCAAGAGACTCGAAGGCTCTTTCTTCCATAACTTCTTCGTCCGAGCTCCGATTTATGATCCGTCAGCGGCCACATGATCATAACGACGAGGATGAACTTCCGAACTTGGATCCGTTGTCTTTACTTCGGCCTTTCCTTTCTGACTTCCACCCGAGGAGGTTTTTCCGGGACTCAACGGAAGTGACAGACGCCGACAGACGTCTTCTAAAGTTGATCTGGGGGAGCGTTGTGATCAGAAACTATTGAGGTAAGGATATTACCTCTGTCTCTCTAATTTGTGCATCATGTGGGGTGGGTGTTCTCTTGTTTATGTGAATCACTTTTGAACCGGTTTAATAAAGATAATAACTGGCTTATATAATGGGGTTGGGAAGTTGTGATTACTATTATCTTTATATCCTGTGATATTATGTTGTGAATTGAATAGGCTTATGCCTACTGAAAATCACGGTCGTTGGGGGCCTTTTCTTGCGCAATTAAATTTTTCCCTATCTTTCTAGACCATTTTTGTGGATGGAACTTTGTGGAATGTGGAAATTGGTTAATCATGTAAAGTTGGCTGTTTAAAATCTGGAACACTTGTGTGATTACCCCGGTTAAACAAAACGGAATAATGAACATGTGGGTGTTTTCTTGGATACGTGGCATGTGATGGGGGTGTTTTGTGGGTTTTTGTGGATAGGGTGAGCAGTGGGGCTGCAGCTGGCTTGGTTGTGGGTTGGTGTAAATGCTATGTTGGTGATGGGCATCAGGGCTGCGATAAGTGGTATTAAAGGGATAATGATGTATGTGTTTCGGTGCGATTTTGGTTATGGTGGTTGGCAGTGGGGCTGCGGGGATGGGCTTGAATGTGAACAGACTATGGGTTGTGAATAATAAATAAAAAGTGAAAGAGTTAATGAATGGCGGGGCTTGGTAACGAAACAGAATTAATAATCAATGGGGCTGTTTGGTTAATAAGAAAAACTTGGTTTTGTTGCTTGTGTTTTCCTAACTTGATTTGTGGATGGAAAGGATATGTTTTATGAACGATCGATGTGGTTGGTTGTGGATAGTTTCCCAGTAGTTAAGGAACTAAATAAACTAATTCTGCTGAAACATGAAGACCTAAATGGGGTTGGGGTTGTTTGTTGTATGCATGCTTCGTAGTAGAAGTGCCAAGGCACGTGCTCAGTTTCTCTGTTTAGAAGCCATATGTTGGGCTGTGTGTTTGGTATATATATATATATATGTATCTTTTGTGTTTTATCGCACTCCACCCATTTTGAGCACTTAGTACCGAACACTCTCATTTCATGGGAGAGGGTGTTTTTCCCTTAGTTACTAGCTCCTTCCTGCTCCTTCTCCCCTAGGCTATGATGGCTTGAGGCCCCCTTACACCTAAGACTCTTCAGGTAGGTTTCGATTTGGGTGGCTTTAGCCCAAGACTCTTCGGGCAGGTTCTATTATTTCCCAAGAATCTTTAGGATGAGGCCCAGGTGTGTGTGGGTGGGATACGTGGTTGTGAGGCCCAGGTGTGTGCGGGCGGGATACGTGGTTGTGAGGCCCAGGTGTGTGCGGGCGGGATACGTGGTTGTGAGGCCCAGGTGTGCGCGGGCGGGATACGTGGTTGTGAGGCCCAGGTGTGTGCTGGCAGGATAAGTGGTTGTGAGGCCCAGGTGTGTGCGGGCGAGATACGTGGTTGTGAGGCCTAGGTGTGTGCGGGCGGGGAGAGTGTGGAAGCGTCAGGATGTTCGCCGTTAAGAAGAGAAGCTAACCAAAGGGAAATGGTGCGGGGTACCCAATACTCTTGTTTCTTATATACTACCACCTGTTGTGCTTTTGTTTTGGTGAGTGTGGCTGGTGAGGTTGGGTGGATAGAATTCCTTTCTAGGTTTGTTCTGTTGTTCTCACGGGACATTAGGATGTCTCCCCACTTGTGCACGAGAGCTTTAGGTTTCCCTATTGAGTATACTTGTATGCTCACCCTACGTTTACTTTCAGGTTTCCAGGAGGACTACCAGGGCCATGCAGGACCCTACTAGTCGGACAATTGGAGTTGTTGCTGTTGCTGTACTCTTGTTTTATTTTGGTATTGTACTTTGAGCTCTTCTTGTACCTGTACCTTGTTATAAAATTTGTTTAAACATGCATGTGGGATTGGTTTGGGTTTATTTATATACACTTGTTCCTTTCATTTTTGGGTGTTTTACTTGTCCTATTTCCCGATCCTGAATAATAAAAAGGGTAATGCCTCCCATATTTGTGAAAACTCATACCCTTGGTGCTAGTCGCCACCCCGGGGCCTACTGGAGGCAGGACTCGGGGGTCATTATCTCCCTTTCACCATTGCCAGCTCAGGAGGGGCATCTTTGGTGGGAGGGGGTCGTGACAGAATGATGTCAGAGGTGATGGTTGAGAGATATGATGGAGTCTGGAGTTAGCCATAGTGAGGATTGCATGGGATGGTAGGGAGACAATGTTAGTTAATCTTGGTGCGTGACATAGGCCAGGGAAGACCGGCTAGGACACCAGATTTTAGGGCCCCCCGTGATCCGATGCAAGGACTCTGAGCCTATCGAACGACCAAGTGAGACTACATTGATTGCAGGGTAGAGACCCTAGGGAAGGTACATGCATCATCATGATTGTGTTTTACTTGATTTGGGTGTTCTGGGAAAGAAATTGAAATAAAATGATAAAATAAAACCTTGAGAATTTTCCTTACTACTTGGGCTTAGGAGATCATTGTTTACCATACAGCTATGGCACCTGGATGTCGTCCCTGGGTGGCTTAGACGGCCGAGGCCCAGTAGATTCAGGCAGTTGATCAGTTGAGGATTGACCGAGAGGAGGAAGATAGCCAGTGGAAGAAGGCTCTCCATTCTTTCCAGCGGCAGACCCTGAAGAAGTACAAGGGTAGTACTTCAGATATGGAGACGGAGGGGTGGATTGAGGAGCTAGGGATCTCTTTTACCTTGATTCGTGCTCCGAGGGAGTACTGGGTTCCCCTAGCAGTCAGTCAGCTGAGAGGTGCGGTGCGACAGTGGTGGATGCTCTACCTCGGAGAGAGGATAGAGGCAGAGGTTCCATGGGATAACTTTGAGAATGAATTCCGAAAGGAATTCCTTTGTTCCATGATCAAGGTGGAGAAGCGGCATGATTTACTCTCCCTTCAGCAGGGGAGTATGTCGGTACGAGAGTTGGGGATCAAGTTCAAGGATCTCCTACTCTTTGCTCTGGATCTCTTTCCGGATGAGGAGTCTCGAGTGAGACGTTTGGGGGAGGCGCTTCATCCTTCGCTCCAGTATGCTGTCACCCCCTTCACCCTTCCTATGTACTTGGCGGTGCAGAAGAAGGCAGAGGTTGTAGAGAGGATGCACTCGCTGGGAGGTGCACCACGTGAGGGGATCCATCCAGGCTCGTCGAAGGGGAAGGCAGTCAGTAGTAGGTCTCATGCGACAGGACCTTCCAGGTCCAGGCCAGTGGGGAGAAGGCCCCAACAGTTCCAGTTCATATCTTCGGGTCCTCGTCCATTTTTCACGAGCCTAGGACCGAGTGTTTTTCTTATGGAGGTTTCGGGCACGTTCAGAGTTGGTGCCCAACCTGAGCTCAGTATGGTGGAGGTGGGCAGGTTCAACGCCCACCTCAGCAGCACCAGTTTCCAGCGAGGCCCTTCCAGCAGCAGCAGGACCATCCGAGGGCATACTTTGCGGGAGGAGGCCGACCTCAGGGTGCTCCTTAGGGACCTCGACCAGGGCATGGTCGGGGAGGTGGATGACATCAGAGAGGCAGAGGATCTAGGCGTGGACAGTTGCACACAACAGAGTTGACAGCTCCAGCAGGACCAGAGGTGGTGCGAGGTACGATTTGTTTGTTCAACACTCTTGTTTCTGCTTTGTTCGATTCGGGAGCTTCGCACTCCTTTTTTGAACCTGGTCTAGCCCATGCTTTGGGACTAGACATAGAGAGACTTTCCCTACCACTGGTGCTGAGTACACCAGTTGGAGGCCAGACCAGCGTATCTTGTGTTTTCCGGGGATGTGGGCCGACGGTGGGACCACATCGATCTAGTGGGGACCTTCTTCTGTTATAGATGCAACCATACGATGTCATCTTAGGCATTGACTAGTTGTTTTCTGTTAGTTCCATTATCGACTACTTTCGGAGAAGAGTCATGTTCTCCGACGTGGATGGGCAGCATGTATATTTTGTTGGAAAGAGGAGATATCAGGAATGAAGCCAGCGTGTGGAGCCTATCCTTTCCTTGTTTGGCGGGCTATCAGTGGTTCCAGCTGATACAGAGATGATGGATGTCCCGGAGGTTGTTGGGGAGTTCCTCGATGTTTTTCCTGAGGAGGTTGTGACTCTACCCCCCCCCCCCCCCCCGACGTGACGTTGAGTTCAGGATAGACTTACAGCCTAGTGCCCATTCGATTTCGATGGCCCCTTATCGAATGGCACCTTCGGAGTTGCGGGAGTTGCAGATTCAGATTGACGATCTGATGAAGAAGGGTTTTGTTTGACCCAGCGTATCGCCATGGGGTGCTCCAGTTTTGTTCATGAAGAAGGCAAATGGTGGTCTCAGGCTATGCATAGACTACTGAAGGTTGAACTAGGTAACAGTCAAGAACCACTACCCCCTTCCAAGGATAGATGATCTCTTTGACCAACTGATGGGAGAAGGTTGGTTTTCTAAGATTGATCTACGATCTGGATATCATCAGCTGAGGGTAAAGGACAGTGACATCTCGAAGACGGCTTTCAGGTGAAGGTATGGGCACTTTGAGTTTGTAGTGATGCCGTTTGGAGTTACGAATGCACCGGCTGTGTTCATGGGACTTATGAACTTTGTCTTCCGAGAGTTTCTGGACCGGTTTGTCGTTGTGTTTATCGATGACATCCTGATCTACTCAAGATCAGAGGAGGAGCACATTGAGCATCTTAGGGCAGTCTTGGAAGTCTTTCGACACCACCGGATTTACGGGAAATTGTCGAAGTGTAAGTTCTTGACATAAGAAGTACACTTCCTTGGGAACGTGGTGTCCCAGCATGGAGTATCAGTGGACCCGTCGAAGGTAGAGGCAGTTGTTTCTTGGGAAGCACCCAAGAGCGTGGTAGAAGTTCATAGTTTCTTGGGAATAGCAGGTTACTATCAGAGGTTCGTTTCAGGATTCTCTCGAGTTGCTGATCCATTGACAACTTTGACTAGGAAGAACCAGGTCTTCCTATGGAGTGAGCAGTGCCAGAAAGCTTTCGACTACCTGAAGGAGAAGTTGGTCAGTGCTCCCGTACTCAGGTTTCCATAGGAAGGGTTTTTGTATGAGGTGTTTTGTGATGATTCTAGCCTTGGTCTGGGGTGCGTGCTGATGTAGAAGAAGAGAGTGATCTGTTATGGGTCTAGACATTTACGACCTCACGAGTGTAACTATGCCACCCATGACCTAGAGCTTGCAGTAGTAGTGTTCGCAATGAAGTTGTGGCGACATTACCTCTTTGGGGAGCACTTTGCGGTCTTCACAGATCACATGAGCCTGCGTTATATCTTCTCCCAGTGTGACCTGAACTTACGGCAGTGGAGATGAGTCAAGTTTCTAAAAGACTATGACTTTGAGATCCCTTACACTGAAGGTAAGGGAAACATTGTGGCTGATTCCATGAGTATGAAGTCGCATCAGGAAGTGGTTCGGGAAACCACTGATGCTTGGAAGGTGATGGGAGAGTTGGCCACCTTGCACTTGGATAATAGGGTAGAAGGTGTTAGAGGCCGTTTGTTTCAGATGATGGTGCAGTCCTTCTTATTGCAGCAGGTGGAATAATCTCAGTGGGGGGACTTCAAGGTGGAAGTGATGCAGGATCGTGTCGATCAGGGGAACGCTCCAAAAGGATGGTCATAGGACAACCGACATCAGATGTTTTTCCATGGATGGTTGTTTGTCCCAGAGACAATGCGTGAGGGAGTTCTCCGTGAGTTCCATAGCTCAGCCTTGGAGGTACATCCAGGAGTTTTGAAAATATATCGAGGCCTGAGGGAACAGTTTTGGTGGCCCAGGGTGAAACGGACAGTGGCGGAGTTTGTGGCTAAATGCCTAGTGTGTCAGCAAGTGAAGGCTGAATACCGTGTTCCCAGTGGTTTGTTACATCCTTTAGATGTCCCCGAGTGGAAGTGGGATGACATTTCAATGGACTTCGTTATAGGACTACCCAGAGCTCAGGGTGGTTATGATGCTATCTGGGTAGTAGTGGATCGACTGACGAAATCAGCTCACTTCTTAGCAATTAAGGAGTCAGACCTGGTGAGTACCCTAGCACAGAGGTATGTAGATGAGGTTGTGCAGTTGCATGGAGTCCCAAAGACTATCATCTCAGATCGGGATACTCGGTTTACCTCACGAGTCTAGAGGGGGTAACAACATGCTTTTGGCACCCAGCTACGCTTTAGCATTGCTTTCCACCCCCAGACCGATGGGAAAACGGAGCGGACTATCCAGACGTTGGAGGACATGCTGCGAGCATGCATTTTGGATTTCGGAGGATCATGGGTACGACACTTGCCTTTAGTAGAGTTCGCCTACAACAATAGATTCCACTCTAATATTGGCATGGCACCGTTTGAGGATTTGTATGGAAGGCCATGTCGTTCACCCATTTGCTGGGAAGAGGTTGGTGAGATAGGTGCTATTGGGCCAGAGGTAGTGCAGAGCACAACGGAGAAATTCCAGCTTATACATGAGAGGATAAAAGCGGCTCAGGACCGACAAAAGTCTTATGCTGATCGTCGGAGGAGGCCCTTGGTGTTCGGGGTGGGAGATCATGTGTTCTTGAAGGTTTCCCCTCGACGGGGGCAGTGGAGATTTGGGAAAGGGAGCAAGCTCTCCCCTAGGTTCATTGGACCTTTTGAGGTGCTGAGGCGAGTTGGCAAGGTGGCATATCAGCTGGCCCTACCACCTCAGTTGAAGAAGGTTCATGACGTCTTCCACGTCTCCCAGCTTCGTCAGTACTTACACGAAGACTTCCACATTATCGACTGGGGAGAGTTAGATATGGGAGACGACGCGACCTTCGAGGATTGACCAGTCAAGATCGAGGATCGTAAAGAGAAGGTGCTCCGTGGATGAACCATTCCATTGGTTCGTGTGTTGCGGAGGCACGACGACCTCGAGGAGAGCACTTGGGAGTGGGAGACCCAGATGCACGCTCAGTACCCGTAGTTGTTTTGACTTGTGTTTTCCCTTGTTCTTCTGAGCTTTGTGTTGATGTTGTACTCTGTACCTTTGATATACAGAATTCTTGGCTTGTCAGTTGTGAGACCTTTTGTTTCCTTGTTCTCGGGTAATGTGTGGCATGTCCGGATGTGTGGGGAAAGGAAAAAACCTAACCCTTAATCGATACGCATTAATGCAGATGCGATTGAACCCGTGCGGGCGAGTCAGTGCCACCTAAAGCGGATAATATCTCGACATAGGAGAAGGAATTTCCCAAAAACCATGTGTTCGAGCAGTGTGTTGGTTGTGTGGTGTTGAGGGTAGTATGAGTTGAAAAATACTAATGTATTAAAGTGGGAAGACCCAATTCTTAATCGAGACACATTAATGAGGATGCGATTGAACCCGTGTAGGCGAGTCAGTGCCGCCTAAAGTGGATAATATCTCGACATAAGAGAAGAAATTCCTAACACATATGATTAGGGTTGTTGGTTGGGTTCCTGTTATAACGAGAACCCTAAGAGGTATCTTGTTGGGTTTCATATGGGTTGGGTTTTGAATTCTCGGGGATGAGAATGTTTTAAGAGGTATCTGATGTAATGGACCGGACCTCTATGGCCCATTCCTTTGTCAAAAAGAAGGTCAAGAAGTGTTCTGGAGGGTAAAATGGACTTTTCCCACACCTTCCAGAATTTTAAAACTACACGCCGGGTAGTTTGAGTACACGCCGTGTAGTCCTTCCCCGCGTACGCGTTACCAGTCAACGGCCGTGTGCCATGTTGGATCCGTTTCCTTGACGTGTGCAATAAATGGGTACACGCCATGTGTCCGAACTACACTCCATGTAGTCCCTCCCCGCATATGTGTTACCCTCAAACCGTGTGTTGACCAGTCAATGGCCGCGGAGCCGTGTTGGAAGCCGCGTGGAGACCATGTGAAATAACCGAGTACACGCTGTGTACCATAAAGTACACGCCATGTACTTTTCCTTTTCTCGCCTATAAAAGGAGGGGTCCCTTCCTCCTTTTCAATTCACTCCTCTCCTCCCCATTCCTCTGAGCAGAGTTCTCCCAAGAGACTCGAAGGCTCTTTCTTCCATAACTTCTTCGTCCGAGCTCCGATTTACGATCCATCAGCAGCCACGGGATCGTAACGACGATGCGGAACTTCCTATCTTGGATCCATTGTCTTTCCTTTGGAATTTCCTTTCCGACTTCCACCCAAGGAGGTTTTGCTGGGACTCGACGGAAGTGACGGATGCCGACAGACGTCTTCTAAAGTTGATCCGGGGGAGCGTTGTGATCAGAACCTATTGAGGTAGGGATCTTACCTTCGTCTCTCTAATTTGTGCATCATACGGGGTTGGTGTTCTCTTGTTTATGTGAATCACTTTTGAACTGGTTTAATAAAGATAATAACTGGCTTATATAACGGGGTTGGGAAGTTGTGATTGCTGTTATCTTTATATCCAATGATATTATGTTGTGAATTGAATAGGCTTATGCCTACTGAAAATCACGGTCGTTGGGGGCCTTTTCTTTCACAATTAAATGTTTCCCTATCTTTCTAGACCGTTTTTGTGGATGGAACTTTGTGGAATGTGGAAATTGGTTAATCACGTAAAGTTGGATGTTTAAAATATGAAACCCTTGTGTGATCACCCCAGTTAAACAAAACGGAATAATGAACATGTGGGTGTTGTCTTGGATATGTGGCATGTGATGGGGGTGTTTTGTGGGTTGTTGTCGATAGGGTGATCAGCGGGTCTGCGGTTGGCTTGGTTGTGGGTTGGTGTAAATGCTATGTTGGTGATGGGAAGCGGGCCTGCGATAAGTGGTATTAAAGGGATAATGATGTACGGGTTTCGGTGCGGTTGTGGTTATGGTGGTTGGCATCGGGGCTGCAGGGATGGGCTTGAATGTGAACGGACTATGGGTTGTGAATAATAAATAAAAAGTGAAAGAGTTAATGAATGGTGGGGCTTGGTAACGGAACAGAATTAATAATCAATGGGGATGTTTGGTTAATAAGAAGGACTTGGTTGTGTTTCTTGTGTTTTCCTAACTTGATTTGTGGATGGCAGGGATATGTTTTACGAACGATCGATGTGGTTGGTTGTGGATAGTTACCCAGTAGTTAAGGAACTAAATAAACTAATTCTGCTGAAACGTGAAAAACTAAATGGGGTTGGGGTTGTTTGTTGTATGCATGCTTCATAGTAGCAGTGCCGAGGCACGTTCTCAATTTCTCTGTTTAGAAGCCATAGGTTGGGCTGTGTGTTTGGTATATATATATATATATATATATCTGTATCTTTTGTGTTTTATCGCACCCCACCCATGTTGTGCACTTAGTGCCGAACACTCCCATTTCATGGGAGAGGGTGTTTTTCCCTTAGTTACTAGCTCCTTCCTGCTCCTTCTCCCCTAGGCTGTGATGGCTTGAGGCGACCTTACACCTAAGACTTTTCGGGTAGGTTTTGATTGGGGTGGCTTTATCCCAAGACTCTTCAGGAAGGTTCTACTGTTTCCGAAGAATCTTCGGGATGAGGCCTAGGTGTGTGCGGGCGGGATACGTGGTTATGAGGCCCAGGTGTGTGCGGGTGGGATACATGGTTGTGAGGCCCAGGTGTGTGAGGGAGGGATACGTGGTTGTGAGGCCCAGGTGTGTGCGGGCGGGATACGTGGTTGTGAGGCCCAGGTGTGTGCGGGCGGGATACGTGGTTGTGAGGCCCAGGTGTGTGCGGGTGGGAAGAGTATGGCAGCGTCAGGACGTTCGCCATTAGGAAGAGCAGCTAACTGAAGGGAAATGGTGCGGGGTACCCAATACTCTTGTTTCTTATATACTACCACCTGTTGTGCTTGTGTTTTGGTGAGTGTGGATGGCGAGGTTGGGTGGATAGAATTCCTTGCTAGGTTTCTTATGTTGTTGTCACAGGACATTAGGATATCTCCCCACTTGTGCACGAGAGCTTTAGGTTTCCCTACTGAGTATACCTGTATGCTCACCCTACGTTTACTTTCAGGTTTCCAGGAGGACTACCAGGGCCGTGCGGAACCCTAATAGTCGGACAGTTGGAGTTGTTGCTGTTGCTGTACTCTTTTTTTCTTTTGGTATTGCACTTTGAACTCTTCTTGTACCTGTACCTTGTTATAAAATTTGTTTAAACATGCATGTGGGATTTGTTTGGGTTTATTTATATACACTTGTTACATTTCTTTTTGGGTGGTTGACTTGTCCTATTTCCCGATCCTAAATAATAAAATGGGTAATGCCTCCCATATTTGTGAAAACTCATAGCCTTGGTGTTATTCGCCACCCCGGGGCCTACTGGAGGCGGGACTCGGGGGTCATTATCTCCCTTTCACTATTGCCAGTTCAGGAGGGGCATCTTTGGTGGGAGGGGGTCGTGGCAAACATCCATTTAAAATTTAAAATCATTATACTATAATATATCTTCATGGTGATATAACTCCCAAACTACATTATATTTGTGCTAGATAGGTTATTATTATTATTATTATTATCTATTTCAATATGTACTCTGTGCATTCCATGAGCATGAGAACATCTTCAGAAAATGAGTAATTCTACGTCTACCAACTCTAGGAACCATGATCTCTCAAGAATAAGAATAATAAGACTCCATAGTAGGAAGCACACTAGTAGTCTTGAAAATAATTTTGAAAATTAAATGTTTAAACATTAAAAGTTTAATCATTTAAATTTTATAAATATGAAAAAAATGTGGAAATACCTCAACAAATGGTCCACTTCCTTTGTGTCTTTTATTTAAATATATAATTACTATGATATTATATATACCAACAAATTATTATGAAAGTGAATGTTTTAAAATAACTACTACAAAAATATTCAAGTAAAAAAATTGTTTTTGTACATTCATATTTTTCACAAAAAATAATTATTTCATGATTATTAAAATACATTTACCTTAATCTAATAAAAAAATTAATTCAAAAATCAAATAAATTATCACAATTTATGAATTAAAATATCCATACTTATAAAAATTGATTTATATTCATAAATTTAATAAAAATGTAAGGATGTTAGGATTTTTTGGTAGAAAAGTTTTTTTTGGAAAAATTAAAAAATAAAATTGAACACATATATATAAAAAATAATGAATATTTATAAGATCAAACATCCAAATTTTTAAAAAACAGTATTTAAATGTGAAAATAAAAAAATTAAATAATTTTATGAATAATTATAAGATTAATTAAGTGTTTTTCATTATAGATTCAATATTATCATTTCTTATAACAAGGATTATATATGTACTGTATTCATTGTTATCATCTATAAATGACATAATAGATGCGGAAACCACACATAAATCCATAAAGCCATCATAATTATCATCACCTAATTACATTCTTTTCCATTGAAAATTGACAAACCATGAATTATTTTACTATTAGTTAACATAAAATATCTACTTTGAATGTGTCACAAAGAAAAGGAGTTCATATTTTGAACTAAATCTATTCAAATAGATGAGTATAAATCCATATTCCTCATGTTTCACACCACTTTTATAAAAACCAATTTTTAATTAAACATTGATACCTAAAATTTTGTATAATCAATGTCCCACATATCCTTGATAAGTCCAAAATATGTCATTGATGTTGAAATTTGGTTTTTATCATTTTCACTCAATAAATAAAGTTCTTTAAATATGACCATTACCCAATATTTTGAACAGTACTCTTTTCATCCAATGTTTTTTTCTTAAAATGCATAGTAATTAATTTCAAATCCAGACCATGTGATCAAATTATGAATTTTACTCCATGTAAACCATTTTAATGTTTTTGGTGTAGATAAATTAGTGTTTTCATTCCCCTAAAACAATTAAAGAACTTTTAATTAATTTTTAAATAATTAACCAACTTTTATTTTTTTTAGATATATTATATTCAATTAGAAACATGTCATGATATATATATATTTCTGACCATCATATGTATTTTTCAAAATGTGTTAATGTTCCTGCATAACTTTATTACATGGAATTCACTTACCTTTATTCCAGGAATCCTTATACCTTCTCTATCAACTGTCAACTTTCTTTATATAGGGAGACCTTGATTATCCACTTCAATCAAATAATATGTATAGATCATTATCTACTCTTTACATTTATATTTTTTACCAATAAAGGCCTTTGGTCGATGGTGATTTATAATATATACCTTCATCATTCTCTTATATATTTTAAAAGATACCTCGCACAAAAATAATTTTCCTTAAATATTCATATCTTCTAAACAAAAATGAATCTGCAAATGAACCATTATATCAAAAAATGTTGGTGGGAAATAAATTTATAATTGAAAAATAATGAGGAAAGATTAATTATCTAACATATATAACAAATTTATATCCATGAATTTCTAATAAATGGATATGTAAATGTAACATAACATGGTGATATAATTTCTAACATGAATCAAAAAAATACCCTAAAGTGAAATTGATAGTGGTTATTACATCAGTACATTATAGTCATGATAATTCATACCTATTAATTTAAAAATAATCAATGACACTAAATTATTAATATTTGGAGAATAACCATGGTTTATATTAATTCCATAAAGACATTTTAAAAAAATCAGCTTCTTACTCTTGCTTTATGTTTTTTTTGGATGAAGATAAATATGTTACATTTACTTTAATATTCGTTCCTAACTCCAACTGTATTCCAAAGGATATTAACTCCAATATATCATTAAATCCATCTTTTTTATTTCATTTTTTTCCTAAAAATTTCCATTCAAAATATCAGATATGCTTTTATCAACATCCATAAGGTTAATGTTATATTTAACCTCTAAAGCATCCCAATAATGTAAATCGAGTAAGATACACCGTTCCTTCCAAGATTTTATTTGATGACCATAAAATTAATTCTAAAAATGAAATCAAGGGTTGTCACATTTTATTGATATTATTTGTCTAATAAGTGTTTAGGGGGGATTATACTATTGTAAACCATTAAATACACTTTTCAATAATTTAAAGGATGATCCAGTTAAATAAATCTTCAATATACCATGCACAATATCATTCTTATTTTATATAATTTATAACAAGATGTCCCGTATTCAAAAATTAGTCATGATTTATTTCTCTTAAAAATGTATACAGATAGATTTTCATTTGTAGGAATGATTTTTAGTAAACATTATCATAACACACAAATGAAAATATTATTTTTTGCATGCATTAAGAATTTTAACCCATATCTCCCATATATATTTAAAATCATAAATCAATGGTGAAAGACACACATCAATATCATATCCTTTCTATTTGGTATAGAAAACAGCAATATTATCATAATATAGTCTTTTCATCATACATATATGTGGGGAAATATTTCAAACTACTAAAATAATAGGCCATAGAATATCTAGGATACTAAGGATTTGATATGGGTTCATTAAATCTATGAATAAAACCATTATTTCATTTCTAGATTCATTGAAAAAATTAGAAAATTCTTTATAAAATATATTCCAATTTAATAAATCAATAGGGTGAAATTAGTTTCAATCCGACATGGACTCATATGTATATTATATTAACCTATTTGAATCATTTTAATTTGAAAATAAAAACATTAAAAGAGGAATTATTATAATATTCTAAATTTAACTAGTGATTGGTTTGGTGTGTGTTCATTAAAGTGAATCAAAGTTGGATTTTCAATCCATTTTATATCATGATGTAACACATTTAATAAACTCTGATAAATATTCATATTTTTTATAATAAAAAACACAACCATTTGGGAAATCATGTACCTTCTGATAACCCAATTCTATTGGGAATAAAATTTATTTGTTTAAAAATTGGAATAGATAAGCCCATTTCCTTTGGAATGTAGAACATTGAAATGTTCAAACAATTTAGTGAAAATCTTATCACATTTCCCATTTATTTCATTCTAGTTAAAATATCTAAGAAAAATGGAAAACACACTTAATTTAGTACAACATGAGAATAGGGGTTTCTCAAGTATATATAAGAAACCATTAAATAATTTTGTTCTCAAGGTTTTCAACACATATATCGTGGAATAATTTATCAATATGATCCTCTGTCTCATGTTGAATATCCTTACCATCATTAGATATTGATTTTTCTATTATTTCAACATACCTGAAAAAATTTGTACAATTATAATTAAAACCATTTAAAATATTATGGATTATGATTTTTATAGAATTAAAATATCTCATACTTAAACAGTTCACACATGGATAAAAAATATTTTCATTATTATCAATAATTCATTTTTAAATTCCATATAATAATATACTCTAATCTCATATTCCTTAGTTGTTGTCAATTCATTATTCACCTCTAATTAATTAAAAATATAAAAACAAAATATAAAAGTTTAATATATTAAAACAGATAATCATTAATATATATATATATATATCTTAAACATATAAAAATACAATGAAAAAAATAAATTAACAATTTATTGATAACTATTTAATCAAAATGAACAAGTACTCAAAAGAATGGTAAATTTTTAAATACGCCTACCATATATGAGTTTTTTAAGTGAAATGAGTGATAAAAATTATCTTATATATCAATATTGTAACACCATAATATTTTACAGTATGCATCTTCTAAAATAAATTTAATATATTTGATAACTTATGTTGTACAAAACACCTAGATAAAATGAAAAATTAAATTTTATTATTGTTATAACCTAACCATTAAATTAGAGGAAAAAATATTATTATCCATATTATAAAATTTATATACTGTATATTCAATAAAATATTTTTACATTCATCCAAAATATTTTAAATGCAAAAGATATGAAGTAATCCAATTTTACATGCAAGAAAGATATGTATTTCTAAAGTTAGTATTACCAAAAATTAATGGACCATATGTTTAATCAATAAATATCGTCACATTTATATTTGTTTGAAAAAATAATAATCATTTTTGAAATTTAAATATAAAAATTTACTCTGGCATTTTTTATTAGTTTCATTTTTTAGGAATTGTGATGTGATCGTTAGGAATAGTAATGCGACCATTTGGAATAGTAATATGTCCATTAGATTAATAACTTCACCTATGCAATAATAAAAAATTTAATTATTTTTTTGATTAATAAAATAATATATTTACATCATAGAATTTGTAAAGAAATGTTTTAATAATGATAAACTAAATATTGTTATTTTATGAAAGATAAATTTTTATGTACAATATTATAATTAATATAATTAATTAAAAGAATTTTTATTTTAATAAAGTAGATTAATAAATTAATATTTTTTGTCTTTCTATTATAAGGTAATTTTATGCGATCTTTATTAATTTTCAAAGTGTCTTAAAATTAGTTAGTATTTTAAAATATGTATATTTTGAATAAATGAACATTTTAATTAAAAATTAGATTTCTCAGAAATAGAAAATTACTTTCATAACATTAGGTCCTTCTTTTAATTATACTCTTCAAAAAATGGTTAGGGTCTATTTTTTGGTTTTTTCTAAAATAATTAAATTTTTGTGAATAGTGAAATATGGTAATTTACGAAATATATCATTATAAGTTAAATATAGTATTTATTGATTCATTACTGATATAAGAACAATAATCTAGATCTCATCTTCCATCCTTACTATATTTAGTCAGTGTAATCAAAACAATTCATATTCATGGGCCCAAATAATAAACTAATGAATAATATAATAAAACCCCCCTCTCCTCCACTATAAATACCACCTATCACCACCTATATTCCTCACACCTCCAAAGCATTAAATATTTTTCAAATTATTCCCAATCACTCTCCCAAAAATCTCCCCCCATTCAGGTATTTCTAATCTCTC
Organism: Viscum album; assembly: GCA_963277665.1. Lineage (NCBI taxonomy): Eukaryota > Viridiplantae > Streptophyta > Magnoliopsida > Santalales > Viscaceae > Viscum > Viscum album. Next base: position 508,105,510 of record OY728167.1, on the reverse strand, counting down.
CCAAAAGGTAATTTATATGTGCCTTAAAGAGGTTCTCAAGGATAAGAATTAAAGTGGAAAACCCCCCTTCATTATTTTAATTTTATTTTTATGTATTTTATTTAATTTTCTTATCCATTCCCTAAATAATCTTTACAACCATGAATTATATCTCTAGATCATATATATATTGTAATTTTATTATTGTAATGTAATATCTATCATCAAACCCCTTACCCTCTCCCTTTTATTCAAAAAATTAAAATGACGGTCATGATGTATTGATTTATAGCAATTGCAGACAATGACTTTTCATTTTCCATTTATACATTCAAGAATGGACATAAAAACATTTTTAAGGTTTCAAAAAGTTTTAGTATATATATAATAATTTATTTATTTTTCTAACACTAGTATATAAAAATAATATTAATTAATTAGACAAATCTAGTTTGTGGTGATCTAAAACACCCCAAAAGAGTCTGAATGGTTATTATTAGCATTTTTTCTAATGAATAATTCTAATATATGGAAAAAATAAAATATAAAAACATAAAATATCTTGTATTTTCATTTATAATACATAATATCAATTCTAGGTATGTTTTTTCATTTTACAATATCTTTCGTACATGTATACAAGTTAACCAATCATGAATACAAAGGAAACGAATACTCCCAAACAACGAAATTGAATCTTATAACTCAGAAAAGGCTATAAATGATGTCAATAAAATAATACCAAAAAAAATAAATTATGAATTGTTTTTGAATTAAATTATTAAAGAATATAATTTCATTCTCCAATGATTTAAGTTCATGTGATTAAGAATTTAAGACAAGAGGTAAGGGATTATCCCTGAATCTACATTTATTCATTGGGGTTTCCTTTCCCTCTCATTACCCTATTGTAATTATTAATTATTATTATGTAATAATCATAAATTATATATTTATAATCAAAAAATATGTACCTTTCTCAATTTTTCTTACTTTCATGGGAAATACATTTTTTAAAGTTTTATTTTACATTCCACCCAATAAGCAAGCCTGATTAAAGGGAAATTGCCTATTTAATTCCCATTTACATGAAAACTATATAATATACATTAAGTGACTATTGATGTTTTTTCCAAATAACTTAGTTCCATTTATCATAGTTTATTTTTGGGTTTATGAAAACAATTAAGCATTTTTCCTCTTTAATTACTCTTTTATATTATCCCTTAAACAACATTGAAGTGGCCCATTTATATGGTTTAAAAAACCGTTTTCACATCATTTGGACATCATCTATGACTCAAATATATTTTCATTGTACACCCATTTTCTATTTTTTATATAAATGTTTAAAATCTGATTTTATAACAAATAAAAATGATTTTTTCAAAGAGCACTTCTTTTCAATGTTAAAAGGTTATTTCTCTCAAGGATTACTCAATGATTTTATTAGAGTATTTTCATATGTTTCAACACCATCTATGGAATAATATTACTTATTTATATTAACCTATTATTTTATCATATTAAAAATATTATTGAATGTTTTATCATTATATATTTTGACGTACGATCATGGTACCATTTACCATAATACTCTGGATGGTTTATGATTATGTTTGATTTCTAGGAAAAGTTATTAATATTTCATATGATAGATTCAATATGAATGTAGAGGTTTATTAGTTTCTAACCCAATCATATGAGGAATTCATTGGACTTATTAAGTGATAGATATGGAATAATATAGCCCCTAGATGCATCGGTAGGTCTAATGAGACAAACTAGACTAGGTTTCTACCAATATATGTATTATATCTTGGATAACCCCTTGATGATGTTTATGATGACCCACATTATTCATTAACTCATTATAATTTTGGTAATTGAAAATCCATATGTTTATTCAACAAGTAGAAACACCATCGTTATGTTTTATTATCATGTTATTATTTATATAGAATTACATATTCAAATTTGATTCATGTCATATTTTTCTAAAGGTTATGTTTTAATGGAATTTTTTTTTCAGTTATTTACCTTGCTTTATTTTTTAAGATTATGATAGCTTTGTCTGTATTTCTTACCCTTACTGATCATCTGATCTCACCTCTTTATAATGTTTCATTATTCCCTTGGACACCCAGAGGTATATTATGTTTGACATATTATGATCATCATGGATAATATGTATGATTCTAAAGAATTTTATATTCAGTATTTAATTTCATGTTGGAATGTTACAATTAGGTTTATATCAGTTTTTTCCAAAGACAATAAACTATTTAGTCCTTTTGGAATTGAATCTTGTATAAATTATAATGTAATAAAGTAATGCACATGGTCTAGGATACTGGATTTGGGGTATTTATAGTTGGTATCTAAGAATATTTGGTAAAGACATTGGAAACTAGATTTAGGAAAACATAGGTGAGAGAACAAAACATATGATAACATTTTAAAATATTACCAATTAAACCATGATTATGGTTTAGATATTAGTTAAACAGAAAATTTAAATTTATCTTATGTGGTTCACTAGTTATAGATTATACATTATGTTTAATAATGTTATGATCTAATATATTGTATGCTATTGTTAATAAATGGAACCAAGGGAAGGGAATGAAAACCATATCAATGCATGTATTCTATGTAGTGATTTCACTCCTATGGAAGCTATTGATACTGAAGCATGTGCGAAAGATAGATTATAATTTTTTTGATAATATTTGGATAATTGACTCAGGTTATGAGAAATAACCTTACCTATATGGAGAATCCTAATCCCCAACATGGTGTAACAATGTTAGATCGATTCATGAGAAAACCCCTCTGTTGTTCAATGGGAATACAAACCCATTTTTAACCAAGCAATGGATATGTTCCTTAGAGAAGATATTTATGACTTTGAGAATTAATTAAATGGAGAAATCAATCATGTAAGTTTATCATCTCTCAAGAGATGAAAATCAATTGTTGTAATTGATTCAAAAATGTAGGAAGAATAAGAAATTTTAATCATGGAATAGAAGGATTGTTAGGACATTTACACAAAATATTATTTTCTAGGAGAATGTTGAGATGATATGGAGAGTTAATTATTGAGTCAGAGACACAAAGAGGATGAAAAAATTTACATTTATGAAGAAAAATTTACAATTTTATCAATTCATGATGCATAATACACATGTAATCCAAAGAGAAAGAATGAATTTTTTATTTGATGGTTTTAATCAAATCTTTCTAAGAGAACTGGTATCAGAAAAATTCTCATCATAAGAGGATGTAGTATCTTGTTATATCAAGATAGGGAAGTAATTCTCCAAGTATTATGGTTTAGAATTCAAAATAGAGAAGAAGAGGTTGTAAGATCAAAAATGGATAAGAAGACGAAAAGAAAGAAGAATTTTTTCACATGGGAAAAATTTGTGAAGAAACACATTGGTACATGATTTATGGGAAGCAGAGTTTTAAAAAAAATTTGTAGAGAAAGGAAACTAGGATCGTGATTACAAGGTAATGATATTAGATACCATAGTCCAGTTCTTTGACTACAAGGAGATGAGAAACTACTCAAAAAATGTCCCAATAATCAAGGTAATATAGCTTGGTTTATGGAAATGGATCAACATGATGAATTTGATTTTAATAAATTTGAAGTGGAATAATTAATTTATTTGTGATTTTTGATTCATGAATTATGTTATGGTATTATTGTTATAAGAATCATGAGATATATTAGGTTTGTACTACAATACTTCTTCTTTAGGAAACATGAAGCATGTGATGAATAGAACAAGTAATCAAGAGAAGTCATTTAGTTGTAAGTTAATCTTCTTGAAAACACATATATTTGGATAGATAACCCTAAATATTTGTTTGATATTGATATAATAACAAATATATGCATTTGGGATCGTATTGGTGACCAAGAAGGTGGTTAGTGGTCTAATGGTTTTGTTCTGATTGAATTATTAGATGTTTGGATTTATGGAATATATTTGACAACCAGATATTTTATTTTTGGAGGCATTCATGTTTTCATAAAGGTTTCCAAATATTTTTTTTCACATTAAGAGATATATTATGTTGTATTGGTGAAAATGTGATGTTATATAACCATTGTTTTAAATTTTTGGTCTTTGAATTTGAAAGAAATAGTTTGGATGTATATTAAGGCTAACTACATATAGAATGGATTACACATATTATTGAATAAGATTAATGTATGATTTATAAAATTGAATATCCTATGATATATTTTTTGGTTTTATTAGAAATTTTAATGCTAAAGGAATTACTTACAGATCATCTGAACAAATTGATTCATATTGAAAAATAATTTTTTAAAATAAATGGAGAATATTAAGATCAAAGAAAAACCAAAGGATGAGATTCTAACATGGAAAGGAATTAGGTAATTTTATTTTATTTTCTTGACTCAAACTGTTGGGGCCTAGGGTGCAACTCCCCAAGCCTGTCTCCTATAGGCCAGGGTCTGGAAACTAGCACCGAGTAGGCATATCACATAAATGGGGGACATTTTCCTAATGTACATATACATTCCCCTACAAGAACCTAATTGTAAAAACGAAGAGATATTAAATCTGGAAACTAAAATTCATTCACATACCTATCCCAAATAAGAGTAAAATGGTTGTACTGAAAGCGTAATTGAAAAAACAAAGACCACCAAAGAAAAAAATATAAAACCATCCAACCTTCTCAGAAAGAGAGTATCTCTATACACTTCAACTTCCGAAAAGATATTTGGCCCAGCTCTAGTAAACACCTTAGTATGTATAGCTCACTAAGATCTTCCCACCTCAAGTCCTAAGTGGACTTTGTCAAAAGGAATGTGGTCTGAAAAATACGAAAATATTGTGTGGGAAAATCCCGTGCGAATGTGAGTATAAAAATCCTTATTAGTTTTCCAAAAAACACAAAAAGAAAAATGGAGAAACTGAAAGGAAATAGGTGGTTCGCCCAAGCCGGGGGAACCCCCCCCCCCAATCGATAGTGAAACTTCCTTTCTAACCATACTCAGTTGTACATGAAAATTCATCTCAGTATAAGAGGGGTGTGAACCCTGACAGGTAATAATACTGCAATGAATCCCTCAAAAAACTCAAATATACTCGTGTCAGACTCCATGTCTTATGAGGTTCCACCCTCAAACCCAAGAATGAGATTTATACTTGATGATCTAAAGGTTGCCCATAAATCCTATATAACACACTCCATGAGCTCATCCTTCCCGGATGGAAACCTTTCAAGATATAAAATCCATCGGGAACAAATCTACTATTCCTAATGGTACATCTGATAGAATATGCTCCATTGGGAACAACATACTAGGTCCTTCTCTAGTTCCCACCACCATAGGTCCTATCCTGATTACCCCGAGCCCAACATAAGATAAGAAAAACCCATTGAATAGTCCCTCCCCTCACCACTCCACATAGTTGAGGGAGTACTTCTCTATACTATGCACCACATACATCATCTCAAACAAGAGATATTAGAGGGACATGCATCTCACCATTTCCCTATAGTTGAGGGAGCACTGCTCCTAACTAACACAAAAAACATCTGTCACTCATGCATGTAGTGTCCCACACCATAGTCTATCTAGTGATAAATAACTCCTAATTATGTATCGTTCATATAAAGTGGAGGGTCCCACTCCTCATAAATGTGTCCAAGAGCCGAGGGAACTCCAACGCCATTGAATGACAATCTCCTTTCTTATACTCAAAGATGGAGGAGTACTACACTATAAGTGGGGACCCACACCCTGTAATGATAGTAGAGTAACACTCAGAGAAGGGAGGACATGTACCCTTATAAAACATGGGAGTATAACTAAATGTATTGAGGTCCCACACCCTAAACTAGTTGGAGAGTTCCACTTTGTATCTAGAGGACCTACACCCTGGTACGATAGGGGAGTGCCAAATTTTCTAGATCATCTCTATGGGGGACCCAAACCCTAACAAAAAAGGGGAGTATCAACCCCAGGCTAGTGGACCAACTCCCTGTAACGACAAGGGTACCAACTCTTCCAAAATAACACGTATGGAGGACCTATACCCTAGAACATTATGGGAGATCCAACTCCAAGGACAAAGAACCCACACCCTAACCCAGTAAGGGAGTACCCACTCTACCTTTATATCACATATTCCGGACTCGCACCCTAGTACATCATGGGAGAACAACTCCATGGATATAGGACCCACACCCTAGTCTAATAGCGTAGTTTCTACTCTCCCTTGCAATGAGTATGGAGGGAACATGCCCTAACACAGTAAGTTAGAACATTCCAACATTATGAACATCATGGGGAACCCACACCCTACTCTATCAGGGGAGTAACAACCCTAGAGTAAACTACCAAAAGGTAAAAAAAACCCACTTCCCAAACGTGGGGAGTCCTGTCTCTACCAAAAAATATAAGTAATGGAAAACTGGTCCCTGAAGATAAAGGAGAGTAGCAGTCTCAACTTCTATCTTCATGAACTGCACTGATCTCCAACATCAGCTTAGTACATATGCACAAGTATATTTCCCAATTTATTCCACCTCATACCTCATTGGATGTAAAAGAGGCAACCATCACGTTCTACATGGAAGGCCAGTCAGGATAGGCTATTCAAAATCCTGAATCTGAGTCCCAGAGAAGGAGATACAGATGGTGTAAAATATTAGGAGGATCTTCTAGGAGTACACGACGTGCACAGGGGCACATAAAACATGTGATACCCCCCAAGAACCTGGCCATATATCCATCCCACATGGGTTAACCACCCATTTAAGGTAACACAAAGTGTAATGGTGGTACAAACCACGTCCCTCTTCACCCATACCCTATCCTTGTTCCTCTTCTACACTGCCCAACCAACCATGTCCCTTACACATCATGCATCCCTTTCTAAACGGAATGTTAGGAATAAATTTCCACCATCCCATGTAGTTTTCCCATGTCCTTGTACCGAAACCTATGTACATGTACCTTTCCCAAGTGTTCGTACATGACCATGTCCCATGGTCACACAGTTTGTGACACTACACAGAGTGTAACCCCGATACACTGTGTGTAGTCCCCAAAGTTCATCTTCCCCAAAATGGAAGGGAAACACAACTTGTTTCACTAAACTATATACCATGTAGATTGAAATTATAGTATGGAATTACCTTAAAAACTACATGATTCATCATGTTCATCCCCAAATCTGACAGAACTACCTATAAGGGATCAACAACAATTTTATTTGGGATCTATAACATTAAAACAATGCATGGCGAAAGGGATCACGACTAAAACTCTAATACACCTACCTCAATGGTGAAATAATGAAGCTTTAGTTGAAGAACAACACCCATATTTTTCTCCACCTATATCTGATGAAGATCTAAATCTGAAACAGGGATCGATATAACCTTGATTCTCCAATTTTCCATAGTTTTTTCATCGACCAATGGGGGATAGGGGAGAACGAGAGGAGGTATCTCCTTTATAGTGTCATGTGTCCAAACTGATAGGTAGGTTATATTAGGTTTAACATTAAAATTATTTAATTAATCATCCATTTACTCAATTAGTTCACCACACACCTCCCTGCTAACTCAACTCTATCCAAAAACTCCTGATGCAAATAATTTTATGTCATCGTTAGGGTAAACATGATATTCTAAAATCAATTTTTGTCTCTGAAATCAGTTCTGAGAGTCTATATGGGAATAATGTACATCTCAATATAAACTAATATAATGTGAAAAAAATATTTTATATTTTTAATATCACGACACTAAGACTCCTCGATCCCCAACTTATTGAGATGACTCAGTGCCCAAATTTGGAAATATTCTCTAAAATATTCCATAGTCTTATGGTTCAAAACCTGAGTCTTTAAATTCATTCTACATTAAGGATTTTCATCCCTAAAAAGAGGTATACTAAGAAAAAGGGGTGAAATTTATCTCACCACTAGACTCCAATGCCAGCAACCTCACCAAGGGTTCCTGTGCTACTTAAAAGCAAGAATTTAGGGGAAACGCCAATATCGAACCACTCATATATCCATCTTCTAGTAGGAAAAAATTCTGCAACCAATGGGAACATTTCTCCTTATCTACAGTATGTGGGTATGAACCAACTACCATGATACATCTATAATCATGATGTCTATGGTACACCACCTCACTAGCCAGACACATATAATAAGAGAACCTCATAGTTCACATCCAACCCTAGATGGATTGTATAGAAACCACCTCAATTGTATTTCATTCATGGTTAAATCTTAACATACGAGGGTACTCATGAATGAAACATGGTTCCCCAGAGTAAAAATTGTATCTTATTATCCCTCCAAAAAAAATCCATCTGCAATACAACATGAGAAAACAAAAACACCGCCACACCCACTATTGACATCCTAGTTGTGTATAGATGGCAGGAGTCCAATCCATAAAGTGGAGACATCATAAGTTACAACTCTTCCATTACATAACTATTATATGAAAGGCTCTCCCTCTCCCAAGGCTTCCAATCTAAAAGGGTAGAGTAGATAAACTATGCTATCAAGGATAGGAACTGATTTGAAACTCCATCGCATAACCTTTCCTTGAAGACACTGGTATAAGGGAATTGTTCACCACACCATGATATTTTTGACGTTAGCCAACATTGACCCAACCACACTATTTTGGATGAATAAAAAAAATGTGTCTCTATAGTGAATGATTACTTCTTCCTCGTGAGTTCAAATCTACATCAAACAACACCACATCCTCCTTGAGCATGTCACATAAAATACTGTTTCTAAAAAAAAAAGGATACCAACGAAAAAAAGGTCTTCCCAAATGCACACCAGGTATTACTGGGCCCTCGATAGTAACCGCCATCATGTGGTTTTACCAATGTCCCATGTCACATAGGTTAAACCTCGAGAAGGAAGTGGAAAGAAAATGAGTACCTCACTATAATGTCTAAAAAAACTACTGTAGAAAGTATGAAGGAAATAGATTATACCTGTATTAATCCTCAAAGCATCTAGATCAAATGCCTCTATGGTCTATTGTTTTCCACAGTCACATCATCTAACTCCTTTAGCCTAGCACAGACCACCTTAGGGTGGTGGTGGAAACACCTCGAACTGCATGCTATATCCTTTTGCTGCACCACTCCTCCACCTTGTTTGCTATCTTACGAAGCTCCTTATTCCAAGAACTATATCTACCAAAATGTCTACTCAGTTAGATCCCTCTCATTTTCAGGACGGGTCAGAAAATTTCTAGTGAGATGCCCCCAGCTGTCACAGTCATAACCGTGACTCTCATGTGGTTGACCAGATCCTCAGTGATTCTCATACGCTACAGGGTTTCAGGCTGGGGTCTAGGCATGGTTAGGCCTCCTACTCCACGATTTTGTCACCCATCATCTTATAGATCTTGAAGAAACACCAGCATCTTGACAACCACTATGGGCTATATCCACATACCCCTCAACCAGGAAACTCTTTACTTCTAAGGCCCGCTCTAGCACATCATCATAAGTGGGAATACATATTAGAATCATAGATTTCTTATTATCTTGGAGAAACCCTAATCAAAAGTCCATGATCTAAAAAATGATCACGAGCCATATCCATGGAGGGTTTTGACAGGTTTTTGAACATTTTAAAATACTACCCCACTATCATGATACTTTTTCGCAGCTGTAGAATATCAGGGATATGCACTGATCTCAACATGGCTAGGTAAAAATATTCCCTAAATATTTGCTTGAACTCCACCTAAGTGGGCATCATATCATCATGAAACTATATCACCAAACTCCACTGCCATCCCACTGGACACTATTGATTGATAACCACTTGGTCAATCATATGATCGGGAGGGTTCTTATCTATGTAGAAAACTCATGTGACTGCCTCAAGCCAGTCATCTACATCCTGGGGGTCTAGGTCACCATAGTATCTCAGGGTTCACATCCTTTGGAACTCATATAACAGAAATATCCTGTGCACATCATCAGTCTGAACTATTGGTAAAACCATCTACTTAATAGGTTGTGGCACCACCAGTAGACCACCTCAAGGTAACATATCAGAATCTATTCCCTATATTGAATCCTCATCATGAGGTGGATTCTCATCACAATCATTCCATAAAATCCTTTTTGGATTTTTTAGTGGGGGAATTTGGTATAGAATAAATTTTCACCACAGTCAATGAGTATATCATTATTGCAGACTCAATAAGAATAGAAAAAACCAAAATCCAGTCATATATGATCCAAGTTCTATTTATTTTATGAAAACCAATGTCCAAATGTACCAAGTCAAAAAGCAGGTTATCAGTGTCATCGTGAATGGATACGTCAGCCTCCATACTAATTATAGAACCTCTTAAGTGATAGCATAACTCAAAAAATCCAAAATATATCTCTTTTCTTCCCAAACCAAGCTCAAAAAAATGTGGTCCCAAAGTGGAACCCGCTCTGATACCACACTATCATGACCCAAACCAATGGGTCCCAGGTCACAACTTCCCAAGCCCACCTCCAATAGGATAGGGGACAGAGACAAGTGCGAGTAGGAATATAACATAGAAGGAATGCATTTTCCAAATGTACTTATAGAAACGCACCCGAAAACACCTCAATGAAACAATGAGAAAATAGAAAAATTGGAAACTAAAATGCATGCATACACATTTCCCAAACTAGAGTACAACAGATGTACTGAAATCATAAATGAGATATAATTACCACCAAAGAAAAATGGTAAAATAATAAAAACTTATCATAAAGAGGGGATCACTAACAACTGAAACTATAAGAAATTTCCACATCCAAAATATGGTAAATAGATTGATCAGTCTATCTCACTAAGATATTCTTACCTCGAGTCCTCTGTGGACTCCGTCAAAAGGCATGTGGTCTTTACAAGACAAAAAACATGTGCAGGAAAAGCCTATGTAAGGGTGGGTGTAAAAATACTCAGTAGGACCCTTAAAACACAAAATGAAAAAGGGTGAAACTGAAAGGAATTAGTCTACTCATCCTATCCAGTTGGAACCCTAAATCGGGATAGAAACTCCATCTTGAACTATCCTAGACTTTATATGAAAATTCATCTTGGTCTACAAGGGGTTTCAACCCCAACATGTGACATCACCACACAGAATCACAGAAACCACCTATATAGAACCCGTCTAAGGGACACACTCCATTGGGAACAATCCTAGAATTCCTAGTGGTACATCCAAGAGAATTTTCACCATCTTTAATAACTTACTAGGTCCATCTCTAGTGCCCAACAATAGAGGTCATGTTCTAATTACCTTGCACCCAGTGCAAGCTAAGGAACCCAAGTGAAGAGTCCCACCCCTCACCACTACACAGAGATCAGGGAGCACTACTCCAGACTAGGCACCGCATGAATGCTCTCAAAAAAGAGAGAGTGTAGGGACCCACACCCCCACTTCCCTGCAGTTGAGGTAGTACTACTCCTTACTAACCCACCAAACCTCTATCACTCATGCATGGAGTGTCCCACACCTTAGTCTTTCGATGGAAAAATAACTCACAACTATGTATCATTCATATTATATGGAGGGTCCACTCCTCATAAATATATCCAATAGCTGAGGGATCTCCAACTCCTTTGGAGGACCCACTCCTCACTACAACATGGAGATATGGGAGTACTAATCAATAAGTGAGGACCCACACCCTGGAATGAAAGTAGAGTACCACTCAGAGAAGGGTGGACCCAAACCCTTATATTTTATGGGAGTACAACTCCATATATATGAAATGTACTATAACCTGGTAGGGAAGTACCACTCTATAGCTAGAGGACCTACAACCTAGTATAATAGGGGAGTAATGAATCTATTAGCTCGATTACTATGTGGTACTTGTTCCCTGACATGATCGAGGGTGTACTAACCCCAGGTTACAGGACATTATCCTTGTTATAATAGGATAGTACCAACTCTATGTGAAAAAAAGTATGGAGGACCCACACCCTAAACACCATGGTATTTACAACTACAATGATAGAGGAACCTCACCCTAACCTAGTAGCAGAGTACCCACTATACCTATAGATCACATATAGAGGACCCACACCCTAGTATGTTCGGGGAGTACTAACTCCATGGATATAGGACACACACTATATTCCAATTGGCGAGTTTCGACTGAACCATCAAATGAGTTTAGAGGGAACACACCCTAACATGGTAGGGGATCACTTTTCAACATTACGAACATAATGGGGAACCAACATCCATGTCCATTAGGGGAGTAAAAACTCTAGAGGAAACTACCCAATGGTAAAAAACCCACGCCCATGAAGTGGTGGTGGTGGGGGGTTCCAGTATATACCTAAGAAGAGAGATATGGGAGATTCACGCCCTGAAGATAAAGGGGAGTACTAGTCCTTGTGTCTCTCTTCACAAACTATAGCGATCTCCAACATCGTCTCAACAAAGCTTCACAAGTGTCTTTCTATTTTTACGCCACCTCGTATATCATTGGTCATAATGGAGACCACAAAAACGTTCTACATATAACACAAAACATGATAGGATATTCACACGTCTAAATATATGTCCTAAAGAAGGAGATACAAAAGGTGATTGTTCTCAGGAGGATCTTCTAAGAGTACAAGGCTGCACTGGGGAACACATGTCAGGTGAGCCCGCCCAAGAAACTGGATGTGTATCAAGTCTAGATAGGTTAGTAATGTAACACCCCAAGATTTTATGAGATATATTATTTTTAAATGTCTTGTATTATACACTACACCAAGATTAGCTTGTACTATACACAACACCGTATTAGTTTTCAGTATACGCAACACTATTCTTGGCTCGTGTCACACACATTTCAAGTTCTTTTTGTGGAAATTATTCTACACAACATTAAGTATAGATTTTGTTTAATGTATAAATGAAATATGTTTTGATTATGTTATACACAACACCAAACAGAGATTTCACTAGACGTATCCCTAACTAGGCTTTCATTACACGCAATCAAGACCTTCCTCGATAGCGTGTGTAGTACACAATACCAAGTTTCACTAAACGAGATATTATTATAATATTATTATGAACTAGCCGTTATGATTAGTAATACCCACTTTTTAAAGTTTTATAAATTTTATCTTTCAAAATGGACTTCATTTTTGGATTCGGAATATCGAAATTAGCCTAGGGTGATTTTTTGGTATTTTTCTGAAAACTTTCAATTTTTGATGAATAATGAAAACACTGGGTTACTATTTAAAAACTGACTTTTTATTTAAATAATTATTTAGTTTATTTAAATTTATTTTAGGTCAAAATTGATACATAATACCTATATAAGTTCAATGTAAATAATTGGATTAATTTTATAAAAAATTTAGATATATAAAACCTTTCCCCGTCTTTTACCCACCTCCTAGGAGAATTTGAAAATTTACATAAAACTTAATTTTACCACTTCTGTGAGTGAAATTTCAAAAATCTGAGAGACACGGTTAATATCAAGGAGTAAAATGTGGTTCAATAAGATAAAAATAATTTCTATTGAATAGTAACTTTTTACTTTTATTTACCATGGTTAAAAGTAAATAGGATAATTAAGGGTAAATATGATATTTTTATTACCCTAAAAAATGTCCTAATTCTATTAGATAAGTTTAATTAGACCAGAAAAAACCTTAGGAATAAAATACTACCCTTTAGGTCCACATGGATTAGATTAGGAAATTTATTATTATTTTATTTAAATAAGAGTTAAAATCGTTAAAATCAATGTTTAATAAATAAAACATTTTTAATATAGTGTTATACATAGGATAAATTCGACTATAAATATTCATTAGAAAGATAAAAAGATTTAATACATAATGGTATTTTATTTATAATTTTTAGACATTAAATAATTTAATTTATTTATGACACAATGATGATGCAGTAATTACCTTATTAATGAAATATCAACATAATTGATGTTATAAATACACAAATAAATGTAATATGATACTTTTTATAAATTCAACTTATTTTTTAGGTTAATATGAAATGTTATTATTGATTAAATTATCTTTTTTAGAAATAATAATTCTGTTATGATTTTCACAAAAATCAATAACCAAATAGTGTCAAAATTGACATAAAATAGTTTTTAAAACAAATATTATATTATTAATTGTTATTCTTTTCCAAAAAATATGAGGTTCGGCCAAATGACTTATATAAGGTTATATATATGAATACTGAAACACATGAGGTTATTTTGGCTTGTTATAGTAAGTTTATTAACCATATAGTGTAAGAAAACAAGAAGACACGGTAAAAGTTAAATTATTTAACTTAGAGTTAAATCTAAATGATAAGGTTAAAATAGTAACCTAAACTTGTATAAAACATATTGGTTAAGAGTATTTAGACCCATACCCACTTTATCTTCTAAATAAATTAATTTTTGAGCTATTATAAACCAAATATGACTTTATTATAAAATAATATTTTAAGTTTTTCCTAAGCTTCCCCTCTCCTCCCTTATAAAAGGACACATCCTCCCTCTTCTCTTTACCCAATTTTGAGCCTTTGAGCTCGGCCAAACCCGGACCATTTCCCTTATCAACTTCCCTATAAACATTATAAAGGTTTTGGTACCCTCAAAATACCATCTCTAGTGCCTTAAGAAGAATCATAAAAGGGGTGCGTCGAAGAAGAGGTAATCTCTTCTACCGATTTTTTCAAGTTTCTTTCTTCTTAAACTTCTTCTTATTTATTTGTTTCATAATAAATTAATAACATAAGTATCAATAATATAATTATATGTTATTATAAATATGAAACAACCCTATTTCACCTTCTATCCATCCTATGAAAAAAGAAATCATCGCGCGTGCGTACGTACGGAATATCGTCTCCATGCCGTGGTGTAATAAGTTTTTCTACCACCACCATACTTGGAAGGGTATAATGGTGTAAAGAATAACTATATATAGTTGTTATAACATCATAATTATTCTGAGATATAATATCATCCACTGCAATTCAATTCAATAATTATGGGAACGATATCATCGCTCGTGCGTACGTACGGATTACCGCCTCCACGACGCGATGAGATTCAATCTCCATGTTAACCACTCAAGAATGATTATAAAGTATATATAATGAATAAT
The DNA here is from genome assembly GCA_963277665.1 of Viscum album. Taxonomy (NCBI): domain Eukaryota; kingdom Viridiplantae; phylum Streptophyta; class Magnoliopsida; order Santalales; family Viscaceae; genus Viscum; species Viscum album. The sequence continues at coordinate 508,090,322 of OY728167.1, read as the reverse complement.
AATAAAATATATGACATTATAAAGCTACTGTATTTATGTATATATATATATATATATTTATATGTCATCTACTTGCTTCCATTCAAGTCAATAAGGAAACGAAAACAACGTTCATGCGTACGTACGGCCTACCGTCTCCATGAACGGTGTATTTCATTTCATTTATCTATCTATTATATATATATATATATTGAATGTATATGATATATAAATCATGATTTAAATTCTGGAAGTAATTAAATCATGATATAAGTAATAATAATATCATGAAAAACAAGTCTAAACATGTACGATAAGTAAAACGATTTTACCCAAAACGCTGCTTTAACATGAAATTTACAAAAGAATGGGTAATATAAAGTCATAAGTGAACCATATATGATATCATAACAATGAATATGATTATGTAATAAGTCAATGACATTATTAAAATCATTATACAGGAGGTTCAGATACATACGAAGCATATCAGACCTAAGGTAAGGGATAACCTTTCCAATATCGTTCTTATCCGAGATTGTTTATTCGTAAGTATTTACTGGGGTTATTGTTATCATCCATGTCCATTTTTTCTAAAAGTGTCTTTATGTATGTTTAAAGTCCTTTTTACCCATTTTTAATTTTACCACATGTTATGAAATGAATATTTCTTTTGTTTACCATACGAGGAAATTTTTGACTTTTCCGAAAAAAGCATGAGGAGAATGTTTTTTTAACTTATACAGAATGAAAGGATTTTTACAGTTTTATAACACTTTATTTTCATGAAGCTTAATCTATAAGATTTCATGACTATTTTCAAAAAAATCATCTTATTTTAAATTTTCATGGCATTTTGTGAAAAGAAAATGATTTTTAATAAGAAGGGATATTTTCCTCAAGAATTTATTTCAAGTGTTTTATCAAAACCATTTTCCATCTAAGATGACATTATTTCATATGTGTATGTTTCAAGTATAATGTCTCTATGATTTAAATGGTTTCATTTTTCTTATAATGAAATGATATCCATTTGATTTATATGGATTATGTTATGATGGAATGATGTTTATGAAACCCATTTTATTCTTTGGGTTATGATGAATGATTTATGTTTATGTTGTGGCACACATAATAATGATTTCATTATGAGATGGGTGGGACCTATATCTCCCTCAAATGCATTGGGTAAATATTTATATCTCATGATATAGACATGGCTGGAACAGAAAGTGAATCCAGTTCAGTAATACAGGGCTGGAATGGAAAGTAAACTCGGTTCAGTAAGGGACTTTGTCCACTATGATGGTCTTGGATACTATAGAAATAATATCACATGATTAATGTTTTTCCACAATTAGAAGTTTTATTACCATGCTATTTTATCATGATTTATGTTCCATTATGATATATGCCTTACGTACTACCATGTTTTATGTCATTTCTCAAGATTTTGATGTTTAAACATTATGTTCATATTTTTAAGTTCAAATGTATATGGTTTGTTTTATTTTCTCCATGCTTACCCTTACTGAGCATTTGAGCTCACCCTTTATATGTTTTCTTTTCCCCAGGATATAAAGAAAGGTTTTTGGTAAGAAAACAAAAGGGGAATATCTTTATGGGAGATGTGGAAGATCTTTCACCAAGATTAGAAGATTATATTCAAAGTTTCCAAAGACACTAAACTATTACGGTCCTTTGGTGTCTGTTTTTGTTATGTATTAGATATTCCAAAAAATTAATGTTATGTCCATGTATGTCAAGCTTTGGGTCTCTATAGTTGTTATCAGAGGAAAGGTTTAGTTAACCTTTGGAAACTAGGATGTGAAAACTTTAGTGTGATCCCTAGAGATATTTCTAATGTATGTCTAGGGATATCCCTAAGGTTAAGTATAAGTATAGGTTATAGTCCTAGAATTACGGTAACAATCGTAGAATTAACCCTAAGATGTTATATATTTAAGGCACTCTCCCTTTATTATGTTGTTTTCCCTAGTATGATTTATTCCTCTCACACTATTCTTTTAGGGTTTTAGATGATGGCTGGAACCCGAAGGAACCATTTTGATCAATGTAATGGACGATGTAATGATTGTCCTCCATAAAAACCAACATTATGGGAGATGGAGTGCAAAATCTTATTTATATACTTACACAAGCTATGAATCATTATGGACTTTAAAATGTGCAGATAAGGGAACAATATTCTATTGTGTCCTTCATGAGGCAACGTCCACCTTCTTTAAATGGGTCTTCTGATCCACTTGTTGCTGAACAATGGATCAATACCATTGAAAAGATATTTTCCATACTTCACTGTTCAGAACCTGAAAAAGTCATTTTAACTGTTTACCATTTAGAAGGTGAAGCAGACCAGTGGTGGACTCTAATTAAGAATAAAAATCCCCAAGATAAAATTGAATCAATGGAATGGAACGAGTTCAAGAACTTTTTTTTCAATAAGTACTTCCCTCATTTTATTCGAACAAAGATGGAACATGATTTCCTTGAGCTTAAGCAAAAGGATGATGAATCCGTAGGTATATACAAAGAGAATATTACAAGTCTTGAAAGGTAGTCATCTGGCTTTATCATCCAACCTGAAAGTAAAGTTGATCGATTATTCAGTGGCTTAAAACCAAGTCTTCGAAGGGAATTAGCTATAAGAGACTTCAGTAGCTATGAAGAAATTGTGCATTATGATATCAAGGTAGAAATGGAAGTTGGTGTTACATATCCATCTCATGGTTTTGACAAGAAACAAAAGATGGAGTTCAAGGAGAAATCTCAGAATAATGGTGAAAAGAAGATGAATGTTTCTTTATGCTCAAAGTGTGGAAAGAAGCATGATGGAGATTGTCTTAAAGGGACTAGAAAATGTTTTATGTGTGGAAAAGAAGGTCATCGAGTAGATGAGTGTCTAAGTAATGGAAAAAGGGTTGCTAATGATGTGAATAATGAAAAGACTGCAGAGAACACACCACCAACACTTCAATGCTTCAAGTGTAAGGAAATAGGGGATTATGCTAATCAATGCCCTAATCCAGGGGTTAATGATGATCAATGTGAGAAACCTCTTAAGGAAAAGGATAAAGGGAAGTCACATGCGATCACTATTTGTGATGTTGAGTATGAAAATGATGTTGTGTAATGATTAAGTGATTATGTAATGGGATTTCAAAATAGTATCATGGAATCTCATTTATGGTATCGTGGAATTTTGGAATATCTATGTATTGATTTTCAATAATTATATGGTACCTGTAACAATGAAAAGTTATTGAAATATTTTTGGAAAGAATATGAGATGGGCATAATGAAGGGATAAAGAAAAAATGAAATGAGCTCATGACTGATATAAGGACAAAGTTATATCATGGTTTGAGTATATAGAAATTTTGGGATTTTGTTATGTGGAAAGTGTTAAATTTTGGCAGCATTAATGTTTTCACTAAGGTTCAATGGGTATTCATTTTTCAAGAGAATACATGATTAAGGTATTCACATGTTTGTAATGTGAACAAAAAGATATATCGTATGATATATGGGGGATAAATGATGGTATTCACATGCTCGGAAGATGACATTTCTAGTAATTGATTTCTTTATACTATGAGCTTGGATCGAAGTATTTTGGATAATTATAAAGATTGGAATGGATTATGTTGGAAATAAGTTAGTATTGTTTAAGGCTAGAACTTTTTTCGATATTATTGATGGAATTTTATAATAATGTAGTTTTAGAGAAAGGACAACCTGCAGGACGGGCGACAACCCGTCACGTCGGACAAAGCTGTGGGAATCGAACCCACAACTAAAGTGTGACAGGCCTTTATAGCCTACTACTGGCCTACAGGAAGTCCCTGGTTAGTAGAAACTAGTTTTATTATATTAAGCAGTATGATATATGAAGTATAAGTCCATTTTAGGAACCATATACGATTAATCTCACTATAGATGGACATATCTATATTTAATAACTTTTTCTATCCTTTTCTTTGAGATAGATTGAATGACCTATCATTATATCTCATGATATTATAACACTTCACGGAAGACAAATTCAACTTCATTTATTTAAGAGATGAAGTGGAAATTGTTCAAGGCACAAACAACAGTAAGATTTTACCAAAATCAAGTAAGTATTTCTTTTCATTCAACAATTCTTCATCTTTAGGGAAATGATCTTGAAAACAAAAAATGTTGTCCTAGTGTCCTTATATCCGATGAATCAGATGGTACCTTAAATCATCACAAATTTATGACTTTGTGATTGTTGGATTTTTCATAGCCATGTCCTCTACCACTCTCCATCAGAACTTGATGGTTAGATTTTTCTTCCATTCCATATTTCCACCAATGTTCCCCTATGTGGAAACCCAGTGGTGAGTTAATCTAGGTAACCGTTACATTTCTTACTTTACTTTTTAAAATTAAGTTTTGGTATTCCTTTTATGATGTGGGTTTTTACAAACGAAACTTTCAAATAGTAAACGATTTATAACCCCGACGAATTTCAAGGGATAAATTCATTTTAAGGGGGGTATAATGTAACACCCTGAGATTTTATGAGATATATTATTTTTAAATGTCTTCTATTATACACTACACCAAGATTAGCTTGTACTATACACAACACCGTATTAGTTTGCAGTATACGCAACACTATTCTTGGCTCGTGTTACACACAATTTCAAGTTCATTTTGTGGAAATTATTCTACGCAACATTAAGTATAGATTTTGTTTAATGTATAAATGAAATAATTTTTGATTATGTTATACGCAACACCAAACAGAGCTTTCACTACACGCAACCTTGACTTGGTTTGCATTACACTCAATGAAGACCTTCCTCGATAGCGTGTGTAGTACGCAATACCAAATTTCACTAAACGAGATATTATTATAATATTATTATGAACTAGCCGTTATGAATAGTAATACCCACTTTTTAAAATTTCATAAATTTTATCTTTCAAAATGGACTTCATTTTTGGATTTGGAATATCTAAATTATCCTAGGGTGATTTTTTGGTATTTTTCTAAAAACTTTCAATTTTTGATGAACAGTGAAAACACTCGGTTACTATTTAAAAACCGACTTTTCATTTAAATAATTATTTATTTTATTTAAATTTATTTTAGGTAAAAATTGATACATAATACCTATATAAGTTAAATATTATTCATTGGAGTGATTTTATAAAAATTTTAGATATATAAAAATTTTATTGAACTTTTCCCCGTCTTTTACCCACCTTCTAGGAGAATTTGAAAATTTACATAAAACTTAATTTTACCGCTTCTGTGAGTGGAATTTCGAAAATCCAAGAGACGCAGTTAATATCAAGAAGTAAAATGTGGTTCAATAAGATAAAAATAATTTTTGGTGGATGGTAACTTTTTACTTTTATTTACCATGGTTAAAAGTAAATAGGGTAATTAAGGGTAAATATGATATTATTATTACCCTAACACATGTCCTAATTCTATTGGATAAGTGTAATTTGACCAAAAAAAATATTAGGAATAAAATAGTACCCTTTAGGTCCACATGGATTAGATTAGGACATTTATTATTATTTTATTTAAAGAAGAGTAAAAATAGTTAAAATCAAAGTTTAATAAATAAAAAAATTTTAATATAGGGTTATACATAAGATAAATTCTAATATAAATATTAATTAGAAAGATAAAAAGATTTAATACATAATGGTATTTTATTTATAATTTTTAGACATTAAATAATTTAATTTATTTATGACACAATGATGATGCTGTAATTACCTTATTAATGAAATATTAACATAATTGATGTTATAAATACCCAAATAAATGTAATATGATACTTTTTATAAATTAAACTAATTTTTTAGGTTAATATTACATGTTATTATTGATTAAATTAATTTCTTTTGAACTAATCATGCTTTTATGATTTTCACAAAAATTAATTACCAAATACTGTTAAAATTGACATAAAATAGTTTTTAAATAAAACATCATATTATTAGTTGTTATTCTATTCCTAAAAATATAAGTTTCGGTAAAATGACTTATATAAGGTTATATATATTAATAATTAACCACTTTGGAGTTTTTGGCTTGTTATAGTAAGTTTACTAACCATATAGTAAAAGAAAACAAGAAGACACGGTAAAAGTTAAATTATATAACTTAGAGTTAAATATAAATGATAAGGTTAAAATATTAACCTAAACTTGACTAAAACCTATTGGTTGAGAGGACTTCTACCCATACCCACTTTAGCTTCTAAATAAATCAATTTTAAGCTATTATTAACCGAATATGACTTTATTATAAAATAATATTATAAGTTTTTCAAAGGTGCCCCTCCCCCCTTATAAAAGGACACCTCCTCCCTCTTCTCTTTACACAATTTTGAGCCTTTAAGCTCGGACAAAACCTGACCATTTCCCTTTTCAACTTCCATATAAACATTATATAGGTTCTGGTATCCTGAAAAGACCAACTCTAGTGCCTTAAGAGGAAGCTTAAAAGGGGTGCGTCGAAGAAGAGGTAATCTCTTCTACCGATTTTTTCAAGTTTATTTCTTCTTCAACTTCTTCTTCTTTATATGTTTCATCATAAATTAATAACATCAGTATCACTCATATACTTATATGTTATTATAAATATTAAACAACCTTATTTCACCTTCTATCCATCCTACGAAAAATGAAATCACCGCGTGTGGGTACGTACTGAATACCGTCTCCACGCCGTGGTGTAATCTGTTTTTCCACCACCACCTTACTTGGATGTGTATAATGGTGTAAAGAATAACTATATATAGTTATTATAAAACCATACTAATTCTGAGATATTATATCATTCACTCCAATTCAATTCAATAATTATGGAAACGATATCATCGCTCGTGTGTACATACGGATTACTGTCTCCACGACGTGATAGGATTCATTCTCCATTTTAAACACTCAAGAATGATTATAGAGTATATATAATGAATAATAATGAAATATATGAAATGATAAAGCTACTGAATTTATATATATATATATATATTTATATGTCATCTACTTACTTCCATTCAAGTCAATAAGGAAAAGAAAACAACGTTCATGCGTACGTACGACCTATCGTATCCATGAACAGTGTATTTCCTTTCATTTATCTATCTATTATATATATATAATGAATGTATATGATCTAGAAATCATTATTTACATTCTGTAAGTAATTAAATCATGATATAAGTAATAATAATATCAATAACAACAAGTCCAAACACATACAATAAATAAAACAATTTTACCCAAAACGCTTCTTTAACATGGAATTTACAAAAGAACGGGTAATATAAAGTCATAAGTGAACCATATATGATATCATAACAATGAATATGATTCTTTAATAAGTCAATGACATTATTTAAATCATTATACAGGAGGTTTGGATACATACGAAGCATATCGGACCTAAGGTAAGGGATAACCTTTCCAATCTCGTTCTTATCCGAGATTGTTTATTCATAAGTATTTACTGGGGTTATTGTTATCATCCATGTACATGTTTTATAAAAGTGTTTTTATGTATGTTTAATGTCCTTTTACCAATTTTTGACATTTACCACATGTTATGAAAGGAATATTTTTTTTACCATACGAGGAACTTTTTGACTTTTCCGATAAAAGTATGAGGAGAATGTTTTTTTAATTTATACAGCATTAACATATTTTTACGGTTTCATATCACCTTATTTTCATGAATCTTACTCTAAAATATTTCACGAATATTTTCAAAAAAATACTCTTCTTATAAAATTCATGTCATTTTTTGAAAAGAAAATGATTTTTAATAAGAAAGGATATTTTCCTCAAGAATTTATTTCAAGTGTTCTATCAAAACCATTTTCCATCTAAGATGACATTATTTCATATGTGTATGTTTCAAGTATAATGTCTATGATTTACATGGGTTCATTTTTCTTATGATGAAATGATATCCATTTGTTTTATATGGATTATGTTATGATGGGATGATGTTTATGAAACCCATTTTATTCTTTGGGTTATGATGAATGCTTTATGTTTATGTTGTGTCACACATAAGAATGATTTAATTATGAGATGGGTGGGACCTATATCTCCATCCAATGCATTGGGTAAAGATTTATATCTCATGAGATAGACATGGCTGGAACGACAAGTGAATCTGGTTCAGTAATACAGGGCTGGAACGGAATGTAAACCCGGTTCAGTAAGGGACTTTGTCCACTATGATGGTCTTGGCAGAAATGCCTTGGATACTATGGAAATAATATAATGTGCTTAATGTTTTTCCACAATTACAAGTTTTATTCCCATGATATTTTATCATGATTGATGTTCCATTATGATTTATGCCTTACGTACTGCAATGTTTTATGTCATTTCTCAAGATTTTTATGTTTAAACACTATGTTCATGTTAATAAGTTCAAATGTATATGGTTTGTTTTATTTTCTCCATGCTTACCCTTAATGAGCATTTGAGCTCACCCTTTATATGTTTTATTTTCCCCAGGATATAAAGAAAGGTTTTAGGTAGGGAAACAAAAGGGGAAGATCTTTATGGGAGATGTTGAAGATCTTTCACCAAGATTAGAAGATTATATTCCGAGTTTCCAAAGACACTAAACTATTACGGCCCTTTGGTGTCTGTTTTTGTTATTTATTAGATATTCCGTAAAAGTAATGTTATGTCTATGTATTTCATGATTTGGGTCTCTACAAGCAACCCATGTAAGTGTACTGGGTGTGTAAAAGAAGTACATTCCATGTACTTCATCACATAGTCCCTAAACCATGTTCATGTTCTACATATCTGGACCAACCATGTTCCTTAAACACCACACATCTCATAATACACGACGTGTTCAGACTAAACAACCACCTACCCATGTAGTTTCCTCTGTCTATGTACCATACCCCATGTCTTTATACCTTGGACATCTGTTAATACATGAAAATGTATTTTCACTTGGAAAATCCAAGCCATATCCAATGGTCATAGGGTTTCGGTAACTATATGTTGTGTAACCCCAATACATGGCTTGTAGTCCTCAAAGTTCATCTTCCTCAAAATGGTAGGGATACACAATGTGTTTCACTGAACTACCCACTATGTAAAAGGTTATTATAATAGGAAATTTCTTGAAAAATTCTTTGATTCATACCTTTCTTCCCCAATACCCACATATTTACCTACCAGGGAACAATAACAATTGTATTTGCGCACTAGAACCTTAAAATAACGAATAACGAAAGTGATTAGAAAAAAAACTCAAATCCAATCACATTAAGGTCGAAATGCCATGGTGAAAGTTGAAGAACAAAGAACAAATCATGATAATTTTCGATATGATGCTGATATTCATTAGAAATATGGATCAACAAAACTTTTATTTACTGATTTGGTGTCAGTTCATTCATTTCCCAAGGGGGGAGAGGGGTAGAAGGACATGAGGGAAAAATATTATATCCCACCCGATTTGGTGTTAGTTTATTTGTTTCAATGTGTTTCTCCATTGATGTGTCATGTGCCCAATGTGAGAGGGGGTGATATTATTTTTAAGTTTTAAATTAATTGATTAAACATTCATTTAATCATTTAATTCAAAATGAACCTCCTTTCCAAGTGACCTCTATCCAAAACATTGGGCGGAAAAAATATTATGTCATGCCTAGAGTAAACACAAAAATCTAAAATCAAATGCTATCTCAAAAAATATGGTATGAGACTCTTTATGGGAGTCATTTATGTCCCAAGATAAATTTAATGCTTTTGGAAACAATATATTTACTATTTTTAATATCACTTAACCAAGGCTCCCCAATCCCTAACACTCTGCGTTGACTCAGTACCCAGCTTCACAGAACATTCAAATGTCTTACGAGTAAAAAACCCGAGTAATTACATTCTCAAGCGTGTCTCTAGAAAATAAAACAAAACCTCAAATATAGGAAATGGATTTTGAAAAAAAATCATCCATTTACTTTTCGTAATCTGAAATAAATTGATTTTTAACCAATCACAAATTTACAGTTTTGTGATGGTAGACTTTCTAATGACCATGTTCTCTATCACTCTCCCTAAGAACATGGTGGTTATGTTTCTCTTCCATGTATAGTACCTCTATTGTTTTACTATTCAAAATCAAAATTTTGTGGTGACCTTATCATTTCACATTCCATGTTATTAAGAATATTTTTATTAATGCTATTTATGATTTGGGTTTCACAAAAATGAATTTTCATGTATTAACCTTTTATATTGAATGTTCAATTTCAAATTGTGAGAACACAATTTATTGAAGAATGGGATAATTTAGAACCATAATATTTTACAGTGTTTATTTTTCATAAATATATTCAATATCATTGCTCATTTATGTTTCACACAAATATTATCTAAAATGAACAACAAAATGTTTTTATTATTCTACCCTACCCATTAAATTGGTGGGAATGAATAGTATTGATCACATTGTGAAATTTAGATATTTTATATCCCACAAAATGTTTTTACATTCATCAAAAATATTTTATACTCATAGGATATTAATGACTCAAATTGTATGCATAACAAGGATATGTATTTCTAAAGTAATTTTCCCACCTTTTAATGGAACACATGTTTTAATACAAAATTTTTACAAATTTAAAAAATCTTTGTACTAAATAAAATTCATTTTTTAAATTAGTATATAAAAATTTACATTGGTATTATTCTGATAAGTTTCATTTTTGATGAATATTAATGTGAATATGAGGAATGATAATGTGGCCATTAGAATAATATCCTCACATATGGAAGTATATATAAAATTTAATTATCATATTAATTAAAATATAATATATTTCCATCATTGAAAAATTAATAAATTGCTTTAAAAAAGACAAATAAAATATTGGTATTTTCTGTGAAACGTAAATGTTTATTTAAAATATAATAAATTTTATAATGATTTAAATGAATATTAATTGTAATAAAATATATTCATAAATGAATATTTTTTTCATATGATTGTTAGATAATTTTATGTGACGTTAATTAAATTTTCCATGCGTTACAAAATTATTTATAAATTTAAAATCGATATTTTTCAAATAAATGACGATTTTAATTAAAAATTAAATTTCCCATATTTTGAAAATTATTTTCATAAAATGGTGTCCATTTTTTAATTCCACATGTAAAAAAATTGTAAGGTTTAATTTTGGTGATTTTTCTAAAATAGTTGAATTTTTGATGAATAGTGAAATACTTTAATTTACAGTATATAAATTTATAAGTTAGATACACTATTTATTAATTAATTGATGATATAAACAACATAATCTATAAATATAATTCACTACATACTATATTTAGTCATATGGATCAAAACTATTCATATCTGTGAGCTAAAATAATAAACTAATGAATAACATTATCAAAAACTCCCCTCTCCTCTACTATAAATACCAAACTCGCCATATCTTTTCCTTGCACCTCCAAATCCTTGAATCACATAGAAATTATACCCAAAAAATCTTCCAAAACTCTCCTCCACATTCTATACATTCTTGTCTCATCCAAAATACCATTTAAATGTTCCTTAAAGAGCTTCTCAAGGAGAGGAATTCAAGAGGTAAAATCCCCTTTCATTCTTTTAATTTTATTTTAATTTATCATATTTTATTTTCTTATAAATTACCTTCATAATATATCCAAACTAGAATATTAACTATAGTATATTATATATACTGTAATTTTATTATGTTAATGGGATATCCATCATCAAACCCCTCCTCCTCATTCATTTGTTATAAAAATGAAAACATCATCTGTGATGTTTTGATTTACCGCTATCGTGGATAACAATTTTTATTTTTCCATTACCACCTTAAAGGATTTTAAAAAAGTGATTATTATTGTTAAAAATATTTTATTTAACATATTATATGTTATTTAGTGTTCTTGAACCAATATATATACATAATATTAATTAATAAAACAAAACTAGTTTGTAATGATTAAAAAAACATATAAGGAATTTAAATGGTTACCATAGATGTTTAATCAAATGATTCCTCTTAAAATGTGGAAAAAATGTTATATAAGACCATTATATCATTTTAATTGTTCTTTAATAAAATAAAATTTCCCTTCTGGTTATCTTTTCTATTTTTTCATGATCTTTTGTATATGTATTAATGAAAACCAATCATAAAAAAAATGGAATGAACACTCCTGAATGAAAAAATTTAATCTTATAACTCTTAAAGATACCATAAATAAACATAATAAAATTATACCAAGTGAAATAAATGTTCAAGAGGTTCTCAAATAAAATAAAAATTAATCTAATTTCATTACCCAGGACATTAAGTGCACGTGCAGAACACTTTTGGACACAAGTTAAGGGATTATTAACAAATAACCATTCTCCCTTCAGGTTATTCTTTATCTATCTGCACCTTAATAAAATTATTAAAAAAAAATTACACATCCTAAATTATGTGTGTATGTTCCAAAAATATGTATATTTATTAATTCTTTTTTATGGGGAAATACATGTTTTTAAGGTTCTATTTTCAATTCCTCCTGATAAGCAGGCCCGATGAAAGGAAACTTCCCAATTTCACACACATTTTGATGTATACACCATAATATGTTTTATGTAACCACTAAAATTATCAATTCACCCTTTCAAAATTATATTATTATTTTTTGTTTTATGTAAACCATTATTCCTCTTTCCTCTTTAAAAACTCTTATATTTTTCCCTTTAACCGAAATGAAGTTTCCCATTTCTAAATATTCTTAAAATATATTTTCACATGTTTTCACTTAAATTGAACATAATTTATTCATAAAATATAATTTCATTGTCCTCCCTTTTCACTTATAATATATACATGTTTACAATCAAATTTTAAAATAAATAAATCTGGTTTTCCAAAAGAATTATTCTTTCCAAAATTAAAATTGTATTACCCTAAATGATTCCTCAATGATATTATTAGAATATTTATATCTAGATCATCACCATCTGTTGAATCCTATTATTTATGTATATTTGTCTTTTGTTTTACAATATACCCTATTTTATTGAATTGTTTATGATTATTTTTGGGGATGTATTATCTTGATACCATTATCCATATTGCTCTAGATGGTCAATGATTATGTTTATTATTTGGGGGAAGTTGTTAATATTTAATTTGATAGTTTCAATATGAATGTATATGATTCTTATGTTTCAACCTTTTTATATTATGAATTAATTAAACATTGTATGTGATGTTTAGGGCCCACTATATCCCCTAGATGGATCAATACATCTCATGAGTCATACTAGACCATGTTTTTACCCATTTATATGTGGTGTATTTCTCAAAGTATTGACTTATTGTTTATTTTTATGATATATTTTTCTATATTTATTCATCTAAATAAGAATCCTACCTCACACCTTTATTGTTTTCTTTTTTCTCCCTAGGATTCCAAGATGTACATTATGTTTGACATGAATGGATAATCTTGGAGAATATGGGTTTTTTCAAAGGGGTTTCTATGTTGTATTAAATTTCATATTGTAATTTAAAAATTATGCTTGTATATTTTTGTTCAAATATACTAAACTATTTTGTTCTTTGGGATTCAAATCTTGTATCCATTTCAAAGTAATAATGTTTGTAACTAGCTTCATCCAATTGGAGTTGGGGTATTTACAAATATGATATACCAATCTATAATATCATACATCTTACTCAATCATAAATTTCTATAATTTATTATAAAATTATAAATAAGGTTTCTAATAAAATAATTAACTATAAAATTTTTATTAATTTAAATAATTATAAATATAAAAAGGTACAATTACAATGAAATTATATCTCAAAAAATAACAATTTATAATATAAAAATTATAATTTAAAACAAATTATAACCACAAAAATTTATATTTTTAAAAGATGTATGTGAAAAAAATAAATGAAAGAATATAATTTATAACTAAAAATACTTAATAAATATTTTAAAATTAAAAAATTACTTAAAAATATTGTGATTCATGCTGCAATTATATGATAAAGTGATCAAAAATATTTATTGAAGTCCTTCATATTCAAAGATCTGAAATAATATAGCTTAAAATAGATATGGATGTTGGTGAAAGTGAAACTAAAATAAGATAAATTGAATGGGTATTGGTGTGATTAATGAATCAATGAAAAATGGGAAGGATGAAAAAAGTAGAATGATGATGGAAAAAGTAAAAAATACGTTAAATGATGAAGATTCAGGCTAATAGAGTGGGGTTGAGAGTCGCAACTCACACCTATTATGGTTTTTAAAAATATATCTATGAATTAATGAGGATAAACCCATGCGTATATGATTTTTTTAAATTAAATAGATATATGTATTTCTAATTTCCAATTCCAAAAATTTTACAAATAAACTTTTGGTTTACACAAAATCAATATAAAAAGTATATATTAAATACTTTTCATGACATTTTTAGTAAAAAATGATGTTAAAAGATCATCAACATTCATTGTAACTTCATTTTTTGAAAATAAAATTCTTAAGACTCTTATGTGTATTCATAGTTTTTTATTACTGGGAACTGATGATTATTATATTATATAGTTGTATTGACTTTAAAGTGGCACAGGTCCCTCCTCATTATGTATGGCTCATGTTGAAGACTTCTGATAAGAGTAGAGTAATTCAATCATTATAATGTATGGATCTTGTTGGTTCCTTGAGATGAGAGTAGAGTGGGTCCCTTCTATTTGTAATAGATTATTTAAAATTCTAGGTTAGAAGAGTAGTGGTTACATCCACAATGATAAAAGAATATATCATATATAAGGGGAATGTAAAGAGGGATTTAGAGAGAGATCTAGCGACATGGATGAGTAGGGTATAGATTATATTTGAACATGAATCAAATGGGTTTTGATGGTTGTCTATGGAAATCCATGATGGTGATTTTTTACTGATTATTTAATTTCTTAACCTAGCATATATTATTGATTTTAAGAACCTATCAAACCAAAAGGAGAAGCATCAGTATGAAATACAGGCTATTCAGATAGCATTTCAAGGTCTTGAAACAAGTATGTTATCTCACATTTTATGAAAATTAGGTTGAGTTCTAGATATATATATATATATATATATATATATATATTTACTTATGTGTTTTTGGGTGAGTGGGAGTGTGTGTATGTGTGATTATATGTTTTTTTTGTCTGAGTTTACATATCAACTATGATTCTGAGGACTGTTCTTATTAATGGATACAAATATATAAACCTACTATCAATTAAATAATTCTATAGGAATGGATAAATTCATGCCTCCCATGGTTCCATGGAACATTCCCAGATCTTGACACGTGCATGATATCCTACTTTCACAAGGGGCATTATAGAGGGTCAACCACATACATACTCTAATAGTTTTTTCTGTTTATTTTTTAAGGACATAACATGGCCTATTACAATTATTTAATGGGGATCCATTCCATAGTTTAGATATCTTTATAATGACTTAATAAAAATATTATTTTTTGTTAAACTATGGGATTGATCCTTAACCCATTGGATCATTTGATATGTATTGAGTTTTTATGAGGGATCCAAATATATTAAATGAAACCCATATTCTAGTTGTAGGAGACGGATCTCATGATAGTTCACTATTCATGTGATAGAGTAGTAATTTATATGGAGAAATTATAATATATATTGATACAGTGTGAACCCACTAAATGAGTTTTACTAGATTTGAGTTATAAGGCCACTAATGTTTTGTTTTCAGATGGACAATAAATTAATAGGGATGAAGATTATTTGAGTGATATTTCTAGTGTGGGTGTGAGTTGACACATATTGTTGAAAATAATTGAATAATAGTATCTTCTTATGGTATTTCATGATTATCTGTTGACTATGGTATGTTCAGTATCTTGTAGGACATAACTAACATGTTTTTGGATAGTTTTGTTTTGTATTCCATGTGTGGAGGTGATGTGTGTGTGCCTTCCATGCCATGATTATATGTAGGATTGAAACAAAAATGTAGATGCTCAATATACAAGAGGGGGGGGGGGTGAATTGTACACTTTAAAAAATTCCTTTGGAACCTTTAAAGTTGGTTATGGATAACTATGTTTTCCTTAGACAAGGAAAATCTAGGTTTAACAAAGTTAAACTAAGCAAATTCACAACAACTCTGTTCACCAACTGAAGAATTGAAACCAATGTTTACAATATAAGATTCTACCTTAAAGCATATAGAATCTTAAACTAATCAGAGTACAAGTGTAAGGAAATACAAGAAGGTTATACTTTCCTTACAATACAATATGCAGCGAAAAAACAAGTAGTAAAACTACAAGTAACAAGATATGAATCTTTTAACCCAAAGAGAAGGGTATCCAACAACCTTGGATAAAGGTCCCTTTATTTATACTTTCAAGCATGTCTGTCTTACCCACAACAGGGTAAGCCCTCGATACGAAGATCAGAATCTCTGTCTTGCTATCCCCGCAAGCCCTCAACTTCAAGGTAGTTGGAACCTCTGTCTTCCTCAACAAGGAAGCCCTAGAACTTAAAGGTAGTCGGCACCTCTGTCTTCCTATCCCCAGAAGTCCTCGAATATAATCACCAACATTCAGAGTCGCACGAAGAAATCTGAATGAGCAGTTCAGTACGCACAAGGCATGAAAAGCTTCTCTCTCTAGAAATCACCTTAACAACGTGTGTTCTCTAGATCGATCAACTTTATTCATTCAATTGAATTTAATTATGAGATATTTCAAATGAGCTCCTATTTATAGGAAAACTTCCAATGGTTGGATCCCTCTTGCAACGGTCATATTTTCCATGAAATTCGGAGGGACCTGTACACGTGTAACTCAACCAACAGTTAATTAGAAACAGAATAGACGACATCGTTTTATAACAAAACATGTATAACTGAATGTACAACATCTTTTTGAAATGAAGCATATGTAAGTAAAATCTAATCAGTATTTCGGAGTGTAATCAAGTTAAAAGATTGGAGTCTAACCAAAATGAAGTTCGGAGTCTATGATTAAGAAATAATCGGATTCTGTTTTATAGGAATTCAGAGTCTGGTTTCACCAGAGATCGGATTATGAACTTACAGAGTTCGGAGTCGAACTGCTTAAGAGTTTAGAGTCGAACTGATTAAGACTTCAGAGTAGAACTTCTTCAGAGTTCAGAGTCGAACTTCTTAAGAGTTCGGAGTCAAACTTCTTTAGAGTTCGGAGTCGAACTGCTTAAGAGTTTGGAGTCGAACTGCTTAAGAGTTCGGAGTCGAACTACCTAAGAATTCGGAGTCAAACTACTTGAGAGTTCGGAGTCGAACTTCTTCATAGTTCAGAGTCATACTACTTGAGAGTTCAGAGTCGAACTGCTTAAGAGTTCGGAGTCGAACTACCTAAGAGTTCAGAGTCGAACTAATTGAGATTTCAGAGTCGAACTTCTTCATAGTTCGGAGTCGAACTACTTGAGAGTTCGGAGTCAAACTTCTTCATAGTTCGGAGTCGAACTCATGAAAGTTCAGAGTCCAGAATTAGGATTAGAACTACATTATAGATCACATCCAGAATTTAGATCCTAAAAAAAACAGAATGCTCCAAGTCTTTTCATTATATGGCTCCGGGATTTTGGGTATGAATCCGGTTTTTGAATTTAAGAAAAATATTTCTATGTATAAGAAAATCTAGGTTAAGGTAAATTTCCTTAAAGATGTAAATTCTCCTTATGGGGGTAAAAACAATATTTTCTTAAGTATAAGGTGTTTGTGATTTTCAAAACAAGAAGGAATGGAAAAGTCATAAGGAAAACCTTATTGACTCAACAATATCCCCCTTTTTGGAAAGCACAAACATCCTTTCGAAAAAGCATATAAGGATTTTGAAAAATTTCATTAGACTTTGAAAATTAAAACTTATCTCCATTTGTTCATGGATAGAAGTGAATACAACTAACTCCCCCTTAGGCATTGAAACTCTAAGGATTGTATTCTGAGTTTTCGGAGTGGAGTTTTCATTATTATAAGAATGAAAAACTTCGTAGTGGGAAACTCCCCCTTTCTTTAAGGATATTTCTCTTAGAAATTTTTCCTTTCTCCTCCTTAGGAGTATTTCTTTTTCCTTATACCCCTTTGTGATTTTCAAAAAGAATTTTAAGGGAATGGAAAAAAAAGTATGGTACCTGAAACATTAGTATACAACATGATACAACCAACCAGATAACGATTTCATTTGAGTTGGGAAAAAAATTACAAGGAAAGACAACCACAACAAAATATCGGAGTGGGTTCATTTGTCTTCCTTTTCCTTCAGAATGAGATGATTTAACAAGGCTTTCAGTTTCTTAAAGTCTCTTTGATCTTCCTCTCATTGCCTCTCTAAGGCTTTTACCTTTTCTTCTTGATCGTTTAAAGTCTCTACCTGAGCCTCCAAAGCTTCTTTCTGCAGCTTTATTATCTCATCTTGCTTTTCCATCTTCTGCTAAAAATCCATCCGGAAATCTCTTTCAGTTTTCCAATTTTTAGATACTAAGTTAAGCTTCCCATTCAGATCCCTGACCTGTTGATTCCGAAAATTTTGCTCCTGGGTCAACTTCTCACAAATCTCATTAACCCTTTTATCCTCCATTTAAAAATCATTTTGAACTTCATCTTGAAAATTCTCAATGTGAACTAAATCTTCATCAACTCTCTTAGAACACTTGGTTACCTTACTGCAGGACTTCCTATGCACATCATAATCGATCAGAAAACATTTCTGTTCAGCTTCCAACTTCACAAACTTATCCATGATCATGGATAAAGAATAGGATTTCTGATTCATAAATTGTTGCAGCAACTGGCATCTGGAATCTATTGTTGGAATAATCGTAATGGTTTCCACCAACTTACTTAGAGATTGAACCACAAAATCATGCCCGTGAGATGATGATTCTGAATCAGAAACTTTTCTTGGAGACTGATCTTCGTCAGCTTGCACCAACTTTCTTCTAGAGGTACCACCAACCTCTTTCCTCCTGATGAGATCTTTTACAGGTGTCTCCATGAGAGATTTCTTCCCCTTATCAGATTTCTGAATGGGTTGCACATTAGGAGATACTTCCTCGGATTCAGAAAGCTGAACGATCTGGTCTTCATCTAGTTTCTATTTTTCTTGACCTTCCTCAAGAAAATTCATCTCATAAGACTCTTCTTCATCATACAACACATTTTATTCTTCTTATTCTTGATGTGGCTTGCTAGATTCCTCATCTCCCTTACCTAATGTAACTATCTTTGCGGATTCAGCCTTATCTTTGTAGTTATATACTTGCTTGATCAAAGTATCCAGATCTTCACTCTCCTCCTCTTCTTCTTCTTCTTCAACTTCTTCCTCTACTACTTCAACAACTTTCTTCTCAGCTTCTACAACAATTTCTTTATCCTTTTCCTTTTCTGGAGTGACATAGTTTTTGGCTGGAGTTTCTGGTAAAGAAGGTTCAACACCGAAAGTTTCTGGAACTGGAAGCATTTCAGAAGCCAACTCTGTATCTTTCAGCAAAGATCTCACCAGTTCAGCTTCAGTCATCTTCTTTCTCAATTTCTTTTCCTTCTCTTGTCTCTCTAGCTCCTCAGTAGATTTTTCCTTTAAGTCTTTAGCCTCGGCAGGGTCCATTCCAAATTGAGGATCCCCTTCCTTCCTCATTTCTTTATCTTCCATCCACTTTGCTGCTACTTCATCCGTATATGTTTTTTTCTTCTTCGGCTTGGGGGGAGCATATTGAGTTTCCTTAGCCTGAGGAATTTCTTCATTAGTAACCAATTCCTTAGCCTTCCTCTTCTTCCTTTGCTTATTTGATGGTTCTGGAGATTGTGTTTCTTTTTCAGCTGCTTCAAACTCCTCCACAGATAAGGGGTAAAATTCTCCGGATTCACTGGAAAAACCCATCTTCATCCTCTTAAGAGTATCATCACTGACTAGCATGAGCTTGCAATTCCGGATCTTTGATTTGCAGGCTACCTCGAAAGATTCTAAGCATCGAACTATCATCTTAGATAACAATGTAGTAAAGATAATAATACGAGCTCTCAGATTTCCTTCTTTGATATTCTTGATCGTAACCAAGACATGCCTCATCAGATTTATCTTTCTTAGATTTACCAAAAAATCTAAGACATAGATATCACTCTTCTTCAGATTGTCTTTATCTCCTCTTCTCGGAACCAGAAATCCTTGCACCCATATTTGGAGAATTCTATTGTTCGGAATGAGACGAGTAATCTTTATTGTTGAATCATCCTTTAGCCCAAGACACTTCAGTGCCTTCTCCTTATTGAAACTCCCTTGCACATTCGGAAGTTTGTGAGAGCAGAAATCAGCTTCTCCTTCATATGATAAACCAACTAAACTTGCTACCTTAGTGTAAGAAAGTTTATAAGTCTTCCCATAATACTTGAAAGAAAACCTCTCTCTGCCATCTTCCATCAGGAAGGAAACAGACTCGTAAAACTCTATTAATAAATCAGTATAAACCGGATCCTGTTTATCTGGCTTGGCTATGCAGACATCTTCCCATCCATTCAGTTTGATATACTTTGAAATAAGATAATCAAGCTTATAAAAATCCAGGTGAACTAACCTTTCCCTGAAAACTAACCACTTTGAGATAGGTTTCACAGTTGACACATCTTGAGAAGTTTCTTCAACAAACATTCGGAGTGAATTAAACTGTAAGATTCGGATTGGCTTCACAAGGTTTGGAACCGGCCTTAAGAGGAGCAATAGAGCTTCGAGATGAAAAAGCTTGAAAAACCGATGTGGGATGAGTCTCAGTGTCCCCTTTATATAGGTAAAGAATTTTACCATTGGTCTTCCAAAATCCATCTAACGGTTGAAAAAACTTTGATATGATCTGACAGTTGAGAAAAATCCCGCAAGAAAAAAAACCGATCTTTTGAGGTTTTTTAAAGAAAACATTCGGATTTGAGGAAAAACTAGAATCCAAACTTTTAAAAATAAGGAAAATACCAGTAAGTAAGATTTGATTACAAAACTATAAGTAAGAAAAACATAACTTACAGATTAACAAGAAATATTATTCGTAATAGATAATATTCTTCTTGAAGAGAAAAAAAACTTCATTACAAAAACCCCAGTACGAAAACCTCATTATGAAAATTCCAGTCCGAAAATTTCGTTACGAAAACTCCAGTCCGAAAATTTCGTTACGAAAACTACAGTCCGAAAATCTCCATTCCGAAACTTATTAGTACAAAAATTCTATTCTAGAAGTTTTCAGTATGAATACTTCCATTCCAGAAGTTCTCTTTCTGAGAATTTTAGTCCTAAAAATTTCAGTTCTGGAAATTTCCATTCCAGAAATTTTAGTTTCAGAAATTTCCATTCCGGAAGTTCTGTTCCGAAATATTTAAAAAAATTACACTAATAATCAAATGTACTCCCCCTATAAAGAGGTGTTTATTATTGTTAGGAGAATAGTTCAAAAAGAAGTTAATGAAGAATGATTACCTTATAGTTATCATTCATAACTTTTGTTTAATGTATTCAAATCTATCGGAGGGTAATGATTTTGTGAAAATATTAGCAAGTTGACCATGCGTTCCGATAAACTGAATAATGATATCTCCTTTAAGTGTGTGATTCCTAAGAAGGTGATGCCTAATATCTATGTGCTTTGCACGAGAGTGATGTGCAGGGTTCTTACTTAGGGCAATGGAACTTGTGTTATCACACAATATTTGAGTCTTAGTGAAACTCAAGCCATAGTCTGTGAGTGTGTGTTGCATCCAAAACACTTGAGCATAACAAATTCCAGCTGATACATATTCAGCTTCAACAGTGGAAAGTGATACAGAATTTTGCTTTTTGTAGGATCAAGAAACTAATGAATCTCCTAAGAAATGAAAAGTTCCGGATGTACTTTTTCTATCCATTCTACATCCACCAAAGTCAGCATCAGAAAAGCTTTTTAAAACAAAATCATTTTTAGAAGTATAAAATAATCCTAGATCCATGGTTCCCTTTAGGTAGAGAAAAATTATTTTCACTGCCTTTAAGTGAGATTCCTTAGGATTGGATTGATATCTTGCACATAATCATACTGAAAACATTAAGTCTGGTCGACTAGATGTTAAGTAAATTAGACTTCCTATCATACCTCTAAAAGACATTTGATCTACTGGTGTCCCAGCTTCATCAAGATCTAAAGAGTTTGAGGTACCAATGGGAGTACTTATACTCTTAGTGTTGTCATAACCATAATTTTTGAGAAGATATTTAATATACTTATGTTGAGATATATAGGTTCCTTCTGGTTTTTGAGAAATTTGAAAACCAAGGAAAAAATTTAACTCACCCATCATACTCATTTCAAACTCATACTTCATTAGACTTTCAAAAGAATTAGTTAAAGATTACTGAGTTGAACCAAATATGATGTCATCAACATAAATTTGAACAATAAAAACATTTTTCTTATCTTTATTTATACAAAGGGTTGAATCTACATTTCCCTTAACATAGTTATTTTGAAGAAAAAATCCTGTGAGTCTATCATACCATGCTCGTGGGGCTTGTTTAAGACCATACAAAGCATTGATAAGTCTAAAAACATGATCAGGATGTTTTGTATCTTCAAAACTAGGAGGTTGTTCAACAAAAACTTCCTCTTGAACATAACCGTTAAGAAAAGCACATTTCACATCCATTTGAAAAAGTTTAAAATTGAAGAATGCTGCAAAGGCAAGTAGAATACGAATAGATTTAAGTCTAGCTACTGGAGCATAGGTTTCTTCAATGTCTATTCCCTCTTGCTGATTATAGCCTTTAGCAATGAGTCTAGCTTTATTTCTTACTATGACTCCATTTTCATCACATTTGTTTCTGAAAACCCATTTTACTCCAATAACAGAAGTTTCCTTAGGTCTTTCACCCAAGGTCCAGACTTTATTCCTCTCAAATTCATTTAGTTCATCTTGTATGGCTTTGATCCAATCATAATCACCTAAAGCTTCATCAGTGCTTTTTGGTTCTCATTGGGAAAGAAATGCTAGATGTTCTACTTCATTCCTTAAGGAATTTCTAGTCCTTACAGGTTGATTTACATCACCAATGATACTATCACTGGTATGATTCTTAAGAAACACCTGATTTGGGTTTGGTAAAACCTGTTCATCAATATAGGGTAGAAAGTCTTCTGGGGTAAATATTTCAGAAGTATCTTCTTGAAAATTTTCCTTATCAGAAGGATCTTCTATCAAGGGTTGACAATCAGTTTTTGAAAACACATCCGAGGATGCAGGTTGGGATAGTTTAAAAACAAAAGGATCAAACTCATCAAATTTTACATGCACTGTTTCTTCAACAGTACAAGTATTTTTATTAAAAACTCTATAAGCCTTAGAAGTTGTGGAATAACCTAAAAAAAATTCCTTCATCCGATTTTGGTGCAAATTTATGTAAGTTATATTTAGTATTCAGAATGAATACTTTGCAACCAAAAAACTTGAATTAGGATAGTCTTGGTTTTCTACCATTCCATAACTCATAAAGAGTTTTATTAAGAAAAGGTCTAACCAAAACTCTATTTATAGTATAACAAGCAGTACTTACAACTTCATCCCAGAAATGTCTAGCTATAGAATATTCACTCAACATGGTTCTAGTTATCTCTTGAAGAATTATATTTCTTCTTTAAACTA
The DNA here is from genome assembly GCA_963277665.1 of Viscum album. Classification (NCBI taxonomy): domain Eukaryota; kingdom Viridiplantae; phylum Streptophyta; class Magnoliopsida; order Santalales; family Viscaceae; genus Viscum; species Viscum album. The sequence goes on along the minus strand of OY728167.1, from coordinate 508,066,547 downwards.
CACCATTTTGTCGAGTAGTTCTAGGTGCTGAAAAATTGTGAGTAATACCTTTCCTACTACAAAAAGTTTCAAAATCAGAATTTTGAAATTCTCCTCCATGATCACTATGAATAGTTTTTAGTGGAATATTTTTCTCATTTTTAACTTGAGCTCTAAAACTTTTGAAATAAGAAAAATCTTCAGAATTCATTGCTATAAAATAAACCCAAGTAAATCTAGTGTAATCATCAACTAGAACAAACACATAGTATTTGCCTCCAATACTTCCAGTTTGTGTTGGACCAAAAAGATCCATGCGCACTAACTGTAATTCATCAGTCATTGAGACTTCACCAATTGATTTAAAACTAGATTTATGTTTCTTTCCATATTGACAAGGATCACAAACTTTAGAAGAATCAAATCTAGGCTCTGGTAGATCCTTAACTAGTTTCTTCTTAGAAAGTTTATATAAGTTTCTAAGGTTACAGTGTCCTAGTCTTCAATGCCACAACCAGGAATGATCTTCCACTGCACTTAGGCAAGGTAAATCTTGGATCCTTAAGTCTTCTAAGTTCAAAGTGTAAACATTCTCTTGCCTATTGGCTGAGAGAATAAATTCTTCCTTGGAATTGTGTACTAAGCACTTATCATTCCCAAAATTCACAAGGTACTCTTCATCACATAACTGACTTATGCTAATGAGGTTGTGCTTAATAACCTTAACAAATAAAACATTTGAAATCAAAGTTTTACCTAGAAGAACAATATTACCAATACCAACAATTTCTCCCTGTGCATTATCTCCGAAGGTTACCTTTCCTCCTTTCATTTTGGTAATCTTTTCAAAATAGCTTTTGTTACCAGTCATGTACCGGGAACATCCACTATCCATGTACCATGTATTGTTTTTGGTACTTCCTCTTTCTTCCTGAAAACAAGAAAAGAATTAGACTTTCAGAATCCAAACTTTCTTGGATCTGGAATTTTCAGATAACAAAATTTTAGGAACCCACAATTTCATAGAAAAATAGGCTTTATGAAAACCTAGAGATTGGGTTTTATTTAAAGAACAATTTTTTTCCCAGTGACCACCATATTGACACTTGGTACAAAATGGGGCACTTTTTGGAACAAAGTAGTTGTTATTAAAAATTGGTTTTGCATGGGTATAACCAAATCTGGATTTGTTTCTTAAAGGTCGTATTTGAGAATACATTTTATAAAAATTTTCTTTACCATGGGTAATGTTTGATAAACACTTCTTTAAGGAAAAGATTTCGTACTTGAGTTTGATAACCAAGTTTTTATCTTCAAAATCATTAGATTTGGAACTAGAGCTAGGCTCGAAAACACTTTTCTTAGAAATTACTTTTTCTAACTCTTTAGAAAGTTTGTTCCTCTCAGAACATACTTCCTCAAGATTTTTTGAAATACTTATAAAATCAGAATTTTTCCTATAAAGATCTTTGGAAAGATATGATATCTCTTTTGTAAGAATATAATTCCTAGAGTTTTCTTTATCAAGTTTCTTATTGAGTTTAGAGTTCTCAATCTCAAGAAGTTCAGCAAACCTATAAACTTCTTCATAGGTAGGTGAAGTATTTTCTTCATTAGAAGAAGATTCTTCATCTGAGGAGTTATAATACTTACTATCATTAGGATTTAAAGATACATTGGTCAATGATTCAGAATTTCATACCTTAGACATAAAGCAATGATTGTCAACATGTAATCTGGCTATAAGACCAATATTCTTTTTTCCTGAAGATTAATAATCAGAATATTCATCTGAAGAGTCACCACCAATGGCACTCCAGGTGTCATTTGCTTTTAGAACTTTCTTAGCTTTGGTTTTGTAATACTTCTTCCTGCTCCTTTTAGAATGCCTTTCTTTCCTTTCTTTATTTTTGAGTAGAGGGAAATCTGGTCTAATATGTCCATCTCTCTTGCATTCGTAACAAGTAACTTCTCCATTTTTCCTTTCTTTCCTTTCCTTTTTTTATACTTGGATTGGAAGTTTCTCTGGCCGGCTATCTTGTTCATTATTCGTGCAAGATTTACTAACTCATTTTCTGAGATTTCACTTTCACTGGAATCTTATTGAATAACCACCTTCTTAGACTTGGATCTAGTTACTCTCTCAGGAGTCTTAGCTTTCATATGATTTGATGTAGTCGTAAAATCAACAGTACCATTCCCATTATTCTTTTTGATGTTGTCAGCATCTCTCTTCATTCTGGTTTCATGTTGGAGAAGAGTTCTGAATAGCTCATCAAGAGAAATTTGAGTGACCTTGATATTCTTATCTATAGCTGTTATCTTTAATTCCCACTCATTAAGGATAATATCAATTATCTTATCTACAAGGGCTTCATCATCTAACCCTTTTTATCCGATAGACTGTAAGCTATTAACTATAGTAATAAACCTCTGTTGAACTTTGCAGATTCGTTCACCATACAAAAAATTGAATCCATGGTATTCAACTCTAAGCAGAACTCTTTTAGTTTCAATCACTTTAGAAGTACCAAAGTGTGTAACTTCTAACTTCTTCCAGATACAATTAGCGGCTTCACAAGAAGAAATTTGGTTATATATATTTCTAGTCATTGAACATAGTAAAGTATTGCGTACCTTATAATTGAGTTGATACTCTTGCTTTTCCTGGTTAGTAAAAGTTATAACTTCCTTATCAGGAATTTTATAATCACCAATAAGTATAACGAAATTGTCCACTCCAGTGTTGATAACAAAATCCTTCATTCGATCTCTCCAGTATTCATAGTCATTTCCATCAAATATTGGTGGTCTTGTAGGATTTAGATTATCAATAGAACCAACATTGATCCCTGCCATACTAAAGCAACTTGGGAAACCAAACTGGTTAGTGGAAAAAATTTGTAACCACAAAGTTCGGAATGAAAAATTTCGGAATGATAAAGTTCGGAATAACAAAGTTTGGAATGACAAAGTTCAGAATGAAAAAGTGAGAAAGAAAAACTTATACGTGAGTATGAGTATTTCAGAGACCTCCTATGATACCAATTGTAGGATCGAAATAACAATGTAGATGCTCAATATACAAGAGGGGGGGGGGTGAATTTTACACTTTAAAAAATTCCTTTGGAACCTTTAAAGTTGCTTATGGATAACTATGTTTTCCTTAGACAAGGAAAATCTAGGTTTAAAAAAGTTAAACTAAGCAAATTCACAACACCTCTGTTCACCAACTGAAGAATTGAAACCAAGGTTTACAATATAAGATTCTACCTTAAAGCGTATAGAATCTTAAACTAATCAGAGTACAAGTGTAAGGAAATACAAGAAGGTTATACTTTCCTTACAATACAATATGAAGTGGAAAAACAAGTAGTAAAACTACAAGTAACAAGATATGAATATTTTAACCCAAAGAGAAGGGTATCCAACAACCTTGGATAAAGGTCCCTTGATTTATACTTTCAAGCAAGTCTGTCTTACCCACACCAGGGTAAGCCCTCTATACGAAGATCGGAATCTCTGTCTTGCTATCCCCGCAAGCCCTCAACTTCAAGGTAGTTGGAACCTCTGTCTTCCTCAGCAAGGAAGCCCTCGAACTTCAAGGTAGTCGGAACCTCTGTCTTCCTATCCCCAGAAGTCCTCGAATGTAATCACCAACATCCGGAGTTGCACGAAGCAATCTGAACGAGCAGTTCAGTACGCACAAGGCATGAAAAGCTTCTCTCTCTAGAAATCACCTTAACAACGTGTGTTATCTAGATCGATCAACTTTATTCATTCAATTGAATTGAATTATGAGCTCTTTCAAATGATCTTCTATTTAAAGGCAAACTTCCAACGGTCAGCTCCCTCTTCCAAAGGTCATATTTTCCATGAAATTCGGAGGGACCTGTACACGTGTAACTCAACCAATGGTTAATTAGAAACAGAATAGACGACATCGTTTTATAACAAAACATGTATAACTGAATGTACGACATCGTTTTGAAATGAAGCATATGTAGGTAAAAGCTAATAAATATTTCAGAGTGTAAGCAAGTTAAAAGTTCAGAGTCTAACCATAATGAAGTTCGGAGTCTATGATTAAGAAATATTCGGATTCTATTTTATAGGAATTCGGAGTCTGGTTTCACCAGAGATCGGATTCTGAACTTGCAGAGTTCGGAGTCGAACTGCTTAAGATTTCAGAGTCAAACTGCTTAAGAGTTCAGAGTCGAACTGCTTTAGAGTTCGGAGTCGAACTTCTTAAGAGTTCAGAGTCGAACTTCTTCATAGTTCGGATTCAAACTACTTAAGAGTTCGGAGTCGAACTGCTTAAGAGTTTGGAGTCGAACTACCTAAGAGTTCGGAGTCAAACTACTTGAGAGTTTGGAGTCGAACATCTTCATAGTTTAGAGTCGAACAACTTGAGAGTTCGGAGTCGAACTGCTTAAGAGTTCGGAGTCGAACTACCTAAGAGTTCTGAGTCAAACTACTTGAGAGTTTGGAGTCTAACGTCTTCATAGTTAGGAGTTGAACTACTTGAGAGTTCAGAGTCGAACTTCTTCATAGTTCGGAGTCGAACTCATGAAAGTTCGAAGTCCAGAATTCGGATTAGAACTACATTATAGATCACATCCAGAATTTGGATCCTAAAAAAAATAGAATGCTCCAAGTCTTTTCATTATATGGCTCTGGGATTTTGGGTATGAATCCAGTTTTTTAATTTAAGAAAAATATTTCTATGTATAAGAAAATCTAGGTTAAGGTAAATTTCCTTAAAGAAGTAAAATTTCCTTATGGGGGTAAAAGTAATATTTTCTTAAGTATAAGGTGTTTGTGATTTTCAAAACAAGAAGGAATGGAAAATTCATAAGGAAAACCGTATTGACTCAACATTATATACATTTATAAAGATATTATTTCATGTGTAATCTTGTTATATATGTTGTGGGGGGTATTTTGATACTAAATTTATAATTTAATAATTATCCTCTTGATTTTTATCACTCAGTGAATTGGGGAAAATATGGGAATCCAATGGGATTATTAGAATTACACATATCTATGTACATGGAATTATTTTTGAAATATATGGGTTACCATTAATGTTTTATTGTATCTTCAAGTACTAATTTATATCTAGTTGTTGTAATAGGATTTTAAGTTTCATAGAGGCATGTGGTTTAGTAATATTTTTTTTTCAGTTAGGTTTAATCCTAGTGTTTTTATCGTATTCTAATATAAGTATCTTCAATAGAGCCTGAAAATTTATTATTATTATTATTATAGTACTATTAATATATGAATTTCTAGATCATATATAATATTTTATTTATATATAAATAACTATAGGATTAAACTATTATCCCATAGTGTTTTCTATAGGTTGGTTATATCTTATTTATATACACGGTATGCCAAATATTATCCAGATTGAAGAATTTCCCTTATGGGTTACCTTTGTGGTTATAGTATCCAAATGAGTTTTTTATACTATCACTACTAGTTTGAAGCCTCTAAAATGGGTGGAATAAATAATGAGGTGTGGTGGAAACCCCAATATGGTTCCCAATGATGGTATGTGGTCAGTGGGTTGATATAAGTGCATATTTTTTCGCGAGTAGACATATAAAAAATCTATTTATATGAAATGGTATATTTGATGGATTGATTCATAATTTAGATTCAAAAATAATTTTCTCCCATAATAATATATTTATTTTATATAAATGAATATACTACTCTTTTTTCCTAGATATGAACAATTATGATGCATACACATCCTTCCTAGATATGTTAAAGCCTTTAAAGAATCCATGTTAATCACCATTATTTATCATATTCCATTTTTATTATAAATTTATTTGACTTGTACATAATGGGGAATATATGTATTTTCATAGAAATATAACACTATCATAGTTATGAATTCTCAAGGTTATGAAGATGAAATATATTATTATAAGAGATATAAAATTAGAATATACTATGAGAGGAATATGAATTTATAAAATCTGAATAGTATTTCCATATAGTTGAAAAGGGGTCTTAAATATAAAAGCATTCAATGTATAGATAATGTAATTATCACATTTAAAAAAGAAAATATTAGAGGGAAACCAATGATATAACATTTTTCAAAGCTAGATAAGACAGATATTCATATAATTTTACAAGAAAAAATAACGAGTATAGATGAACTGGGAAGGAAAAGGATTCATTAGGGTATTTTATTGGTATTTTTGAATAAAATATGGTAATTTTATTTAGATAAATACTTTTCAATTTTTGGTAATCATTCAACAGAAAAACCTTCCCTAAATTTCATGAAAAAATTATCCATATTATAAATATAGAGTTAAATAAAGGATAGTTTTTTACATCTATAATACTATTCGTCAAATCAGTAATAGTGATAGTGGCATTAAACATTAACATAAAACTAAAACACACTCTAAGATTCAATTAAATAGTTAACTAAATGGAAATATAAATAAAAAAATTTAATATAAATATTTCTAATTCATGGAGTCATTTTGTATTGAAACCATAGAGCATACTCTCAATTGAACATGATTTGAGATATCCATGGGGATTATAGAGGCTATGAATTTATTATAAATGGAAAATTATTATATTGAATATATGGAACTAATAGTAAAATTCTATCCTTAATTAGGTATATCCTAAATAAATTTTATATCATAAATAAAAGGGATTATGATTTATTATGTATAAAGGGAAATAAAGAGATGTAAGAAAAACATGCCATATTCTGTTATAAAATAAAGGTATAAGGATTCCTCTCAATAAATATTGAGTTCAACCGATGTTCGAGTTTCATAATTATATATAAATAAGGGTGGAGTTTATATATAAAGATATAATATTTTATTCACGAAGAACTAATGGTTTTGGACCAATTATTACAACCTTATCAACTCATAGACTCTGTTACTCTTAAAATGTTTTTAGATAAAAAATAATCTCCAAAGATAAATTTTAAAAACATACATGATATAAAATTACACAAAACATGATGAGAGCTAAAAACATTATTTAAAGATAATTTACAATATCTATTGAGTGTTTTTGTGAGCAAAAAATTTCCAAATTCAATGTAAATTAACACTAAAAGCATATCAACACAAAATACAACCACTTTTTTTAATTTAATATATAAAAAGTAAAAAACATACCACTTGGTTGTGCGAAGAAAATTATTTTAGGCTCTTATAAATGAGAATGATGGATATCCATAAAAAAAATAAAATTTGTCTTTAATGTTAGGATATAGTATAAGTTATATAAATCACTTAATGATTGGGAAAGATTCTATATTAATTCTTGACATGTTGAAACCATAGAATTAAATAAAAAGTGAGAATTTGTGAAACTACCTGGAATTTCTTAGATAGTATCAAACATTATTCTCATCTAATAATTTCAAAATGCTTTAACATCTTCACATATCCTTTATGGATACTCCTTGGGCACCCATTTTTACATAAATGACATATGTACATCATAATTTTTTACAAAAATTTCAAATTTTATATATCCTTGTATCATCTCATGTAATATTTATATTAACATTTTAGTATTTAAATATTTAATTTGAACATTTTAAAATCCTTAAACACCAAATCATGATGTTATAATCGACCATGATTGATTATGTTAAATAAAATAATAATCAACAAGTATTATCATGAAATTCATTAACCACTATTCCTAAAACTATAACTTAGTAACCATCAGTATGAGATGGTTTAACTCAACTCAAACTATAGAATGATAAATATATCCAAACCATGATTTTAATTTTCTGTATATTTGACTAAATATCATAATTTTACTAAACACTAGTAGACTTATTGTAATTTCACCTTATATAACATCATATTTGATAACTTGAAAAAACATATCAAAAACTCCTTTTAGAGAAGCTATAATCATTCTCTCAATGATTAACACAATTATTTTCTGACACAAATTATCCTCATTCATACAACCACTATGTTTAATCTCACAAGTCATTAAGAAATTTTAAAATTCAGTGAATTCTCTAATCCATTATTGTAACCAAGAAGTGGCCTTTAAGAAAGTGTCAATTCTACTCAAGATAAAAAGGAAACTATTGTTATCACCATTAAACAGATAAATATCTATATTTATGTACATCAAATATATCATATAAATAATTAACATTCATAAAATCCCAATTTAAAATATACAAAGTGATCATGATACATTGATTATGTTCATCTCATATATCCTACCATATATTTCTTATTTTACATGTAAAAACAAAATAATATGGGTTAACACATCCCATGTAATTTATCCGTATTTGTGATTACATAACAAATAACTCACCAAAATTGTTATTTACATCACATTGAATTCATTAAGATATTAATATATACATCCCCTGTCTCTCTTAATAGAGGGCTCAAATGTCAAAATCATCATAAAAGTGAAAATATTTGATGTTTATAAATAAAAATACTATCCTCAATGTAGGATCCTAGGTATTTATAGAATAATACTTGTTCATTTATTATAATATTTAGGAATAAGATATTATTTTTACATTAAATGGATGATTTTTTCGATATCATACTCAACAATCAAAAATGGGTTTTTTTGAAATCATACGTTGCACACAACATTGAGTTATACTGAAAAATAAGATAATAATAATATTATTTTAAATGATATTTAAAGCCTAGATGTTGTATTGTATTGAATGAAAATAATTAACTATATTATTATTTTAAATGTTTTTTAAATGTTTTTACATTTACCCAATGAATATTATATGCTTAAAATAATAATGAATCTGATTTTAAAGCATGAAATACTCTTATATTTTTAAAAGGTCGGTTTAGAAACTTTTTATAGAGTACCCTTTGTAAATATAGTTTTTGTTACTTTTATATGTTATATTTGAAAAAATAAAATTCTTATATAGAATCAGGACATCAAAAATTACATTGGTTTTGACATTTAATTCAATTTTTATTATTATAAGTAATTTCACTTTTAAATTTGACATAAAAAAATGTCAATATTTTGATAGTTATTAATTCTTAAAAACCCGCATTTTTGGTTTTGACAATGAGAATTAATTTTAAATTAATTACGGAAAATTTTGTTTTTTTAATTCGTAATAATAGATTTTATATTTTTAATCATAATGTCTAAATTGTGTGAATATGTTCTTTTTAATTTTTGATATTATTAATAGTAACTTCAGTAATAATTTTATTTAGCATGGTTAAAGGGTAAATCTTGTAAAAAAAGGTAAAAAATAATATTATAATAATATTAAAATACCGTAACACATGTAATAATACTATTTTATATGATATTTCTAACCATTTTCATCCTTGGGTTGATTTTCAGACCCCATGGAGCCACATGGGTGTGAAAATAAAATTTTATAAGAATTTATATAAAGTAAATAGAAATATAACATAAACATGAATATTTTACTATTTTTTTTGTGCGGTTATATAAATGATATATTTTACTATAAATATTAATTATAAATATAATACTATTTCCTACATCATGGAATTTGTTTATAATTTTTACACATTAAATAAATAATTTTAATAATGACCCAATGATGATGCAGTGATTGCTTCATTAATAAAGGATTCAAATAAATTATATTATAAATATAATAATAAATATAATTTGAATATTTTTATTCCATATAAGAATTTTATGGGTTATATTGAAATATTATCTTTTTTTAATGCCTTTGGTTCGAAGTAATCAAGTTTTATGAATTAAAAAAAATCAATTATTTTATAGTGTCAAAATTGACATAAATGAGTTTTTAAAACAAATACTATTTTATTAAATGATATAATAGTCCTAAAAAATAATATTCTTGTAAATGAATTATATAATTTTAAAAATTTCATTAATTATCCACTTATGGTTCTCTTTGTATTTTATATTAAATGTAGTTACCATATATTATGAAAATGAAAGAAGACATTATAAGAGATAATGTTTTTAACTAATGGTTAAAGCTAAAAGATAAGACTAAATTTGTGACCTAAAGTTGTCTAAATCCTATTTTTTTGAGTGGTCTTAGATCTAATATCATTTTTCATTGAAATAAATTAGTTTGGGACTATTTGAAACCTAAAATAAATTTATAATTAAATAATATTTCAAGACCCTCCTAAAGTGCCCCTCCTCCCTCTTATAAAAGGGCACCATCTCTACCCACTTACTAATAGCTCCCCAACCCATTGGATCATCCTAATTATCCTAAAATAAGCTTCCAACATCCCTAAATTCCTTTTATAATCCTTAACATGGTATGAATTAAATTTAATAATGCCTTTTTTCTCAAATCAAAGTGAGTTACACATTTTAGAGAAAGCATCTTCTCTAAAGTTCTTTTCCATTATTTTACATTTTAACTCCATATTCTATTATTATTATTTAATTAAATAATAAAAAATTATAATCAATATACTATTATGATTTTATGATAATTATTCAAACGACACTTGCACACACCTCTGTCTAATGGATATGAACATATTGTTTTTGTGTATGGCGAACTACTGCCTCAAGAAATGATGATTGTTCAATTTTCACCTACCACATATCATGGTGGCAATTATGATGAAACTATATTTATATATAATATATATTATATTCATATTGACTCTATTCTTTTATATTTGTCATTTAAATCATACTTTTAAGCTTTCCATAATTTGTAAATACAATAATTTCATTTGAGGAAGTGTGGACAACCACCCCTCTCAAAGTGATATGGCTCATTCACTCCATACATGTAATTCATAAAGGATGGAATTAATGAACTTATGTGACATATATAACATAGATATTATAATTTAATTATAATATACCTATTTATAATTTAGTTTTTATTCCTATAATATGAGAATTAAATGAAAGTAGCGTTTATGAGTACATACAACTGACCATCTCCATGAAATATACATTTCATTTCTTATCTACAAATGTTACATAATATTATAAATAAATAAATATAGTAGATATATATAATATTTAAATCATGAATACTATTTTGGAGATAATTTACTTTTGACCACATGGACAATTTTTAATTATAACAAGTTCATTTTCAACTCAAGTACTGAATATCAGAAAAACGACTAATATGAACTTGAATAATTATATTATTCATAAAACATATTAATAAGTGATATAAAATGAATAATAAACTTGAAAATTTTGATCAAGAAAGTAGAAATTAACTTTTGTTTAATATTCTGAGAGATAAAGAACAAACAAGACAAATGGGACTCAAGGTAAGGGACATCGTCTCAATCCCCTTTCATTGAGACATATTTTGAAAATATACATCTCCTTATTTTATAAGATATATAATGAAAACCTATTTATTTTAATTCAACTCCACTTTTTTCAAAAAAATATTTTTTTTACAAAGAGTTTTTATAAATGAAAAAGGGAATGTTTCTTTTTAACGTACATGGTGACAACGACCTTTACGCTGCTGTGAGTATTATTTCATATATGGATTCCATAACAAGATATAATGTTTTTTAAAAGGAAAATAAATACCATATACCTTTTTTACGTATTTTTTTTATTGAAAATGGGTTTTACAAAGCATTGATTATGTCAATATCTTGAAATTATATATTTTTATTTCAATGTGGAAATGTTATTTTTTACTTTATGATTGTTTTATGTTTTATGAATATGTTATTGTTCTTGGGAATTGTTTAGGTATACGGGTTGTTTTGTGATAAACCAAGAGTGGGTGAGCATGGTATAACACTCCAATTCATTGGGTAATGTGATGGAGGTAAGCATTAATGTTTCTCCAAATAGATTTTGGGAATATATTATGGTGGGTATTCTCAACGTAACTCCCTATGATGCTATGAAAACTACATTGTAAGTATGTTATGGATTACACAAGTTACCTGTATTATTTATGATTTATATGTGTTATTCATAATTCTTATCATTTCAAGAGGTATTTCAATGAGATTATGATTTATTATTGAAAAGTATGATTTTATTGATTTGTATATATTGGACTAATGTTTTATTTACTTATTTTATAAACCTTATTGAGAGTTTTATTCCCATACCATGTTTTTGAAATTTTTTTCACATGGTATAAGGAAGGTTATGATAATGTATGAATTCAAGAAGATTTATATCAAGAAAATAATTCATGGTTTATTTATGGATTTTTAATTTTTTGAAAAATATTGGATAAAGAAGAAGTGTCTACTTTGTAATTTTTGAGATGGAATGAAATAGTTATGTCATAATTATATAAAACTCTAAACATGGAAAGATCCCCAATTTCAAATTCTATACTTAACTAAATATTATGTAATGATTAAGTCTAGGGCCTTATAGTTGGTACCATAGGTCGGTTTATATAACATTAGGAGCTAGGATATTGTTAATAGAATATCCATAAATTATTTTTCACTTTATGGTAATATTTTAATGATATATCATTTGAAGATTACTATGTTTCTTCATCCAAGATTTGTTTATTCACAATGGTTTTCCATATAGGAAATAGGGTAGCTATTATGGGACAACATCAAGAGGAAAATAACCCACCAAATCAGAAACCAGAAATTGTTGTAATTGAAACTGAAATGTTTGTTGGAGTGATGGCTCAGTTGAAGTAGGTGATAAATAGTGGTTATTTTTATAGATGATATTTTGGTGTATTCTAAAAGTTATGAGTAACATTAAAGTCACTTAAGTATTGTTTTTAAACCATAAAATAAAAATTAACTACATGAGAAGTTTAGTAAGAGTGAATTTTGGTTGTAAGAAATTGAATTCCTTGGTCATATTGTTTCTAAAGATGGAATAACTGTTGAACCTTCTAAAAAAAGTTATTGAAGAGTGTAAAAGACCAACCAATATCCCAAATATTCATATTTTTCATTTAATAATGGGTTATTACTGATGATTTGTAGAAAAATTTCTCGGTTATCTGGCCCACTCACTAATCTATCACGTAAGGGGGTTAATTTCAACTGGACAAAAGAATGTGATAAATGTTTTCAGGAATTGAAATGTATATTGGTGAATGCTCCAGTTTTGGTACTAACTTCCAAAAATGGTGAATTTTTTTTCTATTGAGATGTTTAATTGAACGGAATTTGGTTGTTCCCTAATTAAAAAATGATTAGGTAATTGATTACGATTCATGTCAGTTGAAACCTCATGAGTTAAATTACCCTACAAATGATTTGGATTTAGGTTCTGTTGTTTTTTATTTAAAAAATTGGAAGAATCATTTTAATGGCATAATGTGTGAAATATATAATGATAAAAAAACTTTTGATGTATATATTCACTCAGAAATAATTGAACCTAATACATAGAAGATTGATAGAATTAATCAAGGATTATTATAGCACAATTCATTACTATACAAGAAAAGAAAAAAAAGTGGCTGATGCTTTGAGTCATAAAAGTAATTCTACATTAATCATGTTACGTTTGGAACAAGATCCTTTAGTTTTTGATTTGATGAATTTTGGATTGGTAGTTTTTGGTGCATGAAATTACTCTATTTTGCTTCATATTCTAGTAAAATCGTATCTACTAAACAGAATAAAGCAAGCATAGAAATAAGATAGTGAGTTGTAGAAAAAGGTATAATTGGTTCAAAAGGGTAAGTTACCTAAATTTAACATTGATAAAGATAGTTTTTTAATGTTTGGAAAGAGCTTATGCGTGCCTTGGGATTCACAGTTGATGAAATAGTTATTATGTGAAGCTTATAGTTCTTCGTTTCCAGTTCACTAAGGTGGTACTAAGCTGTACAAAGATCTTCAGGTGTATTAATGGTGGGATGGAATGAAAATAGATATTTCTGACTTTACCCTGATATGTTTGATTTTTCAACGGGTTAAAGTAGAGTGGTAGTTACAAAAAGGTATTCTTCAACCATTGTGAGTTTTAGATTGGAAATGGGAAAATATATCTATAGATTTTGTTGTGGAATTACCAAATACTTCTCGAGCTAAAAATGAAATATGGGTTATTATTGATCTATTGACTAAATATGGTCATTTTTTCCTATTCAAGATACTATTTATCTAGGTCAAAATGTTCTATTTTATATTAATGAGATAGTTAGGTTACATGGTGTTCCCCTCTCAATTGTATCTGATCATGATCCCAGGTTCACTTCCAACTTTTTTATGGGCCTTCAGAAGTCTTTGTGTACTGAATTAAATTTTATTATAACTTTTCATCCGTAATGAGAACAAACAATTCAAACCATAGAAGATATGTTATGTTCTTGTTCAATGGATTACCAAGAAATTTGGAAAAAACATCTGTCTTTTGTTTAGTTTTCTTATAATAACAGTGTTCATTACAGTATAAAAATTCAAGCATTTGCATCATTATATGGAAAGAGGTGTCAAACTCCAGCCTTTTGGGATCAAGTAGGTGAAAGGAAGTTTATGGGACCAGAATTGGTAGAAGAGATAGTAGAAAAAGATCAGTTGATTCAGAAGCACCTGAGAACAGCTCAGACCAGGAAGAAAAGTTATGCAGATAACCAGAGGAAGGATATTTCTTTCAAGGTAGGTGATCATGTATTTCTTAATGTTTTTATATGGAAAAGTTTGATGCACTTTGGTAAGAAAGTAAAGTTGAGTCTGAGGTTCCTTAGACCCTATGAAATCTTGGAGAAAGTTGGATCAGTTGCCTATAGAGTGGATTTACCTCCATTTTTATCCAAGGTATATAATGTTTTTCATGTTTCAATTTTGAGAAATTATATTCCGGATCCATCACATTTTTTTGAGTCTAGAGGTAGTTCGGTTGTAAGAGAATCTTTTTTATAAGGAACAACCGGTCTAGATTCTTGACCACAGAGAGTAAGTGTTATGGAATAAAGAAATTCATCAGGTAATGGTTTTTTGGAAAAACCATATGGATGAATTGGAAAAATGGGAATATGAAAATACTATGAGGGATAAATACCCATACTTGTTTGATAAGTGAATAGAATTGCAAGGACACAATTCCCAAAAGAAGAGATGATGTATGATCCTAGGTATTTATAAAATAATTATTTTTCATTTATTTTAATATTTTTGTATAAGATATAGTTTTATACATTAAAAGGAATTCTCTATTCGATAGAATACTCAACATTCAAAAATGGGTTTCTTTAATATCTTACGTTGCACAAAACATTGAGTTATACCGAAAAATAGGATAATAATATTATTATTTAAAATGGTTTTTAACACCTAATTATTTTATTGAATGGAGTTAATAGAATTTACTATATCATTAGTTTACATATTTCTTAGATGGTTTTAGATTTATCCAATTAATATTAGAGGCATATAATAATATTGAATCCGATTTTATGCATGAAATACTCTAATATTTTAAAAAGTTTAGTTTAACACCTTTTGATGGAAACCCCTTTTTAAATCTATTTTTTTAACTTTTATTTATTCTATTTGAAAAAATAAGCTTATTTTATAGAATAGAGACATCAATGATTACTTTGGATAAGTTTTTTGTAATTTTTTGATAAAGTTCATTTTTTTAGTGAATATTGAAAAATACCGCATTTTAAGTCAAAGCTGCCCTTTCATCTAATTTATTTATATAGTTTGATTGTAATTTTAATTGGGTTTAAAGTTTAATTGCATTATATTTTTATCATTTAATACAGTTTTCATCATTTTAAGTAATTTCATATTTATATTGGACATAAACACATGTCAATCTTTTGATAGTTATTACTTTTTAAAAACCCGCTTTTTGGTTTTTACAGTGAGAATTAATTTTAAATTAATTACTTCTACTAAAGTGTTTTGAATTTGGAAAAATTGATTCCATATTCTGAATCATAAGGTCCAAATTTTGGGAATCGGTAACTTTTATTTTTGGACATTATGAATAGTAACATTAGTAATTATTTTATTTACCATGGTTAATGGGTAAATATGGTAAATAAAGGTAAAAATTAATATTATAATAATATTAAACTACCCTAACATATTAGATAATTATATTTTATGACATATTTACGACTATGGGAATACTTGGGTTAGTTTTGGGTCCCCATGGATCCAATTGGGTTTGAAAATAACATTTATAAGAATTAATTTAAAGTAAAGAGAAATATAGCATAAACATGTATTTTTTACTAATTTTTTTTAATATGGGGTTATACAACTAATATAATTGACTATAAATAATAATTAGAAATATAATAAGATTTTTTACATCATTGTATTTTATTTATAATTTTTAGACATTAAATAAATAACTTTAATTATGCCACATTGATGATACAATGATTGCTTCATTAATAAAGAATTCAAATAAATGATATTATAAATATTAAAATAAATGTAATGTTAATATTTTTATGCCATAAAGGAATTTTATGGACAATAATTACATAATATATTTGATTTAATTCCTTTATTTTGAATAATTAATGTTTTTATGACTTTAAAAATATCAATTACTTTATAGTGTCTAAAATGGCATAAATGGGTTCTTAAAGGAAATGCTATTTTATTAAATGATATAGTAGTCCTAAGAATCTAATATTCGTCCAACTGACTTATATAATGTTACAAATGTCTTTAATTTTCCACTTAATCTTCTATTGGCATTTTATAGTAACTATAGTTAACATATATTGTGAAAATGCAAGAAGACTTGAAAAAAGTAAATGTTTTTAACTAAGGGTTAAAGCTAAAAGATAAGGGTAATTTTGAGACCTAAACTTGTCTAAAACCTATTATTTGAGATATTTTCGACCCAAAATAATGTTATATTTTAGATAAATTAGTTTGGGACCATTTGAAACCGAAATTCAATTTATAACAAAATAATATTTCAAGATCTTCCTAAACTACCCCTCCCACCTCTTATAAAAGGACACCACCTATACCCACTTACTAAAACCTTTAGAGCCCCTTGGATCATCATAATTCTACA
This sequence comes from Viscum album, assembly GCA_963277665.1. Lineage (NCBI taxonomy): Eukaryota > Viridiplantae > Streptophyta > Magnoliopsida > Santalales > Viscaceae > Viscum > Viscum album. The sequence continues at coordinate 508,049,555 of OY728167.1, read as the reverse complement.
AAAATAATCTCCCAACATTGGTACCTTCCTCCCAAAACCCCTAAATTTGGAATAAGGAAATTAATGAATTCCTTTTGGCTCAAATCAAAGTGAGTTACATGTTTTAGTGGTCGCGTATTCTCTAAAGTTCCCTTCCATTATTATACTTATTGAATCCCTATTCTATTATTATTATTTGATTACATAAAAACAACCGTATCCTAAATATAATATAATTTTTAATGATAATAATTCTAAATTCACTTACACACACCTCAATCTAATTGATACAAGCATAACTTTTCTCTGTACGATGAACTTCTGGCTCACGAAACGATGATTGTTCAATTTTCACCTACCACATCTCATAGGGTCCATTATGATGTAAATTTATTTATATATGATATATATTATATTATAATTTTCTCAATGATTTTGTATTTTTTAATTAAAGAATACATTTATGCTTTCCATAATGTGTTAATACGATAATTTTGTTTGAGGAAGTGCGGACTACCGCCCCATCAAAGCTATATGACTCATTCATTCCATACATAGAATATATAGAGGATGGAAATCATGAACTTTGGTAACATATAATATATATATATATATATATATAAATATATAAATATATATATATTATAATATAATTATAATAAATTGATATGTTATGATCTTTTCATTATATTAATATGACAATAAAATGAAAGTAACATTCATGCGTACGTACGACATACCATCTACAAGAATGGTGAATTTCATTTCCTCTTTAAAAATATTATGTAATATTATAAATAAATAAATATAAAATATATATATGATATATAAATAATGCATACTATTCAGGAGATAATGGACTTTTGACCACATGAAAAATTTGTAATTATAACAAGTTCATTTTCGACTCATGTAATGAATATCAACAAAATGATCGATATGAACTTGAATAATAATATGATTATTATAACAAGGTAATAAGTGATATAAAAGGAATAATAAACTTGATAAAACTTATGAATCAAGTTTAAATTAACTTATATTTATTATTCAGGGAGATAAAAAATGAATGAGACAAGTCAGATTCAAGGAAAGGGACTCCGTCTCAATCTCCTTTCATTGAGGAATATTTTGATAATATACACCTCATTATTTTATATGGTGTATAATTATACCCGTTTTATTTTAATTTAATTCAACATTTTTCAAAAGGATTATTTTTTTCATGAATCATTTTATTAAATGACAAAGGGAATGTTTCCTTTGAACGTACGCAGTGAAAACCACTATTCCATCATCGCGAGTATTATTTGATATTTTGCTTCCTTAACAAGATTAAATGTTTTTAAAAGGAAAATAAATACCATATAACTTTTTTTATTTATTTTGGTATTGAAAATGGTTTTTATAAATCATTTATTATGTCAATATCTTGAAATAATATATTTTGATTACAATGTGGAAAATTTATCTTTCCTTAATGATTGTTTTATGTGTTATGAATATGTTATGGTTCTTGCACATTTTTATGTATACATGTGATTATATGATAAACCAAGGGTGGGTGAGCCCGAGATAGCTCTCTAATTCATTGGGTAATGTGACAGAGGTAAACGTTAAGGTTTCTCATAAGATATTTGCGGAATATATTGTGTTAGGTATTCCAAACATAACTCCCTATGTATCTGTGAAAGATACATTGTAAGTATGATATGGAAGACGCAATTTGCCTTTATGATTTATTAATTCTATGTGTTATTCATAAACCTTATTATTTCACGAGGTTTTTTAAAGATCTTATTTTTTATGATTGAAAAGTATGATTTCATTGATTTTTATGTATTAATGGACTAATGTTTTCTCTCATTATTTTACCTTTACTAAGATTTTTATGATCATCCCATGTTTTTTATAATGTTTTTCATAGGGTATAAGGAAGGGTAAGAGAAAGGAAGAATTCAAGAAGATTTATATGAAGATATGAATTCATGTTTTTTATGGAGATTTTTTTTTGTGAAAAAAATTAGATAGAGAAGAAGTGTCTACATTTTAATTTTTGAGATGTAATGTAATAGTTATGGCCTAATTATCTAAAACTATAAACCTGAATAGATCCTCAATGTCGAATTATTGACTAAACTCAAGATTATTTAATGTTTAATGATGGGGCCTTATACTCAACATTATTTATAAAATCCCATTACATGATTAATAAAAAAACTGACCACCCCTTTATTTTCTCATCCTTAGGTGTAGTGTATAAATTTAATCAAAGTATGAATGTTAAAATGTGATATTAGTTACCAAAATCACATTATTGGAATTACAAAAAAACATTTACACTTAATATACTAATAATATAATTTATGAAATTATTTGTAGTGTACATATACTGTTATCCATAATTGAAAACTCATTTACTGTAAAATTAGGGATTCTTAGAATCTTTATATGAACCCAAACACATGATATTATTTTCATGTTTTCATAAACCCTAAATTTTCATGACAAAATTAAGTTATGTATAAGATAAATTAACAATTTTATAGGATAAATTAATATTTCATTCCATGATTTATGCATCCCACATGAATAAATGATAAATTAGAGATTACTTTTGTATATTTTGTATCCCAAGGCACATAGAGAGGGTTGGGGGTGAATAAGTATATTTCCTAATTTAAACAAACTATTTTCCTCCCTATTTCTCATTTATGATATTATTCTTATCTAAAAAAATATTTCCAACATCATAGTGAAGAAGAAACTCTTACTAAAACATAAAAAATAAATATAAAAGTAAATCATGAACAAAAAAATGATTTTACTGTATTCACAACAAAAGGGATACATCTAGGAAGTAAACACTAAATAAATTTAAATGTACCTAAATCAACTACTCCACTAGTTTTTTGGATACATGTTTGATCATTTTTTAACAACCCAAGAGTTAACCATCTAATTTTTCCATCAAATAAATATTTTTTTGTAAAACATGTTTTATATGAAACATGTAAAAAATGAGATGTGACCTAATAGATAAATTATTATAAGATAACAATAAGAACAATAAAATCTCAATTTAATAATAACATACTATTCAACTAAAAACTCTAAAAATTAGAGGATTAATAATAAATGTGATTTAATTCTTATTTATAAAATAATTTTTAAAATTATAATAAAAAATATGTTGAACAATTTAAAAAGATACTATAAAATATATCAAAATATTAACTATTATATTAGTATTCTATAAACTAAAAATCTACATGAAATTATAATTAGGAGACCAAATTTTTAATCAAGTTATTTTTAAATAAAAGATATTTATTAGCTTAGATTTTATTTTTATTAAAACATATCCTTATATTTTTAAAGGATAAGTAAAAATTTTCCCTAATAAAAACTATTTATTATCCCATTTAATTTATTAAACATTATTTTAGTAAAATAATTTTCTGTAATACATTCTAGGGAAAAAATTACTTTTATTAGAATAAAACAATTTATATCTTTAGAATGAATAAATTAATAATTTTTTAGACACATAAATATTAAACATAACAACACAGTTTTCCTAACAACTAATATTCACATTACATTTTTTTATTTTAAAATTAACATTTCACATCATTAGAATTTTTTTTGGTAAGATTATATTCAAATTTTAAATCATTATCTAAAAATTAGTAGAAAATTTTAATTTTAGTTTTTTCATTAAAATTAATTACTATTGTTGAAAACATATTACCCTGATAAAAGTAAAAGTTATAAAAATTGATTTAATGAGAAAAAATGATTCAAATCATGATAGAAAGGTGTTTCAAAATGTATATATGAGGTGTGGATCGACCAAAAATCACCTCCCGTCAATGAGTTTCCATTTTTGAGCCTTTGACACTTTAATATTAATTTTACATTATTGAAAATTTAAAGGTTTCTTATCAAAAAATTTTCATGTTCACTTAAAATTATAGAATATTCACACAACTTAATGGAATATATTACCTTATTATTTTCTACAAAAAATATTTTATTGTGTTTCATATAGAATCGCTTCTAATTTTATTATTCCTTAGGTTAATAGTAGTTGTCTCAAGTCCTCCATTTCTGCGTATATTTTAATGGGGTAACTGATTCTCTTTAAATAAGTATTACCTTAATATTATAATAAAAAATAATTATTAATATGAAAATATGTTACTTTATTAAATAAAAAAACTTATCATTACATTTAAATCCACTAATAGAAACCAAATAAATTTTATTATGCGTACATGTGGACTACCACCTCGTATAATCGACGTCTTCCATCATTTATCACCATATATCAAGGATGATTTTAATAATAAAACTGGTAAAAAAAATTACAATTTTAATATAATTAGGATTCCAAAAAAATTTGTCCTTTAGCACCTCTCATTTATAGAGAAATGATAACATTAACGATGTATTTGTGTATACTACAACCTCCATGAAGTAATGTTTTTTATTTTTCATCTATGTTTTCATTATTTGTTCAAAACTATTCAAATATAATCCCCCTACATAAAAAATATATATAATATCAGTATTTTTATTTATTATTGATATTATTCCAAGATAAGAAATTTTATTAATATATCCATCCACTAATTATGGTGTATTCAAGATTGGATTGGTTTAATAGGCTACATGAACGATGCTATGAATCATGAACATGGATGAGAATAGGTAATTATGTAATAATTTTATTATATGTTAATAAGTAAATTATCAATTATTTTTGTTTTATAATGGTTATATTTTTTATTTAAATTATTATTAAAATATAAAATTTGATCGTTAAAGTTTCAAAAATAAGATAAAAAAATTAAATTTTCATGAAAGAAGAAAAAAATATATAATATGATAATAAATTGCCTATTTTAAATACAATATATAATTTTTTTTTCAAATAAGGTATTTGTGTTTTATAATTCATGATATTTTTCTTATGTGTAGAACAAATCAAGAATAATATAATGGATTCTTGTCTCAATTTCACCCCTTGAGACATATTTCATATTTTTTCCAGTGTTTTATTTGAAATGGGGCACCTACTAACTACCCAATATTTTTTATCAATATTATAATATATTTCATAATATTCTATGTTCAATTCCATTTTCATTCTCTCATAGGGGTTTGACTCAAATATTAAAACAAATGTCTGGGTTTGTTGTTTAAAATTTCTTTCTACGAGACACATTGGAAATATGTGCCTAATTTTCTTATATGCTAAAAATTCTACTAATTTGTTCATTAAATCAATAAATTTATTTTATTACTGTTATTATATGTTTATTTCCATTCTCTCTCATTCAATAGGGATTTTCTTTAAATTTTTCTCGATAAGTAACAGTTTCACCGAGTAAAATTATTTCCCTTTTAGACATAAATTCTCTAATTGATCATGATCTTCTAAGAACCCTTTATCCTCCAAGTTCCATTTTACATGATGTTTTATCATATAAAAATCTCCCCTAATGATAACTGTTTTCCAATAAAATCATGAAATTGGAAGTAATAACTTCAATTCTCTCCAAAAGATTTTTTTCTCCAGGTCTATATTTTACTTCCTACAAATGTTGTATTCCATTTTTGGAAATAAATATATATTATTTTATATGATCCTCATAATTAACATTATGTATTTTCAAGAGTATAGTATAATACGCTCATTACGATGTGAATTTTCCAAAAGGATATTTTAAAATATTTAAAATGGTCTTCAATCCATTAAAAATAAAAATAATAATCTTCCACTCCGTGTTTTCCATCTAAGAACATTATGAATTTTTCAAGACTCTATTAAATGAGATTTAATAAGCAGTAATATATTAATATAACATAATAATTTTCCGTAATTTTTTTTAAAAAAATATTCAAAGTAAACTGGTGGATTTTTCTATTCTAATTTCATAATTAAAATAAGAAGAGAAACTATATTTTCAAACATTTTCACATGTATAGATTTACCATCATTTAAAATCATCATTTCAATGATTCATTATTTTAAAAAGTAAATTTGCTTACTATTATTATTTGAGTTTTGTTTAAAATATTTTACATGGAAAAGGTGAATATTCCTCATGATTTTCAAAGAAATAATTGAATAACAATCTAAAATTTATTCTAATTAACTATTTACCCATGTCTTCAAAAATGAGATATAATAAATCTATATAAGATAAATGATCTATAACTAACATTATATTTCATAATCATCTTCAGTTTTTAACAACAATTTTTATTCCAATTCTTTTCCTCAATGAATACAATATTTTTTGATTCCTTTGATTGATTTTTTTTCCATTATCAGGGCAAAATATCAATTGATTTTGGAAATTATTAAAATATCTTTATACCCTTAATCTATAAATAGTAAATAACATATGATTTATCCTTAAGTTTAATTTTTCTATAACTGCAATGATATTGGATATCCTTGGATACATATTTATTTTTCTATGGGTATATTAATGGTATGATTATTGACGGAATTATGAAATTTTTTCTTATGTGATTACATTTGAAAAAGTTAGTCAAACCCATTTTATTTCTATAGATTCATTATGATAAGATGAATGAAACTCATTTTCATTCTATGGGTTTATTATGATTTGATGGATGAAACATGTTTTCTTTCGATGCATACTTTATGACCAATGAATAAATATTTTAATGTTGAACTTATATGTATAAACAATGAATTATGTGATTTTATATCATCCTTAATGAATTTATTATGGTTTGGAAACTCATGAAATAATTATGGGAATCACGTATGGAATGCACGTCTAACTATGGGAATTAGGTAGTAATTCCTACCCCAATATGGGAATCTGGTACTGATTATTGATCCTTTTATGTTATGGGAATCATGTATTGAATTATTATCTATTATGATATATTTATATATAGTTATGGAAGTTACACATATCTTTAATGAATTTTATTTAAATATTTTCTACATTTCCATATCATTTCCTAGTTTTATGCTTATTATTATTATTATGTTATGATCTCATGAATCATATTTATCCCCTCATATTTCTATAATCTCTTGATTCATTGCTGATGTAATGTCATGTCATATACCATGACTCAGGTTTTATGGCCTATTATTTTTGGGTATGATCTAATTATGTATTTTTATTTTACCCATATACACATATTATTATCACTTATAGTATATGATTTCAACTATATATGTTTATTCTTACTAATTATATTAGATCACCCATTTATTTTGTTTATTTTTTCCCAAGACTAGAATAAGTCTTATATTTAATATGTATCATGAAGAGTAACTTGTGCGGAAGAATTTGGGGATATTTTGAACAATTATTATAGATTATGTAATTTCTATATAGTAGGAAAATTTATTTTTGATATAAAGTACATTGGTTATATTTTTTATATATTTTTATTAACTCTCCAGAACCATCAACCAAAAATAATTATTGGAATGTAATTATTAAATTATATGGGAAATATCACGTTATTATGGATGTGTATAAAATTTAGTGTGCAATGTTTTTATTTTAGTACTAGACCTCCTTGTGCAGGTCTAGGGTGATTTATTTGGTATCATTTGAGGGTCTATATAAAATTAAAGTCTAGGATCTTATTGGTTGCAGATAAATTAATTTTTATAAAGGTCATTAAGGACCAATAAGTTAATATTGAACACATTTTCAATGTAATAGTTAAACCTTCAAGTTGGTTATAATGAAGATATTATGTTTTCTAGGGATTAGGATCTGAGATATGTTGGGCGGAGAAAGAATGGAAGTGATGGCAAGAGGGGGGGGGGGTGAATTGCCTTTTAAAAATAAATTAACAAATTAAAATCAAAGTTAAAAATGCAGCGGAAAGAAAAGAGGCAAGACACAAGAATTGATAACGGAGTTCGGCCAAAAACCCGGCCTACGTCTCCGCTCCCAACTTAATCGTTGAGAGATTCTAACGCTTGCTTTTCAATGGTTTTAGCAAGAAACCCACTAGAATTTACAGGTAGTCTAGAACCTATTACAGCTTGCTTTTATTGGTTGAGCAAGAACCCACTTGCTTTCAATGGAATAGCAAGAACCCACTAGCCTTCTTACAGGTGAAGGCTAGCTCACCTAAAACTCAAGCCTTTTAAAAGGGAAGGCTTGACTAACCTCTTCACACCTTAATGGTGATGTGAAAACCCAAAAGAATGGAGGATGAGAGAAGTGGGAGTTTGTAGGCACAAAATCAATTTTAAGCTCAAAATGATAAATAATGAAAAACCGTAATGGGAGAAGCCTTGGGCGCCAATGATTGATTGGAGTTGAAGAAGGGCGCTCCCAAGCTTATTTGGTGATGCTCCTTGGATGTGGAATTGAGTTGGAGCGATTGGGGTTCCCTTGAAGCAATCCGCCGGAGGTTCGCCAAATGATGGAAAATGTGTCCGTTGGCTTCACTTATGATTCGCAAGTGTTCCGGGGCTTCAAGGTCCTTTATTTATAGAGGGGGAACCCTCAAATGGCCTTAGGGAGGCTTCGAAGCCGTTGGAGAGGCTTTAGGAGCCGTTGGAGGCCAAGTGGACAGGCTGGTCAAAGGCCCAACGGCTAGTTTGACTGCCTCCACCGGCTGACCGGTACAGGGCCACCGGTTGGCCGGTGTGAGCAAAATGGGAGAGGGTTCGGTGCCAGGCGCCACCGGCTGGCCGGTGAAGAGGCCACCGGTTGGCCGGTGCTTAGGCAGTAGCAAGCACTATTCATCTGGGTGCCACCGGCTGGCCGGTGCTGAGGCCACCGGTTGGCCGGTGATGAGGCAGTGGCTGGGCTCTCGGTCTGGGCTCTACCGGCTGACCGGTGCTGAGGCCACCGGTTGGCCGGTGCTCTGGACAGAGGAGAGCCTTTCTGTCAAAGGTCCATCGGCTGGCCGGTATCATTCCACCGGTTGGCCGGTGGACTGAAAACAGTCCAAGTTGGCGGAGAAAGAATGGAAGTGATGGCAAGAGGGGGGGGGGGTGAATTTCCTTTTAAAAATAAATTAACAAATTAAAATCAAAGTTAAAAATGCAGCGGAAAGAAAAGAGGCAAGACACAAGAATTGATAACGGAGTTCGGCCAAAAACCCGGCCTACGTCTCCACTCCCAACTTAACCGTTGAGAGATTCTACCGCTTGCTTTTCAATGTTTTTAGCAAGAAACCCACTAGACTTTACAGGTAGTCTAGAACCTATTACAGCTTGCTTTTATTGGTTGAGTAAGAACCCACTTGCTTTCAATGGAATAGCAAGAACCCACTAGCCTTCTTACAGGTGAAGGCTAGCTCACCTAAAACTCAAGCCTTTTAAAAGGGAAGGCTTGACTAACCTCTTCACACCTTAATGGTGATGTGAAAACCCAAAAGAATGGAGGATGAGAGAAGTGGGAGTTTGTAGGCACAAACTCAATTTTAAGCTCAAAATGATAAATAATGAAAAACCGTAATTGGAGAAGCCTTGGGCGCCAATGATTGATTGGAGTTGAAGAAGGGCGCTCCCAAGCTTCTTTGGTGATGCTCCTTGGATGTGGAATTGAGTTGGAGCGATTGGGGTTCCCTTGAAGCAATCCGCCGGAGGTTCGCCAAATGATGGAAAATGTGTCTGTTGGCTTCACTTATGATTCGCTAGTGTTCCGGGGCTTCAAGGTCCTTTATTTATAGAGGGGGAACCCTCAAATGGCCTTAGGGAGGCTTCGGAGCCGTTGGAGAGGCTTTCGGAGCCGTTGGAGGCCAAGTGGACAGGCTGGTCAAAGGCCCAATGGCTAGTTTGACTGCCTCCACCGGATGACCGGTACAGGGCCACCGGTTGGCCGGTGTGAGCAAAATGGGAGAGGGTTCGGTGCCAGGCGCCACCGGCTGTCCGGTGAAGAGGCCACCGGTTGGCCGGTGCTTAGGCAGTAGCAAGCACTATTCATCTGGGTGCCACCGGCTGGCCGGTGCTGAGGCCACCGGTTGGACGGTGATGAGGCAGTGGCTGGGCTCTCAGTCTGGGCTCTACCGGCTGACCGGTGCTGAGGCCACCGGTTGGCCGGTGCTCTGGACAGAGGAGAGCCTTTCTGTCAAAGGTCCATCGGCTGGCCGGTATCATTCCACCGGTTGTCCGGTGGACTGAAAACAGTCCAAGTTGGCTTTTTGCCTTCTTGGCATTCTTGGCCCAATTCCTTGGCACCTTAAATGAATGCCTATCATCCAAAAACACTTAAAACAATATTAGAAACATAAGAGGGTGATTGTGATCATGAAAATAAAACCACGAGGGGTACGAGAGGTACAACAATCTCCCCCTATTTTGATGATCACAATCACCAAAACAAGCAATGTAAAAAACTAAAAATAAAAGCACGTTTTAAAGGATTTCTCCCCCAATCAACCAAGAATTTCTCCCCCTTTGTGATTATCAAAATAGCACGGGGCATAAAACTTGATTAAGGGAAACGTTGAAAAGCGAGATTTTAAACCAATTGAAATTTTGAAATTTGAATTGAAAGTTTTGAATCAAAAATTTGAATAACAGTTTGAATTGAAAGTTTTGAATTGAAAAATTTGAATAACAGTTTGAAACCAAGTGTTGAAATTGAAAGTTTGAAAAATTTAAAAAGGTTTAAACAAACCTAACTCCCCCTAAATAAAAACAATAAATCACCAGGGAGTGGTTTTTGAAACCGAAATAAATTTGGGGCCGGAGAGACTCGCTAATAGGGATTTTTCAATCCACACTTGTCTAGTGGCGGGTCTTCTCCTAAAAAATTCATCATTTAAGAAAATACTTTTGGGGTGGCCATACCGGGCATTTTTGCAATTGCAATAATAAATTAAGTGCCCGGGTTTTTTGCAATAATTACAAAATTTGTTTTGAGAGCTCCCCCTTACGAAAATAGTTGGAGCATGGGAGGAGGAAGCTTGCTTGGAATAGCCAAGCCCTTGGGTGGTTCGGGATACGCGTTGGGAACCAAGCAAGTTGTTCAAATTTTGTTCACCTTGGGTGAACTTGGCTAGAGTCTCCCTTAGATCTTTGATTGTTGATTCCATGGAATCAATATCGGGGAGGTTTTGGATTTTGAGGGTCAACTCTTCCTTTTCTTTAAGAAGTTGTTCTTTTTCGGAAGAGAGTTTTTTAAAATTCTTTTTTAAGGCAATGAATTTGGAAGAAAGTTCATGAAAACCTTCCTCCAATTGATCTCTTGCAAATTGGAGATCCTCATAAGACATGTGATTGAAAGAATTTGAATTTGAAGAACTAGAGGAGGAGGAGTCGGAAGAAGTTACCTCATTACATGCCATTAGGCATTTATTACCGTTGTCGCTCGAGGAGGAGGAGGAGGATGAGGAGCTATCACTCCATGTGGCTTTGAAAGCCTTCTTCTTCTCCTTTTTCTTGGCCTTTTTCTTGTTGAGTGGGCAATCGGTCTTGTAATGGCCTTTCTCGCCACACCCGTAACATGTTACCTTGGGCTGGGATTTTTCGTTGGGTTGAGCCTTGCGGGTTTTGCGAGATTTCTTCTTCTTGTGCTTCTTCATAAATTTGTGCATCTTGCGGGCAAGATCCTCCATTTCAGAATCTCTGCTTGAAGAGGAAGAAGATGAGGAGGAGGATGAGCTTTCTTCTTTTTGTACCTTGAAGGCAATGTTCTTTGGAACTTTGATCGATTTGCCTTCCTTTTCAGCTTGCCTCCTCATGGTAATCTCATAGGTCATTAGGGATCCGATGAGCTCTTCGACCGGCATATTTTTTATGTCCTTTGCTTCTTGGATTGCCGTCACCTTTAGAGCCCATGAGCTTGGTAGGATCCAAAGGATCTTCTTGACCATCATCTCTGCTGAAACATCATCACCAAGAGATTTTCTACCATTGCAAACGTCAGTAAAGCGTGTAAACATTTCAGTAATATTTTCATTTGGATGCATGGTAAAAGACTCAAAATCTTGACGATACATGTCCAATCGAGTATCCTTGACTTTGTTGGTCCCCTCATGGGTAACCTCCAAAAGTTTCCAGATTTCATGTGAGGAGGTGCATGTGGACACTCGATTGAACTCATTTCGGTCAAGGCCGCAATGTAGAGCGTTCATGGCTTTGCCATCAAGCTCGAAATTTCTAATATCGGCTTGGGTCCATTTGGATTCATCGGGAGTAGAAAGAGAGTAACCATGCATGACAATTTTATAAATCGGATATCCTATACTTCTAAGAAAAGTGGTCATGCGGGTTTTCCAATAGGTGTAGTCGGTTCCATCAAAAAATGGAGCACGACCCAAAGAAAAGCCTTCGGGGGCGAAAGAGGTTGAGGCCATCACAAAAGATCTTGAATTTGAAACCGGTTAAGGTATTACTCAAATTTGGCCTCTGATACCAATTGTTGGGCGGAGAAAGAATGGAAGTGATGGCAAGAGGGGGGGGGGTGAATTGCCTTTTAAAAATAAATTAACAAATTAAAATCAAAGTTAAAAATGCAGCGGAAAGAAAAGAGGCAAGACACAAGAATTGATAACGGAGTTCGGCCAAAAACCCGGCCTACGTCTCCGCTCCCAACTTAACCGTTGAGAGATTCTACCGCTTGCTTTTCAATGGTTTTAGCAAGAAACCCACTAGACTTTACAGGTAGTCTAGAACCTATTACAGCTTGCTTTTATTGGTTGAGCAAGAACCCACTTGCTTTCAATGGAATAGCAAGAACACACTAGCCTTCTTACAGGTGAAGGCTAGCTCACCTAAAACTCAAGCCTTTTAAAAGGGAAGGCTTGACTAACCTCTTCACACCTTAATGGTGATGTGAAAACCCAAAAGAATGGAGGATGAGAGAAGTGGGAGTTTGTAGGCACAAACTCAATTTTAAGCTCAAAATGATAAATAATGAAAAACCGTAATGGGAGAAGCCTTGGGCGCCAATGATTGATTGGAGTTGAAGAAGGGCGCTCCCAAGCTTCTTTGGTGATGCTCCTTGGATGTGGAATTGAGTTGGAGCGATTGGGGTTCCCTTGAAGCAATCCGCCGGAGGTTCGCCAAATGATGGAAAATGTGTCCGTTGGATTCACTTATGATTCTCTAGTGTTCCGGGGCTTCAAGGTCCTTTATTTATAGAGGGGGAACCCTCAAATGGCCTTAGGGAGGCTTCGGAGCCGTTGGAGAGGCTTTCGGAGCCGTTGGAGGCCAAGTGGACAGGCTGGTCAAAGGCCCAACGACTAGTTTGACTGCCTCCACCGGCTGACCGGTACAGGGCCACCGGTTGGCCGGTGTGAGCAAAATGGGAGAGGGTTCGGTGCCAGGCGCCACCGGCTGGCCGGTGAAGAGGCCACCGGTTGGCCGGTGCTTAGGCAGTAGCAAGCACTATTTATCTGGGTGCCACCGGCTGGCCGGTGCTGAGGCCACCGGTTGGCCGGTGATGAGGCAGTGGCTGGGCTCTCGGTCTGGGCTCTACCGACTGACCGGTGCTAAGGCCACCGGTTGGCCGGTGCTCTGGACAGAGGAGAGACTTTCTGTCAAAGCTCCATCGGTTGGCCGGTATCATTCCACCGGTTGGCCGGTGGACTGAAAACAGTCCAAGTTGGCTTTTTGCCTTCTTGGCCTTCTTGGCCCAATTCCTTGGCACCTTAAATGAATGCCTATCATCCAAAAACACTTAGAACAATATTAGAAACATAAGAGGGTGATTGTGATTATGAAAATAAAAACACGAGGGGTACGAGAGGTACAACAAGATATTCAGAGAAAACCCTATGAATAATTATATTTTTAATATAACATCCTTACATTTTGATAATGTACATATTCTGTGCTTCTATTGGAAATAATATCCCAATATGGGTACTATAAGTGGTTTTAGGCAATGGTAAAAATGTTCTCGTGTTAATAAACCCAAATGTGAATGATGGGTATTAAATATCTCTTCACCTGGTGCATTAAAAAGTTTCCTAAGTGATCACCTGGTTTTAAACTTCCTTAGGTTATGGTATATTTATTCAGATTATCTTTACAAGTTATTATGAGGGATTCAAACATATTTTGGTTAGAAAAAGTAATAGGTATTGAATTTGGAAAACATAGATTAATAAATAAATATTCATGAATTAAGATACATATTAATTCATTTTTCTAAAAGGATAAAGTGTAATTAAAACATTGAGAGTATAGATTTCCATAATTTTCTCGCATAGAATAAAACATGATAGTTCATTATAATTATTGGATTTTTTTTGGGATTCGGGTAATAAGTATAAGAGAACCTAAAATTAATGAAATTAGATTGAATAGAATGTATCTAAGGATGAAAATATGTTTCAATTAGAGAATACATATTAGTATTGGGTTTTAATATTCATAAGATAATTTAAATTTATTTTATTGACAACCATTTTGTGTTTTATAATTTAGTTGAGTCAGAATTAGAAAAATGAAGGTGAGAATGGTATTTATCGAGAAAAAAATATGTATTATAACATAGTAATGGAGCATAATTAAATGGTTGATAATCATATGATTTAACAGTTATTATAGGAAAATTGAGTTTCATAGTCTTACCTTAAGGTAGTGGGGTTGATATCGTAATAGAAATAAAATCATAATAGTATTAGAGATTATTATTAGTTAGTGATATATATCAATAATAATTTTTTATATTCTAAAATTTATGCGGATTATGTGAAATATATAGGGATTTATCTTTATTATTTCTTCTTTAATATTTTTGAAAAATATATTAAATAGTATCAATAAACATTAAAATTTTAATTATGAAATGGTTGTATATTTTGGGACAACTATTTTAAAACACATTACTTACGTATAAAAAACACCTAGGTTTAATAACTTCATGATGTTGATGTAATAAAGGGTTGATTTATATTAAAAAAATTAATTTAAAAATATTAATATCCTTGTAATTTATTATTTATTTAATGAAATAGTGATCCATGATGTCTTTGGGTATGTTTATCATAATTCTAGGGATTATTTTATATGTTGACTATTGGGTGCCTTTATGAAATAGAGGTTTTTAAATTTGAAGTTTAAATATAGAGATACTTTTTAGGGTAATATTTTATTTCTCTATGGTTTAAGGTCATTGAGATTCTGATTTTTTTAGGAAAGGTATATTTTAAAGTATGTATGATTAGGTTATATACATAATTGTGTATATGATTGTATGAAAAATTAATTTATTTTGAGGAAAGATAAATAGGATTATGTAGAATAATAGGGAAAGATAAATGTCATATTAGAATATATATTTATAAGTAAAAATAGGCTAAGAATACCCTCACCTAATTTCATCAGTTATTAATATTTAAAAATTATAAGGACACAATTTATTTAAGGAGGGGGGATGTAACAACCCAAGACTTATCTATATATTTTTTCTATTTAGTAAATATTATGTTCGATAATTTGTTTTATATACATCATCAAATTGAACAGATCTATGACTTAAGAAACACATATTATTATGAAATCATTACGTATCATAAAAAATATATTAAATAATAAGATATTATTATAATAAAAGTTCTTAAATTTAGTGGATAAATAATAATTTTGATTTAAATGTTCCGTCTGAAATAATTAATAAACCTATCATATAAATTATTTTTTAAAAATTATAAATGATAATACATAATATTTCAATATATTTATAAATATATTATAATTACCTAAAATATAAATTTGAATGAAATATTACTAAGGACACCTAATGTAAAAAAGGATATTTTTTCAATAAAATTAGTTTAACATTTTATTTTTAATTTTCATTCAAAAGATAAATCTATTATTTTTAAATAAAATTGGCATGAATTTTCAATTTTCAATTTCATAAATACCTTAGGAAATTTTTATTTTTATTTTTATGAGATAATTTTTTTTTAGATAAAAAGTAAGAAATCATTTTTGAACAAAATAATTTTCCTGAAATTTTAATTTGATAACATTTACATAGAAATTGTATATTTTTTTGTCAAATACATATTTAATGAAAAATCATTTTTTATTTTAAAATATGAGGAAAAATATAGAAAATATATTATTATCATTTTAGAGAATAAGTAATTTGTTTCTCCAATGAGAACTATTTTTTTTGTATTTTCATTTAATTATTCATTACTTTTGTAAAACTAGATTTTGGATTAATTTGGAAGTCACATAACATTTATTTATTTTATAGAAAACCTATAAAATACAAATATTAATATAACTAGCATAATGATTGATTTTATGGTATACCACATTACTGATACACCTAATGATAACTTTTTATAACTTTGAATCATGGTTTTGTTCATTCTGATTTCAATGATCAGCATATCATCTGATATATTTGATGATATCTTCAATACATGACTATATAAATCAATGTATCTCCTTTTTCATAAATAAAATGTAGTAACCCTAAATAATGGTGGATTTATCATTGAATATATTTGGGAAAAATATAAAAAAACAAACACAGACGTTGGACACAACATTTGTACCTTTTGGCTCTGATACCACTTATTGAAACCCTTGACCGGGGGGGGGGGGGGGGTTAATCATGGTTTTTACCAATTTAAACTGACTATTTAACCACTATTTTTCCTTAGGGATATTTCACTCATGTTAAATGTATTAATTTTGAACTTATTGGTCATGAAGGAACTCTCTCCAAAACGTACACAAGTATACATTAATATAAAGTAATGAAAAGGGTAGAGGACTTTATTTGGTTCACTAAAAATTGATTTATCCAAGGAGCACACATTGAAAATATTATAATCTGCTAAAATCCAATATGGAACTAGTTTATAGGATACAAGTTCAATCTTGGTCACTTTATTCCAAGTATTTAATCCATTATAATAATTCCTATTATGTGTATCCCCAAATAAAGAAAACTTTCTCTTATTATCTTTTTACATTTATTTATGTAATGTGTTGAAAAATTCATTGTCATGAGGTTACCTCAATTATCAACATATTAATCATGATTATAATTCTTTCTATGATCAAGCTATATTCTAGGATGATATTTACATTTTTATATTTATATCCTATTAGGCCTACTGTGATTAAAACATCAGTGTAAGGGTTGAATAATCTTCATTTACTAATAAAAGGAGGAAAAATTCATTATCTTGATAAAAAGATAAATCATCACCAAAATAATATTACTTTTCACGTACTCTTTCTTCAAAATATTTCATGAAAACAATTACTCTTCTCAATACATATCTTCTTAAAGAATATGATTTTGTAGGGATAATAATGAATAGATCCTATCCCCACTCTTTCATTATATTCTAATTTGGTTATTCAAAATTTCACATCAAATCCTAATTATTTATGATAACTAGATCATCAACATTACTAAATAATATTTCTTGTCTTCTCCAACCCACATATTTACCAAGGTATCACCTATGTCAACTACGTATTCTTCTCTTATGACTCAAAAATATTTTTTATAATTGTAGTGGTGTATCACCCCCTCAATTTATTATTTTTTTAAAATATACATATTTATTAATAAAAAAATAATTGAGATAGTTTTCCATATTTTTTATATGGAATATATATGAAATCAGTATCGAGGAATTATCTTTTTGAATTTCTCATTAATATTTATAGAAGAATGTGAATAAAATTGCATCATATCTTACATCATGTTTTTCAAAATATTATTCTTTAACCAAATATCATAAACTAATTATAAGTTTTAATTAATAATATTCCATATCCATGTAGATACGTGATGTTATGGTATGATTTTCTTCTCAGACTTAGCCAAGAAATAAATCATCCTAAATTGTTTATTTAAATTAACATAAATAATTAATCATATCAATTTATTTATCTCAAAATAATAACTCCTTATTAATAAATTAATTGATCTAAAATTGGACAAATATTTCATGGAATGACTCTAACGATTTTTTATAATGAAAATTTTAAATTCCACATGACAAAGGGAATAAAACTTATGAAATCTGATTACTTGTATAAAATCTTCTTGGTAACCCTTAAAGGATATTTTTAATGAACCATAAAGAATATTTTATTTCTCTTTTCTACATAAATAAGACAATAAACCCCACTAAATTAGTATTGTGACTATTACAAAATAATTTAACCTATATGATATTTTTAAATGAATCTAATGATATATCCGGGTTACCTTTATGAGTCATCCAATAAATTTATAAAATTCAATCTACACAAAATGAAACCCATGAGATGAGATTTTTATCTTCTTACATGAAAAAGGAATCTTCCATACCTTTTTCATATATAATACAAACCTTTAAACATGAATTTTACAAATTCAAGGATACCCCTAGGAAATTTTTGTTTTCCAATCTTCTACACCTTAACCTACTTCTATGAACATAGGGATTCCTTTAGTACTCATATACATACATGGGGTGTTTCCTATACTTTGAGAAACTCTCAAACCCACTTTTATCTTCTAAGGTTCTATATTATTATTGAAAATTTCACTTTTAGAATATTTAATCCTCCTGATGACCCCTTGAATATCTTGGATGATGTTAAGACCATGACCCGGTTTGCCTGGTACTAGTACCATATCTCATTACATTGGAATATAAATAAGGAACATGCATCCATAATGACTGAATAGTTTACTATCATTGAAAAACAAGATATATACATGAGATCAACATTACATCTTCAAATAGAATACAATATAGAAATTCATTTGGAAACATCAACAACTACTATATTATCCCTATAAGTCATTCATAAAATAATTCATCACATCTAAGAAAAATAAAACATAAGAAATGAGTGAGATTTTATGCTCATTATGTGTAATAAATATAAAGAATTAATAAATAACATGTCATGGTGAACAACTAAAATCACACATGCCATTAGAAATAATCATGAACATAATATGGAAGGAATAAAAGCTGATTAAATAATTCATTATGAATACAGAACAATGGAATTACACTATTAAAATAACTTCATGAAAAATCAATTAGTTTCAAAAAGAGGGAGTGCATAATGCAGGACATCTGAACCATATCTTCCATGCCTCATCTAATACAACTAAAAATGATTAAGGCATCGGCCAAAACCATATCTAAAAATAGGAAAGGCCTCGACCAAGTCCATTTCTTATTTATAATTGGTGAAATACCAATACATATAGGGGATATAGAAAGACCCACCCATAACATAAAAATTATAATTTGTTCCTCATATGGTTATGGTTAAATATAAACAATATATTCATATGAGATTTGAATAACTTTCTCCAATCTGTAGATATAATTACTCTCCATTTTGAGTAATAAGATGAATGGAATCAAAATAGCACATGTATAATAAAAATGATCATAATATATTTAATAAAATAGGGTGGATGATATCATCAAATATTAATCCCAATTAAACATAATAATCAACATGAGTGTTGAAATAAATTAAAATACTCTTATAAAATTATCATGTAATTCTTGAGAGAAATACTATTTTACATTGAGAAGAAGAGTTCTTTTGGAAAAGTATTTTTATAAAACCAGAAGTGAACTAATATATATTTTTCAAAATAAAATTATTTATTTTATAAAAATAATGGTATCATAAAATTGATTATATAGTGTACATGAAAATAGGTAATAATTTGAGAAGTTCCCTTGAATTGGGCTTGTTTATTATGGAAATTTTTGAAAGATACTTTTAAAACATACAAATCCCCATAAAAGAAAGAATATTTTTGATTGGTAGACATATATAAAACATTAACATAGATGTTATGAGGAGTAAATAAAAATAATAAAGAATATCATTAAGTTATGTAGAGAATAAGTGTAACTCGAAAGGAAATGGAGGTTTCGATAGAGACCCTTACCTTCTGTCCGAATAACTTATGCACCTCAACTTAACATCTAAGATAATCAAATTAAATCCATTATTTAATTAATTAAAAACCATATATACATGTATTTTATTTAATAAGTTCATTTATTGATGTTTTTATGATTTATAAGATTCCATTTTATCACTGAGGATTGTACATTTCCTCGGTTTTCACGATCAATATACTTGTACATGAGCATGAAATCTCATGTGGAATGGGTATAATTGTCCCGAATTGTAATTTTATGATATCGATGAACATAAAAAATATTTAATTTTTATATAATTAATTTGATTATATGGAATGAATATGAGTTATTAGATAAAACATTTTTGATAATCGTTAAGATTATTACAGTTGTTTTTTGATCTTCATGAAATTCTTTTTCCATATGAATTACTATTGTGTATATATAATGGTTCTAGAAAATTAAATAGGTTATAGTAAATATATTATAGTATATTTAAACCTTAAATATTGTTTCATGACCATCCATGAAGGAGAAATTTAAGAATGAAGGTTCTTCTCTAATGAAGGTCGTAAATCAGCACCTCTGTATGATGATTTATTTTTTAAAATAAGAGAGATAGAGAGAGAGTGTGTGTGTGTGTAAGAGGATTTATGATGTTTATTCCACAAAAATGATATCATTCTGGTTTATAGATGACATCGGAGTTATCATGGTCATTTATATAGATGAGTAGAAGATAATATAAGAAAAGAATATAAAATTGAAAATGAAATAAAAAGGAAGATAGTTTACCTCTTGAATTAACATCCTTGAGATGCTCCTTAGGAAAAGGGGTTTTGGTCTTTTGGAAAGAACAAGAGCTTCTAGATGTGGGGAAAGATTAGGAAAGTGTATTTTGGTAGAACATATACAAGCTTCAAGTCTTATAGAAGTGAAGATAAGAGGGGGCGAGGGGTTTTTTTATAGTGGAGGAGAAGGGTTATTTCTCATTATTCTAATCATTAATTTTTTATATTTCTAAAGACAACCAATAGTATTGATTAATTTGAATAAATACACTAATAAGTGCATGTGAATTAAATCTAAGGGATCTAACACCATACATGACTCATGTAATAGTTATTTAGCCTATAATGTATTTGTACTATGAATTACTATATTTTACTATTCAATAATAATTTAAATATTTTATAAAAATACCAAAAATTCCCAAGAATAATTTTTCAATGTGTAGAGTTAAAAAATTGATGACATTTTACCAAAATAACTTTCTAAATATGTGAAATTTATTTTTTAAATAAAATCATTATTTATTCAAAAAATTTAGATTTTAAATTTAAAACCAAAATTATAATACTTTAAAAAATTAATTACAGTGTCATAAAATTATATTAAAATAATAATACAACAATATATTAATTTATGAATCCATTTAATGGAAAAAAATCATTATATTTTTTTATTAATTATAAAATTCCAATTAAATATTTATAACTTATAAATATACCTACTTTTAATTATTTTGAAATATTAACTTACTTTTACTATGATATAATTATATCATATATTCACTTATGAGATGAAAATTTTTTATTTATACTTTCATCAGTGAGGTTACTATTCTTTAGTTAATTTACTGTTTATAAGGTTCATATTGCTATTCCTAAGGGAAAATTATTATTTCATCGATATATGTTCCCTAACATCTAGAAATTAATAATATTTCATTTATTTTTCATCTACAATTATTGTATTGGGTTATCTGTGTAGTTTTATATGATTCATAATATATAAAGTAAACATAAGAATTAAAATTTCATTGATATATATTTTGTTCATTACATTATCCCCTCCAACAAAAATTTCATCGTCAAATTTTTAAAAATGTCATCTCACAAAATTATTTGGGCATGTCTTCCTCAAAATCTCCTAACGCTACCACGTCACCTCTTCAATTTTATTATTTTTCAAATGTATAATTAAAATCCAAGTCATCCAATTACTCAACACCAATTATTTAATGTCCAGAATCTGGATAGGCTCTTCACAGTAAGAATAGTCTCGTTCCAATTCAATACCATCAAAAGTGAGTACATGTGTTAGGTATGACATGTACTTTCTCAATAATGAGACCTAGAACTCATTGAGTACATTAGAAACACTAGGTGGCATCAAAAAATGATAATCCATAGCTCTAACTATCTCTATAATTTCAAAAGGTACAACATACATGGGGCTCAATTTTTCTTTCTCTCCAAATCTTATAACACCTTTCCATGGAGATAAATTAAAAAAAATGTGATCTCCTCATTGAAATTCCAAATCCATCCTTCTATTATTGGCCTAGATTATTTTTCCTTATTTTAGATTCTTTGATTTGGGTGTGAATAAACTTTAAATTTTTGGTTCCCCCCCCAAGTTCTAGTCATACAAGATTTCTTTCACCATCTTCATCCCAACATGTTAGTGTACAACATATCTTTCCGTACAATGATTCAAATGGTTTCATTTGAATACTAGAATGGAAACTATTATTTTAGGAAAACTCTACCAAAGGTAAATATAGATCCCACATACCTTGAAAATAATGTGAGCTTGATCTCAACATGTCATCTAATGTCTAGATAGTACTTTCTAACAGCCCATTAGTTTGAGGGTGATAAGCAGTACTCAAATTAATCACAATATCCAAATATTTCTAGAGAATCATCCAGAATTTTGATGTAAATCATGGCTCAAGATTATAAATAAATGATATAGGTTCTCCATGAAGTCTTAAAACTTTAGTAATATAGATCCATGGAAAGATATATATTGGAAAATCATCCATTATATAGAATAAATGTGATGATTTGGTAAGATGATCAACAATAAACCATATTGCATTATTATTTCATGGAGTTTTTAGTAATCTAGTGACAAAATAAATAGTTTACGTCATCCCATTTCCATGTTTTAATTGGAATATGTTTCAAGAATCCTCTAGGATGAAATATATCAACCTTCACCTATTAAAAAACTAAACATCTTGATACATAATCAGAAATTTCCATCTTCATGTTATCCCACCAGAAATATTATTGCAAATCTATATACATCTTATTGATACAAGGGTTTATATAGAAATCTGAACTGTTGGAATCATCCAATAAATCCCTTTTACCTTGGGTATAGAGAGGGCACAAATCCTTTTACCAAATTTTATAATTCCATCATTAAACACGATGTTAGCCAAATTCCCATCATTTACACCATTAATTATTTTTTAAAGATTCTCATCACAAGACTGAGAACTTTTAATTCTTTATAATATTGGTTGTTGGGGAACCAATTGAAAAATTAATGATATTCCCCTTATTTGATAATTCACATATCCATATTTTCTAGATCTTTGTACATGGAGTCCTCAAAAATCATCATTTTGTTTATAACTCCATGATCTTACATCCTAAATGAATCATCTACCATATTTTACTTTCATGGGAGATAGTGTATTGAACAATAATAATCCTTGAGTAGCTCAATCCATCACCTTTTCTCCATGATTATTTCATTCTTTGAGAAGATATATTTAAAGATATTATGATTCGTAAATATCTCACATCTTTAACTATAGAGATAGTGTCTCCATATCTTCAGAGTAAAAGATTACAACTACTAACTCATGATCATGAGTTGTATATTTTGCATGAATTTTTAACTACCTTATGGATAAGAAATAACTCAATCATTATGCATAATGACATAGGCAAGTAATTTCATTGATGCATCACTATAAATCCAAAATCCACCATTTTTTGATGGTAGAGTCAAGATTAGAGAATTATATAGTCTCCTCTCAAATTGTTCAAAAAATTATTCACATTATTTTGTTTATATGAAGATAATCCATTTTTTCTATATTATTTCTTAACAGGATAAATAATTTGGTGATGTACTGAAATAAACACCGTTAATAACCTACTAAAACATTAAAACTACATCCACTACTGGAAATGGAGTCTTTTCCAACGGTTTTGAACCATTGGGAAAGCCTGTAGAACTGTTGGTATATGTTATACCAACGGTTTTGTAAACCGTAGGGAAGTAAGCCGTTGGGAAAAGTTATCCCAATGGTTTACAAAGAACCATTGGTATAGGTTAGTAAAAATAACCTATGCCAACGGTTTGGCCAACCGTTGGCATAAGTTTTACCAACGGTTCTCCTTGAACCGTTGGCAAAAAATTCCCTAGGTCTTTCCCAACTCTTTGAGTAAACCGTTGGGAAAGGTAAATATATAAAAATGAGTTCCAGTGGAGGTTTGAACCCATAACCTCCATGTTATAAATCAATGACTTTACCACTATAATATATTATCATTTATGAATATATTAGGATATATATATATATATATATATATATATATTGATATGTAATTTATATATTGATGTATTCAATGATATTTGGCCAATGTACTCATAAAACCTATCCCAACGGTTTTAAAAACCGTTGGGAAAGATAGGTGCCCACCCTTTCCCAACGGTTTGGCCAAACCGTTGGGAAAAGTGGTGGAATTTTCCCAACGGTTTGGCCAAACCATTGGGAAATCCATGGACTATTCCCAATGGTTTTTGGGAAAGCCATACCCAAGGGACTTTTCCCAACGGTTTGGCCAAACCGTTGGGAAAGCCATGGACTTTTCCCAATAGTTTGGGAAAACCATTGGGAAATCCATGGAATTTTCCCAACGGTTTGGCCAAACCGTTGGGAAAGCCACTGTTGGGAAAGGGGGCCTATACCAACGGTTTTTGCAACTGTTGGTATAAAAGAATTGGGAAAAGTTAGGATTCCAGTAGTGATCCCCCGACTATGTTCGTTGGTGTAGGCCATTCATGAATTACCTTTTTTTTGCTGGGTTAACTATGAGCTTATCCTTAGAGATAATATGACCAATAAAATAAACTATTGGAAGACAAAATTCAAACTTGATAAAATTCCCATATAACTAATTTCTTCAAAGAGTTATCTGAATAATGAGCAAGTGATTATCATGATGGTAGTACATTTTGGAGTATACCAAGATATAATAAATAAATAACATGAAAAATTCATCGTGATATTTCTTGAATATTCTATTCATTAGATCCCTAAAAACAGAGGGTGCATTGGTTAGTCAAAATGGAATTATTTTAAACTCATAATGCCCATACCTGGTTCAAAATGATGTATTTGAAATATCTTCATTACTCACTTGAAACTGATGATATACAGATCGAAGGAAAATCATCAAAAAATATTGGGCTCCAAGAATTCGATCAAATAAATCCTCAATATGAGGAAGTTGATATTTTTTATTTTTAAAAATAGCATTGATTTCACTATAGTCAATGAATATCCTCATAGATCCATATTTTTCTTATTGAAAATAACAAGATACCCCCCCTGGATAAACACATGGGAGAATAATCCCCTTACTAATCAACTACTCTAGCTATTTCTTTATATCCACTAATTCCACAATGTCATTTCTATAAGGAGTCCATGATATAGGCCTTGTACCAGGAATTAAAACTGTAGAAAACTAAATTTCCCACTCTAAAGGATGTATTATTTAATCCAATGGAAACAAATAAATATATACTTGCACAATAGGTATATAGTTCATTACATACATGTATATATTTCATTGTCTTCATCCCCAAGAATTGAATTCATTTGAACTACTGGGGGTGAATCTCGATAAGAATTAGATTATGATGTTTCTACTGTAAAGATAATGAAATCTACATCATTCTAATATATTATAACATCCTTTTTCTTTCAATATATCATAACATCATAATTTGAATGCCAATTAATATTGAGTATTATATCCAAATTAATCATGGTTATGATGATCAGGTCAGTAACTCAATCACATTTATATGTTATAAATGGGACTGATCAACACATCTTTATGGAAAGTATTTTCCCTTAAGATTTTGGACTGACAACTCCTCCTTTAAATCAAATGGTAACTTAATAATTTTTATATAAAATGTGAAAGATATAGAAGAATGTGATGATCTAAAATCAAATAATTCATTGGATATCATTTATGAAATGATCAAAGTAACTGCCACAATGTAATTATAAATTTCAACCATAGCTGTTGGGATTTCATAAGCTTGAACCTACCCCCTTAGCCTTTTCTGATGCATGTTTCCATGATGAATTGGAAAATAAATAGCATAGTGTCTCATATCCCTATAATTATAGAATTTAAAAATTATAGCATATTTCATTCCCTATCAATTACTAGAATGAATTCATTTCTTTCCACACTTGTAGGACAATCTTTTTCCATTTAGTAGACACCAGGGTGTTTCTCTCCACAAGTATCACATGTTTTAAAATGAAACTTTTAATTATTCTATTTATTCATTAAATCCTCCTCCACCCTATTATTATATTATTTTCCCTAGAATTCATAAAATTTATAGAATTATTTATCTATCTTCATAGCACCTGAGACAATATCTTCATATGATGATAAACATTGGGAGACCAGTTACCTTCAGAGAAATGGCTTTTAAGAAGCAAATAATCTTTAAATATTTCTCCATGGATTACATTTGTAGTCCGTGACATGCCTTTCTAACATTGTAATGTTGGATTCATAATTTGAAACATTTCCATTCTCTTTATCTCTGAGGCTCATGAATTATCTCTCCCTACCCGCTCAATATTCATGAGGAAAATATTTTTCTAGAAAAAATGCCTTAAACCCCTTTAATTTCATTTATTCTATTTCTTCACCTCCTTTTTGTTTTTAATTAATGAACACCACTGATCCGCATCTCCTAAGAGATGCTAAAATTACATGATAACCTTATCCCTTTTTATACATCCCAAAGTAAGAAATATCTTCTCTAAAGAACTTATCCACTGCCCATTATGAAAGGGTGTTTATTCCCATTTAATTATTTATTCGGTTGTCACATAAAGTGGTATAACATTTCTCCTCTATGTTATGGATTGGGATGAACTATACGGGTAAAGTAATTGTTCATAACTAGAGTTAGTTTTCCTAGCATAGTTATAAGTTGATCAGCACTAATCGCATGTCCAATATCTATATAATTATCTTATATAGGAGGGAAATACCTATATGGGATATATTCATTCATGTTTTTTCCATTACTTATACTAGACTCCATTTCTAAATAATGGCACACATTAAATTAGGTTATGAATCATAATTTATAATGTTAATCTGTTAAATGATTACCTAAATTGAAATCCAATGAATGTATAATCTCATAATCGTAATAATTGTTTCTTTAGGTACATATTTACAATTAAATCATTAATAATAGTTTTTAAAGAAAATTTGAATTATCCTAAGCATATCCCCTAGGAGTGTCAAACCAGGTACACAATAAGGTCTGTTGTCGTGTATCAGGTTACTCTGAGTCCTGCCTGGAACAACTTGCCAAAGTTATTACCCCAAGGTACATCTATACAATAACAGATTCCCCTTGTAGTATCTTAGCCAGTATGTATTTCTTTTAATATCAACAAGTACTCTAACTTATAAATAATTCAAGGATGTTTTTTTATACATATCCATAAATTACATCTTATGATTTTCCCCTAATCTAAATTTAGTTACCAAGGATTCTACTAAACCTTTCTCTGATACAGACTGTAAAGTGACAGACCTCAGTTTCCCAGAGCTAGTGCCTTATTTCATTAAATTGGAATATAAAAAAGGAAGACACATCCCAATGGAAATAATATTTTAGTATACTGGGAAAACAAGATAATTACATGATTTAAACATTAAAACTTGAAGTATAATACAATATAGAAATTACTTTGGAATTGTTAAAAACTACTAGATTATCCCTGAAAGACATTCATAAAATAAATTTTCATATCCTTGAAAAATAAAACATAAGAATGTGGTGATGTTAGATGATTAGTAAGGGAATTAAATACAGTGGAAGCACATATAATATGGCATGCTGAATAACTAAAACTACACATTCCATTAAAAATAATCTTCAACATAATGTGGTAAGAATAAAAGACGATTAAATAATTCCATAATAAATCATAACCCTCATATTATACTAGTAGAATAACATCATTTAAATTCAATTAAAAATTTTATAATGAGGGAAAGAATAATTCAGGACATCTGAACGATATCGTTAGGGCCTTAACCAAGACATCTAAAAATGATTAAAGCCTTAGCCAAAACCATATATGAAAATGGGTGAGGCTACGACCATGCCCATATTTGTTTTCTATCATGAGTCCAACCGATGAATCAAGGGGTTATAGAGGTTCCACATATAACATAATAAGTCCAATACATTCCTCAAATAAATTTGGTTAAATATAAACCACATATACATGAATTTTTAATAACTTTACTAAATATGTAGACATAATCAGTAACCATTCTATGTAATAATATGAATGGTAACAGAATAGAACATCCATAAAAAAAACTAATAATAAAAGATTTAATAAAATATTTTTTAGGATATCATAAATGATTAATCTTAATAAATCAAAATAATCAACATGAGTTTTGAAATAAATGTAAATACTCTTATAAAATAATCGAGTAATTCTTGAGAGAAATATTTTTTTTTGAAAAGAAGAGTTATTTTAGAAAAATATTTGTATAAATCTAGATGTGAAATAGTATTTTTTCTTCCTAAAAATGAGTTATTTTATAAAATTAATTCAATCATAAAATATATTATATATTTTACTTTAAAATAGGTACGAATCTGAGAAGTTATCTTGAATCAGGTTTCTTTATTGGGAATAATTTTTGAAACATCCTTTTAAAACATATAACTCCCCATAAATGAAAGAATAATTATGATTAGTATAAATAAATATGACAATAACAAAGATTTTGTGAGGATTAAATAATAATAATTAATAATTTTAGTGA
This sequence comes from Viscum album, assembly GCA_963277665.1. Taxonomy (NCBI): domain Eukaryota; kingdom Viridiplantae; phylum Streptophyta; class Magnoliopsida; order Santalales; family Viscaceae; genus Viscum; species Viscum album. The sequence goes on along the minus strand of OY728167.1, from coordinate 508,020,765 downwards.
GGTAATTATAGAATACGAGTAACCCGAATGAAAATGGAGGTTCGTGTAGAAACCCTTACATTATGTATGAATGAGTTCTGAATATGAACATAACATCATGGATATTCATATTAAATCCATTAAGTAATTAATAATTAACATTATATACATTTAATTTATTTATTATAATTTTATTATGTTAATTAATGGCCTTTTTGATGAGCTATAAGATACAATTTTATCACTTGGAAGTGTTCATTTCCTTGGTTTTCACGATTAGTGTACTAGTATATGAGTTTGGAAGATCACATGGAATGGGTATAATTCGACCAAATTAAACTTATATGATATTAATGAAAATATATAAGATAAAATGGTTATATAATTCAATTTATTATATTATATATATATGTGTGTTAAGAGATAACACACTAGTGATAATCTTTAAGATTATTACGGTAGTATATCGATCATCTCAAATTAGTTTTTTTGTATAAATTAGTATTATATATATATACTGGTTATATATCGTTAAAAAGATTATAATACATATATAATAGTCTAGTTAAATGGTAAAAATGGTTTCATGACCATCCATGAAATAGAAACTGAAGATTGAAAGTTCGTCATCCACGAAGGTTGTAAATTAGCACCACTGAGGCGATGACTTTGTTTTTAAAATAAAAGAGAGATAGAGAGAGTAAGGGTATTGATGTTGGTTATTACATTAAGATGAAATTATTAAATTATATATATGATAATGGAGTTATCATGTTCATTTGGATAGATGATGTGAGGATAAGATAAGAAAAGGAAGTAAATTGAAAATGATAGAAAAAGGAAGATGGATTACCTCTTGGATTAACCTCCTTAGGAAGAAGGGTTTTGGTCTTTTGGAGTGACCAGGATCTCTATGAATTGGAGAGGGACTATGGAAGATGATTTGTTTATAACATTCACATGCTTCAGGACTTTTAGGAGTGAAGTGAAGAGGGGTTTAGGGATGGTTTTTATATTAGAGGAGAGGGCTGATTTTTCATTATTCTATTCATTATTTTATTATTCTTCTCAAGAAAGACAATAATATTGATTATTATTACTAAATATAGTAATAAGTTCATGTGAGTTATAAAAAAGGGTTATTACATCATCCCTAACTCATGTAATAGTGTATTTACCATATAACATTTTTATATAGTAAGTTGTCACATTTTACAATTCACTAAAAAAACAAAGTATTCTAGAAAAATCCAAAAAATTCATGATAACCATTTTTTGAAATTTATAGTTAAAAAATATACTTCATTTTATCAAAATAATTTATAAATATGTGAAATTTAATTTCTAAATAAAATCATTATTTACTTTAAAAATGTAGATTAAAATTTTAAAACTGATTTTATGACACTTTAAAAAACAAATTATGGTCTCATTAAATTATCATAAAACAATAAGACAACAAAATATTTATTTATGAATCCAATTTATGAAAATTAGTTTTATTTTAAATAATATTGTTAATTATAAAATTTTAATTAAATATTTATGACTTATAAAAATACCTACATCTAAATATTATTTTATTTAAAATATTCACGAACATATACTAGGATATAATTATATCATACTTTAAATTATGATATGCCTAAACAATATGTATACATTCATTGGTGAGGTTACTATTCATTAATCTAATTTAAAATTCATGAGGGAAATTTTATATTTAATCCGTAAAGGTTCCTTAACATCTAAAAATAACTCTTATTTATTTTATTCTTCATTTAAAAAGATTGTATTCTATTATATTTGTGGTTTTATGTGATTCAAACTATATAAACTAAAAATAAGCAGGGTAATTTCAATGATATAATTTTATATCATTACAGGTGACCTCATGAACTTCGTAATATCTTAAACTTTTTTACTGCTATGTTCTGTATATTCACTACGGTTCCTCAAGATTAACTTCCAAACCATGATCCTTTTATCTTTTAAATATCACACAACTTATTGATATCCACTCATCTCCACTTCTTGTATAATTTTAGAGTGAAAATTTCTTATACATCTCCATATATGAAATGTATTTTTCAACAAACCCAATAAACCATGGTTAATAATTCTTCAAAACATCCAATAACTACTATCATAATTTAGAAATTCCCATAAATATTATTAAAAAAAGTAAAAAATTTAAGAAATACCACAATTATATTCAATACGTCCAAAAAACACCCCATTTTTTTAATATCAATACATGATACACTTTTTACATTATTTAAAACACTTAATTTAACTGAAAAACCATACAAATAGATCAATATTTATCCTATCAAAAATTTAAAGATACCAAAATTCATCATGTTTTCTATATTTCATTGGACATGTTAAAAATATTAAATTAAACGAACCAGTTGAAGTAAATATTAGTGAAACAGGATACATAACTATGCATATATCTCATAAAACCCATCCACTAAACATCTTCAATGAAATAATGTCTTTGAATTTTTTTTAAAAATGGTGAGGTTTTGATTCCTAATCATTATGATTAACACATAAAAATTATATTCAAAACTTCTTTTATTCACAGGATTTATTATTATGATTTCAAGGGATTATATTATTTTTAATACTTATAACTTTATAAAAATTTACACTATCATCATCGTGGACCTTTTTCACAGCATAAATCATTTCATGGGACCATTTGGTAATAAATTGAAATATCAATTTTTATATTAAGATATTTCCTTACTAACATATCCTAAAATACAGTTGGATTAAAAGTTAAACTAACATTAAATTATACATGAATATGCATTTATATTTTATTTATTGAAATTCACTGTCTTTAAAAATATTCCCACTAACCTTTTAGAAACTAAATTTTCCCAAAATATTCTTCTATGATAATCAGACACTTGTAATAAAGAATTTTTTCTTACTTTATGGTAATATTAAAAAAATATGATATTACTAACCACCTCTCATATGTCATATTATATTCCTATGTTCATAACCATTAAAATAAAATACTTATTTATTAAAATATACCGTTACTTGGTATCATGAAATCAATTTATCATATTTTAATGTGGAGAAAAATATTTTATCATGGAGGAAATTCATTTTATTATTTATTTTAAAATCATATTATTAAATGGATAGTGTTATAAATAATTTTCAATAATGTAATCATGAAATTTATTAGTAAAAACTATTTTAAAAAAATATAATTCCCTCAAAACATAGGATAAGATTGGATGAAAATAAACATGTTTTAATATTTTCAAACCCATGAAGATTGAAATAATTATTATTATATTATTTCACTATATAAGAAACCCTTTTTACTTTATTTGAAAAGAAACTTCACGAATCATCAATTATTTTTCTTAATTTTGAACTCTTATATATATTCAAAATAATTGTTTAATATAAATATAATATAATATACCGTTTATAAATACACTAAATGATTTATAGAATAATATTACATGGAATATACTCTACATGATGTTTAATAAACCTCTTGAGGTATAATAAGAAATTATATCCCTAGTGATGTATGGTCGAAACTTTATAAACATTTCCTTTCTTTTCCAACACCAAATTTAGGTTTCGATGACCCATGATGACTGTTGGAAACTCCAATAACGTTATTATTTTTATATTTTTATACCCTCTATTATTATCATCAAAAAACTATATATTAGACCTCCCATTTCCCCCTCAAGTATCCTCAATTTGTTGATAATAGCATGTAAAGTTTTATTAAACAGAATTATGTTATAATTCATAATAAATTATCAAAAACTTATCAAAGTTTATTTTATATTAAATTTTATAGTCATAAATGGTGTTATAGAAGACAAAAAAATATTTAATTCATTAACACATCAAATCATATTTAGTAAAATAGTGAACATTGAATTATCTGTAGTCATTTAAAACAAAAAAATCACTTTGAATCCATGTATCCTTCATTATATTCTTATTTCATATAGATATTTTTTATGTTATCAATCATATTGAACACATCCTTGATATCTTTCTTCTTTGTCAAATTAGGCTTTATTGATACATTATTGGTAGATTAGAAATAATTTGAATATATTTTATGATTTATATAAGCATTTAAATCCACTTGTTGAACATATTTTCAGGTCAGATGATTTTGAAGGGTTTATTATAATAAATAATATTTTTTCTTTTTATAGAAGATATATTCTTAGTTTTCTTACCTTTAGTTAAGATACTTCAATAATGAATACCCTTTTAGAAAATAACATAGATAAAAATATTTTAATATGTATAAAATTAACTTTAATTTTTTATTTCAAATCATTTCTACATAAAATATATTCTTATGTTGGTGTACCCATCATGAAGTAATATCATCCTCCTTTTTTAAAACATACCTCTAATCTCATTTATGAGTTATATGAAACTCTTTTCATGTAAAGGTTCAAAAAAAATCCCCACAAGATAAAGTACGATTCTATATGTAGTTATCTCCGACTTTTTTAGATATATCCTCAACACATAGATCGGTGAGAAGTCTAACTGAATGTCACTCTTTCTATATATTAATACTATAAAGAGAACATAATTCTAATACAGTCTTAACAAAAATTATTTTTAAATAATAATAAATCATTATGATTGAATTTATAACAATTAAATATCATTTTCATTGTCAAATATAACAAAATATTTTTTCACGCATAGTATATAACTTTTTTCATGCGTGAAATAACATTTTTATAAAGTATCATAAATAATTTTAACTAAATAATACATAAATTCATAATATAAACACTTCATATTTATGAATAAGTATATAATAAAAAAAAAAGATAAATAATTGAAATATTTTAGCATGACATATGTATTTACAGATATTTCGTAAATGAAAAAAAAATTAGAAACACATAATATTTTAGGACATATTTTTTGGAAATTACCAAACATATAAATATAGTAATATTATATTTTTATCATAAATATGAGCACTTAATATATCTTAATTTACAAGACATTTATATAAACTTCTCTATATTACAATATATTATTTTCTATGAAATATTAACTGTTTATATTCCTTAACAAATGAAACCTTAACCTTAATTATACAAAAAAATAAATTAGACTAATATTATATATTATATATTTATATAGACCTTTGATAACAACTACTTAAACTATTTTTCCTCGATTTCAAAAAATTTATAAAATTTTGACTTTCATATGAAGAATTCAAATTATAAATTATAAAAATTTCAAAACAAATTAAACTGTAATATTTTTATCCTTAATTTATAAATTAAAACATAATTATAGATTAATATAACATGTAAATCTATATTAGTTCATTGATATAACGAATAAAGTTCGAGTATCGGCGCCCGTCCAGCGAGGGTTCGGCGCCCGTCCAGCGACGGCGGTGGGCTCCGAGCAGGTTCCTCCCCCTTCGGGGGAGGGACGTCCGCAGTTTTTCACTCCATTTTCAAACTTGGACTTCCTTCCACAGTTTCCCCCATGTTCTTTAAGCCCTAAGCTTCACGATGGGCGCCCCAACATTCCGATTTCGATTGCTGAGTTTAACGAGGCGGTGGGCCTCCATAGCTTCTCGTTAATCGCTCGATTCTCGAAGAGAAGACCTCCGGTTGATGTTTTTGACAGGTTTTTGTTCGGTTCCTGGGATTTACAAGAAAGGGAAACAGTAGGTTTGCTGGACAACCGAACCATTTTGATTCGTTTCGTTTCGGAGGAAGACCTAATAAAAGCATGGTCGAGGGCTCCCCGCATCTGCAACGGCTCTCGATTCTTCCTATCCCAATGGTCGTACGACTTCCATATGAAGCGCGATTCTCCGTCAGTGGCGGTCTGGGTAAGTTTCCCGAATCTACCGCTTCCTTTTCAGAATCCTTCAATTGTTAAAGCCCTGGGTAATCTTCTGGGTAGATATTTGTGTTCCGATAGTCGGACCAATGCGGTATCTCACCCGATTAATCCTCGTGTGTGTGTGGAGGTGGGCGCATCCAAGGATCCTTTATACTTTATTTGGATTACCATCGGGGAAGAATTATGGTGTAAACAACCTGTGGTATATGATTCGTGGTTTCAATTCTGTAAGGCTTGCAAGCAGTTGGGTCATTCGCTGGAGAGTTGCAGGCGAGAAGCTAAGGTTTCTAAAATTCCAGAGGACGTGCGCAATGGAAACCGTGGAACTCCTGTGAACGCTGTGAGGGAGGATGTTTTAGCCGAAGGAATTGATGGGGATGGAGGCAGTAGGCGTTGTGTGGGATGTGGTCCACTGAGTGATGCTATGACGACTCAGTTGGCAGATTTGGGCAAAAGTGATACAGGGTCTGGCACGGAGGCTATTGGCACGGGGCTTCTTCCTTGTGATAGTCAAGTGAGGAAGGAGAAACCGCAAGTTAGTCCTGCTAATCCGAAAGTTAAAGAGGTGTTTAGAAGACTGATAGGTGATCTCAGTGGCGGGAGCAGACCTGTAACAGGGCGCAAAGGCAATGCAGTGGACAAGAATGTCCAATATCAGCTCCCATGTGACTTTACTCCTAGTATAAATGTGGAGTGTTCTGGAATACAGACTAATGGGGCTACGCAGAGAGTGGTTCTTGAGGACTTCTGCATGCTACCACAGTTCATGGGACGTGGCTTCATTCAACCCAGCCAGGCCGAGAATCTTGGTATGACAATGGCAGATGGGGAGGTTGGTTTGAGCGAGGAAAATCCTCTGCTGGGAGTTAATGAAGACCGGAGGTTGGGAAGGCAGAGGCTGAATAAGGAGGTGGTACCTCCAAGCAATGTGATTTCTTCAGGGGACGAGCATGCTGGTGTTTCCCCCTGTGAAGAGGTGGTCAGGGGGGTTTAGTACTCCATACCAGTGGGAAATCAATTTGACGACCTCAATATGGAAGGGCTTAACAAAAATCATGAGGAATCAGATTGTGAAAATGGGGACCGAGTGGAGCCTTCCATGGGAGGTAGTAAGTGTACCTCGGCTGGTGAAACAAGCCCGAGGGGCAGGAGCAACAGAAGGAGGAAGTGAAAGAAGAACTACTCCTCCTTGCCACCTCCCGCAAGGACTCGGTCTGCAAAAAAGAGAGTGGATGAGAGGGTGGCATGGGAGGCGGCAGGTAAGCCGGAGCACCCTGATCAACCCGGATCATGGGGTTTAATTCTGAGTTCAGTTTTTGAGGTCAAAGAGCAGGTGTTGTATCTCAATGCATCGGATGAGGATGCATCCAAGATGATGGGCCATAATATTGAAATCAATCTTAAGGAGGAGGAATACTCTTGGGTTGACAAACAAGACTCTATTCTTGTTTGGGGATTCAACCAGGGGTTGTTAAAGCTTGAGGAATACATAAAGGTATGGGATAAACTATCTTCGGCGTTAGAAGTCCTGCTAACGGAAGTGCCACATATTCAGGTAACAGATATCTCATGGAAGCTCTTTAGGGATATGAACTCTAGCAGGTTGAAATTTTATTTCAATGACTCTATTCTTTCTTTTTCTGACTAAAGCTCGGTCTTTCATTTTGATTGAGTATTTGTTTTTGAGGACCTATCTTCAGGCAGTGGGTTGAAGGTGATTTTGGGGTTCTATTCCCAGCATTTTCTGGTTCTACTTCGAATGAGGTTTAGAGCACGAGTTCACCACTACGGCATGACACTTGGACTCTGAGAGGGTATGGCCTGGCCATCAGGATTGTGCCTACGCATCTTTGCAAGGGACTGTCCGAGTGCTCATGTCTTGGTGGCGGACCCATTCACAGCGAATATGCTGGGCAGAGGTAGACTCTTTTGTGCTGGGAATTTTATGTTTTTGGTTATTTTGCTGAACATTACGGTTTCTCACTTTCCTTACAAAGTGATTTGATAAGCAAATAAAAAATAATTTTCAGCTATATTAGTTCATTGATATTTTAAATTTTTAAATCTCATTTTAGAAAAATTTGGAATATTTTCAGATAAAACCATCACATAATAAATGTAATATTATCAAAATATATTTTTGAGAAACAATTTTGGTGTTATTTTTGGAAACTCTAATGTGATTTAAAACATTCATCATAATCCATGAAATTATCCATAAACCATGATATTCTTTGATTAAAATTCATAAAACATGACCATTTTTGAATATATTTATTCTTTATTATGGAAAAAGTTATTTTTAAACTTCTTAATCTCTTTAATATTCATCCTAATGATATGGAATTTGATATGATAACAATATTGAATTTTATTTAGAATAAGTCTTGTCCAAAAACTATTAGAAAAATATATTAAAACCAATTTTTATTTCAATTGAAACAATTATTTGATTTTAATAAATCATAAAGTATTATCATATATATTTTCTATGTGAATCCCATTTTCCTATGATTATCCATATATCTATGATTAAGATCACTCAAAATAATCAATAGAATCCTTACCCCTAAGATATTTTACATTTTTTATGTATCACTTAATTCTTGGGTGGGATTTTATTTCCATTCACAATCTATTAGAATATTTGTGTTAAAATAAAAAATATAGTGAGAGAAATAAATTTAAGTGTGTCACACAGCATCAAATTGTATTTTCATATAATAATTATATAATATTTTAACCAGTTTTTTTAACCTCCAAGAACACACCGTGGACTCCAAAAATTTAAAAAATTCCAGACATATCACTAAATGTTTTATAAAAAATTCAAAACATTATAACACTTTTTAATTCATTAATTATAATTTATATTAGTACATAAATGTTTTAAAAATTCATTTTAATGGTAAAAACATCTTAAACAACATCACATAATGTCACAACTAATCTTTATATCTTATATATAAGAAAAAATAAACGACAATCATTAATGTAAAATGCATTCATATCCATGTACATAACCACGATGTATCAATATTTAATATGAAATTTTTTTAACTATGAAACAACCATGCCATGTAAAATAACTCAACGTTTTGGGATTTTCAATTTAGTGCACATTTCTATCAATATCAACTATAAAAACACAAAACAACTATTTTTTACATAATGTTACCTTGTTAATGTTGAAATTAATGTGGTTCTATATAAGAAATTTTCCTTTAGTTATTTTCATGTTTCTTCTTTCATAATCATCTTCACATATTAGCATAGTCAACTTATTTATTTAAAAATAATATTATTACATCCTTTCCTTTTCAAGACTCCTCCTGAGTAGGAAACAATATTGAGAGTGTACCCAAAACCCATCTTAGATAGGTAACTAGGTATAATCTATAATTTAGGGTATAATATCATAAATATAGTAGTAATAATAAGCATTATTTTAAGGAAAAAAATAAACTATAATCAAATAAACCCACCATATATTCTCTAATATGTTGAAGAATTAGTATGTCAAAACGGAAAACTAAAAAAATCCACTATCATTGATAGAAACACCCATCCATGATTCCTACTAATCCTATATAGACCAATCTCCTTGTACCCAAACTCTCTTTATTCAATACTACCCTAGACATGATATTTTAAGTATGAATGAAAAAATTATTGATAGGGTGAGAATAAAAGTATTCATAGAAGGGTCCTCATCCAATATCTCTTATTTTAAGTGGATATACATAATAAAGCCTCAACAAACGACATATATAAATATTATTAAATTATTCACATAAATGACGATAAAAATCTATATAATCAAACCTTTACTTCATGTTATCAAAAACCAAATCCATATCACCAAAACTAAAAATCCAAAACTACCACATTAACCATTAGTAGTCCCTATACACACCACCAATTAATATATACCCATGAGAGTGAAAACTATCCACTTTTTAAAACAAAGATTTTGAAAAAAAATTAATACATAGAAGTGAAAAAACAAAAACAAAAACTATAAAAATGTTGGGAATACCACATTCATACTCCACATCATCATTTAGGAATATAATATACCTCACACTACATCAATATCATAGAATATCGTATGTCACCAAGATTAACATTATCAATTATTCAAGCATCATCATCATAATTTATGTCATTCTTTTCATTACCATCATTAATAAATAATCTATAATCGATATCAAATCGTAAATCAAAACACAAAATTTAACCATAATTCTCTACAAAAAATAATGAAAATATTTTAACATCTCTACTTCCTCCTTCATTAATGTATCCATATATTTTTTATAATAATATTCATATATACTAGAGAATACGGACTCATTGACTGGGATTCAAACCAAATTCTACCACTAAAATTCATCCACATCACAACCCTAAGAATATCCTTACGTAATACTATTTCTATTAATTCATAACAAAACACAATTATAATTATTGAAAAAATTAAATAACAACATAATATGTCATAGTTATGTAATTACCTAAAATAACTATTTACAAAATTCTATCTATTTCAATTACATACCCATTATACCACACCCTTTTCACTCCACTTATTCAAATAGTGAGTCTATAAAAAATCCCCCACAATGAATAATAATATTACTATATTTTAAATTATTTAATTATTACATGTTGATTAAAATACCAATTCCATAGAGAAAAAATAATTGAGTTTATCTATCATGAATTTTAGATGATCCATAACATTCTCATACAACCCAACTAACCAAAAATAATCATCTACTAAACAAACATAAAATAGAATTTAGAGTCCCCTAGTTCATTATGTTTTAATTCTTCCAAATATCATTCATCAAACTCATTCTTAATTGATCAATTACCATTTATCTAATATTCAATTTGATATCTTCAACATAAAAACCCATAAATGGTTTCCAAGAATCCTAAAAAAATCTCCTAATTCATAATCTAATATATTCTATGGTTGTAGGTTAATTTTCATGAAAAAATTGAAAGGATTAAACAATTTAAAAATTTTATCAATTTGCCTCAACAAAAACCATGTTGTTTCACCAAAATGAACAAAAATTCTTAAAAAGTAATTATTTTATTTAAAAAAAATTATGTATTCAATATCACCTATATAAAATCCTCTACCATATAAAAAATTAAATTCAATTACATTTGAGATAAAACATAATGATCATTCATAAAATATAGCATCTTTACATTCTTTACTAAAAAACATGACATGAAACCATAGTGTGTCCCATTTTCTATATCGAATAGAGAGATCCTAAATATCTCCAAAAAAATAAACCATTATGAGTTTATATTAATCTCATTATGTCTTTTCTATCAAATATTTTAATATATTTACTAAACACTTATACATACTATGGAAAATGACAATGAAAATTTCAATCAAATCATAATGTGTATAAGAAAACCATGAGGTTTTACTAATTTCATATTGGATTCCAGGTTCCATAGTCTCCAAATCATTTTCACCACATACACATTACTTTAATATCCAGTTTCCAAAAGTACCCATGATTTTCTTGAAACATGAAGTAGTTATTTATTAAGAATGAAATTATTATCAAAGTCAAGCTTTAATTAGCCAATTCCTTTGACAAAGATAATACCAAATAAAAAGGAACCTATAAAGAATATATTATCTCACTAGTTAGATACTTATTAGAAAAAATTTATTAATGAAATAATAATACGTATAAATTCAATATGGAATGAGTTCTCCAAATTTGAAAACAACACATAAGATACCTATCAAATGATAAAACTACTTCAAAAATACAAAAACCAGTAAAAATTTTAAATAATAATCCTTCATTATGTTATTTTAAAAAGGGTTTAAAAAAATCTAATTTTACACATTCCTTTATAAATCCCACTCCTACATACTTTACTCCAAGTCACAACGCTTTCATAGAGTATATTTTAAGGGAATGAACAATCCATGAAGGACCATCTCTTAATAAAATTTATTTCTATCAAGAACTTATGAAATACTACATCCTCTTAAATATAAATTTATCCCCAAAAAATCACATGAAAATCAATGTGAAGAATCTTTAAATGCTACAATACATAGAAAACCTGTTGAAACTATAGTAACTGGGATAGAAGGGAAATTTTATAATCAATATGACTAATATATTCCAACAAGTAAATGGTTTTGATGAACCTTAAAGAAATAAAAATTCTCTTAATATTTATATACTATCGATACGAGGGTGAATCCTTTAAGAATAAATGGTATTCACTTATAACAATCACATTATTTCTAATGATTCTTAAAAAAATTACACACATTAATTATTTTTACCCTTTCTATTATATCTCGAAACAAATAAAGTATAATAATCACCACCTCACAATTATCATACCAACAAATAGGTAATTGAAAAGGATTCCCATAAAGTTAATTATGTAGTTTCACATCAATGCATGAGTGATAACTACTATTATAATAAAACACAGCCAAAGGTAGGATATTATCCTATGAACCTATGAAATTAATGATACAATCTCAAAACACATCTCTCAACATCTAAATTCTTCAATTTTTTGTATATATATTGATGAAATTATTTTTGTAAGAGAAAACTAGGTACGAATGTTATTCTTTAATCCCCTAAATATATATGAGCTAAATTGAGGGTCATGGTATGAAGCAATTGTTCTCAAAACAATATAAATATTTTTACATCTACCACATTAATCAATGTTAATATATCCAAAAATATTGATTCTATCATTGGAATTAAATGTGAGTTTTTTATAAATTTATGATCAAAACATAGATAAATTCACATCCCTTTAGTGAATAAGGCATATTAGAAAAAAATAGACATGTTTTTCCAAATAAAATATAGAAGATTCAAATTTTTTAGATGTAACATCCTAGAAATTCCAAATATTGTTTTATATTAAACAGATTAATTAGTTATTAAAAAAACTAATAAAATTTTATTGAGTAGATTTTTATTAAATATAATTAATGTTTTAATTAATATTATTATAAGTTAATTATAATAATAATGATTAAATATAGTTATTATTTATAGTTTTCAAATTTATTTTAAGCATAAAAAATATTGTTTTCCTTTTTTTGAAATAATACTATATTTATTTAATTATTTTTGTAAAATAGAATTTATTTTTATCATTAGTTTATTTAACTTATTATTTTAAATGAATAATTATATTAATGATTCTAATTAGTTTATTTTATAGATTTTTTATTTTAAAAATATAATATATACATATAAATATGTATATGAAATATTATTTTTTAATTAATTATGGTTCATTTAATTTTATTAAATTATAAAGTTGTTTTTTTATAAAATTATTAAAATGTGATAATTTTATTATTAAAATCGATTTTCAATTATTAAAAAGGTGAAATGAATGTGTGGTAAAAAGCAGTGAGTTATGGATGATAAGGGGGAATAGGTAATGGGTATGGGTAGCACACAATAGGGGGAGTTGAGCCAGAGCCTATGTGATGTATTTCAGTTGAGCGGTTCGAATACGCTGGTAGGTGAGGTCGGGATGCCATGGAGGTTTCAACCGTGGAGGTTTCAACCATGAAGACTAAGACACTAGAATCTAATCGAGGTTGGTGAGGATTCCTTTGTGAGGTCTCAATTAGGGTCAAGGAATATAACTATGCATTGTTGAAGATCAAGGTGACGTCGATGCTGTTCTGAGTGTTTAGGGCTTCAATGTTTCTATATTTGAGGTAGGATTTCTATTCGAAGTCTTCAGATCTGATATAGAATTTTTTTTCATTATAGGTTTCGAATATTCATGGTGTTATTTAAATGAAAAAGTATAATGTCATCTATTTTTTTATTTCTTCCTCCAAGATCTATATCATATATCACTATTCTATGGTCTTATATTATCAACTTGTTGTTATCGTTTATATTCATCATTATCTCGTCTTTTTTAATTATTCCTATAATTATTGTGTAGTGATTTTATTTGGAAGGTATTATTATAGATAATGTATCAATATTTATCATATTATCTATTTTTCATTTTATTCCTTTGGTATGTCAATCTTCATTGGTCCCCAGATGTCCCAGTTATCACTGTTTTATATAATTTCTGTCAATTTGTTTGTGCTAGTTTTATTTTGTAGCTTACATCAATGACTAACTTTCCCAGTAAGATTATATATGTCATTTGTTTCATATATTTAAATATGTTCTTGGGTTTAGACTTTTATTTTAATATTTATTTATTCAAATTAGAGAGGATGTAAATAAAATACTTATTTTATTGTGAAAAATAGAATAATAATTCCAGTTCACAGTCCAGTGGGATTGTGTTCATGTGTGAAGCCACAAACGACTGATTTTAATAAATTAAGGGGATTTATTTTCTTATGAATATATATATATATCTCAGTTATATATATATATACACACCATACATTTTTTATCTTTATAACACTTAGTTAAATTTAATGTTTTTAATATTGTAAGGGTTTATATTTTACTTTTTCTTCTCTTTAAAATTCCATGTTATATATATATATATGTTTCTATATATATACACCTATAATTTTAAATTATGAATTATATATGTATGAGAAATATTATGTTATGATTATAAAACATATGAATATAAGTATTATTAACATTTTCAAGAAATATATATTTCATGATGTTTCACACATAGCTTTATGTAGTGGTAATTTTATTTTATTTAAATTTCTTCTCCCCTTGATTTTAATCTTTTGTATGGGTTTTAATTTGTACATATATATACATATATAATATCATAATTCATTTTAGATTACAGTTAACATTTCATGTGAATAATAGATATCATTTTGTATACATGTTTTATTAATTTAAAATAATTTATGAAATGTTATGATCATAATTTCATGAGTATATTTTACTTATAAATGATAAAATATATCATTTGTAAAAGTATTAAACAAATCATTATTTCATGTGCATAAAATGTATCTGCACCACTTTAAATGTCATGCATTCTTAGAGATTTACATCATCTAGTTATATTTTACATCTCATGTGTTACAATACAAGTATTCCACCATTATGATATACATATATATTAATAGAATTTATATAAGAACATCTATTTTATAAACAAGTATTTCCATCACATATGATTTTAGAAATTGAAAAATAAAAGGTTATGCCATTAAATGAATTATTATGTTATTTTCATTGAATGGAAAATAAATTTATGTATATATATTTGAAATTATTTTGGTTAATATTTACAACAAAAGGTTCACTAAATGTGTTTCCAAGAAAATAGAACTAGTATAATAAATGATATGTTATGGGGATTGAAGCCATAAATATTAAGTGGACATTGTACTATATGAGTAATGGATAATAGCCTTATGAATCTTATGGTTTTCTACCAAGTATCCTAAATAACCCACCAATTTGTTTTTATTTTAAATAGAGAAATCCCAATGATCTATTAAATTATAATTATTATGAGAAATTATTTGTTTTGTAATATATATATATATATATATATAGTTTTAAATGTTTTGGAAAACAACATTTTACGTATATAAATTTATTCAAAGGAAATATTCTAAATATATTAATTTATAGTTTTTAAAACCCCTTATAGGGAATTGTCAATGCTAACCTTATGTTTAAAATTCATTTTGAAAAGTTTATTAGATTTATTAGTGATGTGTTTCTCTATGAGGAAGAAGTGCATTGAAGGCTCTTTTGTTTATTTAATTTCATTTTTTATGGTTTTACTGACATGTTTTATTTGTATCTAATTCTCAAAAACCTACAATTGTGAATGTTCTTGGAAATGTAAATTCTATGTGTATTTTAATGTACCTTTTATATAAAAATTATACATATATTTTTAAGCACTCAGTCCGGAAGCATGGGCTCAGGCCATTATAGTTGGTAATAGGGATATAGTCTATACAAAATTGGAGATCACTGGTTGTCACCTAAGTGGAAAAGGTTAGATGTTTAGCATGCCTTGTTTTCAAAATTTTGAAGAATGAAACTCATAATTGTTTTAGTTTGAAGAACGAATTGTGAGGACACAATTATTTTGAGGGGGAATAATGTAACATATCAGAAAATCAAAATGTAGTTTTATATTAAACAGATTAATTTATAATTAAAACAAACTAATAATATATTTTGAGAAGATTTTCATTAAAAATAATAAGTTTTTTAATTAATTTTATTATAAGATAATTATAATACTTATAAATGACTATACTTATTATTTATAGTTTTCATATTTATTTTAAATTTAAAATGAATATTTTTCTTATTTATTTATAAGAATAATATATTTATTTAATTAAAATTTTAAATTAGAATTTATTTTTATCCAAAGGTTATTTTATAAAATATTTTAAATGAATATTTATATTAATGATTATAATTAGTTTATTTTTATAAAATTTTTATTTAAGAAATATGATATATACGTATTAATATGTATATGAAATGTTAGTTTTAAATTAATTATGATATTATTACTTTTATAAAATTATAAAGTTGTGTTTTATAGAACTGTGAAAATTTGATAATTTTATTATTAAAATCAAATTTCATGTATAAAAACAGTGAAACGAAAATGTGGTAGAAAATCATGAGTTAGGGGGGATAATTTGGTGTGGGTGTCGGGTAAGTGGATCACACAACATGGAAAGTGGAGCCGAATCTGCTAAGAGGGATTCAACTCAAGTGGGTTGAACATGGGGGAAGGTGTGGTCGAGCCACTTTGGAGGTTTCTACCAAGGAGGCAGAGCCGCTGGTGTTTGGTCGAGTCTAGAGAGGAGTCTGGTGTAAGGTATCAACTATATTCAAGTAAAAGGACTGGGTGCCGTTGAAGCTCCAAGAAATGTTGATGGTGGTCCGAGTGGTTGAGGATTCTATTTGTCCATATTTGTGTTAGGAATTCTGTTCAAAGTCTTTGGATATGAATTAGGATTTTTTCTTCATTGCTTTAAAATATATCTGGTTTAATTTCAATACATATAGCACAACATAGTCTATTTGATAACTTATTCTTCCATTATATCATTCAAATGTCACTATTCCAAGGTTTTATTTTATCATCTTCCTGTTATTGTTTGTCTGCATCGTTACCTCATCATTTTTAATTATTTCATTCATTGTTGGGTAGTGTTATTCTTCGGATGGTTTTTCCACAACAAATGTATCATTGTATATCATATTTGATCACATGTAATTTTCCCATTGGTATGTGAATCTCCGTTGGTCCTCATATTTCCCTATTATAATAGTTTTTTATAATTTCTGTCAATTTTGGGCACCAGCTTTATTTTATTTTATGCATCTAAGACCAGCTTTCCCAAAAACCTTAAATGAGCCATTTTTAGATCTCTAAATATCTTCTCAAGTTTATCCTTTTATATTTATATTTATGGATTCATAATAGGGGTGATGACAATAAAATCCTTATTTCAAAGTGAAAATTATAATGTTAAATCCAGTTCTCAGTCCACTGGGACTATGTTTGTGTCTGATGCCACAACAGAGTGATTTTAATCAAGTGAGTGGATTTAAGTTTTTATGTATATATATGTTTCAATTACACACACACACACAATACCTTTATCATATTTATAAACCTAAGATAAATTTCATGTCTATAATCATGTAAGGGTCAATATTTTACCTTTTTTTCTTTTTAAAATTCCATGTTTTAGGTATATTTTTATATATGTGTGTATATATATATATACCTATAATATTAAATAATGATTTATATATGTATGTGAAAATTTTATGTTATGTTTATCAAACATATTAATATATGTATTGTTTACATTTTCAATAATTATATATTTCATGAGGTTTCATACTTAGATTTACATTGAGATAAATTTATATTATTTAAATTTCATTCCCCATTGATTTTTTTTTCATTTTTTCTGGGTTTTATTTTATACATATATATATAATACCTTGATTTCATTAATATTATAGTTTACATTAAATTTGAACAATATATATCAACTTATATATATGTTTTATTAATTTAAAATAAATGATAACATACTATGATCATCATTTAATGAGTATAATTTACTTATAAATGATAACCTATATCATTTCATGTGAAAATATTAAATAATTCATTATTTCATGTGAATAAATTATATGTTCACCACTTTGAATGTCATACATACTTAGAGATGGCCATGATCTAGTTATCTTTGACATCTCATGTGTTTCTTTTCTAGTATTCCTTAATTATGATATGAATTTTTATCAATGGACTTTATATAACAACAACTATTTTATTTGATTTTGGAAATTGACAAATAAAAGGTTATTCCATGACATGATGTAAGTAAGTTATTTTATTTGAATGGTATTCAATTTTATTTATGTATCTTTGAAATGTTTTGGGTTACCTTTGAGAATAATAGGTTCACCAAATGTTTATTAAATAAAATAGAACTAGTATAATGAATGATACATTATAGGGAGTGAACCCGTAAATCTTCTAGGGATATAGTCCAATATAAATTATGACTAGTTTACCTACAATTTTTATTATGGTCTTCCAAGTATCATAAATAACCCACCAAAAAATATTATTTTAAATGGATAAATCCAAAAGATATTTTCAAATATAATTTTTTTAGAAATGAATTGTTTTCTAATATATATATATATATAGTTATCAATGTTTTCTAAAACATAATTTTAAATATATACATTTATTCAATGAAAATATGTTAAATTTATTTATTTATGTTTTTTAAAACCCATAAATGAGAATTCTAAATTCTCACCCTATGTTTAAAATTAATTTTTACAGGTTTCGTAGATTTATCAGTGATGTATTTTTCTATGTGGAGGTAGTGCACTAAAGGCTCTTTTGTTTACTTAATTCCCATTTATACAGTTTTTTCTAAATGTAATATTTTTATCTCATTCACAAAAACCTAGATCAATGAGTGAATCTAGAAATGTAAATTCTATTTGTATTTGAATTTATATTTTTAAAAATTTATATATATAGAATTTTAATAAATAAGTCCAAAAGTGTGGGATCGGGCCATTATAGTAGAAAAATAATTGAAACATAATTTTTGACCACTGACTACTAGCCTATAAAAAACTAGATATATATTTAGTCATATATCACATTTCCCTAAAATAAAAATATTTATATTAATGGAATGATTCTCCAATTCTTAGATGCATTACTAGGTGGGATATATAACTCATGAAAAAACTGTGATTCTCATGTCCTAAGGAATATTTAATTTCTCATGTAATGTTACTCCATGTTCTCCATCATCTATCTAACCATTAAGAAAATCACAATTAACTATCGTATCTATCCGCACTTCTAACTTCTGCTCTAATAGAAGAGAATAATCTAACTAGTACGATACTATAAAATTAACCTTTATTTGCTAAAAACAATATCTCCAACCATCCATTCATGAAATTCAAATAACACACACAAACTACATTTTTATTAAAGGAGATAAAAACCCAAAGCAAACAGGGCTTTAGGAAAGATAGACAACATTTAAGGTGGTCTAAAATAGTGGAGACCATGTTGATCTCCCCTAATCAACATCACCCCTTCCGATTCAATCTTAAGAATACTATGAAAACAAACAACATTATTACCTTGATCCGCCACCGTAAAGGATGAAAATTAGTCCAAAACTTTATTAACTTCATTCCAAGTATGATAAAGATGAATCTTATTGTTGTCAATCCACCTTCTACATTTTCTGATAAGATAAGAAATCGACCAGGGAGTAGAAATATAAGTGGTACCCAATAAAAATGAATGATATTCTTTTAATATTCCATTCATAAATTTCCTCCCAACTAACATCAGCATAAGAATTAGTCATACCAAATAAAATTTTTAAGGAATGTATCATTTTATATAAGCCATGTGTAAGATGAATTGGTAGTCGATTAAGTATATTTTTGAATAGGTTTTAATTTTTCTAAGTTAATTTTAGAAGTCAATGTATGTTCATTAGGAATTGTAGTTTTCATAATTCTAAAAGATGCATTTGAATTAAAAAATGAATGAAGAAAGAGATCCAATATAAAATTTAATACTTATATTGATGAGTGTAAGAGTTATTAGAGATAAATTTTTGAAATGGAATTGTCGTGTAATATTTATTTGAAACAAAATAAGACTTTTAATGTTTTTTTAATACTCAAGGATGATTTCAAAGGAGTTTTAGAGTTTTTATAATAAATATTAATGATTTTTTAGGGCTTGTGGTATTTTTTATGTAGTATAAAAGACTTTATAATAGTTATGGATATTTAATAGGACATGTGAAGTATTCATAAGTATTTTATAAGTCCTTGTAAGGCTCGTGAATCAAAATTTATGAGTCATTAGGGAGACCACAATTAAAAATAAGTGGACTCTCACTTGTAAATTGTAATCCATTTTTCATAATATATATTTCCTTATTTTTTTGGATCCAAAAGTAAGGAATTATCTTTTTGACTTCCAATTAGGATGTTGTTGTGTTGGGATTCAAATAATCAATAAAATGTTATTTAATAAGTCATGATTGTTGAAAAAATATAGGGAGAGTATAATAATAATATTATGGAATTATATTTTTTTTGGAAAATGGAAATATTTGAATTTCAAAACATTTATCTAATATTTCAATTATTGGTAAAATTTAGAATTGTTTGAATATAATTTTTAATGAACAATTTCACATAAAATAATTACAAGAATTTTTATATATTCTAAAATTGAAATCCTTTACATTATGTGTGGTGACGTGGTAGAGAATTTTGAATTAAATAGGATGAAATACAACTGAACTTTTGTATCCAAGAGAGAGAGAGATTGAGAGATGAGAAGACTAAAAAGTTCTAGATTATATTGATCATATGTGTTAGAGAAATAGACATTGTTTTTAATCATATGGTGGACTATGTTTTGAGGGAAGAATATCATTGTTTTCCTGTAAGATATCAGGTATACATTTAGTGTTCTGAAGTATTGAGAAGGGAGGTTGAATGGAGTGTTTTTTTTAATTCTCCAATCTATCAAATATTGAGATTTTTGTAGAATATATTGTTCTCATAATCAAAAAAATTTATGAAATGAATTTATCATATAGTTAACAATGAAGAAGAAAAAACTTCTTGAGTGATCAGTGTTTCTTATATAAAAAATTCATTATTTAATTGGTGATATAGATGAAAACTACCCTTAAAAATGGGTGATACCAGTACAAATATTTTGTGTGACTATATAGAAATAAAAATAATTTAAAATTTAATAATGATATAATCTATGTCTTTATAGAAAACCGAACAAAATTGGGATTATTTTTCTACATTTTACATAAACCTTGTAAAATCATTTTCTCATTTCATTTTCATTACAATTTTGTACATGTTATAAAGTAAATAAATAAGAGTGGATCACAACCTTAAATCGTTATATAATTAAATTTAAAAAATAAAATTTTAAAATAATTTACCATTGATACAACCCCCTCAGGGGTATATAGATTCATCAGGGACCCTAAAGTGGTATCATTATCATCTATGATCCCTATGAGTTCATTCTCCTATCAATAGCGATGTATGGATAATTTTGGATTTTTCACAGTAGATTTGTTCTAATCATTTATGAAAAAAAATTCATGGATGAAAGAAAATAATTCCCTATATGTTATATCCTAAGGATTTTAGGTGACTATTTATAAAAATATATATTTTTTCATCACTTTAGAGATATTTTTCCATGAAAGTTTTCGAAAATATAAATCTAAAAGTGGATGAAAAATAAAAAAATTATGTTCTATAAGCCTTTTATGATAATGTGTATAGAAAAATATTTAGACTAAAAAAACCAAGTAAACGTGGGTGAATAATGAGACTCTATATTAATTTAATGTTAATGTGAAGTAAGAAAAACTAAAATTTAGAGACAAAATTTTAAAGGCTTCATTATGGGTGAATATAATATAATTGATAACTATTTACCAATTGATAATGAGATAGTGTGTCACATTATGGAATTAAATAATAAAATGATAGACTCAAATGTAGTTAAGAATTTAATTATTATTTTTGATTGGTTTGATCCAAATATATCCTCTTTAAAAAATTGGATTTATGATTTCATGAATTCCGTAACACACCCCTCAATTAGGATATAAGGAAGTCTCCGATGTACAGTAAAAATTACTAAGATGAAATGGAAGTCAAAATCATTTTAAAAATTATTTTAATAGGAGGGAGAAAAATTCTATTTCTAATTAAAATATTATTAAGAAAATGATAAATAATATTAGAGTATAATGGCCTTTTTATATAAAGGTATAAAAATTTAAATTGTAAGAATAAATATAAATTTACATTTATAATCTATAAGTGTGGTGCAATTGGACACTTCACAGATGATTTTTCCCCAATAAAAAATATTTAATTTGAATATGATGTGCATGATGAATGAAATTAAGGAAGGAAATTGGGAAGGAGGTCCAGGAATGTCAATAAATTTTGATAGAAGATAGAAAAGGCTAAAAGTGTAAATAATAGAATCATGATAATCATGTATGAGGATGAATGATCTACCTCATGTTGTTAGGATGATAAAATTTGTTGTGTAAAAGTTAGTAACATCATAGATTATGATTAAATGTGATATGAATGATCATGTAGTGGGAAAAAGGAGAATAATACTATAAGGAAGAAATCCTAAAATCTTTTCCTGAATGGTTCTTTGAAATAAACACAAAGAAAAAAACCTGAAAGAAAATATATGTATAAAGATGTTATAAAAAAATAATGTTCAATAAAAAATAAAATAAAATTATTATGTAAAGTAAAATAAAATTCTTAAAGTAAAATAAACTAAACATGTAATAATGATGAAAGAGTAAATGAAGAATGTTGTTGGAAAGGAAAAATTTGATGAACCTGACTCAGATAATGTGTCTTATGTGTAACACCCAAAAATTATAATGTATGAACCATGACTTCAATAGAGTGTATGACACAGGACAGTAAGAACATAAGGGAATATAATATATGGAGACTTTATAATATATTTACCAGTTTAAATATATTCAATATACTTTATAAATTTCAATTCATGCAGCACAGAGTTAGGATGAGTTACACACAAGAATGAACTTATTTGATGTCTTGTGTTACACGCAAGGCTGGGTTTTACCCAAAACATATATATTATTTTAATATAATTATTTAATATAATATATATTTGATGTTATATCTATTTCATATTAAATAGAAAGCTATGCTATGCTCACAAAGCTATTTTACAGTAAAAAATTAAATTAATTTAAATTACTGAGTGATATTAATTTTTTATATTTATATCATATTAAATATAATTTTTTGATATTAATCCAACAGATTTGATGAGAATAATTTACGAAAAAACAATGTATTTCGCATAAAAACCAATATATTTATCACGTCAATTTGAACACCTTTTAGTGGAGAAAATATTTTGAACAAATTTTTTGGAACTATAATAAATATTATATTTCCAAATAGGAATAATATTTATATTTGAAACATAATAATTAGGTTATGTTTAGTTTTTATATTTTTCACTAAAATTTCATATTTTGAATGAATGGTACATAATAATGAAATTTAAGTCAAAACTACGTTACATATTAACTATTTATAAGGATAAATTATATTTTAAATTGGGATTAAATATTATTAGATCATAATTTTATCAATTAATCCATTTTAGGAAATTTTAATAAATTTTTCATTGAAATTGACTATAAAAAATAGAAAAAGTAGGATGTTTTTACTTTAAAAAACTACATTGTTATCCCATCAATTGGATTAAATTTAAATCAATTTCATCCAATTTTGGGATAATTATTTGGAAAAAAATGATTACATATTTTTATTCTGAATAATTTATAATTTATAATAAGGTCAACATAGTTTTTGACCTCAAATATTAGTGAAAGAAATTAAAATTAATAACAACGATTAACGTAAAATTATTCTTTATAAGGGACTAAAACTTTTTCTTCATGGACCAAATGACTAATTCACTTTTCCTAAAAACATTTTATAGAAATATTTAGAACCTATCCCCACTAGGATAGAAATTTTACCATCATGGGATAAACATGAAATGTGGAAAACATGTATAGAATTCCACTGTCAAAATATTACAGGAGTGTCATTCCTCCTCCACTATAAAAAGGAATTGTCTCCTACCACGTACTCACACATCAAAAGTCCCTTTAGATAGACCAAGATCTGAAAAAATATCTCCCAAAATCCATACCATCATAATATAAGCCTCACATTAGGGAGAAAACAATCCATGGAACCCCTTCATTGAAAACCAAAATTTGTTATCCGATTAAGAGATAATACCATTCCTTAATCTCTTTAGGTTTATTTCCATTATACAACCACTAAAATCTTATTATTATATGATTTTCTGACTAAATAAGTATAATAAATATAATATGATGTTTTTATAATATGTTTTTGAACTATATTTACACAAACATCCATCTAATGGGAAATAAAAATATTGTTTACATGCATGATGAACTACTGCCTCACGAAATGATGATTGTTCATTTTCCTTTAACACCACTCATGGTGGAGATTATGATGTAAACTATATTTATATATGTTATATATGATATTTATTATGAATATATACTTATATAATTATTTTATATCATATACCTTTATTAGATCAATTTTTTTTGGAATATGATAACATCGTCTTTGGAAGTGTTGACTACCGCCTCCTTAAAGTAACGTGATTAGTTCACACTATGAATGTAACTAAAAAACAATGGATTTAATAAACCTATATAAAATATTTCATATAGATATATTATTTTAATTATAATAAAAATATGTATCATTTATTTTTTTATTCTTTTAATATGATAATGAAATGAAAGTTGCGTTTATGCGAATGTACGACCTACCCTCTATATGAACACTGTATTTCATTTATTATATAAAATAATAATACATTTATAAAATAATATTTACTATATATATGATATTAAAATGATTTTATAAAATTTTGAGATGATGAATCCATGATCTAATTAATAGGAAAACAAATACAAAAGTCAAAACTTACTCAAGAAAACATGGAAATTAGGTCTTCAAATAGTTAAAATAAGGAATGGTTATTAACAAATGGGTAATAAAATACTATAATAAGATAATATATGTTTTATAAATATAATTAAGGTTCATTTATAAGATACTAACATGTTTTAATCCGTTATAAATGAGGTTAAAGTACGTTCACCAAAAAGAAAATTCAAAGTAAGGGATTTGTATCTCACTTTTTAAATCTGTGAGATAAATGTTATATTCAAAACATGCATATTTTTTTGGAGTATATAATATATGGATTAACATATTATATGAATAATTAAATTATTTTCATGGAATTTGAACCACTAATTTATTTTTATTCCTTCATGAGTTTTATGATTTAATATATTTCAAAGTGGTATGGGAAAATTTGTGTTGTATTTTGATTAGTTCCCTAAAAAATAACCGTAATGATCATTTAATGATATTTACATTCAAAGATATTATTTGAAAATATTTAAATTAACCGTTTAATTTTTCTCTCATATGGTTATTCATTAACATTTTCAAATATTAGTTCCACTTTTCCACTCTTTGGTACTCATAATGTTTTGGAAAATGTTTTTCAGAAAACCGGAATGTTTTCTCTTTGTAGTAAAATAATCACTTTTCTTCTAAAAATCTCCGTTTTATTAAAATGTTTTCCAAAATATATTAATAATTAATTGATAAAGAAAATTTTATCATTTTTCATGTACCAATGTTTTCAAATAAATATTATTATCGCTTTTCGAACAAGGAATTTTTCTATACTTTTATTGTGCAAAAGGAATATTTTTTACCCCATATAGCATGTAAAAATTTACTCATCGTAATTTAATATTAGTTTTTCTATCACATTTATAAGGAAACTTTTTTAATAAAATATTTTCAAAAGTGATTTTCAAATAATTTTTTTTCAAAACATTTTTCATACTAAATGGGTATTTTCCTCAAGGAAGTTATTATAAAAACATTTTTTAATATTTATATTCATCAGCAACAACAAAGCCTTATTTTACTCCACTTGTTATATAATTTATTGATACTTTAAGAACCTGGACACTCATTTTAGGTGTGTATCTTTATTTCAAGTTGTATTTGAAGAAAAATAATGATAATGAAATTTTTTAAGTACATTCAGTGTACCTATGAGTAATCACTGTGTACCCAGTTGATGAATACAAGCACATACTAGTCATGTAACGACCAAGCACATGGTCGTGTGCTGACATGGAAGACCGCTTACGGTGGGTGCCAGTTAAGGCTACTACACAGTGTGCACATTTAATTAACTTGAAGTGTAGTTTTCTTTTTAATTGATATATCAGTGTGGGGTCACATGTCATGTCTGTAACTATCTATTTATCCTCATTGTTCGTATAAGAGAGCGACCGAATGACCAATAAACATCAAACCCCTCCCGATTCTCCATTTTAACTCTGATTGATACATCGTCAAGTGCGTTGGAATCCCACCAGAGAGTTCTCAGAACCCCTAGAGCATTTCTTATTGATTAATCCTATCTATTTAGTTTTTCATGGTTGGTATTTTTTCACTTATTAATAGATCTATGATGATCTAGGCTGATTCAAGGGCAGACATTCAAGGATATCGATCGTACGACATCGAGGTAGGTGGTTTTTCCTTTCAATGTTCATCTTTGGATTATATATGCTATATGTTCTTCATACCCATGATTGGGGTATTTCTTGATTTTGAATTTAACCTTTTTTATTACCTACTATGGTTTGATTGTTTGATTAAGGGTTGTTGCTTATGTATAAGGTTGGGTACCTTTTTATGGGGCAACTCATGGGTGTGTTTCTCTTAATTGATTGTTTATGGACATTTGGTCTAGAATTCCTTTTATTATTGCCTTATTTTCTATTCCTTGTTTTATTAGGTTGGATTTACTGATTGTATGATATTACTATGATACGAATTGTGGATGTTTTACCAAGGGGAATTTGACTGTGAGAGCTTCTCAAGGTAGGGTCATTTATGTATGATTTACAGTTCTGTTGACCCAGTGGTATTGACTATGATAGAATACAAGAGGTCATCAACTCAGGGGGGTGGGGGGTTAGACCATGGGAGTTTCCTAGGTGCCCGTTTATAATTAATTGATGTAATGTTGAACAAGGGGTATTGACCATCAGAGCTCCCAATATGGTCATTTGTAAATGATTATTTCTAATTTAGATGGAAGGCATTAGATGATGAGATCTTCACAGAGAGTTGTTATTAAAACAATTGGTGTATGGTATACCTAGGGTAATTAGACTATAATAAATTTCCCAAATGGTCATTATTGAATAATTGAATGGTTGTGACGAGTCTACCAAGACAAAGCACATGCTTGGACTCAGTCTTATATGATCTATTTAGATGGTCTTCTCAGACATCTGTTTTCTTACTATTACATAGGCGGATATATATCTTAGGCTAGATCCTGATATTTCATAATTAAAAGGTTGAAATAAAAGTGAATGAATGTAATTGAAAACTGTATGATTTTTTACTTTTGAGTACTTCCTTGTTTATTGCTTCATTTCTACATATTGCCTACTATACATTTTCACTAACAGTTAGGTATAGATCTTTGGATGGTTTCCTACTAGGATTTGTCTCACACCCTTTTTGGGTCATATTCTAGACCAAACATATTATATGGTTGCAGGTAAAGATAAGGGAAATATCCCTTCTTTATCTGGTACTTTATTGGTGTAAGAGCTGGAGAGCGTGGGGACAAGACGAGTCCTACAATTCTGCTAGAGTTTACTATTTCTTTTGTACATTGGTTCCTATATTTATTTCCAACATTGTGACTTGTTTGGATATTTTATTAGATACATTTTCCATTCATCATATATTTAGATTGTTGCTTCTGTTGGATTTACTTTCTATCTTCTGATGTTTATTTCTATTGTATGGTATTACTAATTCCACTATTGTAACTATTTATTTTATGCTATGTATACTCTTAAAATGAGGTCATATTTTCCCCAATATCACTCCTTTTTCCTTGAGGCTATTCGGAAGACTCTAGCGTTTTGGTAATTGTGGTTGAGGTTATGTTAGAAACTGGGTTTGGGGGGCCTTTGGGAGGCACCCAGATCCGAGATGTTACAAATTGGTATCTAAAGAGTATTTATTTTCTACATTGCCTTACTATTTGGAGCCTATAGACTGGGATAGAAAGGAATATATATTTGGTAATAAGTTGTTCTTGGGATTAGCTAACCTGCTTTTAGGGAAAATCCATGTTACCTCAAATATTGCAATTTTCTAGTGTTACAATTGTTATAGTTGATTTGATTTCACTGTTGGATGATTCAATTGTTTTGTGTTGTTATTATTGATATCAATGTCATTATATTTCTATTTCAACTCGATGAGATGAGGGTATTCCATATCGTGCATCATATAGGAATTTTCTAGAGATCACATGTCATGCATTTTTTTCATTCCATTTAGGGAGAAATACTGATTGCATGTTGTTGTGATAGATGTTGTGCTAGATATGCATGTTGTTTTGATAGATACTATTATAAAAATACCTTCTATTTTAATATGGTATTAGTATATATAGTGTTTCATTTTGATAGATTCCATTATTTGGTCCCTAAGGTGTTATGGGCCCTCTTGGATCTGAATTTGGTGGAGCATGTTTGAAATTTAATTGAATTCTGTTAATATGATTTGATTAAGGACGCCAAACATTGATTCAAGGGGAGTATGGGGTCTCACGGATTAAAATATGGAATACCATGGATAAATTTTATGTTTTTAGGGTTTTTAAGATGTTTTGGACGATTACTTTCTGGAAACCTAGATAGCACGGTCTATGATGTTATGAACACATGCCATGTGTTCTTCCATTATGGAAGAATTAGATTTTCATAAGTACACACCTTGTACCATATGTATATTTTGTGTATTTGTTGACTATGTGACTGATTGTGTAAGCAGAGACACAAGGTTGATAAACATTTGGTAGAACATGTCGTGTAATGGGATTACTCGTCGTACTGTAAAAGACCATGTATCTGACTGTGTGACTACCAACCTGGGTCGATTAAACATAGGTTGTACACACTGTTTCTAGCTTATACACTCCATGTAGTAATCAACCATGTATCTACCCATGTGACTAATGACATGAGTGGATGGAAGTCATGTGGTACATGCCGTGTCTAGGGTGGACATGCCATGTAGTATTAAACTGGAAGAACCATGTAGTTCTACCCATGTAGGAGTACTTGGTCAAGAGGGAATATTCAATTACATGCCATTTCTCATGAGGAACACGTCGTGTGTATGAGGTGTTACATGACCTGGTTGGTAGAGGTATACTCCCATGTTAAGGATTAAAGGGAACACATTGTCTAGTAGTTCTACACATCATGTAACCCTCTTTTGAAATACTTGAATTACTTATTTCTGCCTTTCCTTGCATACAGTTCTATGTTTCTATCCATGGTAATATTGGGATGAGGTTTGTGCTTGACCATGAAGATTCCTTCCACCAAGATGTCCTCTTGTTGTACACCAGGTACATGGAAATGATTAGAAACCAGAAATGTATGATCAGGGACTACCAGTAGATCCACATGTTGTGCTCGTCATGGCACCGACTATTATATCGAATGCATGTGCTGATGCATAGTGTTGTGAAGGTTTTATGAGGATGACGCAGACATTTCAGGGAGCACCACATCCTTCCTGGACTGTGGTAGAGTTTACGTGGGTGTCCCAACAACAACATCCTCCTACATTGTCAGGGGATGGAGGACCACAGGCTGTAGATTCATGGTTGGAGGTCATGATTTTTTTCTTTGGGCATCGGGGGACACCTCCATAGGGGAGGGTGAAGCTTGCGACGTACATGATACATGATTCCACCAAGAGTTGGTGGGATGTAATCACACAGAAAGGATGTCTTCCAGATATGGATTGGGATGAGTTTTAGAGGACCTTATTTGATTATTTCTTCCCTGAGAAGATGTGGACGGATCGAGCCCTGATGTTCTTTAATTTGAAGCAGGGTGCTCTTTCAGTGATGGGTTATTCTTCTCTCTTTACAAAGATTATGTGCATCACACATGTTTTGGAAGATTAAGAGTTATCTATGGCTAGGTGGATTTAGGGTGGTCTTGGGAATGACAACTGATTGCAGGTGAATGTCTTCAAGCTAACTTCAATGACTGCTATAGTAAATCAGGTGTTGATTACCAAGCACAATCTGAGGGTGTTAGGAGCTACAGTCTAGGGCGGTACAATATACAGGGTTGGTACTGGTTTGACCAATTGCAGGAAGTGCCACAAGGAGCTTTCATGAGACGTTTCTTCAGGTAGATTTGTGGTGTGCTACCAGTGAAAAAGGAGTGGGAACATGAGACAGTAGTGCCTGAGAGACCTAGTTGAGTGCCAATCGTGGGGAAAGAGGGTCATATTCAGCATTTTTTTGGAAGTTTTCACCAGCAGTGAGTTATAGGGGATCTGTTATACTCCACTTTCAAGAAAAGGACCACCGTTTTCTCCTCCGTTATGGAAATGGAATTAATTAGGCCGTTCATGTTGTGGAGTTGGTCATGGACTTGGAAGCCAGGTGAAAAGTTTTTAGTGATAGTAGGGTGGACCATCTCAGGGTATCTAGGTAGGGTTTCGGGGTCGCAATATAGTTCAGACTTTTGCGATGGAACATACCCACCATGAGAAGGATTCGGGACCCTCTACAGTTTGAGGCATGATTCTAGTTTGCTGAGTTTTAGCTTTCTCTCTTTTTGATATAGGGTATTCCCATAGTTTCATATATGTTTTCGTTGTGGAGAGACTTGGGCTCTACATATTTTCTTCTAATGATGTAATGAAATTAGAAACTCCATTGGGGATTAGGATTTAAACTTTACATCAGTGTAAGGAGGGACCTCTAGAGGTTTACTGGTGTCACTTCTTAAGGGACCTTTATTACTTGGAGATGAAATGATTTGATTTCATTCGCATAATGGACTGTTTGGTCTCCTTTCAAGACTTTTTTTGACTGATATTGTCGGAGGGTTACTTTCACGTCAGCTGAGGTCTGGTCTTTTTGATACAAGGGGAATGTGACTTTTAGGCGAGCTGAGTTGGACCAAAGCATCATGGTTTGTGAGGAATTAAAGCCCATATTTCTTGTTTATATATAGATGAATAGGTAACCTCACAGACGGACTTTCATATAGTGGTGGAATGTTTCATAGATGTATTTCCAAAAACAATTTCTAGTTTACCTCATAGAGATAGGTATATTTCTCTTTTTATTTTTTATAAGAGTGGTAACGGTGTCCATTCCTCCATATAGGATGGATACACCAGAGGTAAATGATCTTAAGATGTTGTTGGATGAGTTTCAGAAAAAAGGATTCATCTAACCCAGCAAATCTCCTTGGATTCGCTTGTCCTTCTTGTGAAGAAGGCGGGTGGTACCCTCATACTTTGTGTAGATTATCGGAAGATGAACCAGTTAATGACCAAGAACTGATATCCCTTGCTGAGGATTAATGCTCTCTTTGATCAGATTAGAGGAGCCCAGGTGTTCATAAATATTGACTTGAGTTTCGGTTACCATCAGTTGCATGTTATACCATCAGATATACATCTTAATGATTGTCAAAGAAGGTATAGTCTATAAGAGTACTTGGTTATGTTGTTCAGTCTCACGAAATCAGTGGCAGTTTTCATGGAAATGAAAAACTGAGTGTTACATACATACATGGATTCTTTTGTGGCTGTCTTCATGGAAGATATCTTGGTGTACTCTCACACTTGACATTACCATTCCATCCATCTTGAGATCATATTGAGTACACTGAGAGAGAATTTTCTATGTGATAATCCCTAAGAATTCCACATTTGATGTACAAGATTCACTTCTTGGAGAATGTCGTCTCAAAGACAGGATTATCAGTAGACCTAGAGAAAGTGAGAGAAATAGTTTCCTAGGAGTAGTAGAAGAAAGTCTTCAAGGTGTAGAGTCTAATGGGGTTGGATGGTCACTAAAAGCACCTTATTCAAGGCTTTTCATGTATAACAATACCACCGAGAGGCATGAATAATAAAGGTGTGAAGTACTTCTGGATAAATTCCTGCGATTCGGACTTTTAGGTGTTGAAAGGGAGATTGAATGCAACATTGATACTGATTGTTCTAGATTCATTCAAGAGTTAGACCATTTACTGTGATTTATCAGTTATTAGTCTGGTAGGAGTGATTATGTAGGGTGAAGGATTCATTTCGTATGGGTCTCGGTTGTTGAGGCCACATGAGAGGAATTACCCGATGCACAATCTCGAGTTAGCTGTCGTTGTTTATTCATTGAGTTTTTGGAGACATTATCTTTTGGGAGATAATTTTTAGGTATACAATAACCCCAAAAGCCTCAAGTATATCTTTACTTTTCATTATTTTAATTGGATACAATGAAGGTGGGTTGAGTAACTTCAGTCTTTTGACATTCATCTTGCCTACATGCCTAGGAAAGGCAACGCAGTGGCTGAAGCCCTGAGCAAGTGAACTTAGATACAGGTAGTTCATGAGGCCAGTAGTGAGTGGAATCTTATGGATATGTTCTCTAAGATTCATTTTGAGGTGATCTAAAAATAAGGGAATATGTTACTTTCTTCTAGATTTGTTAGCACTACACTACTGGATCAAATGAGAATGAGGAAGCTATCATATTCTGAAGGCCTAGTCCTATGTGAGAGTGTGTTAGGCGATGACCGTACTCATGGATGGACCATATGCGATGATGATGTTTTGTGTTTTCATGGATGTGTATGGGTGTCAGAAGATATACATGAGGAGCTGTTTCATGCCTTTGTATGGGCAGTTCATCCTATTGTCACCAAGATGTATCGAGATCTACAATGTCAGTATAGGTGGTTAGACATTAAGAGGGATGTATCTTCTTTTTTTATGAGGTGTTCTAACTATCAACAGGTGAATATGGAGCATAAGTAACTGGTCGGGCTTTTACATCAATTTCCCATCCCCGAGTGGAAGTTTAATTATGTCATGATGGATTTTGGGAGAGGTTTACCAAGGTCACATCGAGGAAATGATTTTGTATGAGTTGTTGTTTAAAAACACACGAAGGATTAACTTTTCCTTCCAATTAAGGAAAACATCAATTTTGATGATATTAGAAATTTGTACATATGAGAGATTGTACATTTTCATGGGGTTCCACAATCTTTAATTTCAGATAGGGATGTCCGTTTTTACTTATCATGTCTGAAAGGGACTATAGAGGGCTTTAGGTACACATGTACTTCTTAGTACAGCTTACCATCCCCATATAGTTGGCTAGTCCGAGTGCACAACTCAGGTTTTGGAGGACATGCTTCGAGCATGTGTCTTAGATTTCTGGGGATCATGAGAGAGACACATACCCGTAGTGGATTTTTCCTACAATAATTGTTTTCATGAAACGATTATGATGGAATCTTATAAGGCTTTGTACAATATGCCATATCACTAATCCCTATGTTGGATGGAGGCAGGATAGGCAGCTATGCTGGACATGGTCATGTCCAGGAGACCACTAAGTAGATGGAGATGATTCAGAAGACGATGGTTACATCACAGGAATTCCAAAAATATTATGTGGATTGATAGAGATGAACTCTGGATTTCGAGTTCAGAGATCATGTTATCTTACATATCACACCTATGTTGGGATACAAGAGGATTATGAGACAGGGGAATCATTCACTGAGATATGTCAGCCCATTTGAGGTTTTGGAGAGAGTCGGGATGGTTTCCTATCAGTTGCAGTTACCTTGGAGGTATCGAGCTATGCATGACGGCTTTCATGTTTCTAAGCTACAACATTACTTTTTAGAATCATCTCATGTCTTTCAACCCGAGGAGGTTGGGTTGGAGGTGGATGCATCTTTCGAGAAGAACCATATTCAGATTGTGGATCACATCACGAAGGTTATCTATGGCCAGTCTATTCTTATGGTATGGGGGTAATGGAAGCACGGGAAAGTACAGTATGAGACTTTGGAGAGGGAGGCAAATTTACAATCATAGTGGCTGGGGTTGTTCGTAGTTTCTTCTTCACCACCCTTGGAAAGTCAATTTGGGGGCTAATTTCTTTAAGGGGAGAAGTTTATATGAACCATGACTTTTATTTCATGTATGGATCTTGATTTAGGGTTGTATTTGAGTAAATGATAGAAAATTGGATTGTCTAAGTATACCCTATGTACTTATGATTACACACCGTGTACTCTGTTTCCACATACAACCCCGTACTGGGCATGTCAAAGCCCAGTACATGGCTGTGGGGTGACCTGGAAGACCGCTTATGGAAGGGGTTGGTTAAGGCTACTACACAATGTGTACATTTAATTAACACCCTATTTAGTATTATTTTTAATTTATATATAATTGTGTCATCACGTCTCATGTCTAGAACTATATTCTTCTCCCCGTGGTTTGTACAAGATTGCGACAAAACGACCGACGAACTTTGAACCCCTCCAGAATCTCCATCTGAGCTACGATTGAGATGCCATTGGGTGTGTTTTAATCCCACATATGAATTATCAATACCCCTATATCCATTATTCCTGATTCAAATTTTCTTAAGAGTTATTTTAGGTTGGTAATTTTTCACCTTTTTATAGGTCTACGCTGATCTAGGTTGATTAAAGGGCCAACGTTGAAGGATATCAATCGTACGACATCGAGGTAGATTGTTTGTAACATTAATTTTTTGTATTTGGATTATATATTTTAAAAGTGAAACATTTCCATGATTATGATATTGCTTGATTTTTAATTTAACCATGTTTATTACCTAATATGGTTCGATTGTTTGATTAAGGGTTGTTACTTATGTGTAAGGATGGGTACCTAATTACGGTACACCCCATTGGTGTGTTTCCCTTGTTTTATTGTTTATGGACATTTGGTCTAGAATTATTGTTAGGCATTCCTTGTTTTCCATGCCTTTTTTTGTTAGGATGGAGTTACTGATTGTATGAGATGACTGTGATATGCATTGTTAAATTTTGAGCAAGAGGAATTTGACTTCGAGATCTTCTTGAGGTAAGGTCATTTAAGTATTTTTTTACTTTTATGTTGTTCGAGGGTTATAGATTGTGAGAGCTATTAGTTGTTCATCAACCCGGAGGTTTATACTATGATAGCTGCCCAGGTGGTCATTTATAATTAATTGATGCTATGTTGAACAAGGGGTATTGAACATGGGAGCTACCTAGATGGTCATTTTTAAATTATTAGTTATAAGTTAGACCAAAGGGGTTAGACCGTGAGAGCTTCCCAGAGGGTCATTATTAAATGAATTGTTGTGCCATAGAACGGGGGGAATTAGACTATGAGAACAATATCGAAGGTTCAGTATTGAATAATTGAATTGTAAAGTCCTATAATTTCCATGTAATTTTTTTAAATTATTTGGAATTATTTTTAGACCATATGTTGTGACGACACCTAATTTCGAGGCTCGGTGAGCCCAAAATTGAATTTTGAACATTTTTTAGTTAATTTAAATAATCGTGTGAGTGTGTTATTATAACTTAAAAAAAATTGCTCAGACAAAGAATATGAGTGCATTTTTGAACTCAGAATGGTGAGATTCACCTAGAATGGACATAACTTTGACTGGAGAGGGTTGACCAAAAAAGATAGTTTTCAGACATTTTGAAAAATAATAAAATAGCCTAAAAAGTTATTTTCTTTTCTTTTCTCACCGTTGAGTGGTGGAACACCAGCACTACAGTGTGGTGATGAGGAAACATTGATTCCGTTAATTGAGACTCTTAAACAGAAGTGAAACACACACACATTTTCATTAATGAAATAGGGAAATAGAAATGTTGCAACACATTTCTCTATTAATGAAATAACACGTTGGGGAATCAAATGTGGAATTTATCTAATGAACCTATCATGAAATAATTATCCAATTATGAACTATGAATGATGTAGAGTTTATAAAAATATCAACTCACCTTGATGAATAGGACTAGAGGATGATGAATGCTGACGACATCGAACAGAACATGAATCCTCGCGGGTAGATCGCTTCAGAAACGAACACCATTGAGGTAGGGGTTTATTGTTTTTGGATTATAATATAATGTTCTTATTTCTAAACAATGAATGCGGATCAACACATGAATAGGTTGATCTTCGGATTGTGTGTTCTTGCAGGAGGGTGTTTTTCTTGGGGTTTTGCACCGGGATAGATTATTATCTATTGGAATTGTAATCACAACCTCCTCCCATTTTTAAATCTCCAACATAGAGGGTGTGGTCTGATAAGAAAAAGAACCGAGCCCCTTAACTTTAATTTATTAATGGAATCTTCCTCAATATGGAATCAATGTGGATCTAAGGACATTGTTGGGAAGAAGGAATTCCCCAGAGGACATAGGCGCAAGCAGAACGGCGAACAAACTACTTGAGCTGAATCGGTGGTTCGAAGAAGAACCCATAGGCGGTGGCCCATGATGGCGGCCTCGAGAGGGTGGATGCACGCCCTGATGGCACATCGTAAGAGCACCACAGCCATCTCTGGCCACAGAGGTGCATCAAGAGCATCCATCATCCGTGTTGATGGTTGGTGGTGGGAAAACGTGGCCACCCAGCCACATTGGTGCACCAATGAAATGGAACCACACCATGTTGCACATGGAAGGCCACGATAAACTGATGGTAGATGAGGCGATGGCCCCACAAACAACCCGTGGAGAGAGGGGGAGCCAGATGTAGCTTTGAGTCGCGTCCTGGCTAGGTAGAATCGGTCCGCCTATGGCAGGCCGCCCCAGCGGGCCAGACTTCCCCAGTAGGCCAGACCTACCCCAGTGGGATGAACCCACCAAAGAGGGAAGGACCCAGGTCAGTCTAGATTTGGGTCAGGTCAGCACAACCGGGTTGCGTTGGCGCGGTCCAACCGTGTCAGACCGGGCCCTGAACCAACCTGCCCTTTTTTTGAAAACAGAAATATATTTCAAAGCATGAGACTAATTGACAGGATGTTTGTGGCATGCAAACCCTCGAGACGACGCAGATTGTTTTGAAAAACTATATAGAGGTTTTCATGGATGTTGGAATACAGATAATGTCATTAAGAGAGGTTCTATCAAAATCAAGTGCACTATGTGCATAACCATGCAGTTGGCTATGACCTAAAGACTGCTGACTAGTGACCCTGTGTAGAACAACTATGATGGCCCATTGGGAAGTGGCTTTTATGTGACCTAGTAGGCCCATGGTGGGGAGTAGCATTGTGTGACCTGGCAGACCCACTGTACTTTACAGAAGGAGTACCTCAGTATGGCCATAGTGGAAAGCGGCTTATGTGCAACCCTTCATGCCCACGGTGGGGAGTGGCTGTTGTGTGACCTATCATACCCATGGTACTCATCAGGGATGAGTACCACAATAGTCCAAGGTTAGTAGGAAGCAGATTATGTGTGACTCGACATTCCCACTATACTCATTGAGGAGGAGTTATCCAACATCCCTACGTGTGCAATGTTATGACTGATGATCCTACATTCATACTCTAAATTATACCTGGAGTGATATGTCTCACTTCATGGTTTTCCTTTTCAATTTCTTTGTAGTCATTCCTTGTTTGTTTGGGGTCCCTACTGAGTATTTTGTTACTCACCCCTACACGGGCTTCTCCAAAACATGTTGTGTCTGGTGCATACGATCGATGACTTGGCATAGGACGAGGAATCCCATGACCAGGTGGCACCCAATGAGACCAAGAAGGTTGTACGTGCTTCTACGACTTCCAGTAGCTACTCTACCCCTACCAATCAGGTGGGGTTTCTGACAAAAAACGTTCAGAGTTTTCATTGTACTTTTGATTTTTCTATATATCTTTTTTTGGAGGTTTTATTTTTCCCCATTTGACATATAGTTTGGAATTTTACTCATTGGTTGTTTATTATCATGCATGTTTACTTTTACAGCTTTGGGTGTAGTTGTGTGTGTGTGTGTATAGGTAAATAGGAAAATTCCTCCCATTTGTAGGTTCAAAACTTCGACGCTGTTATCCTACCCCTGGCCTTTGGGAGGTGGGTTTCGGATATGTCATGACACGAGCCCTGAGTGATGGGTCGTGAAAATGTTGTGTCAGAGGTTGTCGGTTCTACCTCAAATATCAAGGGTCTGTAGTTCTGTTTTTGGGCCACAATGTTAAATTTTTTGATTTCAACTTTAAAATTTGGGGTGTCTAGTGTTGGTGCGGAAGTCGATGTATCCACAAACCATGACCTTGAATTTTTCTTTTCGACTCTCTACATAGAAACCTGGGTTGCATGCATCATATAGGAATTGAGTGTTTCTTTATGTCCTTCTTGAATAAGATTTATCTAACTAGGAATAATCTATTAATTGTGGTACACCTTGATCTGTATCAGGATGCCTCCAAACAGATGGCCAGATTGGATTATGATGTGTGATAGTGAGGACATACCACCTAGAGATGCAGCGTCAGTTCCAGGACCAATGCTAGAGATGGACCTACCAGGTGGTGCACCAGCGTTACCACCACCCATTGAATGGCAGTTACTACCAGCATTACCAGTAGAGGACGAACACAGTCTTATTGTATTTCATGAGTTCCCGAGATAGAGACCTCCCATTTTCAAGGTAGAGATAGATCCTCAATCTATTGAGGACTAGTTGGAGTCATTGATTAAGGTATTACTCTTAGTGAGGACGTCGGTTGATCAGAAGGTGATATTAACTATGAGCCTTCTTTATGTATCATCAGGGAGATGGTGGAGCTAGACAATTCAGACTCATGATGAGGAGACCCTCCCCTGGGTTCACATCAAGAGGCTTTTCTGGGAGGGGTTCTTCTATGTGACCTTGCGCTCAGTGTACATACAAGAGATTCTTCACATACAGTAGGGCAACATGTCAGTGGCTCAGTTTTTAGTTAGGTTTACAGAACTATCTCGCGACTCCACTGACATGGTGAAGGACCATCTCATTAAGGCCCAGACCACTGAGCAGGGACTAATACGAGAGATTAGGGAATCCATGGTGTCTCTCAGCATCCCCACTTAGGCTGTGGTGCTGGAGTGAGCCTTTCTTGTGAGATCATCCAAGAAGTCCTAACACCAACAACCAGAGGCACCATAAGACATTAGGTGGAGGAGTCATCACTAGTGAGCAGCATACACTAGATGCGAGGAACCAAGCATGTCAAATTTTTCAAGCGATGACCCACTAGTCAGGGTCGGTAGTGCGAGGCTCCTAATGTAGAGGGAGTTAGTATGGAACCAAGTTATGCTTCTCATATGGTGAGTAGGGACACATGGATCATTACCACCTGACCCACCATGAAGATGATCAAAATATGGTTGAGGGATCGCCAAGGAAGAGGCAGAGGTTCGAGCAAGGAGGTTCTTAGGGTGGCGGAGGTGGAAAGGGAGTAGGCTGGCCGATAGGAGGTGGACGACAGCTCGAGGTTCTACCATAACCACCACCAGGTGGTCCACCATGGGCTCAGGGATCCGCCAGATAGGGGGGTGGCCTGCTTCAGGTGATGAAGGCCTATGACCTGATGCTCCAGAGATGATTAGAGATATGATTAGTTTCTTCTCCACCTTAGTTGTGGTTCTTATAAACCCAAGTTCCAGTAACTCGTTCTATTCCACAGACCCTGTTTGAGGCTCTAATATTTTGGTGGAAATTTTGGATCGATCCTTACGATTAATGAATCCTATAATAGAGGATTCGATGAGTACACACTGGTGTTGTCTATGTGAGATTACTCTAGGATGGGAGAGCTCCGCTTGGGATACCCTATTAGAAGCGTCAAGGCCCTACAAAAACATCTTGGGTTTGTACTGGTTATCTATGGTCCATGCTTTGATCGATTGCAATAGATTCATATTATGGTGTGTCTGTGAGGATGGGACAAGGTTTTCCTTCATCGGTGAAAAGGAAAAATTTTTAGAACATGGTGAACTTTTTCAGAGAAGTGTGTAGCCGATCACTCACCATTTGGCTAGCCTCACCCTTAGTGTTGTGGATGAGAGGAGTCCAAGCATTTGTGTAGTGGTCAATGAGTATGAGGATGTCTTTCCTAAGGATGTTTTGGGACTACCTCTTCACAAGGAGGTAGAATTGAACATCGAAATGTACCCCGAGATGTCACCGATATCCACATAGTCATATTTGATTGATCTCATGAAGCTTCATGAATTGAGGGTACAGTTAGAGGAATTGCAGGAGAATGTATTTTTGAGGACCATAATTTCTCCATGGGCATCCCTAGTGATTTTTTCCAAGAAGACAGACAGGAACATGAGGCTATGCACGGACATTAGGCACCAGAACCAGGTGACCATAAAGAACAAGTATCCACTGCCAAGGATTGATGACTTCTTCAATCAGCTGAAGGGAGAAAGGTGGTTCTCGAAGATAGATATCAAATCATGTTATCATCATATTTGGGTATGAGATGAGTATGTACCGAAGATAGCCTTTATATGATGCTATGTTCATTATGAGTTTTTGATGATTCCTTTTGGCACGACCAATTCCCATGCAGTGTTCATGGGACTCATGAACAAGATATTCTAGCATTACCTCGATCATTCATGGTGGTCTTCATTGATGACATCTTGGTGTACTAAGAGTAAGAGGAGGATCATGCTACACACCTACAGATAGTCCTGGATACCCTCCAAAAGCACCATATTTAAAGTATGCTCTCGAAGTGACAGTTCTGGATTC
Organism: Viscum album; assembly: GCA_963277665.1. Taxonomy (NCBI): domain Eukaryota; kingdom Viridiplantae; phylum Streptophyta; class Magnoliopsida; order Santalales; family Viscaceae; genus Viscum; species Viscum album. Next base: position 507,979,891 of record OY728167.1, on the reverse strand, counting down.
AGAAGGTCGACTTTCTAGGTCACATCATCTCAGAGGCTGAAGTTTTAGTGGATCTGACAATGATGGGGGTAGTGCTCTCTTGGGAGCCACCCAGGAGAGTGATCAAGGTGCAGAGTTTCTTGGGGTTGGTTGGATACTACCGAAGGTTCGTTTCCAATTTTTTCAGAGTAGAAGAACCCTTATCGGTCTTGAAAAGGATGGGAAAACCCTTTCATATGGATAGAGAATTTCTATAAGAGTTTACCGGATCTAATGAAGCAACTGATGATTTCCCCAATCTTGAGACTACCAGAATAGGGCATTGGTTATGTAGTATTCTATGATGCATCAGTGACTATTCTAGGTTGTTTCCTAATGTAAGATAAATTAGTGATCACCTAAGGCTCACAGAAGATGAGTAATCATGAGAATAACTACGTGACCCATGAAATTGAGATAGAAGTAGTGGTCTTTGCCTTGAATATGTGGTAGGACTACATGATGGGTGAACGATTTACCATCTACTCCAACCATAAGTGTCTCTTGTATATCTTCTCATAGAAGAACCTAAACATGAGACAGTAATGATGGATGTAGTTCCACAAGGAATATGACATTGAGATAGTCTATACTACTAGGAAGGGGAATGTGGTGGTAGAAGCACATAACATGAGGTTTAGTTTACAACTGTTGAGTGAGGTGACAAAGCAGCTAGCCATGATATAGATATCCTTTGTGGATGTTGATGGAGATGCATACCTTCAGTCAATGACTGTCACTCCCCCACTATTACAGTGAGTCGGGGAGGTTTAACTTGTGGATGCTGACTGCGAGGCTCGACGTGCTCATTTATCCTCAAGACAAGCTACTGATGGATTTATGATGGGTGTAGATCACACCATCCTTTATATAGGACACACCGTAGTACCATTAATAATGCAGCAGGATATGTTGAGGGAGTTATTTACTTCCCCTTTGGTGGTACATGCTGGTGTGGGGAAGATGTACTATGACCATTAATGTTAGTACTGGTGGCCAGGGATAAAGAAAGCGATGGAAGAGTTCGTTTCGTGATGCCTCGCTTGTCAGCAAGTGAAGTATAAGCATTAGGTTCCAGCAGGATTGGTATAGCCACTTGAGGTACCAGAGTGGAAATGGGATGGTATCTCGATGGAATTTTTGATGGGGTTACCACACACCTCCCGGGGCCACAATTCTATCTAGGTGATCATTGAATGACTCGCCAAGTCGGATAACTTCCTACCCATCTAAGAACAGGGATCAGTAGAGGGATTGGGTTCCTCTATGTCCAGGAGATAGATTAGCTTCATGGGGTTCTATTGAAAATTGTCTCAAACTGTGATACACTCTTTACATCCTGGTTATAGAAGGAATTTCAGGAGGCATTCGAGACTCATATTTTCTTGAGAACATCCTTTCACCCTCATACTGATGGTCATATGGAGCAGACCATATTGAACTTGGAAGACAAGAATTGTGTTTGTGTCCTTGATTTTGGTCTTAGTTGGGAGGACCACCTGCCACTTGTGGAGTTTTCATATAACAATAAATATCACTCCACCATTGGCATGGCACTGTTCGAGGCCTTGTACAAGTGGCATTTCATATCACCTATATGCTGGATAGATCCAAGAGAATCATCACTCATGGGTCTGGAGTTTTTATAGGCTACCCCTGAGAAGGTGATGATCATTTAGGAGAGGATGATGACTGAACAAAACAGGAAGAATTATTTTTCTGACATGAGACAGAGGCCCTTGGAGATCAAGGAGGGAGACCATGTGTTCCTTCGGGTCTCACCCTGACAGCGTTTGTAGAAATTTGGCTGGGGTAGCATGTAATCTCTGAGGTTCATCAGACCTTTTCATATTCTTAGCAGCGTTGGTGAGGTGTAATACCACCTAGCTCTTCCCCCGGAGATGAACTGAGTGAACGACGTTTTTCACGTGTCACATCTGATGAGGTTAGTGCATGACCCATCACACATCATCAACTGGGGAAATCTCAACATTGAAGATGGGGTGACGAATGAGGAGTTTCCAGTGGAGATACATGATTGATAGGAGCATGTCCTTCATGGATGGTCGATTCTTCTAGTGAAAATTCGATTCTAGCATGGGAATATCTATGAGAGAACATGGGAGAAGGAGGCTCAGATTCATGCTTAGTACCCACATTTGTCTATTTAGCATGGTTTTGTCTTACAAGGTCATGAATCCTGGGTGGAGTAATGTAATGTCACTAAATTTTCATGTAAATTTATTAAAATTATCTAGAACTATTCCAAGACCAGACATTCTAATGACACTTGATTCTGAGGCCTGGTGAGCTCGAAATAGAATTTGGATCTTTTTTTAGTTCATTTAAATAAACGTACGAGCAGATTTTTCTAAATTTTAAACAGTTGATCAGATAAAATATTTGAGGGAACCATCTAACTCAGAGTGGGGGGATTATCCTAGAATGGACTTAACTTTGACTAGTGAGGTTTGACCAGAAAATATAGTTTTCTGACTTTTCGGAAAATCATAAAATAAAATAAAAAGTAATTTTATTTTCTTTTCTCACCTTTGAGCGGTGGCACACCAACTCTGCATTGAGGTGGAAAGATGGAAACGATCCCCTTTAATGAGACTCCTTAACGGATGTAAAAATGACATGTTGTTTCATTAATGAAACAACATAACAGAAACACTGTGATGTGTTTCTCTATTAATGAAATAATAGGTGGAGGAATCAAAAGTGGAATTACTCTAATGAACCTATGGAGAACACCCACTTCAATGACAAATGAATAATGCCGATGAATCACTATAGACGTCAATGCACCTTGAATAATGGGACTGGAGGATGATGAATGCTTATGACTTTGAACGAAACTTGATTCTTCATGGGTGGATCACTTCAGCGATGAACACCTTTGAGGAAGGGGTTTATTGTTTTTAGATTACAATATCATATTATTCTCTCTAAACAACAAACACAGATCGACCAAAAAATAGGTTGATATGTGGATCATTTGTTCTTTCCGGAGGGTGTTTTTCTTTGGGGTTTTCATCCTGATTGATTATTATCTATTGGAACTGTAATCCCAACCTCCTCCCATTTTAAATATTCTAATACGGAGGGCGCATGCCGAAACGAACAAGGCTCGAGCCCCTCCACATGTGAGTTCTCCATTTCCACATCCTTGAAATTGTGGCATGGTGGATCAGAGTCCATTGAAGGGATGGATGAAATCCTCAGAGGCCATAGGTGAAATCAGCGCAAATAATGGACCACCGGTGCGGACCGAGTGGTCCATGGAAGAACCAGCTGATGCACCGACACTGGTGGCGGTGTGCCACGACGGTGCGCCAAAAGAGCATCTTGGCCGGCTCATACCGTGTTAGTGCCGAAAGAGCCTCACACCTCTAAGAAGATGCTGGATATAGGAGAACAAGACACCACAATGCATCACATGTGGTAGGTCATGGTCAACTGACCGCGACAGAGGCGCTGGCCCCAAAAATGACCTACGAGGTGAGTTGGAGCCGGACGCAACTTCTAGCCGCATACTAGCTAGGAAGAATCGGCCCCACCTATGGCGAACTGTGCTAGGAACGGGCTGGACAAGACCCAGTTTGGGCCGGATCCAGGTCAGGTCGATCTGACCGGGGCAGAACGGACCCAGAACCAACCGACCCCTTTTTGGAAAAACACTAATATCTTTCAAACCATGTGTTCTATTGACGATCCATATGTGGAATTGGAACCCTATAAATGATGCAGATAAATTGGATTACTAAATGTAGGATTTTATGGAAGTTTGAATACAATTAGTGGCTTGAGGAGTGGTTCTCCTAGAATCAAGTGAACTACGTGCAGAACCCTACTGTTGGCTTAGTGCTAAAGACTTATGACAAGCGAACCTATGTGGACTAGCTACAATGGCCCAGTAGGAAGCATCTTCTCTGTGACCCAACATGCCCACTATGAGGAGTGGCTCTGTTCGACCTAGTTAACCCACAATACTGTATAGGAGTAGTACCTCAGTATGTCCAGGGTGGGAAGCATCTTTTGTGTGACCTGACATGCCCATGGTGGGGATCGACTTCGGTGTGACCCAACAATCCCATGGTACACATCAGGGATGAGTACCCAAAAATTCCATGGTTAGTGGGAAGTGGCTCTTGGGTGACCTGGAAGGCCCATTGTACTCATTGAAGAGGATTTTTCCAGTATCCCATGGTGTTTGATGTTATAACTGTTGGTCCTAATTTCCTACTCTAAATCATACCTAGTGTGACTTTTCTTTCTTTGTGGTTTTCCTTGTGGATTTCATTGTTGTCTTTACTTGTTTTTATAGGGTCCCTACTGAGTATTTTTTTCTCACCCATGCACGGTCTTTTCCCACATGTGTTGTGTCCGGTGTAGATGACCGACGACTAGGTGGAGGACTTGGCGGCCCAGGACCAGGTGGTTCCCAATGAGACCAGGCATGCCAGATGCGCTTCTACAGATTCCAGCAGCTACTCTACACCTACCCACTAGGTTGGGTTTCTGGCATACAAAATTTATATTTTTCCTTGTACTTTACTAATTTTAGTTTATCATTTGTGGGATTTGTATTATGGACCATTTAACATATAGTTTGAACTTTTACTCAGTGGGTTTTTAGTCACATGCATGTTCACTTTTCTATCTTTGGGACGTAGTTGTGCGTGCATGCGTACATGTACTCATGAAACTGCCATCCACTTGAAGGTTGATGAATTTGGTTCTAGTCTCTAACCCCTATCCTTTGGAAGGCAGGCTTGGGGCATGTCACTTCATGATCCCAGAGGGACATGTCGTGAAATTAATGATTGTGATGTGTCTGCCAAGACGTATCACAATATTGGTCTTAGTCTTACATGATTTGTATATATAGTCTCCTGAGTCATCTGTTTTTTTACAATTGCACTGGAGGATATAGAACTTAGCATAGATCATGATATTTTATGATTCAATGGATGAAAAATAAGTGACTCAATTTAATTAAAAACTGTAGGACTCTTTACTTTTGAGTACTTCCACATTTATTTCTTCATTTCTGCGTATTAACTGCTTTATATATTCACTAACAGTTAGGCACATATCTTTTGGTGGTTTCTAATTGGGATTCGTCTCAGACCCTACTTGGGTCATGTTTTTGACCCAAATAGATTATATGGTTGAATGTATATATAAAAGAAAGCACCCTTCTTCATTAGGGACTTGATTGTTGTTGGATCTAGAGAGTGTGGGACCAAGTTGAGGCTTGTGATGCTGCTGGAGTTTACTGTTTATTTTGTACTTTTATTTCTATATTTCGTTCTAGAATTGTGACTTGTTTGGATGTTTTATTAGATACATATGTCATGAATCATATATATACATTGTGGATTCTATTGGATTTACTTTCAGTCTTCTGTTGTTCATTTTTCTTATTTGGTATTACTGCTTCCGCTATTGTTCCTATTCCTTTTCCTTTGTGAATACACTGCCAATGAGTTCGTATTTTACCCAATATCACTCCTTATACCTCACTACTTTTAAGTAGCCTTTGGCGAATATGGAAAAGCACATGCGGTTACGTGACCAACTGGATTCGGGGAACCTTTGAGTGACACTAGAATCTGATATGATATTGATACCATCATTATTCCTCTTATGTATAGTTTATGATTATCTTGTACAAGGATATTATTCACAGTCGCTTCCTTGAATAATTTTAATCCCCTTTAAATATTCAGTTTCTTATGATCATTTGACTTTGAATTTCCCCTGATTAACAACATCATTTTTTAAAGGATTATTACATGAACTGTATTCCATTTTTCATATGGTGTTTACTTTTCATGTTTTTTTTAATTGGTAAATATTGAAAAATATGTAATCATTATTAAATACGGATATTTGATAAGCTATATTTTATATTCATTAAATATATTACTCAATTTGAAGAATTATTTGGACATGAAATGACTCGTGGAGCACAGAAATTATATTTTTTTTGATGCATCGATTGGTTCTCATGATACAAATAAGAAGCCCAAATTAAAAGGTTTTATATCAATAGTTTTAAATTATCAAGAGGATGGATATTGATAGTAGAGTTTTTAATGTTCTTGAGACATTGATAGAGAAAATATTTTCAATTATTTTACATTGAATTTCAATGTTTCAAAACTCACCATTGTGTTATTTTATTTTCAATTGTCACTTTTATATATTTTTGTAGAATTTTGAGCTTAATTGTAAATATTGCCTACTTTTTGTTATTTAATTTTATTTATTTCGTCCATAAAATTTTATAAGATATTTTAAATTTTTAAATTATTATTATTTTAGATCCCAAACATCTTAGGATATATTTCCACCATACGGACCACAAGATCATTCCATCAATTGTTAGCTAAAAACATCTCACAACAGAGGCATATAAAACAATTCATATATCTGGAATATTTTAAATTTGAATTATATAATGATTTTTATTATCCTAGTGAATCTTATATTCGACATGAAGCTAGATAAAAAAATTATTAACAACATTCATGAAGGAGTCCATGTGTAAATCAACCGTTTGGAAGGCCATTAAGGCATGAGAAACCAGTGACATAGAATATAGAGAGTCGGTTTGGGAAGATTAAATTTTCATAGTAAAATTGGAATAACTATCTCTACACATGTTGATATATGTTGAATCATATATGGGGGACTCATGAAAAAATTGGTAATATCTGTAATGAAGGGGACCACATGTGAATTTTCCATTTAATGGGTCTAACACGCAGCAGCTATCGAATGGAAAATCAGGCCAATAAAAGGTGGAGATATCATTATTCACAATTGATTATAATCCATCCCATTCCATCTTGAGAACCTAGTAGAGGAGGCAATGGTCTATGATAATTATTTAGTATTTCATTCATATATTTTAATTTTAGCATTCTTTTCCATATAACATATATAAATACTTTTAATTCAAGTGTTTCCATATTATTCTATCTCTCTTTATCCTCCATAAATAATTGAATTATTATCTTTCATTTTCATTACACTATGAAATATTACCCTAGGGAAAGAGGGTATAATATGAGGCATGTCTCGGGGGAGTTATGTGGAAATATCGTATATTCTGATGTTAAATTGTTTTGTTTAATTTAATTTGTGATGAACAAGAGTGATGTTCATGGGTGTAGTGATCGTACACCATTACACTGATCTCAAAATCATTTCAATTCATTTATTATATATTTTTACTCCCTTATACTCGATAAAAGATCTTCAAACAATGGATTTGATCCATTCAGTTTATGAAATGACATATGAAGGAGGCAAGTTGTAAGAGATTTTATACTCTTGATTGAGGTGTTCCATGGACCCTGATTATAGGATGAGGTGAAATTTATATTCCTAAATGCATTAGATATTTCAATAATCTAAATAAAAGGATATTAATTCACGAATGGGATCTAAATATTGAATTAAAAACATAATCTAAAAAACAAAGAGAATGATGGAACCCACAAACCAAACCATAAAGGCCATGTTCTTTCTTTACCAATCTCATTCATTCATTGAAAGTTAGTTAAAAATATTCTTTAATTTAAATTTAATTTCATTATTAGATTAAATAAAAATAACAAAAACAAATTTTTTATGTTAATTAAAGTGATTGAGTGTACAACTAACAAATATTCTCAAGTGAGACAACCCTAGTCATCCACTGTGCTGCATTAGGAAAACATAGAAATTATCTTTTTCTACTCCATACGATAGACATACATCAAAACTATCAAGTTTCTAGAAAGCTAATCAGTAGTTTTCTTATTTTTTTTATTTTCAAATTTTAGATAGTTTTGATTTTTTTTTAAATTAAAAAAAAAGATTAAAAAAATATTTTTCCATGATGTATCAAAACTGATATTACTCTACATGGAATGAATACTCTTTGTTGCAACATCAAGAAGAACAAGATATAATAGATTACAAAAAAAATCTAATGCAAAGGAACATGAAAAGGCCATAGATGGACTACGAGGTCAAATAGAATGGATAACAGAATATTTCCACACTACTAAAGAAAAACCATATAATGAGCTATATGTGTGGGATAAACAAGATATTGATGACTTAATGAATGACTGTGAAGAAAAATTTGATATATATATTACATAAAATGAACATGATCTAGTGGAAGAATGAATTTCACCACTCATCATTGAAATTGAATAAAATATGGTGGACCCCAACTACTTGTCTCCATCCACTAAGAATCAACTCCATGAATCACATTCCAAGGAATAAGATATTCAAGATCATCCAACCCAGGGAGATGATAAATTCTTGAACTCAAACTCATATAATTTATTTGAAACTACATTAAGTATTAATTCCAATTTTTTCTAAATATAAGAATTAGATGAATATAATTATTCCCTAGAGGATGAAGTGGAAAAATAAATTGCACCTATTGAGGAAAACATAGAGCTCCCTAAAGACATTGTACATTTACTGGAAGGAGTATAAGAAGATACCACCATTTTATTTCCTAAAATTCAAGAGACACAATCTACCAACATTAAAATGGTTGATTTTGAAATTAATATTTCTCTTAAAATTTTAAATCCTCCATTGATTATTCATTTAATGTAGAAAATCTTGAGCCAAAAATGGATGTGAAACAGTACATTTCACAAGTAGTAATAAAATAGGAGGAGGTTCCATACTTCATCCAAACCCCACTATAAAAGATATACCACATTGATAATGGGGATGATCGAGTGTACAATATCCATGGAGTCCTCCTCAATAGGGAAGAACAAGTATAAGATAGAAGGAACCACATGTGTTGGTTCAAATCCATGAAAATACACCCACCAACATGTTATGGATAAAAGATGGTACAACCCTTTAGATGATGTAAATGAAGCAATTACCCACTTGGGGGATCATAAAGAGATTTAACTATACATAATTTCTAGTAATTTAAATTTTAATTACAATTTTAGGATTAGTCCAACATGCCTCCCACTCCCTCTTACCTTTTTAGATCAAATGAAATGATCATAGTTCTTAATTTCATACTGTTATTTTTATAGGTTCATGATTGAAGAAGGGATCCCCAAAATAGTGTAAGGAATAGTACTAATCTTCATTTAAAAAGGAATTTCACTTTTTAATTTTTATCTTAATACATTTATTTCTGAACAATAGTCTTGAGGTCTAATCTTGAAATTGCATTCCCCGACATTAATTTTTTTACTTGATGTATCTAGGAGAACTGAGTTTCTTTGGAATCCACTGATTCCATGTTATATATTTCAATGGTTATGAAATTTATTGGGTAAAATTGAGAATTAAATGTTTTTTGTGAATCATGGATATTGAAAAGAAGATTCAAGATTTGAGGGAATTAGTTAATTCATTTAAATGAAAATTTCCAACCATTTTTCATGATTTGAATTTCGAAATTTCATGAAAATTGATTTTTTATTATTAGTATTTCCATGAGTGATTTCAAAATATCTTATTTCCCATTCTAGAGAGTATTTCTAGACCAAGTACATAATATTTATTCTAGAGCATATTTCAGGAGTGATCTTGGGACATGTCATATAATAGAACTTGAATTTGAACTTATCAAAGATATGACTATAAAAAATCATATTTAATATGATTTATAAATAATTTGAAATAAGATTACCCTAAAAATAACACCTTTACCTCAATAATTATTTATCCCATAGACACCATTAGTTTCCTTTATTGTGATGATCCATGTTTCAAGACATTGTTTTCCAATCCTACCAGTCTTGTATTTTCATGATATTTTAATGATGAAGTGTGGGGATAAAGGGAGTCATGGTAATTGGGACTATTTTTCTTATAATTTTTAAGGGTGGGGGTGATTATATTGGGAATTATAAAAGGTTCTGTAATTATTCATTTTACTATATTTTTCCGCTCCTGAATAAAAAAGAAAAAACAACAAAAAATATTTTAAAAATGGGTTGTGATTTTAGAAAACCAAAAATAACCATTACTAGACCTATGATTTATATAATATGTGGTTCAATGGTTGATGATAAGTTTATTCTAAAGCATAAATTTTGAAAAATAAAAAAATGAAAATGTTATTTGAAAAATAAAAACAAATTAAAAAAGTAAAAAAAATATTCTTGTGGGTGATAAAATTATTCCATATTCTTAAACATATCATAGTCTTTTCTTTGAGTTTAGTTATTAAGTGTGAGTTTCTAAATTAAAAGGGGGAATATCATTAAAATTTTATAAATAATCCAATTTACTTAAGAGATAAAACTCCTCATTAAGCCTTAGATTTTAAATAATCTAATCCTACAAACCTTAAGCCACAAAGTTATTCACACCATTATTGAAATTTCCTCATGATTTTATGCATCTTTTTTCATCACAATGTGGACAATGTAGTTTATTTACAAACTTTTGTATAAGGATCATTTTTCCATCATATGATAATAACACTACTTAAAATGTATCATGAGGGATGAGGGAAAAGAATCAAAAGTGAGGTAAATCATGAATTTTCATGTCTGATGATAATGAATTAAGGAACAAGAATGAATGAAAGTAGAAGTTCTGTTATTTTTGAAAGTTGAAAAGTAAAATGAAGGAATTGATTGATTCTTTGGAAAATGTAAAATCAAATTGTTATTTTATGTGTAATTTTTAAAATTTTATTTGATATTGATAATTATTTTATTATATTGGTTTGAAATTTCAATAATTGAAACATAGGTTCCCTTCTATTTTCAATATAGAGATATTTTGAATGGGGTAAAGAATTGTGTATATGTGGGGGAATTGATAGAGAAAACATTTTTATTATTTCACATTGAATTTAAATGTTTCAAAATCCATATTAGTGTTATTTCAATGGAATATGTCACATTTTTATGTTTTTTGTGGAAATTTGATCTTAACAGTAAAAGTGGCCTATTTTTTTCTATTTAATTGTTTTTCGTTCTTTATTTAGGCCATAAAATTTTCTAAACTAATTGAAATTTTATTATTATTGTTTTAGGATCCCAGAAATCATGTGATACATTTCCACCTAGTAACGACACAAACTTTTATTAATGAAAATTCCTCTTGATCTAATTATATATATTATTATGTAAAATGGTTATATAAAATATGAACTTCCTTGGTTTAATGTTTTTGGATTTCAAATTAAATTTATGAATTGTTATCCCTACTAATTTAGCAGTTGAACAACAATCAATTGATTAGTATAAATATAGGGATTTAACAAATAGAATTTACTCAGAAAAAGGAAGCGATGGCCTTATCCAGTGGAAATAATCCATATAAAGCCCACTTTTTGGAGTATAGAACTAAGGTGGAGTCACAGGTCTTCACTATTGACCAAGCCCAAGATGAGCTTCAACAAGTTAAGCTTGAATGGAACCATCTACGAGAGAAGTGGAAGTTGATAGAGGTTACCACCCGAGCGAAGTTATCTGAACCTTCCCAAGAGTCTATCTCCATCGCACACCTTACCCTTAGGTATTATGTGGGTGTTATAAGGGGTTATGTAACAATACCCTAGCACTATGATTATGTACATTATTTTTTTTATAAATAATATACATTCATTTTATCATTATTACTTTGTAAATGGTTTTTAAATCACAAATACTATTTTTAGGTAATTTTCAATTAAGAAACCTATTTTGATAAATTAATGGATTTTTAAATTAAATAATATTTTAATGATATGTTATTACTAATTAATTTTAATTAATTATAAATGATCGTATAAATTTTTAAGTATAAAATTGTAATATTTATTAAGGTTTTAAAATTGTTTTTGTCAAAACCCATGAATTTTCGATGAATATCATTTTTATTTTAAAAGTAAAAATTGAAATATTTAGTAAATTATTTACATAAAATTAATATTATTTTTGGAATAAGTTTGTCAAAAATTATCCAACGGTTAATTTTTCATTATTTTTCGAGACAGTCAAATTTTTAGGTAAAAATTAAATACGGTTTAATTATATAATGTGTTTTATGACATAATAATGACTCAATAGTGATGTAATAAAATACTATAAACATGTTGTTCTGTAAATATATGTACTACCATTAAAATAATGTAATTTTAGGTTTGTTTGATTTATTTTATAAATAATTAATGGACCCTCCTAGACTTATAAAATATTTTAACCTTTTAAATTTATTTCCCTGAGAATGTGACTCACAACCACATATGAAATCCTAATATTTTATGAGGTTCTGACATTGTACTGATAAAATAGTTTTTTCCAATACCCTTTGGAAAAAACCATGGGCAAAAATGATGGGATGGTTTCTGGTTTTTATTAGTTTAATATGTAGGGTCCAAAAAATAAATAATAAAAAATTCACTCTATTTTCCTATATAAACCCACCAAAAATCCCACTTCCTATTCACTAAAAGCCTTTTGATCTAGAAAAAACTATTCCCTCCTCTCTCTAGAATCCTCCCAAGGCACCCAAATCTCCCAATAATCCTCTATCAAGCCTCTCCCAAGCCTTTTGGATCACACTTCCATGTAAGAGATTCTCACTTTCCTTATTTATGTCCATGTTTCCTTATATTGTTATGACCTGTTATTTTAAAATAAAAAAGTTGGGGTATGATTTATCACTTCCCATATACTTCCATACTTATTTTTTAATGATGATAGACCCCTTTTTCTTTCATTAATTCCTCCCAAGTACACCTGTTACCGTGCCGACATTCCGTAAGGGATTTCTTCCTTTCTCATTTTGTCCAAATTTCATTATGTTGTTATTCTATTTTATATTCAACTAAAAATGTTAGGGTATGATTTATCACCTCCCACATACTTCCCTTTTTATTTTTGAAAGATTATATACCCTATTCTCTCTCATTAATTCCTCCCATTTACACCCGTTACCATGCCGAAATTCGGTAAAGAATTTCTCTCTCCTCATTTACATCCAGGCGATTATTTTGTATTATGAATCTAAATTCCATTTCATATGTTGGGACATGTATATATATGAACCTTTTACTGTCCATTTTGTGTACATATTATGAGACACCCCTTTCTCTAAATTTTTTTTATGAATTCTTATGTCACACTATTATGCTGTCGAAATTGCACCACAATTTTCCAAGAAAAGTCATTGTGTAGTGAATACCATGAACATTTCTCTATAAAGTGTATTCAAATTTATGCACATTTTCAAATTGATTATATAGTTCCATGTACGAATTCCACATTCATTTATCATGGAATAAATGATGATGTTTAATTAATCCTTGTTATATGATCCATGTGACACACTTATGCATGAAATGAAATGATTAAGAAGAGTGTGCCCTGATGGAACTCCAATGAATTGGGTAAAGATTAGTATCATGATACATCAAGTGGAATGAGGCTTTACTCATTCTAATTCAAGTTCAGTGGGGGTTTACTCACGTTCCATGTTCAACGAGCCTTGGATCATGCTAATACAATGTTATGTGTTATTGCCACATTTCCATGTTATGATAATCATGATATATCATGACTTTATGTTCATATTTCTATTATGCTCCATTGATAAACATATTGGCTAAAATGTATTGTATGCTTCATGTTATTCCTTTTTTACACCCTTACTAGTCATTATAGCTCACACTTTTCTTATGCATGTCCTTAGGTTATCCCATGCAATATTAAGTATGAAAAAATGTAGTGGTCATATAAAGGATGTTTTCAATCAAGATGTTGTGTTTCATGTTTTAATTCATTATTTAATGTTCTTAATTTCCCAAGACACTAGACCTATCGATACATAGTGTTTTCATAAGTTCAATTCTATGTAATAAATCATGTTTATGTGTGAAATAATGATCAGGGGTGTTATAAAACTTATGGACCACGAGCTCAATACATCAATTTGAGGCCCAAAATTAGATCACAAAACATATCATAGAAAACAGTTCACATACCTAGAATATTTTAAATATGAGATTATATCTCGATTTTGAACAAAAAAATGAAGCTAAAATTCGACATGGAGCTGGATAAAAAATTTATTTACAACATTCATGCAAGATTCAGTGCCTGAATCAGTTTTTTTGTAATCCCATTAATTTATGGGGAACTAGAGACATTAAATTTGGAGAGACTTTTTAGGAAGATTAAATTTTTATAGTGAAATGGTCATAACTCTCACTACATATTTTCAAATTTACTTCACTTTTTAGGGGGTATTCATAAAACAATTGGGAACATCTTTCACTAAGGGATAGGTGTGTTAATATGTAATGTTAGGGATTTTCCAAGTATTATTTCTAAATATTATATTATTTAATTTCATGAGAAGGCATTTAGAGGGTGTGTGATTCCAAGACCTGGTGTTTCCGAAATAAATGTTTTAATAATATTAAAATATTTAATAGCATGTTTGAAATGTTTTCCTTAAAAAGTGTAGTAATTTATGAATGGGTAATTAGATCAGAAATATAAGGGAACCATTGCATTCAGAGTGGCAGTTATACCTAAGGCGGGGCTTAACATCTCCAAGTGTGTGTTGGCTATGGAAAGTAGTTTCAAGGATTTTTACAAAATAAAATAAATTGAGTATTTACATTATTTTACCATTTTGTGGATGCATTGACCCAAAAATGCTTCTTTTTTTGAAATTATTTGTTAGGAAGGGATCCAGGGTTAGGATCATAACCCTAGAAGTTACCCGAAGGGTCTCAAGAGAACCCTGAATATCCCACTAAAGAAAATGGTGATAGAATCGCAGATCGATGATCAAAGAACACTATTCTTGATGGATCTCACCATCTATGGTGATGTAATGGCCAATTTTCATCATAAGGTGATCCATATCAATGTTAAGATACATTATTTTTCTTTATTTTCCATGTTCTTAGATTCAATTATGATCATGGACCAACCAACGAACAGGTCGATCCATGGGTCAATGATTATTCCATGAAGATCCTTAATTGTGGTATTTATGTGGTAGATTATTTTTTGATTATTGATCATTCTTACAGGAATATATTGAGGCCAGAATAAATGATGTATGAGGTTTATTCCTCAGATTATTTCTTTGTGCTTTTCTCCCCCAGGTGTTTTACACGTTGTTCATTCATCAGTGGATTATGAACGACAGATCTTTGCACCTTCATTTCTTGGATAAAAGATCCTAATGTGACGATTGAAGACCCGAAAGACCTAACATAGGTGCAAAAATGACGACGGTGGAGGAATCGAAGGGATTCAAGATATATCTTTCTCTAGTGGTTTTTATCTGATGGAATTAAAGTGGTTTTTGGAGCTGATCGAAGGCCCAAAACACCTTGATTCATTGTTAGGGTACTGAGATGACCCTATATCTGGAATTTTGAGATGAACGAATTATAGAAATGGGATTTGGGAGATCAACAAAGGAACATAGTGGGAAGACGGAAGATTTAGGAAAATCATGTAGAACACATCATGTAATCCATATTACATGGCATGTGGACCGCACTGAGAAACATTTAGGGTTTTTGGAGAGAGTGAAATGACATACAGTGTGTGACCCTATCACATGAAATTTAAGAACTTCTCAAAGACTTGGCATGTATCTAGGGAGATACACAGACATGTGATGGAGTACACATATTGGCAACACGGCTTGTACCCCACCACCCGTCCTGTCCAGAACTATATAATTGGACTATCCTATGTACTGTTACATGGGAAAAGACACACGGGGTGGCACCGCATACTGGAATATGGTTGGAGTACACTGGTGTAAATTCGATGGAAGGACACGGTGTGTGACATCGTCTATACATCGTGTACCCATATTCTAGAGGACATGTTCTAATAAAATGGAACATTGTACATGAGTATTATCTAGGGTCAAGGAACACTGTGTGTGAACCTACTATATGTCTTTCATACCTTTACACAAGGCTTTAATAACATTTATACCACACCTTAGATAAGTTTAATTAGGGTCTGTACCCTTGATCGTTTCCCTAAAGGATGGTGTGTATCATTTCCTACTCACATGAGTATAATTCCATCATTAGTAAATATTGGATGGAGTTATTGGATTCCCCCACACACCGAGAGGCCTAGAGATGGATCCTATATTTAGTTTTCGTTCCATTGGTTATGTCCTTTGTATTGACATGACCATCTTCAACATGATTCGATTATCTTCTTGGAAGGTTAATCTAGATGGAGTTGTTGGTATAACCCCATTGACCTTGATATGATCCTAATATTTTTTATTATATCTATATCTTTATATATATCTATGTATTTATCTCATGATGGTTCCCAATGAATAGTACTTCTTGGATGGATTCCATCAGCATTATCAGAATAGAGAGTGTGTTCTCCCGGATGAGGGCTCCGTGGAATCCTTCAAGCTAGTTCCATAGTGTTGGTATGCAATAGTTTAGACTTACTGCTAAAATGTGTGTCTTATATATTTGTGTTATATGTGTTGTATAAATATACTATCTAGATATGCTTATACCTTTCCGTTGTGTATTTCGTTGTGGTTTCGGGGTGTCCTATTGTGTATTTTTATACTCACCCCTAAACGGGCTTTTCCCACACGTATCATGTCTTGTGCAGGCAAGAGACCATTTGAAAGAGTCCTAGGAAAACCAGGACCAGAAGTTGCTTTGTGAGATTAGGCTGGAAGAGGTGTTCATACAACTACATACAGAAGTCCCATGACATCTTATTATTGGTTGGACGTGTGGTTACATACATTTTTTTGTGGGAATATCTTATAGGTTTTTTAAAATTATTTCCATTTACTTTCCAATCATACTATGTTTGTTGGGATATGGTTGTATTCAAGAATTTTTGTTATTAGTGGTTTTTAAATTTCACAATTTTGTGATCTTGGAGAAGTGTGAGTGCGTACAAGAACACAGTTAATTACTCCCATGTTTGTTATATTCCTACTCAGTGATAGTCACCAGCCCTTGTCCTATTGGTGGCAGGTTTGGGGAGTCGCAACACGGTACCCAATAGGATGGGTCATGACAGAGTGGTATCAGAGGTGGTTGATTCTACATTAGGACTGAGAGTTTGTGATATTGGTTTGGAGAAACAGTGTTAAGTGTATTGAGTTCGTCTTTCAGGCCTAGTAATCCAATGTTGGTGTGGGTGGATGATATATCCCTACAATAGGACTCTAATAACCAACTTTTCAACTCTTTACATGAGAACATTTGTTTCATGGGAAATAATGGCACATGAATCATAAAGTAATGGGATATAGTTCTATTTACTTCTTGATTCAGCTATCCAGATATACTCATTGTCCATGGTACATCATTTTTTTCTTACATGATTAACCTGAGATGTATTGTAGCTAGGATTTTGTAGCTTGATCATGAGGATGAACCCCTTGCTGGGGAGGATTCGATATACATAGAATTTCACTAAATTTTAGCTCCAGGTGGTGCCCCGGCCATACCCACACCTGTGGAGAAACACATTGTTCCCATAGTACCATCAGATGAGGAGTGTAGTTTGAGAATGCTTCACAAGTTTCAGAGATAATGACCCCACATGAAACAAGGTGAGCCTGACCCTCAGGCAGCTGAGGACTATCTTGAGGCGGTGACCCATGTTTTCTGTCTATCTTGGATACCAGCAGATCAGATGGTAGTCCTAGAGGTGAGCCTTCTACATGGCATGGAAGGGAGATGGTGGAGTTTGGGTATCCATACTAACAATGAGTAGACTTGTTCATGAGAAAAGTTTGATTGTATCTTCCAAGAGAATTTATCAACAGTTATTTTGAGAGTTATGAATATACATGATCTTTTTTATCTCCAGAAGTGTAGAATAATAGTGTTTGATTATTCATCGAGGTTCACCAAAAATTCTAGGTACTAGATGGATACAGTTAGAGATTAGTACTTCAGGTCTTAGACAATCATTCTAGGTCTGTGTAGAAACATTATAGTAAGCGGTATCACTCTATACATTCAAAAGTATGTTGGGGTATTTGAGAGACCATTGGTAGTCAAATTCTTCTTTGATGAGGATATATAGCTGATGATATTCAGCAGTGGATAAGAAGGTTAAGAGACCTCAGTAGCAGGGAGATAACATCAGTATCATGGATCCTTACATGGGATATGTTATAGGAGGATTTACCATGGTAGGGGATCTATAATTTAGGGATCATAGTGTGGGTCCAGTCAACCTAGGGAGAGGCGGTGCTATTAATGTGATTAAAAGGGACATCTCTCTCAAAATTTTCCCAATTGATGTAATCCTGACTGAGAGACAATGGATAAAACACTGAGGTAGATACAACGACAACAATAGGCAGATTAATAGGGAAGAAGACATAGAAGAGTAGCTAGGAGAATAGCTGGAGGTGGACAATATTTCGACTTGAATCCACCACCACCCCCAAGAGATTCACAGAAGGCTCAGGGAGCAGGATGATAGAGGCGAGGACAGTGACTTGTAGTCAAGGCATATGACCTATGGGCTCCAGGAATGATTCTATGTATGATATGTGTCTTTTACAATTTAGCTATAGTATTGATAGACATAGGTTCTAGTCATTTCTTACTTTTCTCATGTCTTGTTCGAGACCTATACTTCTAGTTGAATCGTTGACTCGACCCTTGTTCTTAGAGACACCTACTGGATAAGACTTAGTGATCACACATCTATGCCAATAGTGTGGAATGACCCTTGGAAGCAAGAGTTTTGGTTGGAACCTCTTGGTGGTATCATTGAATCCTTATGATGTCATTATAGGTATGGATTGGTTATCCAATGTCAATTCCCAAATTTACTATTTTAGGAAAATTATACGATGTGTCTGCAGTGATGGAACACGGTTTTACTTTTTCAGTGAAAAGAAATTCCATCAAGAATGGGATCGACTCATGCATAAGAAGGTGGAGCCTATTACTCATTAGTTGGCTAGCCTTACCCTTGGTGAAGTTGATGTTATGACTTTCTTGTTCCCATCAGTAGTGACATAGTACGAGGATGTCCTTCCTCAATATGTTCCAAGATTACCTCCTCATAGGGGAGATATACATCTACATTGATTTACACCCTAGGAAAGAACCAGTATCTATACCATCATATCATATAGATCACGTAGAGAATCACGAGCTAAGGGTTCAGTTGTAGGAATTGCAGAAAATGGTCTTCATGAGACCTAGTGTTCCACTATGGGCATCCCTAGTTTTACTTTTCAAAAAGGAATATGGGAAATTGAGGTTTTGTGACTACCAATGCTTCAACCAAGTGACTGTGAAAAAAATAATACACTATTGAGGATTGATGACCTCTTTGGTTAGTTGAGAGTGGCACGATGGTTCTTGAATGTTGACCTCAAATTAGGATATCACTAGTTGTGAGTACGGGATGATGATATACCGATGAAGACATTATTATTATGTTACAGTCACTATGAGTACTTGGTGATTCACTTTGGAATTATAAACACCCCCACAGTGTTCACTATAGTCATGAACCATATCTTTCATCCTTACATTGACTGGTTCGTGGTAGTCTTCATCGATTGTATCATTGTGTACTCAAAATATGAGGAGTATCACACGATTCAATTAAGAATTGTTCTAGATATACTATGAGAACACCAAATTTATGGGAAACCCTTGATGTTCTAGTATTATATTCAGGTGGTCCACATTCTATAATATGTTATCTCACTAGATGAATTGGTAGTGGACCCAGCCAAGGGTGAGGCAATGACTCGAAATAGACAGCATTTCATGATAGCTTTGACTCGAAAGAGGAAGCCTTTCCTATTGACTGGGATGTTCCAAAAAACTTTTCAACAGTTGAGGAACACTTTGTAGAGCACTCTAATATTGGCATGACTAGAGGAGGGTATCATGTATTTAGTGTTCTTAAATACATCAGGGACTAAGATTGATTTTATCCTGATGCAGAGGCAAGTAGTGATTTCCTATGGTTTCATCAAATTGTGACCACATGAGAATAACTACGTGAACCCTGATCTTGAGATAGAATTGGTATTATTTTCATTAAAGATTTATTGACACTACCTAATTGAAGAGTAGATTGGATTCTACTCTGATCATAAGAGTCTCAAGTATATATTCTCTCATAAGAATTTTAACTTGAGAAAGAGGTGTTGTGTAGAGTTGCTCTAGGATTATTAACATCATATCTTATATACTATTGGGACGGGGAATGTGGTGAGAGTCACTCTCAGTAAGTGGTCAAGTCTTTGTTTGTTAAATGTGGAATCAGATAGTTTGGTCTAGTTTCTTTTATACATTGGGGATGGAGATAGAGAAGGTTACCTACAGTTGATAGTTTTTACCCCTCCACTCATACAATGAGGCAAGGATGCACATCATGGGGATACTGACTGTGAGACCCTATGTGCTGTGATGTGAAATAGGCATTTTTCTGATGTATATTCAATAGGTGGGGAGCATGTCGTCCTTTTCAGAGGACATAAAGTTGTTCTAGTGGTGTTATGGGATGAGTTTATGGGGGAGTTTCATACATCCCCATTTTTGGTACGTTTAGGTGTGTAGAAAATATAATAGGACCTCCAAAATTATTTTTCGTGGCTTGGAATGAAGAAAGAAGTGGGTTTTTTTTTCTCGGTGAACTTCCTTTCAACAAGTGAAGGAAGAGCACCATGTTCTAGTTGGTTTAGCTCAAACCCTTAAGGTGATATAATGGAAGTGGGATGGGATATAGATGGACTTAATGATGGGCTTACCAAGTATGTCCAGGTGACATGATGGAATCTGGGTGATCATTGACCGACTCATCACATCATCCCACTTCCTAGATATATGGGAGTAGTATTTAGTAGAGTGTTTGAGATGCCTCTATATTCAAGATATAGTTCTACTCCATAGAGTTACATAAATGATTGTTTGATATTGTGATGCTCATTTTACATCTTGGTTGTGAAATGGATTATAGGGACATTTCAGACTCATTTATGCTTGAGAATAGAGTTTCACCAACTTATGGACGACCAAATAGAGAGGACCAATCATGTTTTGGAGGATATGCAATGGGAATGCATGTTGTATTTTGGTCGTAGTTTGGAGGATCACCTACAACTAGTGTATTTCTTGTAAAAAAACATCTACCATTCCCCCATTGGTATGGTTCCATTCATGGAGATGTATGGGAAACCTAGTAGGTCACCACTTTGTTGAGATGACCAAGGAGATTCAAAAATTATGAGCCTATAGTTTTTTTCAGCTACTAAATAGATGGAGTGAATCATCTAGGAGTTGATGAAGACTGCCCAAATCTGTCATATTTATTATTCTAACTAGAGGAATAGTCCTTTTGAGTTTGATAAAAGAGAAAATGTATTCTTATAGGTTTCACCTTGATTAGGATTGTGGAGATCTGGACGGGGTGACAAGTTATCTCTGAGGTTTATTATCCCTTTTCAGATACTGTGTTGAGATGGCAAGGTGACATGCCTCTTACCTGTACCTTCATTGTTAAATCATGTACACGATGTTTTCTAAATGTCACAGATGAGGAGGTGCATGCATGACCCACCGCATGTCATCGACTGAGGTGATATGGACATCAAGGATAGAGAGACTTTTTCTGAGTACTTAGTGTAGATCATAGATTAGTCGGATAGGATTCATTGTGGGTGATCGATTCCTTTGGTGTATGTCTGGGGGAATCATGGGAATCTCTTGGAGAGACATGGGACAGGGAATCATATATTCATTCACAGTAACAAAATCATCTTGAGTCGAACTTGTTTGGTATTTTAATGGACATAAAGCCCTAAGGTGGAGAGAATTTAATGTTTATAATTTTCCGTGTAATATTTTTAAATATTATATAGATTAATTTCAAGACTAGGAACTGAGATTCCATGTGATTCCAAGACCCATTGTATTTGGAATAAATTTATGATTAAGATTAAAATATTAAAAAGAACCCATGCATAGGTTGTTGGAAAAAGTGGAATACAATCTAAACGGGTGCCCAGATCAGAAATTCAACTGCACAACTACGTTCATAGAATTGAATTTACCCTAGTAATGGCCTAACATTTTCCAGTGCGGGTCGGTTGTGAAATGTATATTCAAGTGTTTTTAATGAATAAAATTAATTGAAGATTTATTTTAGTTTACCGTTTCATCAATGAAGCAATGAAACAATGCTTTTTTATGAGGCTTTAGGTTGGGATACATGGATTGGCTCATAACCCGAGTAATTCCTCAAAGGGTCTTGAGCGAACACTGAAGAAACCTCTCATGTGATTGTCGACAGAATCACAGATCGATGATCGACGAACACCATTCTTGAGGGATCTCAACAGCGATGGTGATGCAACGACTGATCGTATTCAGGGAGTGATCCAAACAAAAGGTAGGATGGATTATTTAGATTTACTTTCCATGTTCTTTGATTCAATGAAGAACATGGACCAACAAAAGAATAGGTTAATCCGTGGTAGAATTATTCTTGTGGTATGAGAATTTATTGAAGGATTTGTGAGGTTCATTATTATTTCATTATTGATCATTCATAAAGGACTAGGTGAAGGCCAGAATGAACAACAAACAAGTATTGGTCCTTGGATTTATTCTTTATTCTTTTCTCCCCCATGTGTTCTATGTGTTCTTCATTTCTTCATTGATTTATCAATGATTGATCGTTTCACCTTCATTTCATGGTACAATGATCTAAAATTGAAGGTACAAGATTATGACTACCTATAAGGGGTGAAATGGTGATTGTGATGGCCGAATCGATGTGATTCAAGAGGTATGATTCTTCCAAAAAAATTTATCAGATGGATTTAATGTAGTTTTCCAATAATATAGGAGGAACAAAACACCTTGATTCAGTGTTAGGCTGATTATGTAACCCAAGATATAGACTTTTGAGATGAATATATAATTTAAATGGAATCTGATAGATAAACCGAAGCTCTTGGAGGAAGTACAGATAATTTTGAAAATTGCAAAGAACATAGCATGTAATTCAGATTACATGGCTTGTGGACCCCACTGAGCAGTGAGTAGGGTTTCAGGAGAGAGTTAAATGACACATTGTATGTTAACCTGTCAAACGTTGTGTATGAATTTCCCAGAAACACAATTTATCTTAGGAGATACACAGACATGGGGTGGAGTACATGGGTTGCTTACATGACGTGTACCCCACCACACAAAATTTCCTAGACCTAGTACAGAGACTACCCCATGTACTGGTACACGAGTAGAAACACAAGGGTTGACACCATGTACTGGAACACGGTCAGAGTACATAGGTGGACCACAGATTTAAGGACACATCATGTTAATCCATCTATATTTCGTGTGCCCATATTCTACATAGAATGATCTAATGGCATGGTCCGTTGTACATGGGTAGTACCCAGGGTCAAGGAACACGACATGTGAACCTACTAGATGCCGTATATACCTTTCCACATTGCTTGAATCTCTTGTCCACGATACCTTGGACTATTTTTGTTAGGGTTCATACCCTTGATCATTTCCCTGGAGGTTGGTGCATATAATTTCTTACTCATAGAAGAATGATCCCTTTAGTAGGTCTTCCAAGATATAGTTGTTGGAATACCCCCCCTCTGAGAGCCTAAGAGAAGGATCCCTTATTCATTATGCATTACCTAGGTAGAGTTCTTGGTATTGACATGTCTGAATTCACCAGGAATCAATCCTATACTTAGCAGTTTAATCCTGGTTGAGTTGTTGGAATCACCCCATGGCCCCTGGATATGATCCTCATATGTTCTATCATATCTCTCTCTTTATATCTATCAGTTTATCTATCTCAAGATTATTATCGATGAAAAATACTTCTCGGACGGATGTCATCAGTGCTATTAGACAGAAGAGTTTTTTATCCTAGATGACTGCTGTGTGGAAACCTTCGAGCCGGATCCCTAGTGTTAGTATGCGGTATTTGTGACTTACCTCTAGAATAATTGTCTTGGATTGAGTATATTTGTATATTTTTGTTATATGAGATATAAACATATATTGGGTAGAGATGACTATAACATTATTTTTTATTTCTTTGTGGCATCGGGGTGTCCTACTAAGTATTTTTATACTCACCCTTTCACAGGATTTTTGTGCACGTGTCATATCTTTTGCAGACAAGGGACCATTTGACGGAGTCCTAGGTGGACCTAGAACAGACAATACTTTTTGGTATCAAGTAGGAATAGGTGCTCCTACATCTACAGACTACAGTCCCAGTACCACTTCTTATAGGTTGGACTTGTGGTTACAAACTTCTTTTTGGTGGGATTGTATTCTGTCCCAGTTTAATGTTCTGAACTTTACATTCCTGTTTTACTAGGTTGGTTGGGATATTGTTGTATGCATGGATTTTTGTTCTTATTGGTTTTTAAATTTCATCATTTTGTGAAATTGGAGATGTATGTGTGTCTACAAGTACATACTAAATTCCTACAATGATAGTGTTATGCCTACTCGGTGCTAGTAACCATCCCTAGGCTTATTGGTGGTGGACTTGGGGAGTCACAGAATAGTCCCCAATGGGGCGGGTCCTGAAAAAATAGGCCATTTAATGGGTCTAACACGTAGAAACATTCAAAATAAAATTATATAATACAAAAGGAGGTCATTTCCTCATTCCCAATTGATTCCAACCCATTCCATCCCATCCTGGTCACCAAGAAGAGGAGGATAAGGGCCATGTTGATTATTTTGGATTTCTTTCCTTTATTTTTATCTTATTTTTTCCCTTATAACACATATTAATATTTCTAAATCAAGTGTTTCCATATTATTCTATCTCTAATTTTCCTCCATACCTAATCTAATTACTCCCTTTAATTCTCAATCCAATTTGTCCTCTTACACTAAAAAATGAAGGGCTAACCCGAGGCTCGGCCCAGTAGAGGTATGTTGTCACACCCTGACCATTTGATTTATTTTTATTTTTTTTCTTGTCTCCAGGTCATCGTGCCATGTTCTGGGATGGGTCTCAGTTTTCAATTTTTTTTATTTATAATTTTTAGTTGGTTTTGGACCCATGCGCCATCACCACACGGTGGGCGGTAGCCGCACGGTCAGCCCGGGTGCCCGCACAAACATTAAAAGTTTATAATAAACAATGTTTTATATAAATAAAGTGGGTTAAATGATTAAAATTTAATAATAATAATGTTATTATTTAGTTAATAATATTAATACTACTAAGGTGTTATTATTTTTATTATATTTATTGTTATTAATTTTAATTATTATCATTTTTTTATTATTATCATTTTATATATTTTCATTGGATTTATTATTATTATTTTTATTATTGTAATAATATTGTTAATAAAATAATGAATGATACCCCAAACCCTATTCTACCCGGCGCTCCCCCCCCATTTCCCTTCCCCATACCTGACCTCACTTGCTCTGGCCATTGACGCACCAGGAACCCCCCTACTCTCTCTTGAGACTCGCTCCGGTGAACTAGATCTACCTAGCTTTGGTATATTTATTTATTTATTTATTTATTCCCTTTTTCATTTCATCTCATATCTCGTGTTGTTATTTAATTTGGCTAAATATTAATACCATTGTGGGCTGTGTGTTGTGTGTTTTTATTCTTCTTCAGTGTGCGCAATTAGTTCGTGAGGGATTGTTCTCCCTTTCATAAGAGTTTTGATATGTCCGTGATTTGTTTGAGGTTGTCATTTCTGACTTCTTTCCTCTCCCTCACGACTCATGACACTTGAGTATTTTAAATAATTTTTTAAATTTCTTTTGCATCTCCATCGGTATAGTACCTATTTTGTTGAAATGTTTTCATATCAGTTAAAATTGATTAAAAAAATTTAGAATAAGTGTTTGATTGTGTGTAGGTGATTTTATATATAAATAATATTTGATGAACCTTTTTACCTATTCAACTATTTTATCATTTTCTATAATTAAATTCTTGGGTGCGAACTCACCTTTCAAGTAGTTTTAATATTTAGTAACTTATTTTTGTAGCACGTCATGTGACATGAGGTACGTTCTTCGATAAAAACCTAAAGTGTGTCACTTTCTCGTGTTTTATGAAAATTTTAATTAATGTATTTAACTAGTCAAGGACTACAATCTATGTTTTGGTTTGGTGTCGATGTGCAATTAGTCACAAAAGATTATTTGAGTTTGTTTTGTGTTTTAAGACATGTTCTGCTTCTTAAAATTGCTCTATAATTTTCCACAGTGATTTTTTTAATAGTGAAAATAATTTTTTTTATTATGAAATAGTATTTTTGGTTGTGTATGTGGTGCGAGTTAGTTTTTGGAAAGAAGCGAAGTAGTTTTTTTTCAATATTTACGGTATGCATTTGATTTTGAAATGGAATTCACATGTGAACTTGGTGAGATCGTGATGTAATACCTTGTTTGGACCGTTTGAAATGTTTTACTAAATGATAAAATGATTTTGTAAAGGATGTTTGAAATACTATTCATGGGTGAAAACTATTATGGTGTGCACATGGATTTTTTTTAAAAGTGAATGGTAATTTTTTGAAAATGATTCTTGCATTATAAATGACTTTGTGTTCATTCTCAGATTTTTAAAAAGGATTAAACAAGTGTTTTTGAGCATCTTCCCATTTCGAAACTCTATTATTTGGTAGAATGATTCAAATGGTTTTAATGACTATGTGATGTGTATACCCGGTTGACAAATTTGAACATTTTATGAAGTGGTTAAAATATTAAATGGTATGGTGGCCTGGTTGGAACCTTTGATGATATGATGTATATATATTTTAGGGGTACCTCTATCGGGGGATATCCCTTATCATATATCGTATAGAGTGTCCGCTTTTGTGGTAGGAAAGTGCGGTGAGATATTTCACATGTGCAAGGGCCTCCTACTTACATAGTATTATTACAACCACATGGGTTCCTGGGCATATTTCAAATGATCGAGAGATAGTTTCTAATCAACCTCAATTAGATGGGTTTGTACCCCTTGGATTTATTGTTAGGAATAGTTGGATTTTTCACTAGATTGGTTAATTATAGGGTTTTTAGATTGTTATAGACTTAAGAGATTCACCATATTCTAGTAGGTGGTTATGAAACCAAGTACGTCCAGGAATCTTCTAGTGATTTTAGGATCACCAATGGCTATTAATCATATTTATTATTTACATTCTATTGTACTTGATTTTTTTCCTGCTTATTTATTATATTCTTTTTAGCACTACCCTGGTTTTTATATTTTTGTAATTTGGTTATATAATATCATCTCGTTTTTTGGAAATGTTATGTATTGTGTTATGGATTTTAAAATGGGAAAGTATTGTTTCTTATTTTATAATGTGATAAAACTAATTTTATATTTTTATTTCAAACTTCTGTAGGTTGATTGTTTCGGGAAAGGAGATGTTGGATTCTGTGGTTTATCTTGGCAACCCTACTGAGCATTTTAAATTCTCACGCATATCCTTATCATTTTAGTTACAGGTTTATTTCACTCAGGTTTTCTTGGATGAGTTTCTAATTATTGGAACAAGGTCGGCCTTTGGTTGGGTGGTGACCTAGAAGGTCATGTGGAGGTATGTTTAGATGTTCTGTTTATTTTCATTTCCGATACTAGAGCTCAGTTTTATTGTTTTTTATTGTTTTTTATTTATTTATCTTCATGGTCCAAATCATTCGTAGTGATTAAATTTTGATGCATGACACTAGTTTCCAGCACGTCGGGATCAGGAACACCCTTCTTACCATTCCACAGACCGGATCGAGTGACCAGTTTAAGGTCGACTCAGGTTGGTTCATGAAAAAATTGTATCAGAAGTAGGTTCTTGTTATTTGGGTTGTTCGGTAGAGGGATATTAGGACTATTGATATTCAAGAGGTATGTACAATAAGGACATCATGAACCCTCGACTATTATGAACCTCGAGTTTCCAGGGGTAGTTTGGGAATTGAGTCCTTGTCTCATTCTGGTTTGTTTTAGATTGAGGGATGTCAATGGTGGCATGCCAATGTTACATCATGATTTCACATAGAGTAATGACCCATGTGGAGTCCGAGTACACCGTTTAAGTTCCTCCTAGGTGTTGACACTTAATTGGGGCATGTCCCGCTACCATGTCACTTGGTTAAGCACGACTACTAGTCCCCCACTCTGGTAGTTTGATGCAAGTTGAGTGTCGTCTTGGTTTTAGTTAGTGTATGTGAAATTTTAAAAATGAAAAGGTGGTTTTGAAAATAGAATTATTTCTTTGAAATGGATTTAAATTCATGAAAGGTGTTTTAAAACTAAAACCTCGCCGTCTAAAAATATTATGTTTTCTTGGAATTGGTAGAGAAATGGTTTGGGTGAAATATCAGGTACTTTTTATGGATGTTCGCACATGTGAGGCAATGCATGTGAAGTGTGTGTTGGTGAGTATGGATGAAAACATTTAAAGACATGTGCAATGGTTCATGGGATTACTAGGGTTTGTACTTGAAATTAAAGGCTTGCCCTTGTTTTTCAAAAGTGATTTAAAAGAGACCTGATTTTGGAAATTGACTGTGGTTTGAAAAGTGGGTTTGGTATTTGGATAGTGGCCTTGAAAGAGGGAGGTTATGAAATCTAAAATGAAAAATGGAATTTTGGAAAAGAAATTTTGGTTGTGTTTGTATTTGTTTGGTTTTTTGAGCTGGTTGTTATTCGGTGGAGGTGATTTCAATGACATTGCTTCGGCTTTATATTGGTTTTGGCTATGTGTTTTAAATGTTGTTCAGAAAATGCCGACCAAAACGGTCCCCAAAGTATCCGATAACTCATGCCTAGTTTTCAGCTCTTCTCGGACATTGCCTATCCATCATGGTGATCAGGGTCAATTAGCGGTAGCAGAGTGGCTTGAATAGGTCGAGAGAATCTTCAAGGTATTGAGAACTCCTAAAGCGGTCAGAGTGCGTGCCGTTTTGGGTTTGTTTTGAGGTCGAGCTCTGGACGAATGTCAGTTATTTTCTCCACCCTTACTGTTATTTGTGATTATGTGGGATATATTTAAATATGTATTCTTTCTACAGTTTATACCTAAAGAGTTGAAGATTAAGGAAATAGAAGAGCTCATGCGTTTTCAACAAAACCCATGGACGGTGAAGAAATATGTTTCCAATTTGAAGGAAATTGTGTCATTTTCTCTGGAGTTAGCGTCACAGGATTTGATGAATACTTCTCTTTTAATCAGGGGTCTTCGGTAAGAGATCAGGGAGTGGGTCCTCCCTTCTAGGGACCATCGTTTTGAGAAGCTAGTGGATGAGTCGTTCTTAGGTGAGTTGCTCTTTGGAGTGCAGATGGTTGGGAATCAACTGTATCCATTTTCTTGTGAAGGTCCCTCATCTGGAGAGGAGAGTGTGCCATATAGATCTATTTCTAAATAGTCAACTATTGTGGTTCTGGATTCTAGTTCATCACACAATTCAGTGGTGTGCCACCAGTGTGGTCAGTTCGGGCACATGAAGCCGTCATGTTGCACCCCTCAGAAGACGTGTCATTGTTGCGGTTGTCTGGTTCACATGGAGAAGTTTTGCAGGAGCTGTCTTTTGAAGAAGACGAAGTGACCAGATGAATTCCAACTCCTGACTGTGATGAAGGAGATACTTTAACCATCAATGCCCAAACTATAGGTCTTGCGGTGAAGATCGAGTGCATTCAGGAGTTGCCGGGGGTGTGAATCCTCAGTTCAGGTTTTATGTTTCGTGTTGGTAGTGGAACATTTAATGTCTTTTTTGTTCTTGTTTTTCTGCTATAAAATTTTTGACGTCGTCGTAAGTTCATTGTTTCATCATGGAGTTATGATGGACATGTTCTATTTTAATCCAAACAAATTTGTTTGTCTGATTTGGGTTTTTTGAATTGTGCGTTTTTCTTAAGAGTGTTTTTGACCCTTGTATGAGTTGATCTTGGTTTAGTGGTGTTTGTTTGGAGATGTAAGTGCCTTGCAGAGGAGTCAAGGATTGAAGTTATGCTCAGGTTTACTGCTTGGATCATGTTTTTCTCGGAGGTTTTTCTCTAGTGTTTGGGGTTCTTGGTCTGGGTCAAGATTTCCATGTTTCAGTGGAGGCATTGTTTCGCTCATGCTATAGAAGTTAGTCTGGGTTAAGAGTTTCAAGTTTCGGGGTGGTGTGTTTTGGTGTCAATTTCCATCTCTAGTTGATTTCTTTTGGTGTTGAGAACCCTCTTATGTTCTCTCGTTCTCTTTTATTGTGGTTTCTTTCAGTTTCAATCAGGAGTTGATTCTTGTTTTTCTATTGTTCGACCGAGGGACTTTCTAGGGGAAAAAAGTGCATGTGGTGGGGAGAATTGTCACACTCCTACGTTTTGATTTATTTTTATTTTTTTATTTCAAGGTTTCATGTCCTCGCACCAAGGTCCTTGATGGGTCCCAATTTTAAATTTTTGTCATTTTACTTTTTAGTAGGTTTTTGACCTGTGTGCGGTCACTGTATGGTGGGTAGTAGCCGTGCAGTCAGCCTGGGTGCCTCCGCAAATGTCTAATGTTTATAATAAATAATGTTTTATGTAAACAAAGTTGGTTAAATGTTTAAATGGTAATAATAATAATGTTATTATTTAATTAATAATATTAATATTACTATGGTGTTATTATTGTTATTATTTTTATTATTAATAATTTTATTATTATCATTATTATCATTATTATTGTTTTTATTATCATTTTTACTATTATGTTTGGTTTTGTTGTTATTATTATTATTGTAATAATAATATTATTAAAAGAACATAAAAACCATAAACCTAGTTCTACCCTCCCCCAATTCCACCCTTACCTGCGTGAGCTATCTCCCCATTTTCCCCCTCCGCACTCTCCCTCCTTTTCCTGACCTTCACCCTGCTTCCCCCTGGTTCCCCTTGGCCTTCAAACAGCTCGTCGTGCCAGCCTCTCCGCGCTCGCCCAACATCCCCGCCCTCGCCGAGCAGCTTCGCCCCATCCATCTCCCTCACCCCTAAGACGCCTCTAGGACTTAACCTCCGCCTCGCCCTTTGGCCCTCGGCTGGACCGTGCCCATGCCCTCCTTTTGCACATATAGACTACTGACCAGCCCCAATGACCATTAAATTTGCCCCATTACAGCCCTATGTGCACGACCGCTCTGGCAGGAGGCCCTCTCCTGCTCCGGCACCTGACTCCCGACTGCCACATCGCCCCTCACTGTTCTGGCCTCCACGCTCTGGCCCCTTGCTCTGGCAAACCTGCCTCGAGCCTTCTCCCCTGCCACCCGACCTATCTGGCCAACCTCCAACCACTTCCCTCCAGTTTGCGGCCATCCGCACTCCCTGCTGGTCCACCCTCACTCCTTACTGCCATGACCGATTAACCAACGTCGTACCCTCCCTTTCTCCAGCCAACGACGCACTTGGGACCCCCTCCTATATTTTGCAACTCGCACCAGAAAACCGGCTCTGCCCTACTCCAGTATATTTCCTTACTTATTTCTTCACTTTCATCCTTTCATCTTATCTCTGGTGTTGTTATTTAATTTTCCTAAATCTTAATACGGTCGCGGGTTGTGTGTTTTGCATTTTTATCACTCTTCAGCATGCGCGGTTAGTTCACGAGGGATTGTTCTACCTTTATTCGGTGTTTTTTCGCGTCCACACTTGATTTGAGGTAGGAATTTTCGACTGTTTTCCTTTCCCACAAGACTCATGACACTTGTTTGTTTTAAATAATTTTTAAAATATATTTGTACTCTCTCAAGGTATAGTACCTAATTTTTGGAATTTTTTTTTGTCAGTTAAATTTTTTTAAAATATTTGTGGAAAAATTATTTGATTGTGTGTTGGTAATTCCATATATAAATATTATTTGATGAACCTTTTTACCTGTTTAAGTAGTTTATAATGTTCTATAATTTATTTTATGGGTGCGAACTCACCTTTCATCTATGTTTAATATGCAGTGACTTATTTTTGTAGCATGTCATGTAACATGAGGTGCATTCTTTGATAAAATCCTATAGTGTGTCACATTCTATTGTTTTATGAATAGTGTAGTTCAGGTATTTAATTGGGAAAGGACGAAAAACCATGTTTTGGTGTGGCGTATATGTGAAATTAGTCTCAAAATAATATTTGAGCAAGTTTTGTGTTTTAGGCCATGTGTTTCTTCTTAAAAATGCATAATATTTTTCCTAAGTGATTTATTTAATAGTGCAAATTATTTCTTTAATTGTGAAATAGTTATTTTGGATGTGTATGTGGTGCGAGTTAGTTTTTGGAAAGGTGCATAGTGGGTTTTTCAAGCGTTTAGGTATGAATTTGATTTTGAAATTGAATTTGCATTTGAACATGGAGGGATCGTGTTATAAGACCTTGTTTGGACCTTTTATAATGTTTAACTAATTAATTAAATTAGTTGTTAATGGATGTTTGAAATGAGAGTCATGGGTGTAAAGTGTTATGGTGTTCATTTGAATTTGGCATAAAAGTGAATGGTATTTTTTTGAAAATGATTCATACTTTCTAAATAACGTTGGGTTCTTTGTGTGATTTCTAAAAGGGTTTGAAAGGGAGTTTTTGAGCATATGCCAATTTGAAAACACTATTGTTTGGTAATGAGTTTCAAATGGTTTTAATGATTGTGTGACATGTATTCCTGATTGAAAACACTGAATATTTTATGAATTGGTTTAAATGTTAAATGGTATGGCAGCCCGTTTGACACCTTTGATGATATAATGTATATATATTTTGGAGGAATCTCTATTGGGGGGATATCCCTTATGGGTTATCGTATGGAGTGTCCATGTTTTGGGTAGACAAGTGAGATGAGATGTTTCATGCATTCGAGGGCCCCATGGTTACACAATATTATAACAACCACTATGGGTTTCTAGGCTAATTTTATATGATCGAGTGACGATTGCTAATCTACCCTGATTAGACGAGTTGGTACCCCCTAGATTGGTTGTTAGTCTATGTGGGAATTTCCACTGGATTCGTTAGTTATTGGGTGGAAAATTGGTTGTAGACTTAGGAGCTTCACCATACGCCGATAGGTGGTTCTAAAACTGAGAACGTTGAGGGGACTTCTAGGGAATTTTAGGATCACCCATGGTTATTGATCATATAACGTATTTACATTCTATTGTAAAAGATTTTGTTCCAACTTGTTTATCAGATTATTTTTAGCACTACATTGGTGTTCGTTATTTTGAAATTTGGTTATAAAATGGCTTTTGGTATTTTTTGGAAATGATCGGTATTGTGTGATGGATTTTAAAATTGTAAAATAATGTTTTTTATTTAAAAATGTGAAAACCCTTCTTTTATATTTTTATTTCAAACTTGTATTAGTGGATTGTTTTAGGAAAGGATATGTTGGATTTGGTGGTTTAACTTGGAAACCCTACTAAGCATTTTTAATGCTCATGCCTATCTTTATCATTCTAGTTATAGGTTTCCTTTGCTCATGTTTTCTTGGTTGAGTTTCTCATTACCGGAGCAAGGTCGGCCTTTGGTTGGGAGGTGACCAAGGTCGTCCCATGGAGGTATGTTGAGTTGTTCCATTTATTATATTTTTGACTGTTAGAGTTAGTTTTTTTGTTTATTATTGTTTATTTATTTATCTTATTGGGCCAAATAGTTCATAGTGAGTAAATTTTGATGCCCGACACTGGTTTCCAGCCAGTGGGGATCTGAATGCCCCTCAGGCCATATCACGGACCAACTCGCGTGACCGGTTCAGGGTCGACTAGGGTTGGTCGGTGAAAAATGTCTCAATTCCATTTATTTTTATCTTAAATTATTAAATTTTATTATGTTTGTGATGAGAACGATTGATGTGAATGGGTGTGATAATTTTCCACAAAAAACAGATCTAAATATCATTTCTATTCTCTTATTAAATATTTTCCATCCCTTATACCAGATATATCCTCTTAATACAATGGAGTTGAAACATTTAGAGGATGAAATGACATACGATGGATCAATGTCAGGGAAGATGTCACACTCTCTATCATGTTTTTTCTACCAACCATGACTTTAGGAGGAGGCGAAATTACGATTACTAAATGCATTTGAGATTTCACATGATTAAATAAAAGAACAATAATTCTTGAATGAGGTATCACAAAAGAATTATCAAACATAATCTAAACACAAACAAATAGAATGGTCAAACCCCCAAACCAAACCATAAAGGCCATGTTATTTTATTCCTATTATCATTCTATCATTTCAGGTTAGTTTAATATGTCTGTTCATTTAAATTTTATTTCCATATTAGGTTATATAAAAAACTCAAAAAATAATTTGTTTAAGTGAATTATATTAATTGAGTGAACAATTGAGAAATATTATCATGTGAGAAGACCATGTTCATCTATAATGATGCACTATGAAAACAAAAGAAATTTTCGTTTTCTATTCCCTAAGATAGGAATGTGTCAGAAAAGACATCCATTAATTAAGAATTTTCTTTATTTCTATTTAGTATTTATTATTTGTGATAATTTCACATGATAAAATATATGGATTTATTTCATTCTCACATTATTTATTAAGTGACTGTGTTTTTAGTTTCATACCTTTCCATATTTATTTTTCCTTATCAAGTAATTTTAATGTCAAGGTTTTCCATTTATTACACTTCTATATTGTTTATGTACTTTATTCTTAGTTTGGTGATTACATGTTATTTGTGTTTAGTTATTTACCATTCTATAATTTTTATTCTCATTTATTCATTATTTTTTCCTCTATATTTTTCTCTTAATGAGAATTTGATATTTTCCTTAGTATGTTTCTTTTCCCCCTGATTCTAAGAATTATACTTTGAATGATATACAAGTTTACGCTTGATGGAATAAAGTTATCCTCAATTTTTTTTCGAAAAAAATCAAGTTGAAATTAGTGTCTCAATTTTAATGCATGAAAATGTATATATATAGTTTACCAAGAATGATATAATACTAGTCCTTCAGGATTTGATTACTTCCAACCATGACATTGTTATTGGAAGAAGAAACCATTTCTCTATTTTCTGAAGTTGAGTCACTATAGTTGGTATTAAAGGTAGTAGAAAACATGGGAACCAGATTTAGGAAAAATATATATTAGAGAACATAGACCAAATCTAGAATTTAAAGAAATGTATTGAGGAACATCCTAAATATTCAGGTTGATATAGATTATGTGATTTTTCTAAAAATACATCTTAGTCTAGATAAAAAATGGGCATGGTTCTGATATAGATGTAACAATGAGTAAAAACCCCGACAAGGTGTGTCAGACCTAACTCAGCGTAACACGGTACTTGAAAATAGCCCTTACTGTGAACTTGGTTTGACACTGTTGGGTGATATTCATAGGATAATTACCAATTTAGTTACAAATAAATACAAATTATTTTTAAAATAAATAAACTAGGTTAAGAATATAGTGTATTAGATTTGAGAAAATATGTCATGATTTAGAAATCCTATGAATTATATTACGGATAAACCATAGACAAAAGAAGGACCAATGTGGAAATAAATGGGTAACGTATTTATGTATTATAGATGCATTAAAAAATATTAGTTAAAATTCACTTTAGTGATTGTTCTTATTTAAATGATTTCCATAAATTTTTGGAAATTATATTAATATGGTTTTATAAAATGACAACTTATAAGCTGTGTGACAACCAATGGAATCCAGAAAGGCCACATGACTTGAACCCAAGACTGAAGATTGGGAGGGGTTTTATTCTAACCACTGACTTATGCTATGTTCTATTTAAGATGCCATTGTCTTTAGTTGAACAATTTTGAAAATAGATACTAATGATGAACAATACTATATCTTTTAGGGTAAAAAAATTAATTTATCAACCATTTTAGTTTTGTAAAATAGTTAGAGACAAATAGTGGGACTTTTAACACATTTATGGGGATTAAGATTAAATAGAACTATATTTTATTTCTTCATGAATCAAAATAAATTTTTGGGTGGATTCAAAAATTGATATAAGAAAAAAATTTTAAAATTACATTTATAGAAATATAACAAGTATATATACATAGATAGTAATAGAATTACTCATTATTAGGAAAATGATAAAAAAAATTCCTCAATACCTGATTTTTTTTGAACCGATGGTCTTCTAAATCATCACAGATTTCTGGATTTGTGTCCCCCAAATTTGAATGGATCATTCAATGTTTGTGATTGATGACCTCAATCACTCCTGTTAAATATTTATGATTTTCCTCCAAGGGCGTATCTCTACTTACCACTAATCTTGTGCTATATAGATCCATAGTTACAAGTTAGTTCATGAGACCTTTTTAATTACCATTATCTATTTTCTAGTGTATTTCATACAAACCTTATCATGGTGTGAGATTTAAACATAGGACATATCAAAAAATCTGTTACCATGATCGAATTTTAATTTTAATAACATTATTTATGTAAAGTGGGGGAGAATGGGACATCACGAACTAAAGTAAGAACCCTGTATAAAATAGTGTGTATGACACCCGATACCTTGCGCATAAGGGAACATAATATGAAGAGGATTTATTATACATTAAATATTTTAATTATATTTAATATTTTCTATATAATTCAATACATTCAAAAAATGAGTTAGCATTCATTACACACAAGAGCGGTTTTCTTCGATGGATTTTGTTACATGCAAGACCGAGTTTTGCCGAACATCAAAATATTATAATTATATTATTATTTAATTTAATATTAACAAGAAATTAAGAATAATATTATCATAATTATGAGAATTTAGTTTACAAAACAAATTCATTGGTTCAAAAGTAATTATAAATGAATATAAGTGCAATTAAAAATAACGAGAATATTTTATAAAAACTATTTTTATTCAAAAAAGATGTTTTACACTAATAAATTAAATTAATTAAAATTAGAGAGGAATATTGTTAAATTATATTTATTATATATTCATTATAATATTTTAGATATTCTTCCAATAGATTTTATGCGGATAAGATAAGAACAAACTAAATATTTTACATAAAAACACATATTTTTTATTAAGGCATTTTTACCACCATTTAGTAGAGAACCAATTTTAAATATAATGTTTTAAAATTTTATAAGTATTATATTTAAAAATAATATAAATATTATAAATGGATAGAAAACAATTACGTTAGGGTGATTTTTTCTTATATTTCGTTCAACATTCATTTTTTTAACGATTAGTGAAAAATAATGGAATTTAATTTAGAACATTTTTTATCTAATTTATTTATAAGGATAAATAATATTTTAAATTATTTTTCGACTTTAAAAATATATTTTTTATCAAATATTCTAATTTAGTTCATTGGAATCCATTTAAATTTGATATTTATTATAATAACATAGACAACATTTGGAGGTATTAAATTTAAAAACATGAATTGTCGAATCGTCTGTGGGATTAAATTTAAATCAATTTCTTCCACTTATGCCATTATAATTTGTAAAAATGGATTTAATATTTTGAATCAGAATAATTTATAATATACAATAAGATCAACTTAGTTTTTGACCAAAAATATTATTGGAAGTAATTAAAATTAATTACCACGGTAAAAGTAAAATTATGCTTAATAAGGGACAAAACCTTAATCTTAATGACACAAATAACATAGAAAAATGTAAAAAATCCATTGGATATACATATTTATTCCATATAACAACATGTATAAAACTTTTACCATTATGGTAGAGACATTAAATGTGAAAAACATGTATGGAATTCCGTTTTCAAAATATTACAAGAGTGCCACTCCTCCTCAACAATAAAAAGGCATCATATCCTCCCAATTCTTCACACCTACCAATCAAATTTTTCTTAAATAATATATAAATTAATATATAATGAACAAATCTACACCCATACTTGAAACCTACCTTTTTTATTAAGTAAATCCATATAATCCCTTTGGTGGAATCCTAAAGGAGTTATCCGATTAAGATGTAATATCATTCCTTATGCAATTTAGTTTTATTTCCATTCTATAGCCCCTAAACTCTTATTATTATTTTATTTTTTTAAATAAATATTATGATAAATATAATAGGATCATTTTATGATTATTTTGTGAAGTAAAATTAAAGAAACACCCATCTAATGGGCAACAAACACACTGTTTACATGTACATCGAACTGCTACCTCACGAAATGATGATTGTTCATTTTCCTTTAACACCACTGATGGTGGAAATTATAATGGAAAATATTTTTATATGGTATATATATGATATTTATTATATAATTATATGTTTTTAATAGCATTAAAACACATTCATTTATGCACTTAATTTTGTGGGAATACAATAACATCGTCTTTGGAAGTATGGACGACCACCTCCATAAAATGATGTGATTGATTCACACTATAATTGGAATGTATAAAGAATGATTTTAATAATAATAAGTAAAATATATAACATAGATATGATACTATAATTATTATATGAATATATATCATTTAAATTTCATATATTTAATACGACAAGAAGATGAATGTAGTTTTCATGTGTATGTACGACCTACCATCTCCACGAACAGTTAATTTAATTTCATATATCCAAACAATATATATTTTTATCAAGACACATGTAATGAATATATTTGATATTAAAATCATGGTTTAAATTATGGTGATATTTAAACCACGATCTAATTAATTGGAAGAACAAATAACAATTCATAACATACTCTAGAAAACTAGGCAGTTAACTATCTATATATTTAAAATAATTAAATGTTATTAACAAATGGGTGATAAAATATTATAAGAAGTTAATATATAGTTTTATAAATATAATTAATATTTTATTATAAGGTAGTAACATGTTTAAACCCATTATACAAGAGGTTAAAGGATGTTCACTGAAAATGAATAGCAGTGTAATGTATTTTGAACTAACTTTTTAAATCTATGACATAAATCTTATATTCACCACCTAATAATTGGTGTGGTGAATTTAATATACATTTTGATATTTCATATCATGTATTATTTTATTTTCATAGTATTTAAATATTTCATTTATTCTTATTCCTTCTTGAGGCTAACGATTTAAAATATTTCTATGTGGTATGTAACAGTTTCACATGTTTAAATATTATTTTTCTCAAGAATAATTATAATCATTATTCCATTATATTTCCATTTGATGAAATTATATTACCATTTTTAAATAAAACATTATATTTTCCTATATATGTTAATTAATTACCATTTTCATGTATTAGTACCATTTTCCACTATTTGGTACTCAAAATGTTTTAGAAAAGGTTTAAAAAAAATCCAAATTTAGTTCTCCCTTTATTCAAAGAACATATTTTATTCTAAAAATACATATTTTAATAAAATATTTAATAATTTATTTTAAATTAATTTTTAATGAAAATTTTAACATTTTTCTATTTTATGAATTTTTTTCAAAGTAATATTCTTATCTCTTTCTGGATAAGGTATTATATAAAATTTTACCATGAAAAAGGAATGTCCCTTTTACCTCATCTAGCTTGTATGAATTTACCCACCTTCATTGCATTGAAGATTCCTTTTCACGCTAATAAGGTTAAATTTTAAATAAAATATTTCTTTAAGTGATTTTTAATGAAATGGTTTTTGAATTTGTTTTCCATAATATAAGTATATTTTCATGAAGAACTGTTTTAATAGATCATTTTATATTATTTCTATTAATCAATGTCAATAAAAATTTATTTTAATCAAAATGGTGCCCATACATTTAATATTTCTTTGTTTCATCAATATTCTCTCATGATCTATGTATGTTGTGAAGATTAAATGGGTTTCGATCCGTATTTTTAAAATTTCAATAGGATGGATCTTGACAATAGACGTTTTCATGTGCCTGAGACAAGAAATCCAATAATTAAGCATTGCATTAATTTTGATTCATTATTTATTATCCCTGAGATTTTAACATGATAATATATATGGATGAATTTAATTCTTATTATATTGATAAAATAGTGCATTCTTTATGTTTATTAACCTTCCATAACAATTTTTCCTTATCTAGTTATTTGAATTTCATGTATTTCCATTTACTATATTTCCAAATTGTTTATGTAATTTCTTATAAGTTCGATTATTACATGATATGTGTGTTTAATTATTTACCATTCTATTATTCACATTCTCATTTATTAATTACTGTTTTCATTATATTTTTCCCTTTCTATGAATTTGAATTTAATATTATTATGTTTATTATTTTCCAGGATTTGAAGAAGATTACTAGAACACATTTAAAATGATATTATAGATTGAATAAAATTATCCTCAATGTTTTTTATAAATAAAATTATATTTTAATCAGGTTATTAATTTAAATTCAACACTCATGTATGTATCTAATTTACCAAGACTATTAATCTCTCAATCCTTCATGTTTTGAATCCTTGTAACCATGCTAATGTAATTTATAGCAGACACTGGCTCTGAGATTTTTGGGGTTGGGTCACTACATTTTGAAGAATAAGACTCTTTAATAAATGAAAGGTAATTAAGATAAAGCGGTGGAAATAAATTTCATTTGGTTATGTGAGAATTTGGGGGAGCATTTGGTTGAGAAAAATTTTTATATGGTAATTTCAACTTTAAATGATTTCATGGAAAACAAGAGGAGGAACGATTTTGAAAATTTACAGAATTATAATAGAAATGGACTGCGTCAACAAGATATAATTCATAGATAAATTCATCAGAAAAATGGACGAACCCGTTTGGAAGGCTATTTTTGATATTATGGAGTATTTAAGAATAACTATTATGTTTTATTTTAAAATTATTCTCTATAATGATGTCAATTATGGAATTAATTTAGGGGGAAATTTCCAATAAAAAAAGAGATAATGTTTTTGATGGATAAATAAATTAAAATAAATTCATTTATGTTACAAATGAATAAATAGAAATGATTTTCTAGGTAAGAGATAAGGAATATTTGGCCAACATGTTCACTATGTTGATTGATTTAGGACTATTATTATCGGGAAAATTAAACATGATGGTGAATATTAGATGCCTCTGAAAATAAGAAAAGAAGATAAGTCAATACTTGGTGATGAGGATTTGAAAACCAGTAAGAGGAGAATGAGAACAATTGATGATAGTAGTTTCTCATCACACAAGAATTAATATTTTGGAAAATGAAAAATATTTAAAAATACAATGTCTTTTTCTTCATATTTCAATATGAATACTTCTAGAACCTAAAAGGAATTGTTTTAATGTTAATAAAATAGTAAAATTTGAAATTTTAAGATATTTTTTTATTTATGGGCACAAACACAAAATGATGAGTTTGAGCCAACTCAATCATCAAGTATTTTAATTTATTTTCCAAAGGAACACTTACCTCATCAAAGGAATAAAAATGGAAGAATAATTATGAAAGATGAAAGAATAATTTGTAATCTATATCAAATTAGTTATCTGTGTGTTTCATGATGTCTCAATGAAAATTAACAAGAAAAATATTTGGAAAAAAATAAATAAAAATATATTCTATAAGATATTTAGGAACATTTAAAAAGAAAATAATGTGAAAGATCTACTCAAATTAGTCAGTTCAAGATATATTTAATTTGATACATTATAAATGGGAAGATGGTGTAATGAAGACATAAAAGAGTGTAAATAAAACAAACTAATCCACATGAATTAATCCACTGAAATTTATGTTGACTACTGAAGCACAAATCCATTATAGGTTAATTATAAATCATCATATTACTTGGTGACTTAAAATAATGAAAAATGTGTTTTTATGAAGAAAAAATCTAAATCATTTCATACATTTATGATTTATAAGAGATGATAAGAGAGAT
Source organism: Viscum album (assembly GCA_963277665.1). Taxonomy (NCBI): domain Eukaryota; kingdom Viridiplantae; phylum Streptophyta; class Magnoliopsida; order Santalales; family Viscaceae; genus Viscum; species Viscum album. The sequence goes on along the minus strand of OY728167.1, from coordinate 507,937,951 downwards.
ATAGGGATTTGTATCAAGAAATTGAGAACTGATAATGGAAGGAAATTTATTCAAAATTATTCTTATTCATACCTTGAAAATTATGGGAATGATTACCAATAATGTAATCCTCATATTCCTTAAAAAATGGTATTACTAAAATATGAATAAAGGTCTTTTTGAAATGGTAACATCATTTCTTGCTGATTTCAAAATGTCTATGTTTTTATGAAGTGGTGTTTTATTCAAAACTTCTCATATTTATTATGGGTGTTTAATAAAACCCAACAGAAACATGAATTCCCATTTATGTGGTAAAAAAGAAAAATTTAATAGTTTTAGAATATTTATATGACCCTGTATGATAAATATTATGAACAAAAACCTAAAGATGATAAATGAGAAAGTTCAGAAAGGCATATTTTTTCGATATTAATATAACATAAATTGATTTTTTTTAAAAATATTAATAAGATGGTTTAATTTCAAGAAATAAAAATCATAAAAAATAAGCATAAAATTAATATTCTAATTAAATAAAATTCAGTGAAATATAATAATGAAACTGAGAAGGTTGTTAGAAAATTGTGATGAACATGGTATAAATGATCTATAGGTTCCTAACTTTTCATTTTATTGGAAGAGTGACAAATAAGAGGCTACTAAAAATAAAAAATTAACTTACCATAATTAGAATAGTCACGCATGGATAAAAAATATAATTGGAAGTAAATGTGCACCGATTCAAAAAATAAGAAGATAGAAGCATGATAAAAAAATTGTATTTATCTCCCATGTAAATCCACATTCTACTACTAAGGATAATAAAAATAATTAATGGTTTTATTCTATTAATGGATAATTGTATCAGATTTGAGGGAATATGAATTGGGATTTTCCCCCTAGAAAAAAAGATAAAAATGATATTGGGACCAAGTGTTTATTTAGAAAAAAATAAATAATAAAAGGGAAGTTATAAGGAATAAGGCCAAACATCTATGTAAGGTCTATTAATTGGTTTAAAGAATTTAATTTCAAGAGACTTTTTCTCTGTTTGTAGTGAATTAGACTATAACAATGCTCCTAGTTTTGGGATTCCATAAAGATTATATAATATATCACATGTTTGTCAAATCTACATTATTGAAGGAATAAATAGAAAGATAAGTATATCATGAGAATCCTTGAAGACTATTTATAGAAAGTAATGTAAAAATGGTTTTCCAGATGAAAAATTATCTATATCGGATAAAAAAACCCCCTTAGAGCTTGACATCATAAATTGGATGATTTCTTGAGATAAATGATGTACATTATATTAATAGTGGTAAAGAGGCCTGTATATAAAAAATAAAATAGGTAAAATAATTATTATTGAATATATTTAATAATTTTAGGTAATTATTGATAAAGATCATATAATTTTATATAAAAGTCAATGTGAAATTGATATATTTAAATATATTGTGAAACAATATTTCTCTAAGTAAATTGATATAATATTTCATGTCATCAAATTTTATGTTTTAAATGGTGAAAATGGTTGGAATTTATTTCTACCCAACATCAACATATTGATATATTCAATAAAGAAAGGCCTAAAAATAAAATAGAGAATTTTATGTTGAACATAAAGGTACAATCCATCTAGTTAAATTTAAGGACTTCGATTATTACCCCCAATATTCATGGATTATGTTATCAAATGAAGGGAATAAATAGAAAACATTCTAAATATTATTTTACGAATAAAAATCAATTATTATTGAAAAAAGGTTGATAATTTTAATGAGTATTTGTATTAAGTGATAGATAATTCAAGCATTTAGACAAAACATTACATGTCACTAAGGGATGTAATTATAATAAAACCACTTTATCTATGTGTGTGTTATAAATAAAAATCTATCTGATAAATATTTGGGATTTATGTATATTAAAGTGAGATTTTGAGGATAAAAACAAACCCAAAGGTTGAGATTTGTGTAACCAATGAATGTTTTGAATAACTTTGCACTTATTTTTAATCATGATTTTATTTTATTGGAATATGAATAAGATTTTTATTGAGTTTCGTAAAACATATCCAATATAATTTTAGAATATTGTGTGAGTTCTCATGAATTATGAATTTTAGACATTTAAATGATACAACTGTCAATAAAAATGAAAAGAGAATGTGACACAATAAAACCTAAAACCTATCTGGATGAGTTAAAGAGTCATAAAGAGTAATATTTTGGAAAATTAAAGGTTTTTAAAACAAATATTTAAAGAGATAATAATTGTGATGTTTTTTTATAATTTTATAATATTTCATTAGGCTTATGGTATTTTTATATTACATGTGGAATATTTTTCAATACTTGTGGAGTTTTTATAATATTTTTAAATGATTTCATAAGAAATTTTATGATTTTAAAAATATTTTTGATTATTTATAAAAAATTTATAATAACCCATAAGACTATTGAATAAAAACCTATGATTTTTAAAATATCAAAAAATTGGATAAGGGAGAACTCAAATTGATATTTCATATTATTTTTCTATTATATTACCTTATTTTGTAAGAGTCTCCAGTTAAAAAAATTTCTAGTGTTATCCGACTATGGTGATACTATAATGATCTTAAAATGATAAAGAATGATAGATGGTTTTTCAATCCATTATAAAAGATAATATTTTTGGGAGAATTAAATTATAAGACCTTGAAATGAAATTTTTGGTAATTCGAAATAGAAAATTTTGAATTTTTTAATTTTCATTCAAATATGAAGGATTATCAAGAAACTATAGCCCAATTTGAATATAATTAATAATTGGAATGTTCATATGACTTAATCTCAACAATGTTTATATATTCAAATATAGAAATGATTTTCTGTGAGTGTGGTGAGGTAGATGAGGATTGAGAAGTTGATACCATGAAATATTATGGAGCTACTACATCAAAGAGAGAGATACAAGAAGATAATAAAGTTCTATAATAGCTTGATCATATGTTTCATGAAAAGAGATATTGTTTCTGATTATATGTGGGATTTTATTTTGGTAGGAAGAACTCCGATGTGTGTGTGTGAATGATGTAATGTATATGTTGTGTTTTCAAAAATCTTAATAAGGGAGGTGATATGCCTATTTCTTAGTTTATTTTCCTCTGGTAGTCAAATAATGATATTGAGTAAGGATATCCTCATCTATTATAGGGAGACATCCTAAAATGTACTACAGATATTGTTCATACTAGAGATTAGAAGAACTTGTTGAGATATTGGTTGTTAGAGTATAAAAACTTCCCTACTGCATTTATAATGTGAATCATACCTTCCTTGGAATGTGGTTGATAGCTTCCCAAATATTGTGATTTTATAGAAATTGTAACCATTATAGATTAAATATTGATATAATATCTCTCTCCAAAAAACAAGCACAAAACAGAGTGGGTTTCGTTGTTGGAGGTGAACTTGTAAAATTATTTTATGATTTTCATTTCAATTATAGTGGCACATGGATAAAAAATAGATTAAATAATAGTGTATCATAACTTTAAAAATTATTATAGGTTATTTTATAAATTAAATGATAAAATACTATACAAATAACTCATATATCATACATTTTCACCACTTAGGGTCGTAAAAACATTTCAACTTCCACTACATGAAGTTAACCATTCAAAAATTATATACCTAATTTTCTTGAATACCAACCTCCTCCTAATCACTAATCATTGAAGAGAATATTTATAGGTTTCTATCAACCAAAAATACCCCCCAAAAATGTTCTTTTTAGACATTGGTCCCTCCATTGATGAATATGTTAGTGTGGATACTATGGTTTCAGGTGTATCCTATCAACTATCACACTATTTTTTGGAATAGAATAATCTCCCTGTTATTAAGTATAAAAAAATTTCAATGTCATATACATTTTTTAGAAAACAATACCATTTCATTACTTGAATTTGTAGGGAATAAATAATCCTCTCATGAGAATCATAAATAGGGTGATCGACATTAGTGAAGTAATAATCATGATAATTAATGGACCCCTCTTCCATATACAATTGACTTGATTATTTTTCATCCCCCCTCAATGTTAAAATAAATCATCTCAAACTACCTATTAACAAACTTAATATTCATTAACAATATATCATTAGTGTTCATGGTAAATTGCTTATCCTACAAATACTTCTAAAATCATAGTGATCTCTCAAAAATTTTATCCATATAATAATCATTATATATATATATTTTTTGGAATATCATAATAGTCCCATGAACATCACTCTAAAATTTAATCTCTAAATATCCCCTACCAGATAGATATGATCTCTTGTTGATACTCAAGCTAAAGTGTTATAGTCATTACCTTAGCATGAAATTGATTATGAAATTTTATATGATTGTAAAAACATCATAATCTCTAAGATACAGTGTTTACAATTATAGTGTGGATCCGTGAAATAATCTCATCACGAGTAAAAAAAATCCTCTTAACTAGTTGAATAAGCTAGAATTATAACTCCAATTCCTTTAAAAAATTATCACTTTCATTTCCAGAAAAAAAATATTCCAAATACATTAGTTATATCCATTTTTTGAGCTCCCGTATTTTCATCCTCCTCACTACCACTGATGTAGGTTCCACTCTTTGAAAAACAATTATAGTTTTTTTCCACCGCCACAACTTCCTCTATATCAAGATTTCAATACAAACATGATATAACTAAAATCACCGAAATATATTAGTCTATAGATAATTCATATATATATATATATTAATAATTTATACCACATTAAATAATCATTAATAGATACTATATGATGTATGGAAATACACTTATATAACTTCCCTACTAAAATTTCACTATCCCCTTGTAATAATTCATAAGAAAACATAACATGTACATTAAATTATAGGTGACATCATTTTCATTGTATAATTCCTATGATATAATTCACATGAAATTCTCAATTAATTAAATAACCTTTCTAACCCATGATACCCACAATTTTTCATAGTATAAAATCATTCTTAAAATATTGACTCTAAAAATATTGTACCTCATTTATACCCCCCAAAACACATGTTGATTAAACAATGGGATAAAGAGTGACCACTAATTATTACATATAAATGGAAATGAGTTAGAGACTAATAAAAAAGGAATAAAATAGAAAAATTAGAGGCATTGATCTTATTTTATATAAAGTAAATCCACATTCCACATAAACAAAAAAACGAACCAAAAAATCTAGAAATAATACAAGAAAAGTACTTAAATTGACATATCAATTGACACAATTTCATCAAATTAAATAGTGAAGGAATTTTAATTCCACTGTCATATAGATTACTTAATTCTAAAACAAGAACCTACAGTAGAAAAAAAAATTGAGGAGGTTTTAACATAGGTTAGTTAATAACCAACATTAAACCTATTTTGATATGTGTTATTTACATAACAAACATTAGAACCCATTCTAAAAGACATTTAATGTTATTTATATAGATAAATTATATTATAACCTAATTAAAGAGGGTTTTTAACATTTTTTATTTATGTAATTGACATAAAAATTAGTGTTTAAAGTCAATTCTTAAATAAATGATGTTAAAAAATCAACATGATAAGGGTTTTAACATGATTAATTTATATATAATATATTAAAACTTAAATTTACATAGTATGATTGAGATATTAAAAAATCATAAAATAATAGTATAAATTATTTAAATCCCATATAAATTTTATTTCACATCTGGAAAAGAATTTCAAGTCTCTTATAAAATATATAATTATTCATCTTTAAACATTTCTGATATAATTTTCTTTAATCCATATCTTCATTTTTTTCTTATTCATTTAAAGACTTAAATATGGTATTTATAATTATAATCTCATCATTTATTTTTTCAATTGTTTTTTCATCAATGATAAAAAAATTATGAATTTCTTATAATGAAGAGTAATTATTCTCATATAGTTGAAAACATAAAACCCTGGAATAAGATTTAATTAAAATTGTTAAGAATTATTTAATAAACATAGATGAGGATTCTATATCATTTAATTATTCAATTAATATTTATATAAAGAAAACATTTAGAGTAAAATAAAACTTATAAAATAAAATAAAATAAATTAATTGAAAATTTTATTTTCATTTTCTATATTCTCAATTGGATGATATAATTTTTAGTTCACCCATCACATCATTTATTCCAATTGAATAATCATTATTGTAATATTCAAAAACAAATCAATCGATCTATATCTCAGTTATTTTGATAACCTAAGTATAATGTAACTTATAACATTAGTTATTCTTAAAATCAATGTTATATGGGAATTTTGATGACACCAATTGAAATAAAAATATCCCAATGTCCCAAATGGTTCAATTTGGAAATAATTTATCCAAATAACCAATAATAAAAGAATAAGTAATAATTACTTCAAGGTATTTTTATTCAAAATATATTAAAAACAACCCTTACATTGTATGTTGTATTTAAATTAGATATAAAATCGATGTTGAAACTCAATAGAAACCTACGTTTTATGGTATTTTCTAATAGTGCATCATTTGACACTAATGTCGACACAATAATATAATTTAGGATAAGTATTTATTTTTATAGAGTGGTTACAAAAATATTTCTCCTAATTTTATCCTTATACATCTGATTTGAAATGCGTATGGGAATAATAAATCCTCAGTGAGTAACATATGTAAACAATACATAGCTCTAGATAACAAACATGAGAAATATCAATATAATTAAACTTTTACTATATCTAATCCACCACATAATCCCTATCATCATAATAATAAATCCAAAAAAATAACATCAAACACTATATATCATTCTATACACCAATAAATTTTATATTAATAAACATGACAACTATCTATTTCTATTAAATAGGAATAAAAACCCATTATAATAGAAACTACAATTTTCACATCACATTAATATCAAGTAATAAAATATCCCTAAAAAATATACATCATAAAAATTGAAATATTATCCCAAAATAAATAAAATCATCATATATATCATCACATATATCAAATTAAAATCATAATTAACAAATAGAAAAATTCACATCATTAAATGAATCAAAAAATATCAATAATACAAAATCACTCTATCCCCAATTTACTTATATGAAAATCTATACTAACATCCATTTATCCTTGGTAAAGTTACCAAAATGATTTTTATTTAATAAACATTCCACCACTACTATGACACTATCTCAAAACATCATAAACCTCCACTCTTTTTGAGTCCTATAATTTCATCACCCAACACCTATCATGAATCCAAACATCAAAAAAGAATGTAATGGTTTATAGACACATAACCATACCTCATAAATATTCATAAGAGAAGAAAATTTCAATGGATACTCTATTATATTACCCCATTTTATCTCTTCACATTTTCATTATCAATATATGGGAATTTAGCCCATATTTATTATCATAATGACCATTTCCATTTAATTTATTAATATATATTGATTAAGATTTATCTTCAAAATATATCACATTAATTGGTAGTATATATAATCACTTTCACATATTAAGAATCATTTACAATCACCACATCATTCAAAAATATAAATTCACTATACATTGATAAAATATATGGTATATTACATTACATCATCATGATTGAATTATTATAAAGATTTGTTTGAGTAATCATGGGTTTAATTCCTCAAATATAATTAATCCAAGTGTTGATTTAATTATACCATAAATAAACACATCAAAAATTTCCTAGAATCCTAAGAAATATCTCCCACACATCCCATAAGTATATCCCATGGTTGTTGATCAAATTTCATGAGAAAATATTAAAGATCATGTTGTGTTCTAATATTTTTTATTTAAATCCTCAAAACCATTACATGTTACCATAAAACATGCAATTTTTTCTATTTCATTACCAAATCTAAAGAAAATGGAATGCTTTATATACCATTCCTGAAATCCTTAACTATTTACTTAATAATATTCAATCAACTTTAAGAAACAACACATTTTTTTCATAATATATGATATATTTTATATCCTAACCCAAAAACTAATATAATAATTCATGACATTTCCCATTTTGGTTATCAACTAGATGAATCATCAATGTCTCCTTAAAAATATCATGTCATTTTTTCTCCTTTTAGGATTTTAATAGCTTTACCAAAACCAAATTATAACCACTCCAAAAAAGTACAAAGTTTCATTCAAACCACTATGAGTAAAAGAAAACCACAATGGTTTTATAATGTCATGTAAACAAATAGATTAATTAGTATCTATACCATTTGATCTAAAAAACATTATGTTAATCATAAACAAAGTATAATTGATGATGGAATGATTTATTCTAATTTTTCTTCTTCAAGTCATATATAAAGTATCTCAAAATTATATATTTCTTATTCCCTTTCCTTCTCTAACTCCCCAAACATATAGAACAAAAAATATCTATAAAAACTAAGAAATTAAAATTATTCCCATATAGGGACATGTTATTCATTCTTATAGAATTAACATCTCCTTTCTAATAATTCATATATTTTTAATTACTTTCTGGAAACTCCTAAATATGATGTACATGATTCATTCTATAAAACCATCACTAAGATTAAAAATAATTATTCTTGGATATATCATTGATTGTATATATTTTTAATTAATTACCATTATTCCATTGAAAATAATAATAACGTTTTATTATAATATATTTATATCATGTTAAGTTTTACAACATGTTTTAGAGGATCCACACAGAATCATCGGTTATCAAAACTCTCTTTGATGATTTTTTTCACATTAACGTGCTCTAACCCCTAACCATTCAAGGTATTTCAAATAATTTTTTCCCCATATGATAATAATGGTATAGTAAAGTCATGTAGTCCTCCCACAAAATAAAAAGGGATATATTGATATCAATAATTAGAAATTATTTCCTAGTAAATAGTCTTAAAAAAAATGAGATAATTAATTAATTTTTAAAATTAATTGATAAAAAATGTTCTAGTAGTGTGGTGGGTAATTTGTAATATTATAATTATCTCTATGAAAGACATGGATATTGTTCTTTAACTCAATTGATTAATTTTCTGAGAAAAATTCATTGTTATCCTTGTACTTCCATAATAGAACTTCTTAAAAAACCCAATATGTTACTTATATTCAACTAAAATATTTTATCATAAATAGAATAAAAATATCCGTAACTATATCACCATTAGATTTTTGGTATTGTCTCAAATTTTTTAATCTATTGATAATTTTTATGAATATAGTAATTATATAATTGAACCCAATATTAAATCAAAAATATAATTTATACTTCCTTAAATAAAAGAGTATGTTTTTCATAACAATATCAATTCAGAGATGTTTATTTTATAATTTTATTCCAAAATATGGATAACCATTTATGGGTATTGAAATTATTCCTAAAATGATATTTTTCAAATAGATTTTTAAAAAAGTGAAATATCTATCAAAATAAATCACTATAAAATATCTATTTTGTATCCTTTAGACAAAATATAATGTTTTTTATATAATATAATTATTATATTAATATTAAATATAAAAGATAGTAACATGAAGATAATATGGATGTCACTATTAACCATTGTAATGCTCCACAATCAATATAAAACATCATTTTGTATGACAATTTTTGAGTCGTAAAATCATTATATAATTTGATCATCATATATTTTTGAATAATCACATCGTACATTTCAAATTTAAGATATTTTATTATTTATTCTAGTGATTTTTAGTTTTTATAATATTCATTCATAAAATACTTATAAAAATATCAAAACTAAATGATAATGTTTCAATAGAATAATTATTTTAAATGTTAAATTAATTAATCTAGTTTGGTTTTCTTCAAAATAAATTTTAGATTAAATAAAATCAATTTTTAAGTCATCTATCATTGGAAATAAAATAAAAAAATTTCACATATATTATGCACAATCTTATCATAAATCATTTTGAACAAGTTTGTACCAGTATAATAATTTCCCTTGAAGAATTTACATTTAAATTTCGTTATCCCTACCAAAATAGAAAGAAAATTCTTATTGATGGAATTAATTTTCCTAAATTTTTTGAAATAAATTTACTTTATGATGTTAATAAAAAGTTTTATATATTCAAAATCTCACTAAAAATATTTTTCAAGAATCTCATTAAATGTATAATAAGACATGTCTTTTTTATTATCCATAACATATTAGATATTGAAATTTGGATAGAGTGTGATAAAACCAATTTTTCTATTATTTGTTTCCATGAATGATGTATAACCATGATAATGGTAATGAAAAAAATGAAACAAATAATTAAGGATTAATGATAAAGGAAAATATATTGATGTAATAATAACAAAGAGGCCCCTTTTATTATAGAAGGTTAGAAGTATCCCTCTACTTATTTTTTAGTTATCATTTTCCTCATGTGACCAATTTATACGACAAAAGGTAGAAAATCATAGTATGGGAAATCCTAAGTGAAAAAGATCACAGTTTTCCAATTTCCAACCTAATATATCCATGGATATAATTTCTTTTACCAAGACACATTACACAAAAATGTTTTAACAAGAAAATTTGTTTTATAAAATAATGTTTTACTTGAAATGGAGAATTGTTGATAAATCCAAATTATATTTACATACTAACTCTTCTTCCAAGATATTTTTTTAATTGTATGTTTGAAACTGATGCGATGGTCTACTAGATTATTTCTAGATAAGAGACTTTACACACTATCTTTTTATGATATCTATACCAGCAATATTTTTTTTTCAAACATGGGTATAATGTTTCCTCTTGATTATGAATATATATCTCATAAATATTAATAACATTCATTTATTCCTAGTTTTATATCACTATAGTAAATAATATTCCTTCATAGATAATTTAATTTTTATAATTATTACATGATATTCAACTTTAATCATCATAAAAAATATTATATTATTACAAATTAACAATGTATTGATGGGTAGGAAATATATATTTGGGATTGATGATCCACGCAACATGATATGTGTAATTAAAAAAACTTATTGTTGGGCCCGAATTATTTTAATCAAATAATAAATAAGAGATATCTAAAATACTATTTAATATCCATGTTTAAATTGGTTTACAATTGGTGATTATATTAGAGACCCCCAACTCAATAATGATATATTACAATAAAATTTTTAAATGAAATCACAATGTAGTACATCTATTAACCTAAAATCATGATTGTTATATGTTTGCGTTCAATATATTTGATTTTTATGGATTGATTATAAATGGGTTAGGCCCTTGGAAAAAATTCAAACATGATGGGATTTTGGATGTTTTTTATTTTGATTGATAAATTGGTTACACAGACCTATGTTTTTTTATATAATTATGCTAATAAACTACCCTAAACATAATATTACTATTTTATATACAACTTTAGGCACACATTTCTTGTTTTTGGATGAAAAAAACATTATAGTTATGGATTCAAATAACTACTTTTTATAATAGAAAAATTTATGACACAAGATTATTCTCGTTCCCCCATCAAAAAAGGATTTTCACATAAGTTCCCTCTAAAAGAAAGGTGTTGCAGTAATATATCATCTTCCCCTAACCAAAAAGGTTTATTGTCATAGTCGAAACCATATACCCTAGTACACTAATACCCATGTTAGCTATGACATTGGCCGAAGCATGTCCCTATCCCTACATGTTGGAGAATAACCCTTAGGATAATGTAAGAGTCAAAGTGACTGGGTTTTTCCCAAAAAACCCCCATCATTATACCACTATGGAACAGAAAAAAATAAAAAATATAGTTTTTATAACACAACTCAAGGGGAATATTAAAAAAAGTATAAATATCTAAATCCCAAAGTAAAACATAATCTATGAAAATATCATGATAAGATCTCAGAAATCAGGTGTAATGAGGGGACCATAGATATTATAGTGACCATTATCACTCAAGGTCCCATTAATCAAGGATAATTTCTATATCCATGATTAACATACTCTATTCCTGAGCATGGCATGAAAATATATACAACGTATAGATGAAAAAGGTAGGGTGTGAGGAAAAGAGCTTAGTAGGATTCCACAAAATGTCCCATAAACAATTCTATAACTATTAAATTGTATATTTTATATTTTAAATACAAACAACAAATGATAAATCATTTGAAATTTAATCTCAAAACATTCTTTTTAAATCAAGTATATAGGAGATATATAAAAAACAACCTAAAAAAAATTCATAAAACAAGGGAATGAATAGAACACTTACATAATAAAAAACATGTAATAATCAAATAAAAATAATGAATCAAGCTCATAATCCCAATGATTTTTTAGTTCATACCTATAGTATTCTCACACGTCTCATTCAATCATCATGACTCTTGTGTGGTCACACGTCCCTAAGTATCATTCTATAAGGATATGTAAATCAACACCCCATATAGAGAAATCATGAAAACATTGTTTAAGTAGAGTTTCATCATTAATCCATTTATAGGGAGTTAGAGTCCAATAATTTATATCATATTCAACCACTAAATACTATGGATTATATATTATTAAATAAATCAATCTACTAATACATCATGGTAAATTTCAATTCAATTCATCATTCAAAATTCAAATTCCAAATTCTAATTTTCAACTTGATTTATCAATTTTCCAAAAAAACAAAAATTTTCACCAATTTCAGGCCTTTTATAATCATCATTAATTATTATACATTTCATAATAAATAATAAAAAATAATATGTTCAAATAAATTCTATTTTCAAGGAATATTTTCTCATGAATTCAACCAATTTATAAAACCATTGAAATTGGTGTTTTATTTCATAACATCATGCCTTTTCAAAATCAAGAAACAAATATTTAGAAATCAAGTAAATAAATTTTAATATCCTTTAAAATAGTATAAAAAAAATAAGGTTTTAAATTATTTGAAAATTATTCTATAACCAGCTTCATTTAGGTCCCACGATCAACCAATTATTCTCCTATGAAAGGAATCACCAATAAGGAATTTAGGGTGATGATGATCAATGAGGATCCCATAAAATCATTATCAATGAATTCAAAGATAAAATCCATCAATAACATTAGAGTTAAAAAATATCAATGGATGAGATAAAAGAGAATTATGATTTCAAAATCAAGGAAAATTCACTTATTAGAGAGAGATCAAACACATTCACCAACACTATGATCAGAGAAGAAGAGAGGTTTGAGGGGAAAATTTATCACTTGAGAGATTCTAAAAGGAAAAGGATTATATTGGAGTTGAATTTGGGGTTTTTAAGATTCATAATGGGGATTCATGATTTTAATTAGAAATTTTGAGGAATTAATAACCAATTCATATGGTTTACTATGGTTAGACACATGTTTATTACTAAACATACACTTAACCACGTTCATTCACTCGGATTTTGGAAAGGGTGCATGTTTTGAACACATAATGTGACTAGATATGTAAACCCCCAATATTTGATGTTTTCTTTGTTTGGAGGGGAGCCCACATAGTTTAGAGTAACCATGCACCCACCATGGTCCACTTTCCAATACCACTCATAATGGAACATGGTTTGTTGCGTTGATCCACATGATTTTACCTAATGGTGCACTAATAATGAAATACCCTAGAAACATTAAAAAATTTCCAAAAGTCCAAAATAATTACCTAGAATAAGGACTAAATAAATAATGATAAAAAGTAGGTCAATATTTACCTAAATTATGGTAATGATATATTACTGCCTCCCCAAAATAAAAACTTTCTACGAAAAGTAAACCTATCTTGAAGGCTCCATGACAAAGAGATGAGGCCATTACTCCCTCATTAGTGCCTCACACTTCCATGTATCACGAAAATATAAATTGTGATTCAATAATAGTTGAAATAAAGGTATTAAATTAATATTGAGAATCATAATCTTAGAATCAAAAATTCAAATGGAATTCTTAGTCATTGAAAAATTAGGTTAAACATCAAGGTATTCGTAGGTGAAGACATGATATGAATAAGGGAGATATATTCTGATATATAATGACTGAAACAAATTATTTTTTATTTTAATTGAGGTGTAAATTCAATATTATAAGAATCCTTTCTAATATTTTCAATAACATAATATGATCACACATATCTTAGTGTAATATTTCACTATTTTCCAAGTCATTTTGACCAAATATACGTTTAAGTATGAACAAAACCTACTGAAAAACTCAAAACCTTAAAGGGATTCAATGAAAATCAACATAAAATTTATACTAGATTAGACTCAACACAATTCTGTATAAAAAATATAAATCCTATAGATAACCTATAGACCAAAATCGACAGATCAGTGAAAGATTTATCACCAATGTCCAACCAATATAATTGAGATTTCAAGTGATTTCCATAGAAGGACTAATGGGGTCCCATAATTATTTATGATTAGTAATGACTATCATAGGAAAAATCAACCAATATCATACTGCTACCCCATGCCTCATAAAATTTGAGAAAAAAAATAAAAAACATGGCTTGAAGAATTTTTGTATCACGTTATGTCTAACCATCCATTAGTGGATGATATTTCCTGATTAATCTAACATGACATCTCATCGCCTCATAGAGGCCTCTCCAAAAATGATAAGTAAACAGTAAGTCCATCCAGAAGCTAGGCTTCTGCCTATTTATTAAATAAAAGGAAAAAAACAACAGAGTAGATGGGTGGGGTCAAAAAAAGGGATTTTCTCTCATCCATCAAAACACAAAGTTACAGATCATAATAAGACATATCATTCCCATAATCAGAGTCATCAACAGTTTCCGATTTAGATTAGGACCTACCATGATTGAGGATCTTAAGAATATTAGAATTAAACTTTCCTGATAGCTTAGAAGAACGAGTACACATAGTGTGAGGTGTATTAGAATAGTCCTTTTGTGGCCTTCCCTTCGAGGGAGCAAGAGTGTAGTCAACTTCCCCTTTTACAGAAATGAACACATCTTTGCAAGAAGTAGGACCACCACTACCCGCTGCAGTCCCTTCCACCTCCGATATGTCACCCAACTTTCTAGATATCCTAGAGGAGTTCAAGAGATTCTGGATCTCCTGATGAAAATCAAACTGTTAATGAGTCCCAGTGTTAGGAGTCATATCAGCAGTCTCGTCATGTTGCACACCTGTACCAATACTACCATTCATACATATATTTGATGGGTCAGTACAAGAAGGAGATCCTACAAGAGAGAGAGGATCATTTTTTATTGTCCCAACTAATCCTGTGGGGGTAATCTCACAACCATCCTTGGGAGTAAAATCCTTGGAAAAATCAACCTGAGAAGTAGAGGGACTACTCATCGGGGATGCAGAGATATCCCTAATATTAGAAGGACAACTATTGGATCTCAATGGTGATGAATTCACAATCAATACCTTCCATTTCAAAGTTAGTTGATGTTATTCTACATAATCCAACAAATCAAATTAATTGGAAGATGGATTCACGCTATGATCAAGGGGTTGTGACAAATCCACATCATTCCTCCTTGATTTACTTCCACAAAGGTTGGATGGATGACCCTTCATCCCACATTTCACATAGGAGATCCTTCTCCAACATAGTTCCAATGAGGGCCCAATAGTCGTACATCCATTACAAAAAAGTGGATTTATTTCATACTCAACATCAATTTGAATGTCATATATCAGAGTGGGAAGAGTTACAATGTCAATCAGGATGGGGCTAATATCAATCTCCA
Organism: Viscum album; assembly: GCA_963277665.1. Classification (NCBI taxonomy): domain Eukaryota; kingdom Viridiplantae; phylum Streptophyta; class Magnoliopsida; order Santalales; family Viscaceae; genus Viscum; species Viscum album. The sequence goes on along the minus strand of OY728167.1, from coordinate 507,922,109 downwards.
CAAACATCCTAGAGAAATGTCAAAACTGAACATTCTCGTTCTACTTGTCATGTCGTATTGGAGTCCCAATTTCCATACCAATATCATGAAAAATCATTGGATGCCAAAGGACCCAATTAAGACCATGAAGGTGAAAACATACTTGGGAAAAAAATTCCTTACACGCGAAGAATTAAAGTCCAGAGACCATTCATGAAGGTGGAGCCATCCAGGCTTCAAGGAAAGAGATCCAGTGCTCCACACATGAATTTTAGAAGCATCTGAGGAGAAAATGGAATGAATGAAACGACGCCCAAGAGATTCACACCTCCAATCAGAGAAACCCCATAAAAAGGAGATCTGTCGGACCAATTCATTGAACCTCCATGATTTCTAACATTTGGGTAAACAAGACGTGCAATTAAGGAGGTTTTTACGATGGGAATCCATTCAGAAAAGGCATCAGAATTGGCCTCAACATGGGCTGATGACCCCTTGCGAAGAATTATTCCTGAACACGAGTCAATGTGAGACTAAAATGAAAGCTTCAACACATCATTTTCATTAATCCTCGGTGAACTAGGGAAAAAAGGGGCAGAAGGAAACATCGAATTAGCCAATTTGTTGAAGCCATCGACAACAGAATACAAATCTTTATTTGGCAGAAACTTTGGATCGGACCTCGCATCCCGACCCCATGAACCTCCATTGCCTAAAAAACCACAAGCATTATCCAAGGTCCCAGATTTGAAGTCAATGCCAGAACCCTCCTAGGCGACAGCACAATCCCGCAAAACACCATCAACTAGACGACATCGGACAACATGATCCCGCAAGTCTCTATCCACCCGGCGCGCGCAATCATTGGGACTCAGCACGTCATCATTCCCGACAACCGACCGGACAACATCATCCTGAACGACATCAGACTGAGACCTCACCGTAGGTGCATAACAATCAATCTGTTGTGGACTATCATTCCTGGAGGATCTTGCTTTTCCAGCCACGAGCACAAAGTTGAGTAAATGGGGAACAGACATCAAGAACCCTAGAAAACACGAACACGATGTTTTCAGAGCTCCCGCACACCCCAACAATCCATTATCTCAAAAATGATAAGTGAAACAATGATCCCTATCAGAAACTATATGATAGGAAACCCCCTGATATATTACAATATTAAGAATATATTGGCTTCCCAAGTCCTCAACATTCATTAAATATAGATTGGGCATTAATTGAATTGATTCGTTTAGCTAATAGATCAAAAATGATTTTACGTTCTCCTATTTTGGTGTATGAGGAATCCTAACCAAAAAATCAATTGAAATCACATCCTATTTTCATGTCAGTATAGGAAGGGGGTGAAGAAAAAATACGACTTTCTAGTGCTCAACCTTGACTTACTGATAGGAATTATAATGCAAGAAAAAATTAGTAATGTCTTTCTATATTATTATCCAACATAATCATCAATGAATTTCTAATAACATCTTTGAGGTTCCAGGTTGAAATTATAGCTAGGAACTATACCAGCCCCCCATCAATTCTTTCCTCATGGGTAAAGGTATTAGAAACTGGTTCTACAAACATAGGATACCCTGAGAAGAGATTTTACACTCATTTATAGTCTCTAAATCATAAATAGATTCCATGATGCCATGAAACACATCATCTAACTATTTCACCATAAGATTCATCTCAGGAATAGAGGAGGTCACATGAACACCTGTCAACACAACTTTAGTCAAATTCTCCTGGACTCCCAAATACATACAATCAAATATAACCATTAAATTTCAACCTTTTAGTGATTATTTCATGTCTTCTTTTAGTTGTTTCATACTCAGATCATCATAAATGACATTCCCCTTCCTTGGGGTGTAGTAAATTATTAAATAAAAGGATTTATATTACTCCACCCATCTCATCTAATAATTATTCATATCATTTAGAGAGAAGATATAACTCAATATTTTTCTATCAGAATACACATAAAATGTTTATCTAAAATGGTAATGACACAATCTCCAAAGATAATATATATAAAATTTTAGTTTTTGATAAATTATAGGATAGTGCTTCCCATGTTCAAGATGTTTCTTAGAACTATAGGACTTGACATGGGCACCATGCTTGTGAACAAAACCTAAACCCAAACATGATGAATCAAAAAAAAATACCATAGAGACATGCCCAACCTCTAGAAGAGTAAAAATTGGTGAAAAATTAAATAGGTGATTCAACTCATGATAATAATTCAGATATTTTAAATTCAAGAATAAATTTTCATCCCTCTAAGTGAGTGTGGTCATAAGAGAATCCAACCTTGAGGAATATTTAATAAATCAAAAGTAATATCCCACTAAATCGAAGAGTCTCAGAATATAAAAACATGGAGTGGTTTTTCAAATTTTATAATAGCCATTATAATTTAAGGATCAATGGAAATACCATGTTTCAAGACCACATGTATAAATAACACCACTTACCAAGTGAAGAAATTACATTTTGATAGATTTTCATAATTTTATATCTCAAAATTTCCTATACTGTTCATAAATAATTTAAATGATCATACATAGTTTTAGAGTAAACCCAAATGTCATAAAAAATTACCCCATGAATGAAATGAGATACTCATGGAATATTTTAATAATTAATTACATAAAAATAGTATGCTAATTGGTTAGACCATAAGGAATAACAAGGTACTAATAATGTATATACCTAGTCCTAAAATATATCCTTGAGATTCCAGATTCTTTTATTCTCAACTGTTGATTACAAAACCAAATAAAAATAATTGAGAAATAGATTTCCCATTCTATATGACTAAAAAACATCAATATATGGAAAGAATAGTTTATATTTACCAAAAAATTATTTAATCAATGATAATAAACCTAAAGGGAATGTGTCCCATTATATTTCATTTCAAAAGAATATGAATTTCTCATGATGACATTCTAGGGTGTGTGAAACCGTTATCTAAAATATCATCTAACTGATTATTTAAATATTTTAGTTTATCTTGTTCTATTAAATAATAATGAAATGAAGTACGATAGGTACCTATTATGATGTAAATAGGTAATTGTAACTCTCTTACTAGTGGAATCCAATTAAGTCAAAAGAAATAATGTCAGGAAACTTGAGGAATACTCAAGGAAGTTTATAACAATAGTATTCTCAATTAAGATCAAATGAAAAAATAAATATCACCGTATCCCGATTTATAAAATAGGGTTTGGATTTACTTGACATCTGGTCCCATTATCCTTGGAAGAAATAAATCATCCCCTCATTTGTAGGGAAGAAGGTCCCCCAATGATAACAACCAGTCTAGAATTTATGGGAAATCATCAAAACTTATGGAGAATGAAATCCAAAGGTTTAATGTCGAGAACTAGAAATATATAGGTAATCACAATCTTTGATAAAGAGAATAGAATAGAGGCATATCAGAGACCCTGCCCTCTCTTCATTACGAGGGTCATAAAAACATACATCACATAAGATATAAGATTCTTAGGAATGTTTATAATATTCCCAAAATAAGTATATATGAACAAATGAGACAGAATAATATCATTTAAATTATTTATTAACGATAAATATAGATATATAGGACCATTCACCATCATTTGACCCATATTAGGTTCCTTTAGGGTGTCTTCGACTATGTAAATAAGAATTATTCCATATTAATGTGTATATAAACCCTTAGATCTTGAAGGATCTGGTCGAAACAAAATAAAATTAGTTTTTTGTGAGCCTATTTTACTACATGGGGTAGAAATGTTATGAAATTACTTTTATAGGTGGCATGTGAGACTACACAAACCCATAGATCCTCGATGCCTCAGTAAAAACTCATTTCAAATGTCTGTTCTTTATATACTAGAAATAAGTAAAAGGTACTCTTCCTAAAATTATAGATGTTCATGATGATGTTTTCTATCATGATACTCCACAATAGTCATCAAAAATTAATTACCCTTAAAATATCTAACAGAATCACCACTCAGAGTACGAGGAACTCGCATTGACTATGAAAAACCATCCAAGTCGGGCACAACCATCAATCCTCTATCATTAAAATTATCATAAGAGGTGATATTCAACATGAAAACCTTTTATTAGATATTATATCTAACACCCATATCAAATAATGATGACTTAATTTTATTATTATTCTCCAAATTTGGAGAAAACTGAACTTGTTCATCAAAGAGTATTGAATAATGGGTTATCACCCTATCACCTTATAGAAGTATAAGGAACTACATAAAATTTATAAAAATAATAAACTCTAGATAGAACTTTTCGATGAAAATATATCTAAATTCCAACCTCTCTAACCCCTTTCATTCATTTTAATTAACCATTTAATCCCACTACCTCCTACGAGTCCCTACAAACATGAGGGTAACACATTTCAACTTATACTATATAGTGTTTCCACGAACATAAAAAGATTCATAATTTATTCCAACCAATCCTCTTACTATTTAGAATTATTCATGACATAGAATTATATTAGTTTGTACTTAATAAAATATTGTGAATGATATCTAAATTCATCCATTTGTGGTTTTACTATTGAATCCTAAATCAAAAAAGGTGCACTAGTAGTACTAGAGCATAGATGTCATTTAGAACTACCTAAGTGATATTATAATCAATTAGAGGGTTCTATTTTCATGTTTTTCCTAGAAATATCTCAAAAGGTCTGTCAAAATGTCTCCTTAGGTGTATTCGACTATAAAAAAATTAAGAAGAAAAAAAACCATTATCCATGATACATAGATCATCAACCTAATGAAGAGATAGTTGGAATATCAATTTGTTCATTCCAAATTAAAATATATTGGATTAAAAATTACTCATATCAAACCAGGAAAAAACTACAATTAAATAAAATTATTCCCCAAATAATCTATTACAAAACACCCATGATGACCTAAGGATCACTATGATGAGACATGACTTGGAACTCACCCAAAACAACCCCTAAAGTATCGATAATCCTACTAACTATCTGACAAGACATCCTAGATTACACAATGTCATAAATGAAATACACTCTAAATTCCCCTTTAATACTATTTTATCATTATAAAACCCAGATACATTGGTACACTAATACCTGAGGTAACTCTTATATAGACCAAAGGGAATTCTTGATCACCATGGGTTGGTGACTAACACTAGGAATCAACTAGGAGTCAAAGAGAATTTTTTTTTTCACTAGAAAAACAACTAGTATACCACAATAGAATATAAGTAAATTAACAGTCAGTATAAAGAATACTCTATAAGGAGAAATGTACCACAAGAATTTATATAAAAATCCAAAATTAAAACATCATTCCTGAAAACATCAATATAATATCTCACAAATACTATGTAATAAGTGGACCATAACACCACTGATCACCACAATCACTCCAAGGTCCCATGAATCTCGAACACCTTCAACCTCTAGAAGGAAAAGGAATGGTGTGAGAAAACCTTCCAAGTAGGATTCTAACAAATGTTCCATTATTAACAATATGTAATAATCAAATACAAAATAATAAAATGTTCAAAACCCCTTAGTTTATTTATTTCGTGTCTATAGTATCCTCACACATCTCATTCAATCAATATGTATCATGTGTGTACACATCCCTAAATCTTAGAACATTAGGATAAATCAATCAACAACCCATCTTGGGAGATCAAGTTGAACATGGTTTAGTTAGATGTTTCGTCATCAATCCATTTCTAGGTAGTTTTACACCTAGTGTGATTTAACTAGTCACCTAATAACTATTGATTCTCACATGTTCATCAATCAATCATTCAATCAGTCATGGGAATTTTCAATTCAATTCATCATTCACAGTTCAAAAGCTAAATTTCATGTTTTACATGCCTTTTCAATTTTCAAAAAAATACTTGGATTTTATAAAATCAATTCAATTTAAAATCATATTTCATTTGAAGACAATTATTAAGAAATAATCATCAATAATTTCATTAAATTAATTCTATTTTTTTCCATAATCTCTGAATAATCCACCAAATATAAAAAACCATTGAAATAAGGGATTTATTTCAAAGATTAATTACCTCTTAAAATAAAGCATCAAATATTTTCAAATAATGGAATTAAATTTAAAGTTCATTTATGATAAATTCTGAAAAATGGTTTCAATTATATAAAACCCAAATTTATGTACAAAACATTAGGTCACACATTCAATTAATCTGTCACCAAAGATGGGTATCACAAAAAGAAATTCACGGGGGAGTATGATCATTGTGTAATTCCTATAATTAGAAACCATTAATTCAATGATGTAATAAATGATCCACCAGAGGGTTCATTACACTCAATGGAAAAGAGAAGGTATGAAATGGGAATTAAAAATAATTGGGAAATAAATTTTCAAAAAGAAATCAAACACTTACACCCACTCATTGAACAAAGAAGAAGAGTAGTTAGAGGATCCCATTCGCCTATTGAGAGCCTCCAAAATATAATGGTTCAGATTAGAGTCGAATGTGAGGTCTATAAATGTTATGATGGCAGTTTTGGATTTTAATTTAAATTTTTGGGGAATTTATTTCCCATTCTCATAGTTTACTATGTTAGGCTACATGGTTAGTACCAGTAGTGAACCCTCATCGATCTTCTATAATTATTGAATGGTTTGGAGGCATGGTTTGACTAACCATGCATTGACCATGAAAACAACCTTTGTCTAGGATCATATGGTTTAGATTGTATAACATATAGTTTGGACTATCCATGTCTATACAATATGAAACCCACTAAAACTACTTAACAGAGTACCCAATTTGTTGTACTGAAAGTCAGGGTTTTCCCTTACCATGATCCAGTTGTGAACTTCCCCCAAAAAGTTCCAAACATTTACAAACATCCCTAGAAACAATCTATAACAAGGAATTAAAATATAATAAAAAATAAGGGTTAAAAAGTATGTGATGGATAGTAATGGGATGTTATATTTATCAAGATAACTATCAATTACAACCAAATTTTGAATAATATTCTAGTCCATAAAATATGATAGACGACATTTCATATGAAGTTTTTTTGAATATACTCAGTCTTGTACTGTATTTGATTTAAATAGTTATAAAGTCAATAATAAATAAATAAATATGTGTTTATATGAGAATATGGTATGGATAATGAAGTACCCAGGAAAGGTGTTTTTATATATTTATTTCTATGAGAACTGGGAAAAATTCTAGATCTTGCAAGTGAGTCACTATTATTATTCATATGAAAATGGACTGAGATGATATTTTGTGTTAGAAATCAATAAAAACCTCCAGTGAATATTATGTTGACCTCATAATGAATAAATGGAAAGTGTTCATGTATAAGGAAAAAAATAGTATAAAATATTTATTGAGTTTTAGGAAGTTAGAAAGTGAATATATCAAGAATATATGTTTAATGGATTATAATGGCAGGCTATATTTTTTGAGAATATATTCCAGGACACTATACTAATTCTGGAATCAATATTTCATGGATGAGAACATTACATGGAGGTTGAATTTTTATTGAAGAATTTAATAGATAAGGTTAATGATAAATTAAGGAAGATGAATTATTTAATGACTAAATTTTACAAATATTTAGAGATGAAGTCCAAAATATCTATTTGTAGAAGAAGTATTCCTTGAATATATTCAAAAAGAGCATAAGTAAATGAAGATAAATTGTACAAAAGCTATTATCTTGATGTTACTATATGAGTCATAGATGTTATCTATTTGGTATCTAAATTTTAATTTCATCGATAAGAAATTATTTTTTGATAGTTGAATATCAAAAGCATATGATAGGGAGAAATAAATAGGTGTTCATGTATTGATATGGTTTTTCTTATCAAATCCTTAATTTATTGAAATTATTTTACATATTATAAAGAAAAGGATGATACCCTGGGATATATTGAAATGGTTATGTTCCAAACCTTGAATAATACTTCATGATAAATCGAAAATAATACACATATAGGTCAATCATTAAAAGAATGTAGGTGTGAAAAAACTATATATAAGATTCATACATTTATTCACACTTTTTAGTTGAAAAGGGAATAAAAATATATATATATACATGTTAAAATAGAAGAAAATATATTAGAGATAGACTGAATATTTCTAAATGTTGTGAAATAAACTATGAAATGTAAGAGTAATATTTATTACATAAATATATTCCTTAGGATAAATAATTAATTTTTTTAGTTTCACTATGATATCTAATAGTAGAATGGATGATATGTAAATGTTACCCCATTGAAAAAGTAAAAACATGAGGGTAATTCCCATGATGTATAATGTCCTCTCCAATAATATGTGCAAGTCATTCTATAATATAGAGTTATACATAAGGTTACTTTATATATAAAAAAACAAGAGATTTCTAAATGTTAATAAGGAGTTTCGGAAGTTATAAAATAAGAATTAATTGTGTTAATGTTGTTTATGGGCTCCAAATATAAAATTTCATGATTTTTAAAAAAAATAAGAGATCCAATCCATGATTAATTAGTATGAGAAGTGATGGTTAATGTTAAGTTTTCATGAGTATGTATTTAGTACATTGGAAGAATGACATATCGTAGTGTTTGATGATGAGAGAATAGAAGGAGAACAGTACATTGTTACAATATCCATTTATGTTATCAAATAGACATTAACGGCAATGTTCCCACTATTTATTATATAAATCATGAATATAGATAATCTTTAACCTCATGGAAGATTAAATTATGATATATTTGACTTTGTAATTTAATGATAATAATGGGATGAAATATATTATTGACCATCTTTAAAGAGAGAATCATGATATCAAGATAGAATTATTTTTTCATATTAAAATATTGAAAATATATTCATATGATTTGGAATATAAAATTGAAATGAGAAAGATATGTCATATAGTGTTGTGGAGAGTATTCGGTACTTCATTAAAAAGAAAACCCAAAGTAGAAAATAATGAGATATTTTAGAAGATTATCCTCTGGTTGAAAATGAAATCACATGAGATGAAGATTGATTTGGAGTTAATATGTAGAGACCGATGTGCATGATATTATAAAATATTATTTATTGTCTTTAGAAGACCCTATATGAGGAAAAAATCTTACCAATCTTATGTAGTGACCTCACAGAGTGTATTAGTGACCTTTTTAATAAGATTTTTGGAATGAACCCTTATACAATATAATGATCTAGTTTAATATAAACTATCATGATATATTAAGTATTTTGAAGATTTTAAACAATTTTAACTATTTTAGACATTTTGGTAGACAAAAGTCAATTTTAAAGAGATGATCTATGATGTGAATTCGCATAATTTATTGAAAATATGTTTCCTATAATCAACCCAACCACATTATGTACTACTAATTGGCATTGGGGGAAAACCTTGTAAAAATCCTTGTATAATTTATATTTATTTTATTATGTTTTGTATGAATAAGGGTGAGAGTTTAAAGAAATAGTGTATTAAAGATTTATCTAGGCATGAAAAATTGTTTCACAGAATATATAGTAATAATTGATATCACTAATTCTACCCACATTTAGTTATATGTCAACATATACTTGGGAATTACAATTATTTTTAGATAAAATTGGGTCCCTTATTAAAGATCCAAATATGATTGAATTTGAAAAAGGAGAATATAAATTATAAAAATAGTAGTGACCTTACAAAATTCTATTGAAATAATTATCATGGTTATAAGTATAATATGATTCATTTTGTTCACTAAAAAGGATTATTAGTTAAGGATGATACTATAACAAATTTTTACTATCGTTAAGAAAGATACTCGTATGAAATTTTTAGAAAAATGGAATTAATAGATTGATGGAAAAAATTAATGATATTTATCCATATATAATATGTATTATACTAAATTTATGGGACTTAAAAGTAAAAAATATATATGGGATAATATTGAGATAATTTTCAAAAGTAATTTCATGGGGAAGGAAGAAAGAATATAGATTTGGCAGGTAATGATTAAATAATATAGATTAGGTTTTGATGAGAAGAATGTTGATTACTTCACAAGAGTAAATAAAATTTTCATTAATATGAGATGTTTTATTGAAAACATTGTCAACTCAACCATTATAAAGAAGTGGATGATGAACATACATATAATATATGATAAACAATTAACACCAAGGACTATATATATTATTTTTCCCTTAAATAATTACATTATTTTCAATTTTCTCATGAAATTAAAAATTATAATGTTTTTAGGAATAAGAATCAATAAGAAAATAATAATGGGTTTAAATATAAGAAATGATCCAAGAAAAATATAAAAATGATGAATCAATATTTTATTTTTATGATTATGAATAAATAAATAAAAATCATATTAAAATAATGTATCTTATTTAAATAAACATCAAAACAGAAAGTTTAAAATACCATGTTATGATTTCTTTGATGTTTATTAGTTGTTGTGGAAGTAGGAATTTTTTAGTTGATCATCAGGTAAAAAAATTATAGTTATGTATAATGTGAAACAAGACTATTTTTCCTCAAAATAAATGTTGGAAAAGGTTGATATTACAAATAATACATTCTAATGGTGGTTTAAAATGAATCCAATGAGAACTAAAGAAGAAGATAAAGGACGATAAAAATTTAGAGATTTAGAAGATTGAGTTACAAATAAAATTCACAAAAACAATAAGGATCATTTAAGAATCTTGAATTCAGTTCTTCTAGTGATGTAGATATTTCTAACAGTGATTTGGAGGTTAACGAGTAATGCACCAAGTATATTTTGAAAGATAATATTTAGTATATCTTGAAAAAATACCTCACTAAAAAAACGTTTCATGCTACCAAATAATGATTAAGATGATAAAGGTGAATTAATTAACATGTTGAATGAATGTATTAAAGGAATCATAATTTAAAGGATATAACTATGGAACATGATAAAGTGTTGAATGATAATGTTTCATAATTTTATTCAATGGAAGAATAATTTAGTAACACATACTAAATTTTCATTATGAATAATTGTTTTTGTAAATATGATTAAATACGATTATGAAAAAGCTATGGTTGATCAAGTTGGACCATATGAAGCTGCTATTAAAAATAGCATGAAGAATATTTTACATGATATTACTATATATTCCTATATTACCAAATATATCACATTTCATTTTAGAGGTCCTAAAATAAAAAAACTAGATTTTATATGATGAAGATCTTAGGGAAGATTAAAACCTATATGAATGTGTGTTAGGAGTAATTAATGAAGGGAGTGGTCCAAATACAAACCAAAAATTCAAGTTGGAATTTATATAGAAAACATGAAAACTTTCATATACATATATATCAATATTTTTTAATTTTAGGTTTTAATTGAAATTATTGGTGTTGGGAATTTTTTTATACAATGATTTTGTTCGATGGTATAAACATTCATTTTCATGTAATCGTGAAAGTAAATTATTTATGGAGGGTTTTCTATGGTAAATTTGAAATAATTCAGAAAATGAGGAAACTATAGTAAAATATTTCACTCTGTATGTCTACTCAGAATAGATTTCACATTCTAGAATAAATATATGGAAAATGTGACCAATAAGGTCACTATGATAATTAATGCATGAGACACTTCTAGAATAATATTTATAGGATGTTTAAGAATAATAATGTATAGAGAAGAGAATGAAGTCTTTTTTATCTTGGGCATTAATGTTTTATTATTATTTTAAGAGAATATTTGGTAAGATTATTGCAAAAATTGAATAGATAAATATAATAAATTCATAAAATAAGAAAAAATGGTGAAATTATAAGAAAGTTAAGAATGAAGAAAATGAAATCCCTATTAAGATATTACGGTTCAATGGTGGATCATATAAACAATGAAATCCCACAAAAGGAGATAGTTGAGAAATTCAAGATGACCTTATTGACTATTGAGATTCAGAAAAGGTAATTCATAAAATAAATCATTGAATGTTCTCTTAAATATGGATATAGAAATAATAGTTTATCTTGGATAAGAAGAAAATATCAACCTTATTTATCAAAACAAGGTGGAAAATTGTTCCTCATTACTCTCATAAGTATATTTTTAGTTCATTCATTCTAGGGAATTGAATGCGATTCGTGATTAATGGGGAGTAATGAAAAATTTATCTTTTTGGAAAAATATTCCATGAATGATAAAGTTCAACATATTTTGAATTGAACACATTATTTAGATCAACAATGATGATGTAAATATAAAATTTATCCCTTTATAAGTACATTTATAAAATCTACTAGAATGTAATTATTTCATGTTAAACCAAATATTATAGAATTTGTTAGAGGCTATTATTAATTAGTTCTACTAATAATATTCTACTATCCTTTTATTAAAATATTTAAATATATCATTGAGGAGGAGATATTTCTTATTTGATAATTATATAACAAAAATATTGTAATGTCCTAGAAATTCTATTTATTTTTTTTAAATTATGTGGAATTAATTAAAGACTAGACACTCAGAAGGCACATGAATCTGACTCCTGGTGAGCTTGAACTTTTTTAGATATTTAAAATAGTGCACATGCGTAGTTTTGGAATCATCTAAACAGATTCCCTAATTAAAAATATGAGGGAACCGTTTGGTCTGAAATGATGAATTTACCTAATGAAGGACCTAACCTTGACTAACACAGGTTGAGGGTAAAAGTTAATTTTGGATCATTTTAATGAAAAATAATATAATCTTCAGAAAGATTATTTTATTCATAATTTGTTTTTCTACGATGCAATGTCAACCAGGATATTTCATTTCATAAATGAAATAGCATAACGACATATCAAATTAGTGTAATAGAAACACTGAAACTTGTTTTTTTAATTAATAGGTTAATAAGAATTCAGGATTGTTTCCATTATCTTGGAGTTTTACATGGAGGCTGTTGAGATTTACCGTTGGTGAATGACGAATTGCCCACGATTATGAACACATCCCTTCCTTCCTTCTTCTTTTAAATATTTCACCCTTGAAGAGAGTTGTATTTTGAGGATTGATGGACGAAGGCAGAATAAATTTGTTCTTCACCGAAATAAGATCCTTTTTAGGAGGGGCTTAATTCTATATGAATTCCTCCATTCCTCGTTCCTTTATTTGTGAAATCATCTCAGCTAAACCCATGAATAGGTTGACCCATGTATCAATCATGTATATGGGATGGTTTTGATTTTGGGGTTTTTAAATAGGGTAATCCATGTTTCTTTGTGATCCATTGTTAGAGATGTTATTCTACCACCCCCCCTGAATTTAAATTCTAATGTGGATGGATCCGGTCCGACACAAACAAGTCCCCAGATCCATCTATTTTGGGCATTTTGTGTTCTCCCATTCTTTGTGGAACCACAATCCAAGTTGATAGAATGAAGGTCAGTGGTGATGGGAAATAGTGGTCCAGGCGGGACCACAACTATAGATCAACCCGTTGTAGGAGGTTGTGGGATAGGGTGGCACCATGAAATCGACTACCGACATGGGAGTTGGTAATGGTCGGGGGACTCAACAATGACAAGGGTCTCCGGCTCAAAGGCTGGTGATGGGGTGGCCCATTGCAATCACTGTGGGTAGAGTAAATGGGTCCACTCAATTCGGAAGGTGGTGGCTGTGGCGGAAGTGATGATGAGCTACGTCATGTGGTTGGAGAGCTACGGTCCATCTAGACGATGGTGGAAGGACCCTACAGCGACATAAGGGTGGTTTGGAGATGTGGTGCCCACCATTTATTATGCTGAACATACTAGCCCACTTCAGCCGGACAGGTTAGGCAGGTGGTCCGGGCTAACTGTGTTGGGTCGGACCTAAACCGAAGCTGCGTTTTTTTCAGTAAAACACTTATATCTTATAAACTATACTTCTAAATTATGATCCATTTGCGGTATTGGGATCCTTGCGATGATGAAATACTTTTGATATACTCTAAGTGGTTTTTATTGGATTTTGTGATATGACTAATGGCTTACGGAATAGATTCTCACCGAATTTAGCTTGCTATGAGCAGGAGTCCTGGGGCTTGATGTGACAAGGAAACTGTAAAGAGTGGGTATAGGTGACCCAATATTCATAAGTGACGAGCGATTATAGGGGAAACAACAAGTCTATGTGACGAGTTAGTCTTGGTAACCCAGTAGGCCTAAATGATGAGCGTGTCTAGGTGACCTAGCAGGCATAAATGACTCATCGGGGATGAGTGCCTTAGTAGTATGATGTGTTCAGTGTATAAAACCGATATTATTTCTTTTCACACATCATATTATACCTATTTTAGATGAAAACACATTGAGCATACTTTCCTTTGTGGTACTACCATTGTGTTTTGGTGTCCTTACTGAGTATTGTTTTACTCACCAAAGCACGAGCTCTACCCGTACATGTCATTTCTTGTGAAGATGAAAAAATCTTTGACATAGCCCTCGGTGGTCAAGTACTAGGTGTTTCCTAGTGAGATCAGATAGGAGAGACATACTCCTATGGATTCAGGTAACTACCCTTCACCTACCCTTCATCTAGAGGTCTACTGTAGATGGGATTACAGTGACATGTGTACTCGCATGTTTACATATTTCCATTTTTCAGGGCAGGTATACTGGTCCCATGTACATTCAATTTTGTACTGTTACTCTCAGTGGTTGTCTTAGTGTTTTTCATTCATGGTCTACATAGTGTTATACCATTCAGCTCTGTGTGTGTGAATATATGTTGTTGGTAAAATTCCTCCCACTTGAATAAATATTACTTTGTCACTAGTCACCAGCCCCTGGCCTTTGGGAGGTGGGATTGTGGTAGTAATGACACGAGCCCTAGGGGATGAGTTGTGACTGAGTGATATCAAAGGAGGTGGGTTCTGCCTTATGGATTGAGAGTCTGTGGCTTTGTTTTGGGTAAAAAGTGTTGAATGTTTCTACTTCAAATTTCAGTCCTGAGGAGTCCAGTGATGGTGTGGCGGCTGACGTATCCACACACTAGGACCACAAATTCTGTTTTTAAACTCGGTAAATGAAAACACTATTTGTATGCATAATATAGGAATTGAGATTGTTATCATGTCCTTGTTGTGTTTGAGTCAACTATCTAGGTATAATCTATTGATTGTGGTTCATCTTGATCAGTTATAGGATGCCACCATGTGGAATGCCAGCCAGGATTTCGATACGCAGTAGTGAGGACAATATTCCTAGTGGTTAGGCATATGTTTTGGGACTATTAAAAGAGGTGTCCGTACTCAGTGGTGAACCCGTGTTACCACTACCCAACGATTAGTAGATTTTATCAGTTCTACCGATAGATGATGTGTGTTTGATTAGTGCCTTACACGAGTTTCATAGGTAGATACCTCACAGGTTCGGGGGTGAGACTGACCCCCCAAGTGGAAGAGGACTGGCTTGAAGTGGTTACATGAGTCTTCTAACTAGTGAGGAAGCCTCTCGACTAGATGGAAGTCTTGGCCATGATCCTTCTTTAGGGATCAACAGAGAGATTGTGGAGATTGATGATCCAGACACTTGACGAGGTGACCCTCATAGAGACAGACTTAGTTGCCTCTTCCGAGAGGAGTTATTTCCAACATCGTTACACTCTGTGTGTGTAGAAGAGATAATGTACCTATAGTAGGGTAGCATGAAAATAGTGGATTACGAAGAAATATTCACCAATCTTTCCCGCTACTCCATAGACATGGTGAGGCACCCAAGGCACATGGCTTGTAATTTCCCAACTCCTCGTATGAATGATCAGCAGATGGTTGACGAACCACCGAGGCAGAGGTAGGGGTTCATGCTGGGTGGTCTGAAGTGTAGCAGACATGGTAGGGGAGCATGAATAGCGGAAGGAGGTGGGTGATGGTTCATGTTACTACCACCCCCTAGTGGTCCACCATAGGATTCAGGAGCCGGTGGACAAGGGTGAGCCCAATATCTGTCGATAGTGGCCTATGATCCCAATGTTTCAGAGATGATTAGAGGTACAATTTTTTTCTTCTCCACCCTAACTGTAGTTATTTTAGAAATAGGTTCTATTCACTCATTCCTAACCACATACCTTTTTTGGAGATTGAAGTGCCTGGTGGATTAGTTAGCTCAATCCTTATGATTAGATACTCCCATAGGAGGGGATTTGACAACCACACATTAGTGAAAAATGTGTAAGCTTAATCAAGGAGATGATAGATTTTGATGGGACCTCCTAGTAGAAGCATAGTGGACTTATGACTACATTCTGGTTATGGAATGGTTATCCATAGTCCATGCCTAGAATTACTATTTTAGTCGCAGAGTATGGGGTGTCCCCAGAGATGGAACTAGATTTTATTTTACCGGTGAAAAGGGAACACTTGCAGTGCAGGAAAAACTTTCTCCATGTAGGGTGTGGTTGATCACTCACCAGGTGGCTAGACTTACCCTTTGTGTGGTGAAAGAGAGGAGACCTAAATTTCTTATAATGATGGACGAGTACAAGGACATATTTCCTGAGGATGTTCCGGGATTACATCCTCTTATAGATGTTGAATTCTTCATTTAATTGTACGTCAGGATGACACCGATGCCCATGACAACATATTATATTTCTCTTGAAGAGATTTGTGATTTGAGGGTATATCTCAAGGACCTGTAGAGGAAGGCCTTTTTAAGGACATCTGTTTCTCCTTGGGCTGCCCAAGTTCTGTTTACAAATAATGAAGATGAGATATTAGGACTATGTGTGGACTATCAGTTCCAGAATCAGGTGATTGTGAAGAAACAATATCCACTACTAAGAACCAATTACCTCTTTGACCAACTAAAGGGAGCGAGGTGGTTCTAGAAGATAGACCTATGGTCTGGCTATCATCATCTTAGTGTAGGGGATGATGATGTACCAAATACATGATTTAGATGTTAGTATGGCCACTATGAGTTTTTGGGGATTCTATTATGCATGACCAATGCCTGAGAAGTGTTCATGGGACTCAGGAACCTGATCTTCCAGCCCTAACTTGATAGGTTCATCATGGTCTTGATTGATTATATCATGGTGTACTCGGTGTCCGAGGAGGATCACACAACACACCTACGAAGATTCCCATATTCACTTTGAGAGCACCAGCTTTATGGGAAGAACCCAAAGTTTCAGTTCTTGATTTGGGAGGTCCACTTTCTTGGACACATCATTTTGGAGGTTGGAGTTGTCATGGATCCGATGAAGATATAGGTGGTGCTTTGTTGGGAGCCCCCTAGGAGCATGTCTGAGGTGCGAAGTTTCTTGGGGTTGGATGGATACTACTATAGGTTCATACCTTACATTTCAAGGGAAGAATAACCCTTATCATCTTTGACATAGATGGTACATACCATTTTATAGATGGATAAGTGAAAGTAGTGTTTCTAGGAGTTGAGAGTAGATTGAAGTGTTCCCCCATACAGAGACTTCCGGAGGTGGGAGTTGAATATTTAGTGTTCTGTGATGCATCAATGACCGAGATGGGTTGTGTCTTGATGTGGGGGAAAGTGGTGGTTGACTACAAATCCTGAAAGTTGAGGGAGAATGACAAAAAACTATGAGACCCATGATATTAAGATATTAGTAGTGGTATTTTCATTGAACATGTGGCGATACTACTTGATGGGTGAGCGGTGTGCCATATACTCTGCCCACAAATGTCTCAGGTATATCTGCTCCCAGAAGGACCTAAACATGAGGCAGTGGAAAAAACTATAGTTACTCCAATATTACAACTTAGACATAGTCTATACTCCTAGGAAAGGGAATGTGGTGGTGGATGCACTCATTAGGAAAACTGGGTTGTAGTTTCTGAGTTAGGTGTCAGAGATGTTAGTTGTGATGTAGATATCTATTGTGTACTGTGATAGAGAATCTTACCTTCATTCCATGGTTTTCACTACCCCACTCTTACAATGAGTTAGGGGGCATAACATGGGGATTTTGACTGCAAGTCCCGACGTTCTCATTTATCCATGAGGTAGAACCCTGATAGAAATTCGATAGGTGGGGATCACATCAACCTTTTCTTAGGGTGAGCCATTGTACCAGTGGCATTGCAAGTGGAGATTTTGAGGGAGTTTCACACCTCCCACTTAGCGGTGCACCTAGGAGTGGAAAATATGTACCAGGATCTATGATGCCAGTACAAGTGTCCGAGGATGAAGAAGGTAGCAGTAGAGTTCGTTTCTCGATGCCTCACTTATCAGCATGTGAAGGCAGAGCATTAGGTTCCTGCAGGTTTAGCTCAGCCACATGATGTGATTGAGTGAATGTGGGATGGTATCTGGATAGAATTTGTGATAGGTTTACCACACACATTTAGGTTGCATTATACCATCTATGTGATTGTGAAAAAAACTCAACTATTCATCCCACTTCTTACCCATACTAGAGCTAGCTTCAGAAGATGGCTTGGGATGCCTCTACATTTGGGATATTGTTTGTCTTCATGGGGTTCATTTGATGATTGTTTCCAACTATGATTCTCACCACACATCCTAGAATTGTAAGGGACTGCAAAAGGATTTGAGGACTGTACTGCATTTGAGCACAACATTTCACACCCATACTGTTGGTCAGATGGATAAGACTATCCAGGTTTTGGAGGAGATTCTTTGTGCTTGCATTTTGGACTTTGGTCACAATTTGGAGGACCAAATACCCTGATGGAGTTTTATTACAACAAAGAATACCACTCCACCATTGGTATGGCACCGTTCAAGGCACTATATAGGAGACCATGCAGGTTACTGCTATTTCAGATAGTCCTTGGGGAGTCAACAGTCACAGGTCCAGAGCTGGTATGAGCTACCACTAAGATGGTACAGATCATCTAAGAGTATATGAGGACATAATAGAGTAGTCATACATCTTATTCTGATAGGAGACAGAGTCCCTTGGAGTTTGAGGAGGGAGACCATGTGTTCCTTCAAGTCTCACCTCAATGGGGATTGAATAGATTTTTCTTAAAGGACAAGTTGTCTCCAAGATTCATCAACCATTTCCAGATTCTGAGTAGAGTTGGCGACATGTAATAAAACATGGATCTTCCACCAAAGATACATTAGGTCCACAATGTCTTTAATGTGTTACAAATGAGGAGGTACATTCATGACCTATCACACATCATTGACTAGGGTGAGATGGACATCGAAGGTGGTACAAAATTTGTAGAGTTCCTGTTGGAGATTGGGGATCGACTAGAGTGGGTCCTTCGTGGTCAGTTGGTTTCTCTCGTACGTGTTCGGTGGCATCATGAGAATCTCCAAGAGAAAACTTGGGAGTTGTAGGCTTATATTTGTGCTCTGTACCCCCATTTTTTAGCCCTTATAATGGCTTCCGAGGTTGTGAATCCCTCAGGTGGAGAGAGTTTATGTCATGGAAAATCCATGAATTGATTTTAAAATTCTATGGGATTATTTCAAAACCAGAAGCTTAGAAGGAAAATGATTCCAAGGATCGATGAGTCTGTAAAAAATGTTTGATTTTTTTAAAATATTGCACATGTGTTGTTTTGGAAGAATCTAAACAGATTCCCGGATTAAAAATACGAGGGCACCGTTGCATTCGGAAAGATGACTTAAATATGGAAGGAACTAACCTCAAGCAATACGGGTCAATGGTAAAAGTTAATTTTTGGTCATTTTAAATAAAACAATTAAACTCGAGAAAGTTTAGTCTATCAAAA
Source organism: Viscum album (assembly GCA_963277665.1). Lineage (NCBI taxonomy): Eukaryota > Viridiplantae > Streptophyta > Magnoliopsida > Santalales > Viscaceae > Viscum > Viscum album. The sequence continues at coordinate 507,902,339 of OY728167.1, read as the reverse complement.
AATTGTTTTGTTACGACACAACATCAACCCAAAAGTTTCATTTCATAAATGAAACAACGTAACAACATGAAGGCTCATTATAACAGAAATTTGGAAACTCATATCATCAATTATTATCATAATATGAATTCAAAATCATTTCCATGATCATGGATTTTTGGTTAGAGGCTCTGGAGATTTACCGTTGGGAAAGGGTGAATTGACTGTGATGACAAAAACATTCCACCCTTCATTCTTCTTTGAAGGATTTTCATATAGAAGAGAGTTAAAAATTGAGGATCGATGGACGAAAAAGTAACAAATCTATTCTTAACCAAAAAAGATAATTTTTACAGGTAGGGGTTTAATTTTATTTTAATTCCTTCTTTCCCCATTCCTTGATTTGAGAGACGATTGGGGCTTAACCCACCAGTAGGTTCACCCATGGATCGATCACCTATGTAGGATGGTTATGATTTCAGGGTTATCCGTGTTTCTATGTTATCCATGATTAGAGATGTTATTATCCCATCCCCCTGAATTTAAATTATAACATGGATGGATCAGGGCCGACATGGTGATGCACAAATCCATCTGTTTTGGGAATTCTATTTTCACACGTTCTTCATTGTGTGACAAACCAAGACATCGAATCGACGAATGGTGGGGAAGAAAAACTATGGTCCAAGAAGGACCACATTGAAGATTAACCCACGGTAGGAGGACACTGAAGTGGGTGGAACTAGGAGATGGACCTCCAACATGGGAGCTGATGGTGGTAGAGGGTCACAGCAAAGGCAAGGGCCGCCATGTCGAATGCCGAAAGAGGGATGGACCACCGCAACCGTCATAGGTTGAAGACATGGGAAATCTATAGGCAGTAGATGGTGGTCATCGTAATACATGGAAAAAAGCTATGATCTAGCTGGACTACGACGATAGGACTCTACGGTGACCCGCTAGGTTGTTTGGAGACAGATTGACCACCGCGTCCTGGGTGGAACAAACCATCCAACATCAGTGGGCTAGGATAGGCTGGTGGGCCGGGCTCAGTCCAGTATAACAGGACAAGCTGACACGACGGGCCGTGCTTGACCAAGGTGGTGTAGGACGGGTCCAGCGGGCCAAGCCTACCGAACCTGGACCCAACCAGCCCCTTTTTTACAAAAATGCTCATATCTTCTAAACCATATGTATGATTGAAAATTCATTTTTAGATTTAGAAACCTCAATACGAGGAGGTCCTTTAGATATACTATATGTGGGATTTCGTGGAAGTTTAGATATGACTGATTTATTGAAGATTAGATTCTCATAGAACCAAGCATGCTATGAGTGGCAGTCCTCTGGCTGGCTGTGATGAGGAGACTATGAAGAGTGGTTCTTGGTGACTCAACATGCCTAAGATGTGAGTGGGTCTAGGTGACCCAGCATCCCTAAGGTATGAGTGGGTCGTGGTGAATCGATATTCCTAAATGATGAGTGGGTCTAGGTAACCTAGTGGACCTATTTGACTCATTACAGATGAGTGCCTCAGTAGTATGAGGTGTTCAGTGTTTACAATTGATATTCATTCTTTTCACACATTATACTATACCTGCGTGAGTTGAATTTTTTTTGAATACATTCATTTGTGGTATTACCTTTGGGTTTTGGGTTCCTTATTGAGTTTTGTGTTACACACCCCAACACAAGCTTCGCCCGTATGTGTCATGTATTATCTAGACAAAAAACTCTTTGACAGAGACATAGGTGGTACAAGAACCAATGGTGACCAGTGAGAGAAGACATGTGAGCTATACTCTTGCGGATTCAGGTAGCTACCCTTCACCTATAATTCTAATAGGGGTCTTTTGCAGATGGGTTTCCAATGACTTGTGTACTCACATGATTATAACTTTCTTTTTTTGGGCTTGTATACCAGACCCTTATACTTTTAGTTCGTTATCTTTACTCTTAGTGGTTTTCTTAGTGGTTATCATGAATGGTTTACTTAGTGTTTTACCTTTAACCATTGTGTGTGTGCGTATAGGTACTCGAGAAAATGCCTCCCACATGCAGAATAATGCCTTTGGCCCTAGTCACCATCCCATGGACTTTAGGAGGTGGTCTTGCGGTAGTCACGATATGACCCCCAGGGGATGGGTCTTGACATAGATTTAAAGGGGGAGTATTTTCATAACATGAATATTTTTATTGTGTTTATTGAAAATGAGTGTATGGGAATGTTTGTAAAGTAACCTGAACTGCCCCAGAAAAGAGATATTTGATTTTGTATCACATGGTAGAAAGTACTGTGGGATATTTTTATATATATTAATCATTATAATTTTATACATAGATATAGTCTATGTGGGATTAAAATTTATTAGATTATGTCTCATTTCTAAGAGAAATATTTTTTAATCCTTTACTTATGTAATTTTAGTTGTTACTTAAAAATAGTAGAGATGATGATATTTTATGTCATGCTTGACACCTGATATGAAAAGTATTTTTCCATTTCCTAAAAAATTGAATTTATTATAAATGAGGTGGGGGATACAAAAAAGAAAAGAAATATTAAAATTCATTTTATAGAATTTATTTTAACAATAAATCTAAAGGGGTTGATGATTGAAACCACTAGGTGTTATATTATATTCATTATAAATTAGAATGAAATCAATATATATTGATATCACAATCTTGGAAGGATAATAATGTACCCAATAAATGTTCTATTAAATGTTGAGTTGTATGATAACTGAAGAAACATATTCGAACATAGAAGTGAGTTAATATCATTAATCTTATGATAAAGTATAGAGATACCTCTTGGTGTTAAGAAGTATCCCAAACATTCTTTTATTGTTGTATTGATCTTGTAATAAATCAATGTTATGTTTTAATGTATTAATAGAGAATTATATGCAATATATTTATGTGTATTAAGGAATATGGATAATTATAACCTCAATGTGTTGTAATTAAAGGATTATAGTGGCTAACATGAGTTTTTGAGAATCTATTGTTGGAGATTGGAGATATTATGAACGAACTATTACCATAATGAGAAATTTACTTAGAGGGTGGAGTTTTTTTATGAATTTAATTGACAAGGATAAAGATAATTTATGGAAATATAATTTTTTACTGTACATAAGTAACACTTATTTGATATGAAGAAAAAAACATTATTTTTGGATGACGTATAAATTTACCGTAATATTGAAGATTAGAATTTAAAGAATATCAATAGTTTATATCAAACTGTATAAAAGCAACTAGATTAGTTATAGATGAAATATATTGAGTATAATAATATTGAAGTACAATGACCACAAAAATTTATTTTGAGGGATATATATTATAATCATAGGTGGGAGAAGAATATTCTTTATGATCATGTGTTGATAATGTTTTGGTGATTGAAATAATAATATAATTAGATATATTTTAGGTTTTTTATGTAATAAAATTTTCACTAAGTTAATTGGAAAGGCGAATGAGAAAAAAAACAAAGATGGTATGAATATAATTCAGAAAGAATAATTATAATGAATAATCTAAAAATGAAAAAAAACATATTTAAGTTTATCAAAATAATACGTAAGAGTCTTGTTGTCGTTCTAAAAAATTAATCAAAACGAGAAAAAATTTCCATTCAAAATTAAGGGAAACATTATGAACAATTTTAATGTAGATGAATCTTATAGAAACATACATTTCACGAGATGATAAAAATTATGATATTTCAAATTATTTAAGAGATGATAAACCAATCATGGGAGATAATATGATTTTTAGGATATAGGATTTTGTAGTTAATTGTGTAATATAATGAAAATACATGTCTCAGAATGAACACAAACACATTAATCATTAGTAACCATAATTGGGGTATAAAACTGTAAAAATTCATCTGTTCTTTGTTGTTATTTTATGATATTTTAAAATTTTAAGGGTGAGAGTTTAAATAAATACTGGTTAAAAGATTTAATTAGTCAATGAGGTTAGTTTAAAATACTAAATTTTGAAAATCATAATCCCTAGTTCACCCCATCTCAAGGATATTTCACCACATACCCAATCGTTACAAAATAAAAAATTAAATATCTAAAATTTTCATAAAACATAGTGGTTCATTTTTATTATTATAATACCTTACAAAAAAATATTAATGTGTTCAATTGAGTTAAAATTAATAATATTTTTTACAGTCTTAATTATTTAACAAAGTATTTTTTGGATAACTATTACTTTATTAAAACATATGCTGGATTTTATAATGAATATATACAGTATTCCATTCATATAATAAAAATTTCATGAAATTGTTAACCATATCTAAACTAAATGATACGAAATTTTTTTTATATAGTTATAATATATAAGAATACTATTAAAAAATAATTTAAAATAGTGGTATATATTAAATATTATAAATACTTCTTGAAAAAAAATTGGTGAACTTTTTTTGACATTTCATGTCGTATAAATTCAGTCAATTATATTTTTCTAGAAAACATAAAAAATAATTTATAATTATTAGAATGTTATTTTAAATGATAATTATTATATATATTGACAAAGTAGATATATTTATAAATGAATCCAAAAAATTTAAAGTATAAATTGTTAGATACTATAACACATCATCTTGATTAAATTTATTGAATTTGAGGACTTATTTTCATAAAAAATATCAAAAAAAAACTCATAAACAACATTTATATTTGGTTGTAGATAATCAAAATTCATACCACTATGACACACCTTTTCTCAAATTTATGCCTAAATTTATTGTAAAATGAATGGTAAAAAGAATTATAGATAATTTTATATTTATTGGATATGCATCTTGTAGAATACCGAAGCCTGACGTACATGGACATTATATTACTTTTGTGGAATACTTAGTACATAACAAAAACACACACACAAGGACCGTAATTGTTTAGTGTCTTTGGAAACTCGGAACGTAATCTTCTAATCATGGTGAAAGATCTTCAACATCTCCCAAAAAGATCTTACTTTTTTTACCTAAAACATTTCTTTATATCCTGGGGAAAATAAAACATAAAAAGCGTGAGCTAAAATGATCAGTAAGGGTAAATAAAAGAAATATCAATCACATCATATTCATAAGAACATATATTTTGGAAATCTTAACCTGCAAAAGAGATCATAATTTCATAACATGGTATAAATCATAGTAGTGAAATGTAATCACAATAATAATAACTTAAAACATGAATCTTTGTGACATACACACATAATCATAGAGAATCATTTATTATTAGTCAAGACTCATGGCCAAGACTATCTTAGTGGACAAAGTCCATTTCTGAACCGAGTTCACACCTCGTTTCAGTCCTGTTTCACTGAACCGGTATTGCCTACCATTCCAGCCATGTCTATCTCATGAGATATAAAATCTTTACCCAATGCATTGGAGGGAGATATAGGTCCCACCCATCTCATAATGATACCATTATTATGTGTGCCAAAAAATCATAAATCATACATCATTGCATAACCCATGTAATAAAAATGGGATACTTAAACAACATGACATCATAAAACAATTCATATAAGATAAAGGGATTCATAAAAATAATTCCATCACAACATAATCAAATCAATGTAATAATAGGGATAGAAACAGAACCCAATATTATCTTAGATGGAAAATAATTTTGATAAAAAACTTGAACTCCATTCTTGAGGAAAATATCCTTTCTGCTTCAAAAACACTTTTCATTTCTTAACATGTCGTACAATTATAAACGAAAAGAAGTTGATTAAAAATAAACTTGAAAACTTGTAAAGGAAGCTTCTTGGAAATAATGTTTTAAAAATCCATTCATGCCGTATAAGTTAAAAAAAACATTCTTCTCGTACTTTTGTCGGAAAAGTAAAAAAGTACCTCGTATGAAAAAGGACAAAAGATTCCTTTCATATCTTTTACTAAAAACTCACTGAAGGGTAAAATTGGATTTAAACAGTTGTAGGTGGATGGAAACAATATTACATATTGAGGAAACATGGATTTGGATGATAAAATACACCCCAGTAAATACCAAAGTATAAACAATCTCGGATAAAAATGAGATTGTGATATTTTCCCTTACCTTAGGTCCGTATGCTTCGGTCTTTGCTTCTGTGGATACTGTCTCTATGAGCATTGAAGTTGGAAATTTACAAATCCCACTTCGAAATATTCCTGTCTCCTTCCGCGATGCACTAAAAGACTCTGATCTCAGTAGTGGGAAGGATCCCAGGCAACCTTTATTCAGAAAACTGGACGATGGAGGTTTTATGGTTGATGCTGATCTAGAAGCCTTGAAACAGAGGGAGAAAATGTTCAGGTACTCGGTGCTCGGTCGAATTTCCTACATCACAGGTGATAAACCTTGGTCTATCTCTGATTTAAGGAATAGGATTGCTCATTGTTGGAGCTCTTCACGCTGGAAGATGGTTCCCTTAGGTAAGGGATACTATCACATTCTTTTTAGTTCTCAATCTGAGCTTGAACAGATTTGGAAGATTGGAAATTTACACCGAAAGCCTGGTTTTTTTAGAATCTCAGATTGGGACCCTGCTTTTAGTCCTTACACTCACAAAAACCATTTGGCTCATGTTTGGGTTCGAATTCATAGGCTGAATTGGTTCTTTTGGCACCCAAAGATCATAAATGACATTGCTTCTTGTTTAGGATCCCCTATAAAAATTGATCATAGAACCTTGAATGGGGATCTGGGTTTATATGCCAGAGTTATGGTGGAGATTAACCTAGCTAGCCCTCTACCATCCACCATAATTTTTAATGCCCCTGAACACAGGGTTGAACTCAGTATTGAATATGAAAATAAACCCTCCTTCTGTGAAGTATGCAAACTGATTGGCCATAATTTTGCCAGCTGTAGGGTTGCTAGAAAGCAATTGGATCCCTCAAATAAAAATGATTGGAAAGAGGTTAAAAATACTAAAAAAGGGAAAAATATTGCTGTCAAATATGACCCCCCTAAGGTCGATAAGTGGGTCCAGAAACCCAATTCCTCATCAGCCTTAGAAGGTAAATCTTGGGCTGTTTTGGTAGAGGAGGACTCTCAAATTAAGGATAAGCCCACTGGCTCAAAAGGGTTAGTTGATGACTGTAACAGAGAATGCTCTAACAAGAGCATCACTACCCCTATTTCTAATGCTGTTAACAATGCTTCTTCCTCTGATTTTTCATATTTAAAGGAGGATTTTTGTAGGAATCTGGGTGACTCAGTATCTACCCTCAAGGAGAATGTGGTTACTTCCAGCATAATTCATATTGACAATGTGCTCCCTGCAGAACCAGGTTCTACTGCGCTTATTAATGATGTTAAAAGTGCCCCTGATGTTTCTGCAATTGCTCCAACCAAATCTGCTGGTTCTGGTAACTCTGTGCCTCCCAACTCTGATGTCAAATATGACCTTTCTAGTATTGCTGCTCCTATAACTAAATCTCAGTCTGTTTTTGTTACTTCTGAAAGTTCTGTTGATCCTACCTCATCACACACTCCTGATCCTAATCTGATTTTACACACTGAATATCTCACTGTTCATAAGGAGGGATATAATCGTCTAACTGACTTACAGATCTCTGATTCTCTGCAGGAACGACTAGATAATTTGAATTCTGTTACTGCTGGAAATGTTGATATTTCTGTCAGTAAACCTGTCATACATGCTGATAATGCTGTCATGTCTCATTTGTCCAATAATTCTCCACATACCCCACTATCTGCTCCTGAATCTGCTCATGACCATGATTTATGTCCAGAAAACAACATGATTTCTAACTCTCCTAATAACAACCAGAACCATGATCATAACATGCCTCCTGTATCTGATCATTTTCATCCTACTGGTCTTGAATCTGTCCAGATTTAGACTGAGCCTCTCCCACAACATGAGCAATCTGCTCATGATGTTATTTCTAAGTCTAATCAAATCAGCTCACCTCTACCTCCTGTTCTTGTAAAGGCCTCTGATCATAGAGCAGAACAGTCTCACCCTTTAGAAATTTCTGCTTCATTGTGTACATCAGACCCTGCTACTATTAAAAATGCTAATCAGAAATCTGATTCCTCTCAAAGCTCTGAAACTGATGAGGGTTATCATCATTTACCCTCTTCCTCAATTGTTACAGGATCCCAAAAAAAGAAGGGTTCTTGTAAATCAAAAAAAAATAAGGGTTCTAACCCTAGACACAAGTAGCAATGAATGTTCTTTTCTGGAATTGTCAAGGGGTGGCCAATAATGACACCTCCATTACCCTTAGGAGGTTTCTAAATACTCATAAACCATACCTTTTTTCCATTTCTGAACCTAAGGTCAATTTTAAAATGAACTTTATGAAATTTGGTGCTCTTAATTACAATTTTCTAGGATCTTGTAAAAACGGTCCTCAAGTTGACTCCATGTAGATTTTTTGTCATAATTCTTTAAAAAACATTAACATTATTAAAACTTCTGATCAGTAGTTTACTTGTGATTTCATTTGGAATGGTCAGCACATCTATTGTACTATGGTTTATGCCAAAAATAGGTATCAGGATAGGAGAATGTTATGGCTTGAACTTCTTGATATTGCCAAACTCATTCAGGATTCTTGGCTTGTCTTGGGAGATTTCAATACCATTATTACCTCATCTGAAAAAATTGGTCCCGCTCATCTCCCCATTTCCTCTAGAGAGTTTAAATCTACTATTGATGATTGTAACCTCTTTGAGGTTAATCTCATCGGTGCCAAATACACCTGGTACAGAAATCATTACAATAAAAACGTTGCTAGTAAACTTGATAGAGCCTTTGTGAACATGAAGACTCTTGATACTTGGGATAAAATATCTAGTGTTACTCTCCCTAGAATTAACTCTGATCATCATCCGATCCTTGTAAATCTTACTACGAATGTTCGAAAAACTATCTTTCCTTTTAAATTTAACAATGCTTGGTCTTCGAACCCTGACTGTGCTTCTTTTATTTTTAACACTTGGAACTCCATGAAACACCATAAGGATGACTTTGCTTTCTTATATAAACTGAAAGTTCTTAAACAGGCTCTCAAAGGTTGGTGTAAAACTCAATCTTACAAATTGATCTAGACATCTCACATCTGGAAGATCAGCTCAGTCACTTTCAATCTCAGAACACTCATTCTGACTTTGACATAGATCCTCAGGTGGAATCTAATATCTCCTCGAAACTTAATTCCCTTCTTACTTTTAAAGATAATATTCGTAAACAGATTTTTAGAACCAAATGTCTTACTGATGGTGATCGCAATACTAAATTTTATAATAATCTTCAAAGAATTCGAAAGGCCAATCGTCCGCTTTCTATGCTCATTCATAATGACATGGTCTTAGAATCTGAAGAAGCCATTACGGATCATGTTATCTCGTATTTTTATAACATCTTAAATGGTCCGGACAGAAATGTTGACCTTAAACCTGATATCATTCCTTTGCTGGTTGATGAAGGTGACAATAAGTACCTATTAAGCACTCCCCTTGATCATGAAATTAAAGACATTGTTTTTAAACTAAACCCTGATAGTGCTCCTGGCCCGGATGGTTTTAATAATGGTTTTTTCCAAAAACATTGGGATATAATTCAAAACAATGTTTGCAAACTCGTTAAGACTTTCTTCACTCACGGATCTTTACCTCATGGAATCAATGCTCAATTTGTAACTCTAATTCCTAAAGTTGAGAATGCTGCGGAGATCCATCAATTTAGACCTATAGCTTTGATTAACACTATCTATAAAATCATCACTAAAATTATTGCAAACAGACTTGCTCCTATCTGCAATAGAATCGTCTCTTGGAATCAATTTGGTTTTATCAAGGGAAGATCCATTCAGGACTGCATTTGTCTTGCTTATGAGTGCACGAATGCTTTAACTAAAAAATCTAGAGGTGGTTGCGTGGCCATCAAACTGGATATTAGAAAGTCCTTTGACACTATTGATTGGAATTTTATTTACAAAGTTCTTAGGAATTTTGGTTTTAATGATTCCTTCATTGGTAGAATCAAGACCCTTTTTCACTTAGCTCATATCTCTATCCTGATTAATGGCACTCCTCGTGGCTTTTCCAAATGTACTAAAGGTGTTAGACAAGGGGACCCTCTCTCTGCCATTCTTTTTGTGATTGCTGAAGATTATCTTAGCAGACTCATAAACTACTATATTGAACATAATTTGATCAAACCTATTTAGTTAGCCAGAAACTTAAATGCCCCTACTCACCTCTTATATGCGGATGATATTATCCTTTTTATAAAAGGGGACCAAAAAAGCCTTCATGCTCTCAAGAAAACTATATCTCACTATGAGGATGTCTCTGGTCAAGCTATCTCTTGGAACAAATCTTTCATCTATTTTGGCAAGAATATTCCTGTCAGAAGAAAATCTGGTATTATTAATTACCTGGGTATCAAGGAGGGTCTCTTACCTTTCACCTATCTGGGTGTTCCTATATTTTGGGGTCGTCCCAAAGCTACCTATTTTTCTAATATCCTTTCTCATATCACAAACCAACTAGCTAATTGGAAAGGGAAGTCTCTCTCCATGGATGGGAGAATCTGTTTGGTCAAATCGACCATTGTTTATAAAATGGTTCATTCCTTTATGGCCTATAAATGGCCCATCGGTACTCTTAAAAAAATTAACACTTACATCAAAAACTTCATCTGGTCTGGATGTATTTTTGAAAAGAAGCTTGTTACTATTCCTTGGAATACTTGTTGTAAACCCATTACTAATGGAGGAATAGGCATTAAAAATTTAAAGCTGTTCAATGATACCTTACAGGCCTGCCTTACATGGTGCATCATTAACTCCACTTCTAAAGCTACTGATTTTCTAAAACTTAGATTTTTTTCTAAGCTGTCAAAAGGTAATCTTAACTTCATTAACTCTTCTATCTGGCCTTCCATTCGGGACTCTTTTCACAAAATCATGCAAAATTCTAGATGGATTGTCAGTGATGACTCTTCCATTAATTTTTGGTGTGGTAAATGGTGTGGTAACCCTCTGATTTCTTTGTTGCCTCCAGATCTTCTTCCTGATGATACTCAACAGTCTATAAAGGAGGTCTTACAATCCTCTGACTGGGATTTCCCAGATATCATTATGCATGCTATTGAAAATTATGCTTTTACTTCTGCTGGTGATTTCCTTGTCTGGGAGCCTTCTCCCAATGGCATCCTGGATTCAAAATTTTTTTATAAGCATAATTTCTCTGATCCTGAATCTATTTTTTCTTGGGTGAATCATTTCAATAAACCCTACATCAAGCCTTCTAGATTCATCCTTATTTGGCGCATTGCGCACAACAGATTACCCACGGAAACTTGCCTCCAAATTTTTGGCATCTCTCTTTGTTCTAAATGTCATTTGTGTAACCAACATAGGGAAGATGCCAATAATCTTTTTCTATCTTGTGCGACGGCCTCTGCCCTTTGGAATTACATATTTGATCTTTTTAATTGCAGATTACCCATTACTGATTCTATTTACTTGTCTTTAATGCATTGTACTAGACATGATGCCTCTCTGCAGGTTAAAAATATTTTTCTGGCGGCAGTGGCAGAACTTCTACATGAACTCTGGTATGTTAGAAATGATATTATTCACAATAATCACTCATTCTATCTTAATGCAGGGAAATACCGAATCCTCCTTGCGATTCATGAAGCAGCCTCAATTCAAAAAGACTGTTGCAACAACTCGGTTGGTGACCTTATGATCCTCCGTCACCTTCACGTTCCTGGTATCTTCCCAAAGCCAAAATTCCTCTTTGAAGTTTTTTGGCAATCTCCGATGCCAGGATGGATCAAAGTGAATGTTGACGGCGCTTCCAAAGGCAACCCTGGTCCTTCCAGTTGTGGTGCTATCTTCAGGGACTCAACTGGGCAATGTCATGGTTGTTTCTTTGTTGGTTGTGGCCACTCTTCATCTCTGGAGGCGGAAATGCTCGGAGTTATTCATGATGTTGACTTTTCTCTTCAAAGAGGTTGGAGAAAGCTTTGGATTGAAAGTGATTCAACCACCATCATTAATGCCATCTGGACTGGAAACATTCATCTATCCTGGTCGCTCACTGCTCGCTGGTTGAACTGTCTCAATTTACTATGTGGGATCGAGTTTATAGCTACTCATGCCTATCGTCAAGAAAATGCCGTTGCTGATGCTCTAGCCAACAAATGTGTCCATCAAAGCATGACTTGGATGGACTCTATCCCCCCTGATTTATTTCATCTTTTGGATAGAGATTGTAAAAAAATCCCTTCTTTTCGCTTCTTGTAATCTCTCTTTTGTTTATCAATAAATTTCTGCTTTGGTCTTTGACCAAAGCTTCACCTTTAAAAAATATATATATATATATATATAATAGATAGATAAATGAAATGAAACACACCGTTCATGGAGACGGTAGTCCGTACGTACGCATGAACGCTGTTTTCCTTTCCTTATTGTCTTGAATGGAAGTAAGTAGATGACATACATATATATATATACCTAAATCCAGTAGATTGAACATGTCATATATTTCATTATTATTCATTATATATACTTTATAATCATTCTGGAATGGTTAACATGGATAATGAATCTCATCGCGTCGTGGAGACGGTAGTCCGTACGTACGCACGAGCGATGATATCGTTCCCATGGTCGTGGAATTGTGTTGAAGTGTATGTATACTATTTCAGTATTAATATCAATTTATAATAATCATATATAGTTACTCATTACACCATTATACCCATTCAATTAAGGTGGTGGTGGAAAATAGATTACACCATGGCGTGGAGACGGTATTCCGTACGTACGCACGCGCGGTGATTTCATTTTTCCGTAGGATGGATAGAAGGTTAATTAGAGTTGTTTCATATTTATAATAACATATCAGTATATAAGAAATACTTATGTTATTACTTTATCATGAAACAACTAAATAAGAAGAAGTTGAAGAAGAAAGAAATTGAAAAAGATCGGTAATGGATATTACCTCTTTTTGACGCGCCTTCACTTAACCTCCACTTAAAGAACTAAGGATGGTCTTTGAAGAAGACCAGGACCTCTAGGATGATACTAGGAAAGTGAAGAAGATATTTTGGCAGGTGTTGGCCGAGCTTGAATGCTAAAATTGGTGTGAGGAGGAGAGGGAGGAGGTGCCCTTTTATAAGTGAGGAGAGGGGCACCTTAGGAAAATCTCAAAATATTATTTTATATTAAGGTCAAATTCGGTTTATAATGGTTCCAAAGGGTCTTATTTCAAAGATAAAGTGGGTATGGGTCGCAATCCTCTCATCCAATAGGATTTAGACAAGTTTAGGTTATTATTTTAACCTTATCAATTAGATTTAACTCTAAGTTATATAATTTAACTTTTACCGTGTCTTTTTGTTTTCTTACACTATATGGTTAATAAACTTACTATATCAAGACAAACGAACCCCAAGTTGTTTATTATTAATATATATAATCTTATCTAAGTCATTTTTCCGATCCTTAGATTTTTAGGAATAAAATAACAATTGATAATATAATATTTGTTTTTAAAACTAATTTATGTCAATTTTGACACTATTTGGTACATGATTTTTATGAAATTTATAACAGAATGATAAGTTCAAACCAAGTTACTTAAATCAACAATAACATGTCATATTAACCTAGAAAAATTAGTGTAAGTCATAAAAAGTCTAAAATTAAATTTATTTGGGAATTTATAACATCAATTATGTCAATATTTCATTAATAAGACAATTACTGCATCATCTTTGTGTCATAATAAATGATAATTATTTAATCCCTAAAAATTCTAAATAAATTCCTATGATGTAGATAAATGTATTATATTTTTTGAGACTATTCATGTTCGAAGTTTCATGAAGTTTATCACTAGTTTAAAATTATTATACTTATAAGATTTAAGAAAGTGACATGTTGTCACATTCTTTGGTTTTAATAATAATTAAATTATTTTCATTGACAAAATTTAATTAAATGAATCTAATCTGACCCTTAGGTGATATGAGTCGACTTTTATTCATCCAATAGGATTTTTACATTTGTTAGGGTAATTTTAAAATATTATATTTACCCTTAATTACCCGATTTATCTTTAACTATGGTAAATAAAATTTACCGTAGTTACTATTCATAATTCCCAAAAATAAAAAGTAGCTTATTAACATAATTTGGATCCACTGATTCTAAATATTGAATCCATTTTTCCTAATTCAATACAAAAAAGTTGCATAAATTAAATTAAAATTAATCCCGTTGTCGAAAGAAAACGGGGTTTTCTTTAAAACATTGCAAAAGATTGAATTGATTTAACCTACGAATTCAAGGTAAAATCAATGCTAATGACATAAATTATATTAAATGGTAAAAATATATTCTATTTATACTTTAAAACCATTAAATATTATAATTTAACCACATAAGATATTACGATGAAAAAATTTGTTTTTAATTAAAATATAGTGTGTTTTAACTATTCATTAAAATATGAAAGTTATCGGAAAAATATCAAAACTTTATCTAATGTAAATTTTTATATCCTGATTCAAAATAAAAGTTTTATTTTGTCAAATTGAACTTATAAACAAGTCAAAAACTAGATTTAAAGTGGGTGCGCCATCAAAAGGCGGCAAAACTGTATTTTTTGAAAAATACTTATTTTACCCGAAAAATTTATTTTGTTCTTATACCATGTTCTAGAAATGTGTAAGATGAATAATAATGTTATAAAATTCAAATTTTAGTCAACACTATTCATAACGGCTAGTTCATAACAATATTATAATAATATATCGTTGTTTAGTAAAACCCGGTATTGCGTACAACACATGCTATCGAGGAAGGTCGCGATTGCGTGTAATGAAAGCCAAGTCAGGGTTGCGTGTAGTGCACAAATCCTTTGTTGTTGCGTATAACAGAATCCAACCATATTTTATTTATACATTGAATATATATATATATATATACACACTCAATGTTGCGTAGAATAACTATTATCAAAATTGTGTGTAACACGATCCAAGAATAGTGTTGCATATACCGCAAGCTAATACGGTGTTGCGTATAGCGCAAGGTAATATTGGTGTAGAATACAACACAAGACATTAATGAAATTAAAAGAATATTTTTCATAAAATCTCGGGGTGTTACATTCTACCCCCCTTAAAATGAATTTCGCCCTCGAAATTCGTCGGGGTTATAAATGGTTTACTACTCAAAAGTTTGTTTAATAGAAACCCACATCGTAAAAAGGAACACCAAAACATGGCTTTAAAAACTAAAGTATGAAATGTAACGGTTACCCAAATTAACTCATCACTGGGTTTCCACGTAGGAGAACATAGGTGAAAATATGGATATGGAAGAAAAATCTAACCATCAAGTTCTGATGGAGAGTGGTAGAGAACATGGCTATGAAAAAGCCAATAATCACAAAGCTATTGATTTGTGATGATCTAAGGTACCATCTGATTAATCAGATATAAGGGAACTAGGACAACATTTTTGGTTTTCAAGATCATTTCCCTAAAGTTGATGAATTAAAAGAAATACTTGCATGATTTTGGTACAATCTCACTGTTGTTCGTGAATTGAACAATTTCCACTTCATCCCTTAAAGAAATGAAGTTGAATTTGTTATTTGTGATGTGTTAGCAGATCATGTGATAGAATGATGGGTCATTCCATCTCTTTCAAACAAAAGGTAAGCAAAAGTTATAAGTCCATCTTATGGTTAGAATAATCGTATATGGTTCCAAAAATGAACTTATACTTCATATAAAACTAGTTTATACTAACCAGGGACTTCCTGTAGGCCAGTGGTAGGCGATAAAGGCCAGTCGCACTTCGGTTGTGCGTTCGATTCCTACAACCTTGTCCAACGCGATGGGTTGTCTCCCGTCCTGCAGGTTGTCTTTTTTCTAAAACTATATTACTATAACATCCCATCAATAATATCAAAAAAAAACTTCTATCCTTAAACAATACTGACTTATGTCCAACATAATCCATTCCAATCTTTAGGCTTATCCATAATACTGCAATCCATTCTCATAATATAGTGAAAACGATTACCAGAGATTTAATACCATCATTGATCCCCATATATCATAAGATATATCTTGTTGGTCACATTCCAAACATTCAAAGGCCTTAATCATGTACTCTCTTGAATACCCATTGAACCTTAGTGAAAACATGAATGCAGTTAAAAGTTAACACTTTCTACATACCAAAATCCTCAAAATTCTATATACTCAAACCATGATATCACTTAGTCCTTATATCAATCATGAGCTCATGAATACTGTCAAACATTTCATTTTCTCCTTATCCCTTCATTATGCGCATATCATATACTTTCCAAAATATTTGAATCACTTTTCATGGTTATCGGTACCTTAAAATTATTGAAAACCACAATAGACCAATACATAAATATTTCAATACACCATAAAAGTACCTCAACAACATTATTCTTGAATACCAATACATAAACACTTCAGTCCATCCACTTCAATGATTGTCCTGGAATAAGTCCTTCCTTGATTTAGAAGTAACTTTTTAGGTCAGGGCATTGAGTTGGGTAATGCCCATGTTCTCCGCAAATAAGACATTGAACTCCATAACAGTCTATCACTCTATGACCCTTTTCTCCACACAGATAACATCGGTCCCTCCATTTGAGGTATTCCTCAAGGTTCTTCTTCCCTTCTTTAGAAATATCAATCTTCCTTTCTTTATGCTCCTCAACATGCGAACATGAATAATAGTTTATCTTCCTCTTCTTTGATGAATTAGGCATACCACTAAATTTCACCTTGTTAATCATATATCGCGATGAATGATTCGGCATAATCACAATATCTTTCTCTCTAGGAATTACACAATTTTTTTTGCTCATATTCACCAATTTGTCCATTGGATTCAATGTTAACCAAATTCCTTCTGGTTCCCTCCATTAACTAAAACACAAAAAGAATCTTGTGAGAGGCAAAAATCATGCTAGAGAAAACAACATAGTAAAGGGGGAGTAACCTTAATATCTAACATCTTAGGTTAAATTCTAAGATCGTTACCGTAGTTCTAGGACTATATCCTATATGTATACTTATACTTAGAGACATCCCTAGACATACCTTAGAAATATCTCTAGGGATCTCACTAACGTTCTCACATCCTAGTTTCCAAAGGTTGACTAAAACTTTCCTCTGATACCAACTGTAGAGACCCGAAGCCTGACGTACATGGACATTACATTACTTTTGCGGAATACTTAGTACAGAAAAAAAACACACACACAAGGACCGTAATAGTTTAGGGTCTTTGGAAACTCAGAACGTAATCTTCTAATCATGGTGAAAGATCTTCAACATCTCCCATAAAGATCTTCCTTTTTTTTTACCTAAAACCTTTCTTTATATCCTGGGGAAAATAAAACATAAAAAGGGTGAGCTCAAATGCTCAGTAAGGGTAAACAAAAGAAATATCAATCACATCATATTCATAAGAACATATCTTTTGGAAATCTTAACCTGCAAAAGAGATCACAATTTCATAACATGGGATAAATCATAGTAGTGAAATGTAATCACAATAATAATAACTTAAAACATGAAGCTTTGTGTCATACACACATAATCATAGATAATCATTTCTTATTAGTCAAGACTCATGGACAAGACTATCTTAGTGGACAAAGTCCATTTCTGAACCGAGTTCACACCTCGTTTCAGTCCTGTTTCACTGAACCGGTATAGCCTACCGTTCCAGCCATGTCTATCTCATGAGATATAAAATCATTACCCAATGCATTGGAGGGAGATATAGGTCCCACCCATCTCATAATGATACCATTCTTATGTGTGCCACAAAATCATAAATCATACATCATTGCATAACCCATGTAATAAAAATGGGATACTTAAACAACATGACATCATAAAACAATTCATATAAGATAAAGGGATTCATAAAAATAATTCCATCACAACATAATAAAATCAATGTAATTATAGGTATAGAAATAGAACCCTATATTATCTTAGATGGAAAATAATTTTGATAAAAAACTTGAACTCCATTCTTGAGGAAAATATCCTTTCTGCTTCAAAAACACTTTTCCTTTCTTAACATGTCGTACAATTCTAAACTAAGAGAAGTTGATTAAAAATAAACTTGAAAACTTGTAAAGGAAGCTTCTTGGAAATAATGTTTTAAAAATCCATTCATGCCGTATAAGTTAAAAAAACATTCTTCTCGTACTTTTATTGGAAAAGTCAAAAAGCACATCGCACGAAAAACGACAAAAGATTCCTTTCATATATTTTACTAAAAACTCACCGAAGGGTAAAATTGGATTTAAACAGTTGTAGGAGGATGGAAACAATATTACATATTGAGGAAAAATGTATTTGGATGATAAAATACACCCCAGTAAATACCAAAGTATAAACAATCTCAGATAAAAATGAGATTGTGATATTTTCCCTTACCTTAGGTCTGATATGCTTCGTAAGTGTCAGAACCTCCTGTATAATGATTTAAATAATGTTATTGACTTATTCCAAAATCATACTAATTGTTATGATATCATATATGGTTCACTTATGACTTTATATTACCCGTTCTTTTGTAAATTCCATGTTAAAGAAGCGTTTTGGGTAAAATCGTTTCATTTAGCGTAGGTGTTTCGACTTGTTGTTCTTGACATTATTATTACTTATATCATGATTTAATTACTTCCAGAATATAAAACATGATTTATATATCATATATATTCAGTATATATATATATAATAGATAGATAAATGAAATGAAACACACCATTCATGGAGACGGTAGTCCGTACGTACGCATGAACATTGTTTTCCTTTCCTTATTGTCTTGAATGGAAGTAAGTAGATGAAATACATACATATATATACATAAATCCAGTATATTTAACATGTAATATATTTCATTATTATTTATTATATATACTTTATAATCATTCTGGAATGGTTAACATGTATAATGAATCTCATCACGTCGTGGAGACGGTAGTCCGTACGTACGCACGAGCGATGATATCGTTCCCATGGTCGTGGAATTTTGTTAAAGTGTATGTATACTATTTCAGTATTAATATCACTTTATAATAATAATATATAGTTTCTCATTAAACCATTATACCCATCCAATTAAGGTGGTGGCGAAAAATAGATTACACCACGGCGTGGAGACGATATTCCGTATATACGCACGCGGGGTGATTTCCTTTTTTCGTAGGATGGATAGAAGGTTAATTAGAGTTATTTCATATTTATAATAACATATCAGTATATAATAAATACTGATGTTATTAAGTTATCATGAAAAAACTAAATAAGAAGAAGTTGAAGAAGAAATAAATTGAAAAAGATCGGTAATGGATATTACCTCTTTTTGATGCGCCATCACTTAACCTCCAATTAAAGAACTAAGGATGGTCTTTTAAGAAGACCAGGACCTCTATGATGATACTAGGGAAGTGGATAATAGATTTGGGTAGGGTTTGGCCGATCTTGAATTCACAAATTGGTGTGTGGAGGAGAGGGAGGAGGTGCCCTTTTATAAGGGAGGAGAGGGGCACCTTAGGAAAATCTCAAAATATTATTTTATATTAAGGTCAAATTCGGTTTATAATGGTTCCAAAGGGTATTATTTCGAAGCTAAAGTGGGGATGAGTCAAAATACTCTCATCCAATAGGATTTAGACAAGTTTAGGTTATTATTGTAACCTTATCAATTAGATTTAATTCTAAGTTAAATAATTTAACTTTTACCGTGTCTTTTTGTTTTCTTACACTATATGGTTAATAAACTTACTATATCAAGCCAAAAGAACACCAAGTTGTTTATTATTAATATATATAATCTTATCTAAGTCATTTGGCTAAACCTTAGATTTTAGGAATAAAATAATAATTAATAATATAATATTTGTTTTAAAAACTAATTTATGTCAATTTTGACACTATTTGGTACATGATTTTTATGAAATTCATAAAAGAATGATAAGTTCGAAAAAAGTTACTTAAATCAACAATAACATGTCATATTAACCTAGAAAATTAGTGTAAGTAATAAAAAGTCTCAAATTACATTTACTTGGGCATTTATAACATCAATTATGTCAATATTTCATTAATAAGACAATTACTGCATCATCTTTGTGTCATAATAAATGATAATTATTTAATCCCTAAAAATTCTAAATAAATTCCTATGATGTATATAATTGTATTATCTTTCTGGATAATATTCATGTTCTAAGTTTCATGAAGTTTATCACTAGATTAAAATTATTATACTTATAAGATTTAAGAAAGTGACATGTTGTCACATTCTTTGGTTTTAATAATAATTAAATTATTTTCATTGAAAAAATTTAATTAAATGAATCTAATCCGACCCCTAGGTGATATGGGTCTACTTGTATTCATCCAATAGGATTTTGACATTTTTTAGGGTAATTTTAAAATATTATATTTACCCTTAATTACCCGATTTATCTTTAACTATGGTAAATAAAATTTACCGTAGTTACTATTCATAATTCCCAAAAATAAAAAGTAGCTTATTAACATAATTTGGATCCACTGATTCTAAATATAGATTCCATTTTTACAAATTCAATACACAAAAGTTTCAGAAATTAAATTAAAATTAATCCCGTTGTCGAAAGAAAACGAGTTTTTCTTTAAAACATTGCAAAAGATTGAATTGATTTAACCTACGAATTCAAGGTAAAATCAATGATAATGACATAAATTATATTAAATGGTAAAAATATATTCTATTTATACTTTTAAACCATTAAATATTATAATTTAACCACATAAGATATTATGATGAAAAAAGTTGTTTTTATTTAAAATATAGCGTGTTTTTACTATTCATTAAAATATGAAAGTTATCAGAAAAATATCAAAACTTTATCTAATGTAAATTTTTATATCCTGATTCAAAAGAAAAATTTTATTTTGTCAAATTGAACTTATAAAAATGTCAAAAACTAGATTTAAAGTGGGTGAGCCATCAAAAGGCGGCAAAACTGTATTTTTTGAAAAATACTTATTTTACCTGAAAAATTTATTTTGTTCTTATACAATGTTCTAGAAATGTGTAAGATGAATAATAATGTTATAAAATAAAAAATTTAGTTAACACTATTCATAACGGCTAGTTCATAAAAATATTATAATAATATATCGTTGTTTAGTAAAACCCGGTATTGCGTACAACACACGCTATCGAGGAAGGTCGCGATTGCGTGTAATGCAAGCCAAGTCAGGGTTGCGTGTAGTGCACAACTCCTTTGTTGTTGAGTATAACATAATCCAACCACATTTTATTTATAAATTGAATATATATATATATATATACTAAATGTTGCGTAGAATAACTATTATCAAAATTGTGTGTAACACGATCCAAGAATAGTGTTGCGTATACTGCAAGCTAATACGATGTTGCGTATAGTGCAAGGTAATCTTGGTTTAGAATAAAACACAAGAAATTAATGAAATTAAAAGAATATTTTTCATAAAATCTCTGGGTGTTACACATCTCAAGAAATTTTTGGTTTTATTCAGCATAGGATATCAGGAATAGTTTTTGAAGAAATACTAAAAACTTTATTGAGTAATTAATTGGTATTACTGTCTATTAAAAATTATGGTTTCAAGGATTAATAATATTGTAAAATCAATATACCCATATCATATTAAAAAGGATATCAGTGTAAATAATAATATATTTGGATCACATGTGTGAGGTATATACACGATGTATAACAACATATCTTGATATTTCTTTAATATGAATATGTTTTCTAGCCTTTGATATAAAAAAGGTATCCCAATTAGATACTCTAAATTTTATATAACATGATTCACACAGATTAAAATGTAGAAACTCTAGATTCATGATCAATAATATAACTTCAATATAAAATGATGTAATTATTAAGATCGTACATCCCATTATGAGGGATAAATATAAATCTTATACAAAGGCATTGAAATAAAATCTATACATTCCTTAAAATTTTCTAATTATCTAATCTATTTATTCACTATAGATAAAAAATATTTTTTTGAAAGATCTTAATTATAATTATTATCAAACAATTTTTTTATATTTTCCCAAATATATCACCATCCTTATTCTATATCTTATTCATGAGACCATTAAATCTATTTAGTTAATATATCTTTCATTAAATTAGTTATTTATTATTAAATCATAAAATTAACTATATATATGTGAGATGTTTGTGTATTTTCACTTTAATTCAAGTAAAGATATTTCTTCAAGGATGAAAATATAGAAAAATAGAAATTTTTTAGAATTATTAATGTTTCTATCCCATTTTGTCTGAGTACATTTAATTTAATGGGCTTATATTCCACCTTTAAAATTGAGTCAATAATCTCTTCCACTATAAACTAATAAATTTTTTATTACTATAAATATTTATATATCATCTCATAATCCAAAAACTAATGTAATATATTTTATATATTATTTATTTGATTCCTAAGAGACCAAATGTTTCATTTTTTAAACCACTTATAGAACATTATAGTTCATTATATCATAATTTCTATAATCTATCATATTTTTTTTTATGACTACATTATATGGGTGATCTCTGGAAAACATTTCTTTCTCCTGATTTCAATTTAGACGTTGTATCATCAAAGTAAAAAATTCATTTTGAATAGTTTATTATGGATATTTCTTATAATTATATGTGAGGGGAGGGGATAAATCAGTGTATAATCATATGATATAATCTCATAAAAATTATTCTTCTTCATTCATTTGTATGGTTTAAAACAACGTTTTATTACAATAATTTTTGTTTTGAATTGAATTTGATAGAAAATTTATCACAAGGAAACCTATTTTATCATAATTTGATACCTAAGATACAATATTATAGGGCCTATAAGATGTTCCCAATAATTAAAGGCTATAAACTAGTGAAAAGGAACTAAATACGATCATGTGGGAAAATTTTCACACTTGATAAAAAATAAACTATTAATGGAAAATTTATATATAATTCAGCATGATTCATTAATGTGTTGTTATTATATAAAATCCATAATATTAAATTTAAAAAAAAATAAAACCAAACCATGTGTAAATAAATATATATATATATATATATATATAACAAAATAAATTTTTTCAAATAATGAATTATAAAATCATAAAAAAGGGCAAATAAAGATATGAAATAGTAAATTTGGGGTAGAAATTAAAGATAAAAACATGTTCATAATTACCCATATTATTCCAAAAATAAAAAATAAATGATATACTCATGATATGAGGTATCCCTAAAACATCATGAGAAGATCATATCATTGTATTACAAGAGCTAAAGAATCTAAAATGTAGTAGTTTTTCAGTAATCATAAATTTAACTTAAAAATTATACTTAGTATACCAACATTATGTTTAATAAGTAGGGTCTGAGGAAAAAATCCTAGTTAAACTCCATTAATGTTTCCATGAATTTCCTTATATCAAATATTCCTTGAATATTAGTTTCGAATACAAAATAAGAATATGTTGCTTTGATATTTCATAAAAAAACATAAAAATGAATTAATTCTTCTTTTAAATCAAAATAGTGATTTGAATGAAAAATTAAAACTTTCGATATGGAAATCCGTATAAAAATACCATTTTTGTAGAGAGTTTGTTATTTTTTTTATTCATGGAAAAATATTAGTCCTATTCTAGTACCATTATCTTTTATTTTTCAAAATCATATTTATTCCCAAAGTGTAACCCTTTTTGAAAAATCTTGTTCAGAATAAAATAAATCTATAAAAATAGGACTACCAAACATAAATCAGGATCACAATACAATGTAAACAATACATATGTAATGAAATACTATCAAAACTACTGTTAACAAAAAAAGTCTCAATAAATTTAATGAAGTCAAATATAAAATGGGTAAGTATTATTAACATGTAAACATGGACTATATAATGTCAACTATAATAGGTAATAATTCAATAGTTATGATAAACTAAGTCACATCATATATATATCACGGGAAACTCCATAAGTTCTAGTTAGAAAATCCTTGATATAATTAGTGATAAATAACACCCTCCATCCTATCAATACATCTCTAACTATTGACCCAAAAGTTAATATTATTACCCAAACAATGTGACACTTACATTGATTGAGAATATCATATACTAATGGATACTAGTTAAGTTAGAATCATACCTAGCATAAAAACCATTTCTTTGCCTCTCACCAAAATACCATGTTTTCCAAATAATTTAGTTACTGGATGTGAGGGAGAATTTTTTTCATATATAAATTTTATATCAATTCAAAATCTCAAGGAAAATAGAAGCAATATAAACTCATCATCGCACCTCAATACACACTTTAATGAAACCCATTTTCCATTCACATAATCATTTAATCATAACAAAAATTAAATTCTTACATCCTAAGAGTTTATATATATAGAATGATAGTGTTGGGATAAGACCAAAGGTGTGATATATAGTGTGTAAAACCTTTTATATATAGTGCCAAAATATTATATAATAATCAGTTATGTTTGAAACCAATAAAACTATAATAGAACACTTTATCAAATGTATTTAAAATACCAATCCAATATATATATATATATCATTTAAATCAATCAAAAACTGACATAAATATCATCATATCAACCAAAAAATCAAAATCAAATATATAAATATAATAAATGAGGGTATATAACTCAATAATAATTCAATATTATCCAAACACATCAATAATTCATAAAAAATCATTATATTTAGGAAACATCGGCATATAAAACAACACACCCTTTAAAACTATATATATTTTAAGGAAAAAATTATAAATCACTCTACTAAACACTTGTAAAGTGAATATTTTTGTTATAAAAATTTAATATTATGAATCAAATGTTTTAAAAAAAAATTCATGGGAAAACCTACCTAGACCTTTTGATGATGGAATAAAACCTTCCAATTAATAGGGAAGAGGATCAAGGAGGAAATCCAAAAACTGTGAACAATAATAATCTCATTTTTAATAAAAACTCTAGTATATGGTTTGGATGAAACAACCAAATTGAGGGAAAAGATAATGAAATAGAAGAGGTGAAAAAGAAAGTAAAAAATGGAGTGAAATAGTGTCCAAAGCATGAATAACCCACCTAAAATAGGAAATTAGTAGCTGAACCACTGAGGGAGAGAATGTGGATGTTGATTATTGTTTCACAATAGATGATTCATGAAATTGAGGGAGAAGAAAACTAAATAATGTTTTTAAAATCAATATGTAAAAAATAGTTATCTCATAGAATTAAATAAATTATAGGGTTCTACTATTTGGATGAATGGGTTACCAAACCATGCACCGATCATAAGAGATCCATTAAATCACATAATAATGACCACCTAGTTATGATTCATGGTTTAATAAATAATATTCCAGCCATTAAAAGGATATTAAACTATATTCTCAACATTCTCATGGTTAAGTCCCTATATAAGACTAATCCACACAGTTTCCCCTAACTGTGTCATAACCATAAACCTCCAATAAACTAGGAATTACATATGTAAGACTTAGCTGAATGATTTTTACAGATCATATATATGATTAATCTTCATTGATATTTATAAATATTTTCTAATCATATCGGGTTATTCTTAAATAATTAATGATTTCATGGTTACAACTTACCATTATCTAATCATGCAATAACTGCGAAGATATCAAAAAACTCTTTAAATTTTGAAAAATTTAGACAATGAAAACCCAAAATCTAATAATTTTAGTAATTAATAAAAATTTCACATAAAGAGTCATATCATTATTAAGAAATTATATAAACTCTCTCACTCTCTACACTATGAAAATCAATAAATATTTAAGCGGTAACATGATCATCCTTACATAGAATATAGGAAAATATTGGATTTAAAAAATAATAAACACCATATGATTTAATTTCTAAAAAATTTTGGATATGAGAAATTAAATATATAATAAAAATGAATAATAAATCCAAAAAAAATTAATATATGGATGAAAGAATAAATTGGCCTTCCAAATATTTAAGGATTAATCTAATATTGGGGGTACAAAACTGGGCTATTCATGTGAAGTCACCACATATTAATAAAAAATTAATGGAGAATGGAATAGATTATTGTACTAGAAGTGTTAAAGGAAAAAGTGAAATAAAATTTACCTTAATAGGTTTTAACTAATTCTTATTAAGAACTAGTTCATATTATAGATTTATTCCTTTACTGATAGACTTATTTACAAAATTTGGAAATAGACCCAACCGACCTAATTAATGATAGGTATTCAAAATATTCTAAAAAAGGAATTATATTTCCAAAGATAACCACAATAAAATTATATGATTATCCACCTATTTATAGAAGGAACAATGATATAATAATACAGTTTAACAACATTATCCTAACATTCCATATCAGGCTAATCTTGCTTCAACTTCTTACAAGATTGTGAACTTTTTTTAGAATCAAAATGGATAATGGCTTGTTCCATCATATATTTCCGTATTGAGGCCAATTCCAATACCATGACCTTATTATATATATCATAAAATGAATCAAATCCATATATAAAAATTCATAAATTAATTTTTGAGTGAATTCCAATTTTAAATAATTGCGGATTCATTAATTCATTAACAAATATCTTGGGGAAGAAAGGATCAATCTTAGTGAAAATTTGAATATTCCATCACAATTTACTTACCTTGATATAGACATAATTACTCTATTTTTTCTCTAAATTTACCCTTTTTTGATAATACCTCTAAATAAAAATGATCTTTATGTATTCCCATGATATATATTTTTATATTAGATGTGGAACAACAGTTTTTGACTATTCTTGGATTGATCATTCAAATAATTTATCGGTGGCTGTCACTCCTAAGGATTCAGGAGAAATTAATAAATAAATTAATCCTTTAATAACATATTTACACTCCACAGAATCTTGAGGAATTTGATCACTATAGAATATGTTAAAATTATAATAAAATATTATCTCCACCAGTCGATTTAGAGTTTTGTTAGGGGAGATAATCAGAAAGAATACATCAAACCCATGAGAGATATAAATCCGAGGGAAATAAAATGAAACTGAAATCATATTCCATCATGGACATTCATAGAAATATACCATAAATAATATAAAACATAATAAATAATCAATAAACATCACATTCAAATAATTTCAATAAAAATAAATAATTGGTCAAAATGATTTTTTTAAAAACATAACATATAAATAATATAGAAAACATTCCTTAACATAAAAACCTATATAGAAGACACCTCTAACTGAAAATTACTTCATGATGAGTTTTAAATATTATATAATTTCAATGAAGAATATATTTTCTGAATATGATAGATATTTTTTTTAAATCACATTGAAACTCTAAATCACTTTGTTCCCTTCATGTCATTTTTAAAAAATTCCTTAATGATTCAATAATTTAATATTTAAACATTGAACCAAGTCTCCCATAGTTAATTAACAATAATATTTAACCATTTAACACTAAATAATCATAAAAATATATTTTATTTATCCCAAATTTTATATATGCATAACTAGTGGAAACCTATTAAGAAATGGGCTCCAACACAAAATGATAAAGGGGATAGTCATTGAGCATTGTTTGGCCACATTGTTTTGGAAGATCATGCACCAACCACGAAACTACCAATATAATATAAAATGTATCAAGATAATAGGGTATATATATGTTTATTATAGATGAATACAAACAATGTGCCTCTATTTCAACTCTTATTCTCACCCCAAAACATGAAAAACTCAATATATCCCACAAAAAGTTAATAAAAATTTAAAAATCATCAATATATATGAAAAATAAAAAGAAATAAATAAAATTTAATTTTGAAATTTAAGTCTCAAATCCCAACTACCAATGGTAACATGAGTATTATAACAAGAAAGATGTAGATTGACTCTCCACATACCAAACTCTCATATTCCAAAATTCATATATTTATTCTACCATTACTAAACTAATAACAATAAAGCTAGGATTTGATTGCATTTTATAACATATTATTCCAAGAAATTCTGATGAGATACTCAAGATGGCCCTTGATAATTCCTGAGGAATTTTCTTAGTAATCTATGTTAGGAAACTAGTTCTAGAGAACTATATACGACCATGTGGGAATGTTTTCACCTTCTATAATAATTTAAAAACTCTTAAAAACTTACCTAGAAACTTACATAGTGTGTATATAAGTAGTAATTCCACTAAAAAGAAAATCATTACATGTAAATAATAATGCAATACCAATGAGGTACAATAATAATTATTATAAAAATAATTTTTAAAAAATGAAATTTATGAAATCATACAATAAGTCCAAATCATGACCACAAAAATTTATTGAGAGGCCAGAATTGTCGATACATACATTGAATAAAATAAAACAAAGTATCCAAAAATAGAAGAAAAATGTTATCCACATAAATCAAGGTCACCATTGAATATAACTACCCAATAAAATCATTGAGTCACTAGATATAAATATTTCAAAAGGAGAAGAATCTCAAGAACACATACTTGAACCTAAATAGCAACTAAGTCTTCAAACAATGACTAGCATATGTAGGGTGTGAGAAAATTTTTTACAATATGATTTCACCAAAGATTATATTCATTTACATTATAAAAAATTACAAGAAATAGTGTTTTCAACACACCATTAAATGGATATTATTTGATAATTTATGGAAAAACTAGTATACATGAAAGAAATAATGTTCTGATCCATAATAGTTATTTTAATAAAGATGCTAATTTTTTCATATGAAAACCCATATGAAAAACATTATTATGTGAGAGTAAGGGTGTTACATTTTTTATGAGAAAATGTATTTTTGTTTCATGCACCAATTTATCTTTTTCAAAACAGGTTATTTCTTTCAAAATATAAACCCCTTTTGAAAATCTTGTTAGAAATAAAATTGAACTATAATGTATCATCCCATATATTTATAAAGTAATAAATTTTCATTTATTTTATATTTATGATATATATAGTAGTTTTACCTTAAAGGGTTACTTTGTTTGATAGCGTACCCAACATGCTATAACATGTTTCTGTGAAATCTTACATTTCCCACAAGATGGAGTTCTACCGAACAACAATACATTATTAATATTATTATTTTACATGATAGCTGAAGAATAGATGGTTTATTGTTAGTGATGAAAAGAAATAACTATATTATGTTTTCACATATTTTTTAAATATTTTTAAATTTATCAAATAAATTATAGAGGGTTAAAATGAGAATAAATCCAATTTCATGCATAACATAATCTAATATTTTTAAAGGCAGTTTTACCACCTTTTGGTGGATAACCCTTATTAAATATAGTTTTCTTTAACCTTTATATGTCCAATAAAATAAAATAAAATTCTTCTTAGGAACTAGGAAGCCCGTGGTTCATATTTTACGTAGTCATGAATATCCCCATCCACACCGCACACCACATTCAAAATTCAAGATGACCACATTCAAATTACAAAACTAAAGTATAGAATTACCGCAAAAATCAGTATCGAACCACCTTCTTCCCACCTCAATCCACATCACGGGTACCTTGAATCGCACCTCAGATCCATCATCATATCACCGGTCAGACATCGCTATCACGGTCACTACCATCACGCCTTCACACCAACCAAGACTTCACCCTCATCATCGCAACACCGTCGACTACTCCTCCAGCATCAACCCCTGAACACAGAAACCCATCACAGTAACTCTTCGTCATCCCCTTTCACCAGACCACCATCATCATCATCGCCAGAGATGAACCCAACCTCACCATCAACGATCAAAACATCGTCACCGTCAACCTCCCAAATCCCGCTTAGACTCACATCCCAAAGAAACTTGAAGACCTCCTCACAAGTCCTCCTCGGAGAGAAAGGAGGACCCTTGGATCTATAGCAGAGAAGAAGTGGGCTTTTGGAGTATGAAAAATGGAAAAGACCTCCCGGAATAGTCGATGTTGAAGAAATCCATCACTAGCGCAGTCGTAACAACCGAACAACCAGCATAAAAAATAGTAGACCAAACCCATTGCAAAACACTCCCAAAAAGAATAAACACTGCATCTAGTAAGGAATCAAATCTTGAAACGGAACGGGGGAAAACCCCTAAAAACACAAAAACAAGAAGAAAATAGGAAGAATCTGAAAAAGAACAAGAAAATAAGGGGAAAAGGAGGGGAGAAACCCTAAAAGAGGAAGAAGAAGAAGCTAGGAGATCCATGGCCTCCAAAATTTAGAGCCCAAAAATTCATTGAATCAGACGCTACAAATCCGACTTGGAATGGAGTGGCTGATTGTGAGTTCAGAGCATAGAAGTAGTAGCCGGGAAGGAAGAACCATCACGCCATCACCGAAGCTGAAAAGGAGGATTGAAACCAGAGAGAAAACCTAAGCGAACCAACCGTGAGAGAGAATCTGGGGATAAAACCCTAGAATATCCATACAGAAGTAAGGTAATAAGGATGAGGGAAAGGATAGTGGGGGAGAAGGAACCCTACCGGAGTGAGAAAGTGGGAGAGAATTGAGAGCCAGGGGATTGGGGAGCCATACCTTATTAATGAAATAATCAAATAAATGATATTATAAATATTATAATAAATATTATTTTACATAATTTATGTCATCAAAAAGTATTATAGGTTAATATGACATGTTATAAGACTATTAAATAGTTTTTTTGAAGTTATATCCCTTTTAGAGTTTATTTAAATTCTATAAAGTGAATAGTGTCAAAATTGATAGAATTGATATTTTAAAAATATAAAAAATTATTTAATTATTTAAAAAAACCTAAAAATATTTCAAAATTAAAACACTGCTATTATAAGGTATAAATTTCACATAGTATCCATTTTTGGAAAATTTTCCCCATACAAGTAAAATTTATAGCCCATTAATATTTTAATAATTGTTACCACAAATTTAATTAAAATTGAATAATTGAGGGTAAACCGAAAAGATAAGGTTTAAAATAAAATAAATACCTGTCAAAAATTTAATGTCTTAGAGTATTTAGATCTATAATCATATTATATTATAAATATATCATGTTTGAATCATTTGGATAAAAAAATTAATTTATATTAATTTAATATTTTAATAGTTTCCAAGGGTGGAATTCCCCTCTCCTATAAATAGGTACCCACAATTCTCTAATACTAACACATCAATAAATAGTTTTTAGGATAAAAAATTACAGAAAATCATTTTATAATCCATCTACACTTTATTGAGGCCTTATTTTAGGATAAACACCCTTCTTAATGTGTTCTAAATGGTGATCAACTGAAGAAGAGTTATCATTTCTTTAAGTATTTCTATTTTATTTCTTCTTCCACTTATACCAAATATATTCTAACCATGATGAGATAATAAATAGATTATCCCCAATATACTGATAAGGTATTATTCTAATATCATTTCTTAAATCCATCTACACATAAATTAAATGGGAAAGTAATTAATCGTTCGCGTGTACGTGTGAACTATCACCTACATGAACCAATCTAATTCGTTTTCCATAACTATCTCTCGTGACTAGTTATAAAAATGGTATTAAAGTTAA
Organism: Viscum album; assembly: GCA_963277665.1. Classification (NCBI taxonomy): domain Eukaryota; kingdom Viridiplantae; phylum Streptophyta; class Magnoliopsida; order Santalales; family Viscaceae; genus Viscum; species Viscum album. Next base: position 507,870,526 of record OY728167.1, on the reverse strand, counting down.
TATGATATATTAATGGAATATTAATTATTATAATATATAATACATCAATTATTTTTAAACTTCCATGAACATAAAAATGATAACGTCCTTCATATGTACATGTGAAGTATCACCTCCACCAAGCGATGCGACTACTTTTTTTCATTATATAAATTTTATAATAATATAAATATGCATATTTAAATGATTAATGTGATATTAATGATGTTATTATCATTATTTAATGATAAAATTATACTTACCGACATTCTATAAAGATCAATGAAAAATAGAATACTTTACTCATGCGTACATACGACTTATAATCTGCATGATTATAACATTTTTTATTTTCATAACCACAATTAATGGTTTGATTTAAATGTATAATTTATTTATAAAAATGATAATAAATTCATTAATATTTCTTTGGATATGATGAAATTATGAACACCTGGAGTAGTGACATCAAACCATGTTCAATTTCGACTCAAGTACCAAATATCAACAAAACGTTCGATATGAACTTATATAATTTTGTAATTTTTTTAATTTTGAAATAAGTGATATAAATAAATAAAAAATTTAATAAATGTTTTCAAAAATGTATAAATTAACCTAATATTATTCTTCATGAATAACAAGGATCATATGATAGGAATCGAACTTAAGGTAATGGACTTTATCTCAATATTCATTCATTGCGGTATATTTTGATGTTACACACCTCCTTCTTTTATAAGGTGTATAATTAACAAATTTTAAATTTAATTTCATTAAAATATTTTTTAAATTAATATTTTTCTCTAAATCATTATACTAAATGAAAAAAATGAATGTTTCTTTTCTACGTACATAATGACAATGACTTTTTCACCATCGTGACAATGATTTGGTATTTGGATTCCCCTATAAGAAAAAATGTTTTTAAAATAAAAATTAATAACATATTCTATTTTAAGGAATATTGGTATTTAAAATTGGTTTCATAATGGTTTTATTATATCAATATATTTTAATGATTCTTTGTGATTTCAAATTTTATGAGTAAAATTTTGATAATTGACATCTTTTATATGTTATGATTATATAATGGTACTTGGAAATTTGGAAGGGAGTTATGTGATAATCTAATGATTGGTGATTACATGATAAAAAAATATGGGTGGTTCAGTGATAATCCATGGATGGGTGCTTACGTTATAACTTCCAATGCATTGGATATGGAAGTCAACTACCTGGCTATTCCATTTTTAATAGTAAAATGTATGGAATTTGACCGCAAGGTTATTCCATTTAAGTTATGTATATGTACCAAGTTATCTTTTATATGTTATATGTTTCTTTATATAGATTTTATGGGAATATTTTGGATACAAAAGGTTAGGAAGTATTCTTATATTCAGAGTATTTAATACTTCATAAAGGTGAAATGTTTTTCTTCATGATAATGTATTCACAGTTTATATGTTTCCAAATAACTAATAGTTTTTCATTATTTGTGTATCCCGTACTGATATTTTTATTCTCATCTCATTTTTTGAAATTTTTTTAATAGAATTTAAATAATTATAGATTGAAGATTGGGATCAAGGAAAAGTAATGTTGCTTAAAAATTAAAGAAAACCATGTTTCTTTTAAAAATATTTATTTTGTTAAAAAATGGACATTGATTAGAAGTTTATACTTCGTAATATTTATGTTATTATGTATGAGTTATGACCTAATTCTCAAAATCCTTAAACTGTCAAAAATCCTATATATGAATTAAAGTCAAAATATTTACTTATCTCAATAATATATAATGTTTAAGGAAGATGCCTTATAGATAGTATCAGATATAATTTTAGATAATTTTAGGTGTTAGGATATTGTTAATATAATATCAAAAAATTATTTCTACCATATTTTAAAATTGACATGATATAGAATTTGAGGATTACCATGTTGCTTCTTCTATGATATGTTTGTTCCAAACTGTCTTCCATAGAGTAAATGGGGAAACTGTGTTTGGAAGGCATACAGAGGAAAACAACCTTCAAAATAATCATCCCGAGATTGTTGGATTCATAACTAAATATTTTTTTAGTAATGACTTAGTTGAATTGGGAGATTAATGGTGGTGGTGTCCATTCATGAGAACAACTAGATCAACTACAAGGGAATATGTTGTTCGTGGAGAATTTCATGAGTCAACATTCCCAATATTTTAGAGGATCATCTTACCTTGTGAAAGTTCAATGGTGTATTTAAAGAACATGAAATTATTTTTGACGTAATTGGGATTTAAGACAAGAAAAAGGATAGTCTTTCAATTAATCATTTTGAAGGTAAATCCAGGCAGTGGTGATTAATGGTTAAAAATATCATAGGAATAGAAGATATAGATTCCCTAGAATAGATGAATTTAAGAATAACATCCTTGAGAAATATTTACCTTAGACTACTCGACAAAGGATTTAAAAGTAATTCATGTAATTGAGGTAAAACGATGAAGTTTATATGTCTACATATGAAGTAATTTTCCCCTATTTTTCAAGGAAGGTTCCAAAATTTATCTAGGATATTGATAGTAAGACAAACCAGTTTTACTCAGAATTAAATCCAAAATATCGAAGGGAATTAGCTTCTCGTGAGTTCAAAATCTATGAGTAATATGTATGATGTGATGATAAGGTAGAAATGGCATTATTTGATGATCATGTGTTCCATGAGTACAAGAAATAGATGGAATCTAGTTGTTTGGAAATGGAAAAAAATTTATCAAATAAGTATAGAGGTAATAAAACAAAATTCACAAATTCTGATAAGGGCGGTAAAAATCATCCTGGAAAATGTCTCTAAATTTCTGGGATATTCTTAAAAATTTGTAAGATTAGTTGTATTTATCATAACTATAAGGAATATAGTTATAGAGGAACTGAAAAACCAGTTTTACGATGTTTTAGTTTCTATGAGTTAGGGAATTATGCCAATGTGTGTCCGAATTTAATTACCCAGGGTGGAAACCAAGAAGATCAAAATAAAAGGGCATATAAAAATCATTTTCTACAACTATAGTTGATGCAGGACCATCAAATAAAGTGGTGAAATGTATATTACATGGTTTTTCAATGTATTCCAACACCCTATTTGACTCAAGATAATCACATTCATTTATTTTTAATATCTTTTCATGTAGATTGGAAATATTAATGCATGGATGTGAGGTTGAAATTTTGGTAAAAAATATAGGTGGAAGTATTAAAGACACCATGATTTATAGGAATCATACTATTTTCATTAGTGGGATGGTCTTTCCTTAAAATTTTGTTGACCTTACTATGGTGGAATTGGATATAATTTTGGGTATGGATTGACTTTCTGTTTGTCATACTAAAATAGATTGTAAAACCAAGAATATTATATTCAATGATTTCATACCATTGATAAAATACCAGGAACCTAAAATATTGATTAAATATGGCAGTGAAGTTTTTCAATCTCATGTTGTTGAAAATAAAAAAATAGTTTTGATTAGTGACATTCCGGTTGTTAATGAATTGATAGATGTTTTTCATGGCGAATTTCCTAGTATTATTCATAATTGGGAGGTTAAATTTATCATTTATTTAGTGACTGATTCTATGCTTATTTCTAAACCCCCTTATCGAATTGCTCAATTTGAATTGGTGGAATTGAAAAAAAGTTCCAATGATACCTTGATATGATTTCATTCAACCTAACACTTCACTATGGGATGCTCTTATATTATTTGTGTAAAAGAAATATGGTTCTATGATAATTTGTAATGATTAAAAATTCTTAAATAAAATTACTATTAAAAACAAGTATCCTTTTCCTCATCTAAACGATATATTCGATCATAAGGGATATCATTATTTTTCAAAGATTGATTTGTGGTTGGGAATTATAAGTTTTCAGTTATTCTATTTGGGTTATCTAATGAACCTACAATATTTATTAATCTCATTAATCTATTCTTTCATCGGTTTTTGGATGATTTTCTGGATGTATTTATAGATGATATTTTGTTATATTTTAAAATCCAGAATGAACATTAATGTCACATTAGGATTTTTTTGGAAACCATAATTGAAAGGAAACTACAAGGAATATTTAGTGAGAGTGGATTTTGGTTGTAAGAAATTTCTTTCCATGGTAATATTGTTTTTAATGAAGTCATAACTGTTGAATCTTCTAAAAAAAGTGTTAAAAGAGTTTCTAAGACCTACCAATATCCTATTTATTCATAGATATCCTGGATTAGAAGGTTATTAACAATGGTTTGTTAGAACCCTTTCTCACTTATATATCCCACTAACTAAGATATCATGTAAGGATGTTCTATTCATATGGAGACAAGAATGTGATAGTTTTTTTTAGGAACTGAAAAAAAGATAGGTAAATGCACCAGTTTTGGCCCTGCCTTCCAGGAATGGTCAATTCGTTTTCTACAATGATGCTTCACAGAAAGGACATAAGTGTTTCCTAATAAATAAATGAATAAGTAATTTCTTATACATCACATCAGTTAAAAAATAATGAGTTAAATTACCCTACACATGATTTGGAATTAGCTGTAGTTTTTTCATTAAAAATTTGGAGGCATCATTTGTATGGTGTAAATGTGAAATATATAACGATCTCAAATGTTAGAAGTATATGTTCAATCAGAAAGTTCTGAACATGAAACAAATGGGATGACTTGAATTAATCAAGGATTATGATTTCACGATTCTTTACCATCCATGAAACAAAAATAAGGTGGATGATATTTTTAATTGAAAGTGTAATGCAACATTAACCATGATAAGTTTAGAACGAGATCCTTTGGTGAATGATTTTATGAATTTCGGATTAAATGTTATTAGTGCAAAAAAATCCTCTATTTAGTTTCAGGTTTTATAGAAATTATAATTATCAGATAGAATTATGAAAGTGCAGAAGGAAGACATTGAGTTAAAGAAAAATGTATAATTGGTTTATAAGGGTACGTCACATTAATTTAACATTGATAAGGACTATGTTTTGAGGGTTAGTAAGAGATTATTTGTTCCTTATGATTCACATTTTAAGAAAGAGTTTTTAAATACATATCATAGTTCTCTATTTTCAGTTCATCATAGATATACTAAGATGTGAAGAGATCTTCGAGAGTATTACTGGTGGGATGGAATAGAAAGAGATATTTATGAATTTGTTGTGATGTGCTTGACTTGTTAAAAGGTGAAAAAAAATTATGATTCCAATGGGGATTATTTAAACTTTTCCACTACCATAGTGGAAATGGGAATATATATCCATGGATTATATAGTTGGATTACCAAATAATTCTCCACCTAACAATGAGATCTAGGTTATTCATGATTGATTTAATAAATCTTCTAATTTTCATCCTATTCGAGATACTTTAACTAAAGATAAACTTTCTCGGTTGTATCTTAATGTTATAGTGAGGTTACATGGAGTTCCTATCACTATTGTATCTGATCATGATCCCATGTTTACTTCAATCTATTGGAAAGGCATTTACAAGTTATTGGGAATTGAATTAAATTTCAGTACAACTTTTAAGCCTCAATTAGAGAGGAAGACAGAATGAAGAATTTATACAATTTGAGGATATGATATGATATTTTCTAATGTATTACTAGGGATGTTGGGATCAACATCTTTATTTGGTTGAGTTTTTTTATAATAATAGTTTTCATTCTAGTATACATATGTCACCATTTGAGGAATTATATAGAATGTGGGGTCGAACTTATACTTCTTGAGATGGAGTTGGTGAAAGGAAGATGATGGGACCGGAATTGGTAGAAGAGATAGAAGAAAAAATTCAGTTGATTTATAAGAATATGATGAAAACATAGATAAGGAAGAAAAGTTTTGCAGATAAGTGGAGAAAGGGACATTATTTCGAGATAGGTAATAATGTCTCTTTGAAACATTCACCGTGGAAAATTATGACGAATTTGGTAAGAAAGGGTGGATGATACAATGGTCAATAAGACCCTATGAAATCCTTCCTAAGGATGGATATGTTTTATATAGAGTGGATTTACCTCTGAGTTAATCCCAGTTACATAATGATTTTATGGTTTCAGTGTTATGAAAGTATATTCCATATTCATGTCATGTTTTGAGTATAGAAGTAGGTCAGTTGGAAGAGAATATTTCTTATGAGGAACAACTAGTCTAAATTCTTGACCAATGAGATAAATTTTTGTAGAATATAGTTATTTTTAGGTTAAGGATTTATGGAAAAACACACTAGTGGAAAAAAACTTTAACACTTCGGCATTTTTCACGCCGGTTCTATATAACTGACGTGAAAAGTTATAAAAATCGATTTGCCATGCCGGTAATACAATAACCGATATGATAAATCGATGACAGTCAATTGTTTTACATCAGTTATAAAAAAACCGACATAAAAAATATTGAGATTTGATTTATCATGTCATTTATTTTATAACCAACGTGAAAATAGAATCTGGGCACATTATCGCGTCCGTTATAAAATAATCAATGTGATAAATGAAATCTCAGAAATTTATCACGTCAGTTATCAAAAGAACCGATGTGATAAAGTGCCATTTATCACACCTATTATAAAATAACTGAAGTGATAGGTTATTTTATATTTCATTTATTAAATAACCGCCGTTATAAACATAAATAAATAGTTTATCACATCTGTTATTAAATAACTGATGTGATAAAGCTTTTAAATGATTTATCGACCCCTGTATTCAGTCATTATGTTTTCATCGATCGGGAGACCTGCGAATCATCTCTCTCATGTGGAAAACCGTGAAAGGATTCTTCGAAGTCGTTCCCTCCAACCTAATTTTTACAATATCATTCATCATCTTTATTGTCACCAGATATATCAGGTCGACTCACAACACTCAAGTAATCCTCACACGTCTTGGTTTTAGTTTTTATTTTTTGCGATGCCCTAAACTATTTTTTTGAGATGTTATTTTTCTTTCTTTGTTCTTGCTATCATGTTAAGTATTATAGTGTTCATTTATACCATGATAAATTATTTTCCTATTAAATAATCCATGGATGTGATATCATGAATGTTTACAATTTTTGTGTCTTCTATCATGTTGGTGTGCCCGTACTGGGGTTGTCCAAGGGGGTGGGGGTTGTCCAAGTGGGTGGGGTGTGTCCAGGGGGTGGGAGCTATCTAGAGGGTGGGGGTGTCCAGGGGGTGTCAATGTGGGTGGGGGTGGTTTCCAGGGGGTGTGGGGATATCCAAGGGGGTTGGGGGTGTCCAAGGGGGTTGGGGGTGTCAAGGGGTGAGGGGGCTGTCCAAGGGGGTAGGGGTGTCCTGGGGGTGGGGGTGGTGTCTAGGGGGTGAGTGTGCTGGCCATGGTGGTGGGGGTGTCCGAGGGTGGGGGTGTCCATGGGGTGGGGTGCTATATAGAGGGGTGGGGCCTGTCCAGGGGGTGGGGAGCTGTCCAAAGGGGTGGGGGCTGTCTAGGGGGTGGGGTGTCTAGAGGGTTGAGGGGCTCTCCAGGGGGTGGGGACTGTCCAAAGGGGTGGGGGGATCTCCAGGGGGTTGGGGGGTTGTCCCGGGGGGCTGTCAAGAGTGGGGGTGGGCTTTCCCATGGGGTGGTGGTGTCTAGGGGTTTTACAAGGGGTTGGGGGTGGTGTCTATGGGGTGAGGGGGATTTCCATTGGGGTAGGGGTGTTTAGGGGGTGGGGGTTTCAAGGGGGGTGAGGGGGCTCTCTAGAGGGTGGGGGTGTCTAGGGGAATGTCCAAGTGGGTATGGGGTGTGGGGTGGTGTCTAGGGGGTGGGGCTGTCCAGGGGTTGGGGGTGGTGTCCATGGGGTGAGTTGGCTATCCAAGGGGGTGGGGTGTCCATGGGGGTCGGGTGGTGTCTATAGGGGTTGGGGGTGTCCAGGGGTGGGGGATGTCCAAGGGGGTGGTGTTGTCCAGGGGGTGTCCGAGGGGGTGGGGTGGTGTCTAAGGGGTGAGGGGGCTTTCTAAGGGGTGAGGGTATCTAGGAGGTGGTGGTGTCCAGGGGGGGGGGGGTGTTCAGAGGGGTTAGGGCCTGTCCAGGGGTGGGGGATGTCCAAGTGGGTGGTGGTGTCTAGGGGGTGTCCCAGGGGGTGGGGGTGGTGTCCAGTGGGTGAGGGGGATTTCCAAGTGGGTGGTGTGTCTAGGGGGTGGGGGTGTCCAGGGGGTGTCCAATGGGGTAGGGGGTGGGGGGGGTGTCCCGGGGGGGGGGGGGCTTTCCATGTGGGTAGGGGTGTCCAGGGGGTGGGGGTGGTGTCCATGGGGTGAGGGGCTATCCAGTGGGTGGGGGTGTCCAGGGGGGTGTCCAGGGGGGTGGTGGGTGGGGGTGTCTAGGGGAGTGTCCACAGGGGTAGGGGTGGGGGTGTCCTGGGGATGGGGGTGGTGTTCGGGGGGGGGGGGGTGAGTGGGCTGACCAAGGGGGTAGGGGTTTCCATGGGGTGCGGGGGTGTCCATGGGGTGGGGGGCTGTCCAGAGGGTTGGGGGTGCTGTTTAGGGGGTGGGGGGATGTCCAGGGGTGGTGCTATCCAGGGGGTGTCCAAGAGAGTGGGGTGGTGTCCAATGGGGTAGGGGGTTGGACAGCCTCCCCCCTCACCCCATGTACTCCACTACCCCACCCCTGGACACCCCAACCCACATGGACACCCCCACCCTCTGGATAAGCCCCCACCCCCTGGACACTCCCCACCCCTTGGACACCCTGGACAACCCCCTGCCCTAATGGACAGCCCCTACCCCCTTGGACTTCCCCCAACACCCTAGATAGCCCCTTACCCCCTTGGACACCCCCATGGTATATATATCCAAGAGGTTTCATTGAAACCATTGGAAAATTTTAACTTCAGGTATTCTATATCAATGGTTTCTATAGAATTGTCGGTATAGGGCTATTACAACCACCATTATTCCAACGGTGTGTGAAACCGTTGGGGTATTCTATCCTAACGGTTTCAGGGGCTATCTCAATGGATTCAAATCATCGTGATCTGTGTAATTTTCAGTAGTGAATGTATACATATTTTAATATATATACTTCATATTTCTTTTTTATGGAAGGGTGGATATGGTATATAGTTGCACCATAATTTATTCATTGTGTACCTTAAGAAGAAAGTATCCAAGATGAATTTTAAAATGTTACATCTAACTATATAATCATATTAAAATCATTTTCATGAATATTTTTTTCAAATACGCACCCCCATGGACACCCCCACCCCCATGGACATTCCCCCACCCCATGGACACCCCCTACCCCTTTGGACACCCTGGATAGCCCCTACCCCCGTGGATAGTCCCTACCCCCATGGATGACCCCCACCACCCCCCTGGATAGCCCCATACCCCCTTGTACACCCCTTGGTATATATATATCCTAACAGTTTCATTAAAACCGTAAGAATATTTTAACTTCAGGTTGTCTATACCAACTATTCTTGTATAATCATTTGTATATGAATATTGCAACGACCATCATGCCAATGGTGTGTGAAACCATTGGGGGTATTCTATCCCAACGGTTTCAGGGGCAATCCTAATGGTTTCAAATTTATGGGATATGTGTAATTTTTAGTAGTGAATGTATACATATTTTAATATTTATACTTCATATTTTTTTTACGGAAGGGTGAATTTGGTATACAGTTTCACCAGGATATATTATTTGTGTACCTTAAGAAGAAAGAATCCAATATGAATTTAAAACTGTTATATCTAACTATATTTTCTTTTTTAAAATCATTTTCATTCATATTTTTTCAAATATGCATAGATTATTTTTATATTTCAAAATTGTTTTACATTCAAATTATGAAATTTTTCATATAAATATATATTTGTCTTATCTTAATAAGATGTATAATTTTGATATTTTTTATAGGTAATAAATGGGTAGAAGTTGGATTATGGCACATCGAATGAGTAATGAATATGAGGAAGGTGTTGATGCCTTTTTGGAATTTTCCTAATGAAATGTTCCAAGTAGTGAATTTTTTTTCTGTCCATGCCTAAAATGTTTGAATATGAAGAAGTTGAAAAGTAGAGAGATCAAAGATCATCTTATTTTTCATGGTTTTAATCTGAGTTACAACCCTTAGATTTGGCATGGTGGAACTGGACAGAATGTCAGATCTACTGATGATAATGATTCACAAGATGGTAACTCTGATGGAATTGAAGAAATGATGTGATATTGCATCAGAACAAATTGAGATAGAACAGACAGTTGCACGTCTATATGGTGATGCTGATAAACCATCGTATCCTGGTTGTACAGATTTTATGTTTTTTTCAGTGGTGTTGATATTGATTAACTTGAAGGAAAAACATGGATTGAGTGACATATGTTTTATAGAGCTCCTAAAATTGTTGAAATACAATCTTCCAAAAGACAACGATATTCTAGATTCACATTTAAAGGTCATGAAAATATTAATCCTGATGGTATTGTGTTACAAGTAAATACATTCCTATCAAAATGACTATATAATATATAGGAAAGAATATGAATTTCTATAAGAGTGTCCTAAATGTAGGACATCACGGTATAATTTGAAAGAAAAATCACTGGCTGATATAGAGATTACAAAGATCCCTTCCAATGTATTTTGGTATCTTCCTATAATTCATCATTTGAAACTTTTATTTGATAAATCACATGATGAAAAAAGGTTAAGAAGGCGTGTTGATGAGTGAATATGTGATAGAAAAATATGTTATCCAGCTGATTGTCCACAATGGAAGAAAATTGATGAGTAGTATACTACATTTGGAAATGAAATTAGAAATCACAGACTAGGGTTGTGCATATAAGGAATGAATCCATACCGAACCCTTAGTAGCACACATATTTCATGGAATGTTTTATAGGTAATTTAAAACCTCTCTCATGAAGTTTGTATGAAGCGAAAATATTTCATGTTGAGTATAATGATCTCTGGTCCGAAGCAACTTGGAAATGATATTGATGTTTTCTTTTCACCATTTATTGATGATTTGAAACGTTTATGGGAGCATGTTATTAGGGTGTATGATTCTTATAAAAAGGAATATTTTCAACTACTTGCAGTGCTTAAGTTCACTATAAATGACTTCCCAGCATATGGAAATTTGTATGGATACAGTGTTAAGGGGCATAAAGCATGTCCTATTTGCGAACAACAAACTTCATATTTTCAATTGAATCATGGGAGGAAAATAGTGTACATGGGTCATAAAATATCTTCGCATATGGATCACTCTTATAGAAGACTAAAAAAGGCATTCAATAGCTCACAAGAATTAAATATTTCTCCAAAACCTTTAACCCCTGATGTGTATTTTGATAGGGTGGAAAAACATGATGTGACATTAGGAATGACAAAAAAATCTGGTAATGATAGACATATTTTGAAGAAAAGGTCAATATATTTTGAGCTAACTTATTGGAGATATCATAAAGATAGACATAATATTGATGTCATGCATGTGGAGAAGAATATCTGCAACAGTTTGATTGGAACATTGTTAGATATTAAAGGAATGACAAAATATGGGTTGAATGATAGATTAGACTTACTATCAATGGGAATTCGTTTGGAGTTAGCTCCCACTCCTAATAGAAGATGAAAATTTCTTCCCCAGGCATGTCAAACATTATACAATAGGGAGAAAATTATCTTTTGTCAGTGTCTACATTATATAAAAGTTCCTCAAGGTTATTCTTCTAATGTACATTTTTTTTGTCTCTTTTAAGGATTTGAAGTTGATAGGTGTGTAATCTCATAATTTTCACGTCATTATTCAACAACTTTGACCAGTTTCATTGTGTAGAATATTGCCCATCCATGTCAGAAAGACTATAATGAAGTTGTGTTATTTTTTCAATTCATTTTTTAATAAGGTGATTGATGTGAATTCATTGAAAATTTTGGAAAAGGATGTAATTTCTATAATTTTTAAATTGGTAATGTATTTTCCTCCATCATTTTCTTGATATAATGGATCATTTAATGATTCATCTTGTTAGAGAAATAAAGCATTGTGGACCTGTATATCTTCGTTGGATGTATCCTTTTGAATGGTATATGAAAATATTTAAGGGGTATGTTAAGAATCCACATCGACCTGAAGCCTTCATTATTGAAAAGTATATTTCTAAGGAGGAGGAAGAGTTTTTATGAGCTACTTGGCTATGGAGGAGCACATAGGTTTGAATACATCTTACCATGAATGAGTTAATAATGAGGGAAAGGGGATTCATGACTTGAAATCCAAATAGTTATAAGTAGAACATATGAAGAAGTTATAGTTATTCATCTTGAATAAAATAGTTGATACTCAAATGTATATCACATTACATATTAATGAGTTGAAATAATGTCATACAAAGAAGAAAGAAATTTTGATTTTGAATGAGCACAAAAAAACATTTTTTTCATGGTTCAAAAAGACCTTTCTTCATATATCAGATGTATCATAGACATTATGATGGGTAGTGGGTGGTCCATGTTTAAATGTGATAACATGGTCTGATTATGACATTAATGGATATACATGTCATATGAAAGCTTAGGATAACAGAAGTGCAGTTCAGAATAGTGGTGTATTGATGTTTGCAGAAGCAATTCATTTTTAGAGTTATAAATACAAAAACCCAATTTCTGCATCAAGTGCATATTATGGAGTCATTGAAGAAATATTGGAGGTCGATTACTTTAAAATTAAAGTTTTTGTTTTTAACTGAAAATGGATAATCAGTAACAACAGTGTTTGAAACGATGAATTTGGAATGACAGTTGTTAATCTGAATAGATTAGAAGACACACCTGATTCTTTTATAAGGGAAACCCATGAAAAACAGATTTTCTATGTAGTTGATCAATCAGATATGCAGTGGTATGTTGTTTTACAAGCGATAAAACAATATTCAGTGAGGATCAACTTGATGAATATGCTGATTTATGTGAGATCCCAACTTCCATAGAAATATTTGAAAAAAATAATGATGGGCATGTTGAAGACATGGTTTGTCCCATAAGGAATGATCATGACAAAGGAATTTGGGAAAACAATCCATTTTAACATTCCTAATATTATAGGTAACATATTTTTTTTTTACATTTATTATTTTCATAAAATGTTAGATATTGTTATTTTTTTCTTTATTAAAACATGTATTAAAACAAATAAGTAGAAGTTTTTGTTTATTTTAATTTTGTTTAGTTTAGTTTATCAAGTTTACCATTACGTAAATTATATGTCTATTATTTTTTTGAATAACAATTACTCTACCATGTTTATAATTTCTACCATGTTTACCATGTTTACCATGTTTACCAGGTTTACCATGTTTACCTTCATGTAACTTATATATTTTTTGATTTTGTTTAATGATAATTACACTACCGTGTTTACCATATTTTCCATTGTTTAACATTCTTACCACATTAACCATGATTACTATTACGTAACTTAGTTTAATATTCCATTTTTTGTTTACAATAGTATTGTAATATTTGAATTTGTATACTTTTGAACTAATTTTTGTTTTTTTATTTGAAGGATAATGACAAATCAATCTGATGATCAAACACATGATTCTGGGGATGAGAATGATGATCATACCTCTGGGGAGGAACATTCACATGCTCATCTCGGTGTTCACCAATTTCCTCATGCTCTATAATAACGACAAAGACTTCAAGAGTTGGTAAATGTGGGTGCACACGTTTACCAAAATTATCACTTTCACATACACAGGACCAGAGGATACCCATTGAATTTGATGAGAAAGATATTACTAGAGGTCCAAATGAAAAAGATTTTAATTGTTTTTCATCAACTTAGTGTAAGAGAAAAGTAAGCATTTTGTATGATGATTGGAGAAGTGTGGACAAAGCGATAATATCTCAGTTGTGGGAGACGATTTGGGTCTGATATTTTTCTATTGTTTTTCTATTCTTTAAATTTTTCTTGTCTAATATGTTTTTCTTATTCTTTATCAGATGAAATTTGATATTCCGGAAACTAGAGAAGTTAGGAAGAAATGATTATCAATGGCTGATAGGAGATGGAGGGATTTCAAATCATCCCTCACATCAGATTTCATTTTTGGTCATAGGAGTCATGAAAATCCCTATCATATATATCCATTCATATATGAAGACACATGGAGACATTTTGTTTCACGTAGAAGTAAAGATTCATTTTTGGTTAGGGAAATGTAATGTTTTGTAACCATTATTATATAAATGATCTTATTAATGATTTGTTAATGATATCTTAATCTTAACTTACAGCAAAAAAGGAAATCTCATCAGGAGATCCAATCTAAAAATGTATACCTCATAGATTATCTCGGGGAGGGTATAAATTATTGGAAGAACAAAATATGGCAGGAAAATTATGAAAACTGAGATCTGAGTCTTCAATCTCTGGAGAGGTTTCCCCTCCACCCCCTCCATCTAGACATGAAAAATGGAAGAGTGCTCAGATGCGAAAAAAGGGGAAATATCTTTCAGAAGATTCGAGAATCGTAGCTAAAAAAATGTACCATATTTATTTTATTCATTTAAGTTAAATATATTCTTATTATAATTTGAATCATTATAGAAATGTTCATTTAATTAATACAATATTTTATTGAGGATCAGAGCTCACATGGGGTATTTAAAGCTGTTGGGAAGCAATATATTTTATCTTTAGTGTTGGGAAAGCATGAACATCCTAGTAGTGTACGAGGGTATCCAATAGGTGTATCAGTAAGAAATGTGTCTCCACGTTCTTCAACTTCTTCTATTGAGGGTGTTTATAAAAAAAATAGAATCCTTGGAGGATAATGTTCATAATATTATTGTGAAGATGGGGGAAAAGATTAGAGCTTCAGTATAGTATATGTTTGCAGACATGCGAAGCGAATTTCAGACTATATCTCCCACTCCTCAACCTCCCCCTAAAGACCCCATTATTTATCCTCCACCTATGCAGTAGCTCCCACTCCCCCAACTCATCTTGCGGACCCCATTTTTTATCCTGCTCCTCTACCGCAGCTTCCTACTTATTGTAAGTTTTATGTTGATGATCCTCAAAAACATATAGTTTCATGTGGGCTGGTAAATTGTATAGAAGATACAATTCATCATCAACAGATAGAGGTAGAGAATCATATGGTCACTGTACATGATATTTTTGATAGATCATCTCGATTACCACTACTTATATATGAGGTGACGATAGTTGGAAATATTATCAGCCTTTTTTTAATTTGGCCATCCAGACTTCTGCGACTCATTACCATAGAGGTATGTATGTTATATCTTATATTTTAATTTTTTTATTAATCTTGTTTTAACATTTGAAAACTAATATATTTTTCTATTTATTTTCACAAGAATACTTCAAAGGCAGAGAAATACTGTATAGACAACAATAAAGACAAATGGAAATGACATTAGATACAGATTCTAGTAGTTTTGACAGATTGTGAAAATATTCAAATTTGTTGGAAGATCATCATGGGTTTCCAATGGAAGATAATGTTTTTGGACGTGCATTAAATGTGGGGATTGTGAAAAATTATATCATGGAGCTTGTTACTGGAGATAAGTTGGGCATCAAAGTGGTGAATTTTTTTTTCCATGCAAGCCTTAAAACCATTTCTCTAAATTATATTTATTAAAAATGTATACATATGTCTATTTCGTATTAGGTATCTTTATAACATGTGTGAGAAGAATGAGCGGGTAAATGTATATGGATTGAAGGACCCGCATTTGGTTTCCCCTAAACCACATGCATCAGATGAAGAATAAACAATGCATTATATTGCTGAAATATTTCAACAGAATATAATCACATAGTCTTGGATGATTCCTTTTTGTGAGAGGTATCAAACATATATCTGAAAAAGAGTTCATTATATTTTAACATAAAAAACCACTAACCATAAATTTTATTTTATCAGTGATCATTGGATGTTATGTGTTTCTTTCCTAGGGGGAAAACATTTTATTGGATATCCTCTGTCCATAGAGATGTGCGGGAAACTTTTAGGAATATGTTGGAAAATTAAGATTCAATTTATTAATAGTTCTATATATTATAATGTGTTTTAAATTTATGACATTTGTATTATTTTCTAACATTGGATGGGTATATTTTCGAAAAACAGAAAGAAAAGGAGTTCCAAGATCAAATATGTAAAAGTAAATGTAAATATACATTTATAATTTGTACCTTTTCATGTATTACATAAAAAAAATATTTTTAATTTACACACATTTAAATATAATTTTAATAATCAACAAGGCATCGTCGAATGCATATATTATATGTTAAGATTTATGTACGAAATAATTACAACTAAAACACTTCTGAACATAGACTTGGTAAGATTTCCTTTTAAAAATTTCCATTATATTTCATTTGATTTATTCATTATACATTTTAACTACTATAATTTTAATTTGTATCTATTTAATGACCCTCAGCCCTATAGTGCTCAAGAGATCAAACACTGACAAGTGTAATGGTCAAATTATTTTATAGTTTTGATTGGATTTTGGTTTGTTTGTAGTGTACAATGTAATTTTGAATATTTTAATTATAATTGTGTATTTGGTAGTCATTTATGTTGGATTTATGCTTTTTTAGTTGAAATTGTAGGTTTTGAATGTTATATATGTGAATGTTTATTTTTTTCTCTACTTCTTATTTAGGTGTAGATCAGATGGTTTTTCTGGTATAGATTCTCGTCTTGGGGGGGGGGGGGTCTAGGGGTGTGGGGTCCAGTGGGGTGGGGGGGGGGGTTCAGGGGTGTGTGTGGGGGGGGATTTCCAATGGAGGGGGGTTTCCAGCATGTCCATGGGGGTGGGAGGGTGGAAGTGCTGTACAGGAGGGTGGGGGTTGTCCATGGGTACCCAGGGGTGTAAGGGGTGTCTAGTGGGGTGAGGGGGGCTTCCAGGGGTGTGGGCGGTTTGTCCAGTTGGGTGGGGAGAGTCCAGGGTGTCTATGAGGGTGGGTGGGGGTAGTTCAGGGGGTGGGAGGGTGTCTAAGAGGGTGGGGAGCTATCCAGGTGGTGTCCAGGGGTGTGGGGGGGGGGGGTGTCCAGGAGGTGGGGGTTTCTAGGGGCGTGGGAGGGATGTCTAGGGGTGTGTGTGGGGGGGGGGTGTCCAAGGTGTCCATGGGGTGGGGGTGTTCGTGAGGGTGGAAAGGCTGTCCAAGGGGGTGGGGGCTATCTAGGAGGGTGGACGGGGGGCTGTCTAGAGGTTGTCCAGTGGGGTGGGAGGTGTCCAGTGCGGTGGTGGGGGGGGGGGTCCGGGGGTGTGGGAGGGCTGTCCAGTGGGGTGGGGGTGTCCAGGGTGTCCATGGGGGTTAGAGGGTGTCCAGGAGGGTGGGAGGGCTATCCAGGGGGTGGGGGTTGTCCATGAGTGTGGGGTGGGGGGGGGGGACTGTCCAGGGGGTGTCCAAGGGTGGGGGGGGGGAGTCCAATGGGGTGAGGGGGGTTTCCAGGGGTGTGGGAGGGATGTTCAGTGGGTTCTGGTGTCCATGAGGGTGGGGGCAGTCCATGGGGTGGGAGGGTGTCCAGGAGGATGGGAGGGATGTCAAGGGGATTGGGGGCTATCCAGGGGTGTAGGGGGGGTGTGTCCTATGGGTGGGGGTTTCTAGGGGTGTGGGAGGGATATCCAGGGGTGTGGGGGTGTCCAGGGTTCCATGGGGGTGGGGGTTTCCAGGAGGGTGGGAGGGCTATCCATGGGGTGGGGGTTGCCCAGGAGGGTGGGGGGTTGTCTTGGGGGTGTCCAGGTGTAACACCCTGATATTTTATTAGAAATATTATTTTTAATTTCTTTGATGTCTTGTGTTGTACGCTTGACCAATATTATCTTGCACTATACGCAACACCATATTAGCTAGTAGTATACACAACACTATTCTTGGACCGTGTTACACACAATTTCAAGTTCATTTGGTAGAAATTATTATACGAAACATTGAGTATAGATTTTTTCCAAAGTATAAATGAAATTTCTTTTGATATGCAACACCAAAGAAAGGTTTCAATACACGCTGCCCTGACTTGGCTTTCATTACACGCAAGAGTGACCTTCCTCGATAACTTACGTGGTATGCAATACCGAGTTTCACTAAACAATGACATGTTATTATAATATTATTATGAAAATGCCGTTATGAATAGTATTAACCACATTTTGAATTTTATAATTCATCTTACACATTTTCTAGAACATGGAATGAGAACAAAATCAATTTTTCAGATAAAAGAATTATTTTTTTAAAAATATGAAGTTTTTTTGTCTTTTAATGGAACACGCATTTTAAATATAATTTTTGAAAATTTTATGATATAAATTTGACAAAATAAACTTCTTATTTTGAATTAGGATATAAAAATTTACATAGGATAAATTTTTGATATTTTTCTGATAACTTTCATATTTTAATTAATGGTAAAAACAAGATAAATTATAATTAAAAACAACTTTTTTCATCGAGATAATTTATATGGTTAAATTATAATATTGAATGGTTTTAAAGTGTAAATAGAATATATTTTTACCATTTAATATAATTTATTTCATTAAAATTAATTTTACCTTGAATTAATAGGTAAAGTCATTTCAATCTTTTCGAATGTTTTAAACAAAAACCCGTTTTTTCGACAATGGGATTAATTTTAAATTAATTACTGCAACTTTTGGGTTTTGAATTTTGAAAAATGGATTCTATATTTGGATTCAGTGGGTCCAAATTATTTTAATAGGTCGCATTTATTTTTATATTATGAATATTAACTACGGTAATTTTTATTTACTACAGTTAAATGTAAATCTGTTAATTAAGGGTAAAAATAAGATTATAAAACTACCCTAACACCTTCCAAAATTCTATTGGATGAAAAAAGTAGACCCATATCACCTAAGGGTTGAACTAGTTTCATTTCATGGACTTTTTACCATGATAATTATATAATTATTATCAAAACCAAGAAAGTGACAACATGTAAATCTCTTATATCTTATAAGTGTAATAATTTTAATTTAGTGATAAACTTCATAAAACATCAAAAATAAATAGTCTCCAGAAAGATAATAAAATTATATAAATCATGTGAATTTATTTAAATTTTTTAGGTATTAAATAATTATCATTAATGATGACACAATAGTGACGTGGAAATTATTTTATCTATTGAAATATCAAATAAATGGTTTTAAAAATACTAAAATAAATATTATATAATCTATTTAATGTGATCCACAATTTTTCAAGAAGAATATTATATGTTAGGAATCTATTAAATATTTTTGTTCGAATATATCCTCCGTGTGGATTTTATTTAAATTCAAATAAATTAATAGTTTCAAAATTGACATTATTGATATTTTATAAAAATAACATATTATTAAATTGTTTAAAAATCACAATTTTTTTTAAAAATTAAAAATTGAAAATTATATGGACTAAAATGTCATAATTTATCTAATTATGGAAAATTAACAACACATATGTTAGTATTTATAATAATTTAAAATTTAGAATATTATTACCACAAATAAAATTAAATAGATTAAATAAGGATAAATCAAATTGATAAGGATTAAAATAAATTCAAAAACTATCTAAATTTTATTGGTTGATGATATTACAACCCTATATCATCTCATATTCTAATTTGAGTAATTAATGAGGTTTTATGTGGGGCTGGTTTTTATTGTAAATGAATATTTTTGTGTTTTCCAAAGGTACCCCTCTCCTCTCTTATAAAAGAGAACCTCCTCCCTATCCTCTTCAGAACATTTTGAGCCTTCAATCTCAGCCCAACCCTATCTATTTATCTTATCCACTTATATATCAACATAATATAGGTCCTGGTCTTCTTCAAAGACCATCATTAGTGCCCTAAGAGAAGGTTTAGAAGAGGAGTATTGAAGAAGAGGTAATATCCTTTACCGATTCTTTCAAGTTTATTTCTTCTTCTACTTCATCTTCTTTATTTGTTTCATTATAAAGTAATAAAATTAGTAACTTATATAATGATATGTTATTATAAATACTAAACAATCCTATTTCACCTTCTATCTATCCTACAGAAAAAGAAATCACCGCGCATGCGTACGTACGAAATATCTTCTCCACGTCGTTGTGTAATATGTTTTCCACCACCACCTAACTTGGAAGGGTATAATGGTGTAAATAATAACTATATATGATTATTATAACATGATACTAATTCTGATATATTCTACTATCCACTCCAATTCCATTCAATAATTATAGGAAGGATATCATCGCTTGCGCGTACGTACGGATTACCGTCTCCACGGCGCGATGAGATTCATTCTCCATGTTAACCATTCTAGAATGATTATAAAGTATATATAATGAATAATAATGAAATATATGACATAATAATTCTACTGTATGTATGTATATATATATGTATATATATATATATATATGTCATCTACTTACTTCCATAAGGAAATGAAAACATCGTTCATGCGTACGTACGGCCTACCGTCTCCATGAACGATGTATTTCATTTCATTTATCTATCTATTATACATATATATATACTGAATATATATATGATATATAAATCAAGTTTTACATTCTAGAAGTATTTAAATCATGATATAAGTAAAAATAATATCAAGAACAACAAGTCCAAACACGTACGATAAATGAAATTATTATTACCCAAAACGTTGCTTTAACATGAAATTGACAAATGAACGCATAATATAAAGACCTACGTGAATCATATATGATAACATAAATATTATTATTGTTCTGTTAAAATATTATAATATGTTTAATCCCACTATACAGGAGTTTTGGACACGTACGGAAGAAATTGGACCTAAGGTAAGGGATACTATTGCAATCTCATTTTTATCATAGATTTCTTATACGTAAGTATTTACTGGGGTTATATTTATCATCCATTTCCATGTATTATAGAAATGATTTCATAAAGTATTAAATATTATTGCATGTATTTTTAATGTAATGATTACCCCTTTTGACTCTTACTATGTGGAATGGAAGGAATATTTCTTTTGTTTACCATACGATGTTCTT
Source organism: Viscum album (assembly GCA_963277665.1). Taxonomy (NCBI): domain Eukaryota; kingdom Viridiplantae; phylum Streptophyta; class Magnoliopsida; order Santalales; family Viscaceae; genus Viscum; species Viscum album. The sequence continues at coordinate 507,849,426 of OY728167.1, read as the reverse complement.
TCTGACTTATCCAGAAAATGTACGAGGAGATTGTTTTTTAACTTATACGGCATGAAAGGATTTTTATAGTTTCAAAACTCCTTATTTTCATGAAGCTTAATCTAAATATTTCATGATTAATTTCAAAAAAATACTTTCCTTTTAAAATTTCATGGCATGTTTGGAAAATAAAATTATTTTTAAGAAGAAATGATATTTTCCTCAAGAATTTGTTTCAATTGTTTTATCAACAATATTTTCCATCTAAGATGACATTATTTAATATGGGTATATTTCAAGTATAATGTCACTATTATTTACATGTTTTGATTTTTTTATTATGAAATTATATCCATTTATTTTATATGGATTATGTAATAATGGGATGATGTTTATGAAACCCATTTTATTCATTGGGTTATGATGAATGATTTATGTTCATTTTGTGGAAAACATAAGAATTTTTTAATTATTAGATTGGTGGGACCTATATCTACCTCCAATTAATTGGGTAAAGTTTTATATCTCATGAGATAGACATGGCTGGAACGACAAGTAAATCTGGTTAAGTAATACAGGGCTGGAACGACAAGTAAACCTAGTCCAGTAATGGACTTTGTCCACTATGATGGTCTTGGCAGCAATGCCTTGGATACTATGGAAATCATATCATGTGATTAATGGTTTTCCACAATTTCATGTTTTATTCCCATGCTATTTTATCATTATTAATATACCTTTGTGATCCATGCCTTACATACAACCAATATTTATGTCATTTCTCAAGATTTGGATGTTTTATGTTAATGTTTTTACGTTCAAATGTTTATGGATTGTTTTATGTTCTCAATTTTTTCCCTCACTGAGAATTTGAGCTCACCCATTATATGTTTTTCTTTTCCCCAGGAGTTAAATAAATGTTTTAGGTAAGAAAACAAAATAGGATGATCTATTTGGGAGATGTTGAAGATCTTTCACCATGATTAGAAGATTATGTTCCGAGTTTATGAAGACACTAAAATAACACGGTATTTGGGTATCTCTTTGTGTCATGTGTTATGTTTTCTGAAAATTTAATGTAATTTCCATGTATTTCAAGTTTGGGTATCTACATTTGGTATCATAGTGAAGGTTTAGTTAATAATTGGAAACTAGGATGTGAAAACTTCAGTGAGATCCCTAGAGGTACTTCTAAAGTATGTCTAGGGATTTCCCTAAGGATAAGTATAAGTATAGGTTATAGTCCCATGATTACGATAATTATCATAGAATTAAACCTAATATGTTAGATATTCCCCCTTTATTATGTTTTTTTCCTAGCATGATTTTTTCCTCTCACACTTTTCTTTTTGGGTTTTAGACGATGGCTTGAACCCGAAGGAACCGTGTTGATCAATGTAATGGGAAATGTAATGATTTTCCTCATGAACAAACTAATGTTATGGGAGGTGGAGTGAGAAATATTATTTCTATACTTGCAAAAGCTATGAATCATTCCGTACTTCCAAATGCACAGAGAAGGGAACAATATTCTATTGGTTCCTTCACGAGGCAACGTCCACCTTCTTTGAATGGGTCTTCTGATACACTTATTGATAAACAATAAATCAGTACCATTGAAATGATATTTTCTATACTTCATTGTTCAAAACATGAAAAATTCATTCTAGCAGTTTACCATTTAGAAGGTGAACTAGACCAGTGGTGGACTCTAATTAAGAATACAAGGCCATAATTTGAAATTGAATCTATGGAATGGGACGAGTTCAATAACTTTTTTTTTCAATGATTACTTCCCTCTTATTATTCAAAAAAATATGGAAAAGGAGTTCCTTGAGCTTAATAAAAAGGATGATGAATCTATTGGTATATACGAGGCGAATTATACAAGACTTGCATGGTATGCATCTGGCTTTATCATCCAACATGGAAGTAAAGTTGATTGATTCTTCAGTGGCTTAAAAACAAGTCTTTGAAGGGCATTAACTATAAGAGACTTTAGTAGCTATAATGAAATTGTGCGTTGTGCTATCAAGGTCAAACTGGAATTTTTTGTTACATATCCATCTCATGGTTTTGATAAGAAATGAAATATAGAGTTCAATGAAAAATATCAAAAAAATGGTGAAAAGAAGAAGAATGTTTTGTTATGCTCAAAGTGTGGAAAGAAGCATGGTGGAGATTTTATTAAAGGGACTATAAAATGTTTTAAGTGCAGAAGAGAACGACATCAAGAAGATGAGTGTCGAAGTAATGGAAAAAATGTAGCTAATGATGTGAATAAATAAAAGACTACATAGAACGCACCACCAACACTTCAATGCTCCAAGTTCAAGGAAATGGGGAATTATGATAACAAATTCCCTAATCCATGGGTTAATGATGATCTACATCAACAACCTCTTAAGGAAAAGAACAATGGGAAGTCACATGCGATCATGTTAGTGATTTTGATAATGGCAAAGAAGTGGTGGAAGGATTATGTGATTATTTAACGACATTATAAAATAATGTTGTGGAATATCATTTATAGTATCGTGGAATATTGGAATATTTATGTATTGGATTATTGTGGTTTTCAATAATTTTATGGTACTAGTAACCATGGAAAGTGATAGAAATATTTTTGGAAAGAAGATGATATGTGCGTAATGAAGGGATAAGGAGAAAATAATATGTTTGATAGTATTAATGAACTCATGACTGATATAAAGACAAAGTGATATCATGGTTTGAGTTTATAGAAATTTTTGGATTTTGGTGTGTGGAAAGTGTTAAATTTTGACAGAATTCATGTTTTCACTAAGGTTCTATGGTAATTATTATTTCAAGAGAATACATGATTAAGGTATTCAAATGTTTGGAATGATATCAACAAGATATATCATATGAAATATGGGGGATAAATGATGGTATTCACATTCTTGGTAGATGACCTCTCTAGTAATCTTTTTCATTATACTATGAGATTTAATAAAAGTATTTTGGATAAGCCTAAAGATTGGAATGGATTAAGCTGGACATCAGATAGTATTGTTTAAGGCTAGAACCTTTTTTGGATATTATTTATGGACTATTATAATAGTGTAGTTTTAGAAAAAGAACAACCTGCAGGACGTGTGACAAACCATCGCGTCGGACAAGGATGCGGGAATCAAACCCACAACCGAAGTACAACAGGTCTTTATCGCCTACCACTAGCCTACATGAAGTCACTAATTAATATAAACTAGTTTTATTTTATTAAGCGGTATGATAGATGAATTATAAGTCCATTTTTGGAACCATATATGATTAATCTCACCATAGATCGACTTATGTATATTTAATAAATTTTTCTAACCTTATGTTTGAGACAGATGGAAGGACATATCATTCTATTGCATGATATGATAACACTTCATGAATGACAAATTAAAATTCATTTATTTAAGAGATGAAGTGGAAATTGTTTGAGGAATGGAAAATGGTGAGATTGTACCAAAATCATGTAAGTATTTCTTTTAATTCAAAAACTCTCCAACTTAAGTGAAATGATCTTGAAAATAAAAAATGTTGTCCAAGTGCTCTCATATCTGATGAATAAGATGGTACCTTAGATCATCAAAATTTTATGGCTTTTTGATTGTTGTCTTTTTTATAGCCATGTACTCAACCATTATTCATCAAAAGTTGATGGTTATATTTCTCTTCCACATCTAAGTTTTCACCTATGTTATACTATTTGGAAACCTAGTGATGAGTCAATCTGTGTAACCATTACGTTTCTTAGTTTTTAAAATTATTTTTTAGTAATCATTTTTACGATGTGGGTTTCTATGAAAGAAACTTTCAAGTAGTAACGATTTATAACCCCGACGAATTTCGAGGGTGAAATTTATTTTAAAGGGGGTAGAATGTAACACCCAAAGATTTTAAGAGAAATATTATTTTTAATTTCATTGATGTCTTGTGTTGTATGCTTCATCGAGATTAGTTTCCGCTATATGCAACACCGTATTATCTTGTAGTATATGAAACACTATTCTTGGATCGTGTTACACAAAATTTCACGTTCGTTTGGTAGAAATTATTCTATGCAACATTGATTATAGATTTTATTAAAAGTATAAATGAAATTTGTTTTTATATGAAACACCAAATAAAGCTTTCACTACACGCAACCCTGACTTGTCTTGCATTGCATGCAAGAGAAACCTTCCTCAATAGCTTGGCTGGTACGCAATACCGAGTTTCACTAAATAATGATATATTATATTAATATTATTATGAAATTTCCCTTATGAATAGTATTGACCACATTTTTAATTTTATAACTCATCTTAAATATTTTCTAGAAAATGTTTTGAGAACAAAATCAATATTTCGGATAAAAGAAGTGTTTAAAAAAAGTGCAATTTTTTTTGTCTTTTGATGACACACCCATTTTAAATCTAATTTTTGAACGGTTTATGAGTTAAATTTGAAAAAATAAACTTCTTATTATGAATTAGGATATAAAAATTTACATTGGATAAATTTTTTATATCTTTCTGATAACATTCATATTTTAATGAATAGTAAAAACACGCTAAATTTTAATTAAAAACAACTTTTTTCAATGAGATAATTTATATGGTTAAATTATAATATTTAATGGTTTTAAAGTATAAATATAATATATGTTTACCATTTAGTATAATTTATGTCATTATCAATAATTTTACATTGAATTAATAGGTAAAATAATTTCAATCTTTTGCAATGTTTTAACCAAAAACCCATTTTGTTCGACAACATGATTAATTTTAAATTAATTACTACAAATTCTGTGTTTTTAATTTTGAAAAATGGATTCCATATTTGGATTCATTAGGCCAAATTATGTTAATAGGTATCTTTTATTTTTATATTATGAATAATAACTAGGGTAATTTTTATTTACTACAATTAAAGGTAAATTGGGTAATTAAGGGTAAAAATAAGATTATAAAATTATCCTAACACCTGCCAAAATTCTATTGGATGAATAAAAGTCAACCCATATCACCTAAGGGTCGGACTAGATTTATTTCATGGAAGTTTGACCATGAAAATGATGTAATTATTATTAAAACCAAAGAATGTGACAACATGTCACTCTCTTATATCTTATAAGTGTAATAATTTTAATTTAGTTATAAACTTCATAAAACATTGAACATAAATAGTATCTAGAAATATAATAAAATTATCTACATCATGTGAATTTATTTATAATTTTTAGGGATTAGATAATTATCATTAATGGTGACACAATAGTGATGTAGAAATTATTTTATCGATTGAAATATCAAATAAATAGTTTTAAAAATATTAAAATAAATATTATATGAATTATTTAATGTGCTCCACGAATTTTCAAGAAGAATATTATTTGTTATAAATATTTTAAATATTATGTTTCTAACATATCCTATGTGTGTATTTCATTCAAATTCAAATAAATAAATAGTGTGAAAATTGACACTATTGATATTGTATAAAAATAACATATTATTAAATTGTTTAAAAATCACAAAAATATTTAAAAATTACAAATTTAAAATTTTATGGTCGAAACTATCATGATGTATCTAATTATGGCCAATTAACGATACATATGTAAGTATTTATAACAATTTAAAATTTAGAATATTATTTCCATAAATAAAATTGAATAGATTAAATAAGGATAAATTAAATTGATAAGGTTTAAAATAAATTCGAAAATGTCTCAATTTGATTGGTTGATTAGATTAAAACCCTATCTCATATAATATTTTAATTTGAGTCATTTTTTAGGTTTTTAATTGGGGTTGGTTTTTATTGTAAATTAATATTTTTGAGGTTTCCCAAGGTGCCCCTCTCCTCTCTTATAAAATGGAACCTCCTCCCTCTCCTCTTAACAAAATTTTGTGCCTTCAAGCATGGAAAAAACCTTTCAATTTCTATTATAAACTTCTATATAAACATAATAGAGGACCTGGTATTCTTCAAAGACCAACATTAGTGCCCTAAGAGGAGGTTTAGAAGAGGCGCGTCAAAGAAGAGGTAATATCATTTACCGATTCTTTCAAATTTTTTTCTTCTTTCACTTACTCTTATTTGTTTGTTTCATTATAAAGTAATAAAATTAGTATCACTCATATACTGATATTTTATTATGAATATAAAACAATCCTATCTCACCTTCTATCTATCCTACGGAAAATGATATCACTGCGCGTGCGTACGTAGGGAATACCATCTCCACGTCATGGTGTAATCTGTTTTCCACCACCACCATACATGGATGGGTTTAATGGTGTAATGAATAAATATATATGATTATTATATCATTATACTAATTCTTATATATTCTATTATACACTCCAATTCCATTCAAAAATTATAGGAACGATATCATCGCTCGTGCGTTCATACGGATTGCCGTCTCCAGGACGCGATGAGATTCATTCTCCATGTTAACCATTCAAGAATGATTATAAAGTATATATAATGAATAATAACGAAATATATGACATAATAATTCTTCTGTATTTATGTATATATATATATATATATATGTCATCTACTTACTTCTATAAGGAAATGAAAACATCGTTCATGCGTACGTACGACCTACCGTCTCCATGAACGATGTATTTCATTTCATTTATCTATGTATTATATATATATACTGAATATATATATGATAAATAAATCATGTTTTACATTATGTAAGTAAGTAAACCATGATATAAGTAATAATAATATGAAGAACAACAAGTCCAAACATGTACGTTAAATGAAATGATTATTACCCAAAATGTTGCTTTAACATGAAATTGACAAATGAACGGTTAATATAAAGACCAAAGTGAATCATATATGATATCATAAATATTATTATGGTTTTTTACAAGTTTATAATATGTTTAGACACCCTATACAGGAGTTTCAGACATGTACAGAAGAAATTGGACCTAAGGTAAGGGATACCGTTTCAATCTCATTTTTATCCGAGATTGCTTATACGTAATTATTTACTGGGGTTATATTTATCATCCATTTTCATGTTTTTTAAAAAGTTTTCATAAAGTATTTAATATTATTCCATGTATTTTTAAATTCATTTTTACCCCTTTTTGACTTTTACTATGTGGTATGGAAGGAATATTTCTTTTCTTTACCATACGAGGTACATTTTGACTTTTCCGGCAACCGTACGAGAAGATTGTTTTTTAACTTATACGACATGAACGGATTTTTACAGTTTCATAATTACTTATTTATATGAATATTAATATAAAATATTTCATGATTATCTTCATCAAAATCATTTTATTTTAAAATTTCATGGCAATTTGTGAAAAGGAAATGATTTTGAAAAAGAAAGGATATTTTCCCCAAGAATTTATTTCAAGTGTTTTATCAACACTATTTTCCATCTAAGATGACATTATTTAATATGGGTATGTTTCATGTATAATGTCACTATTATTTACATTTTTTATTTTTTTATTATGAAATGATATCCATTTATTTTATATGGATTATGTAATGATGGGATGATGTTTAGGAAACCCATTTTATTCGCTGGGTTATGATGAATGATTTATGTTCAGTTTGGGTCACACTTAAGAAAGGTTTAATTATGTGATGGGTGGGACCTATATATCTCTCCAATGAATTGGGTAAGAATTTATATCTCATGAGATAGACATGGATGGAATGGAAAGTAAATCCAGTTCAGTAATACAGGGCTGGAACGACAAGTAAACCTGATTCAGTAATGGACTTTGTCCACTATGATGGTCTTGGTAGCAATGCCTTGGCTACTATGGAAATCATATCATGTGATTAATGGTTTCCCATAATTTCATGTTTTATTCCCATTATATTTTATCATGATTAATTTACCTTTGTGACCCATTCCTTACGTACTACCAATATTTGTTTCATTGCTCAAGATTTTGATGTTTTATGTTCATGTTTTTACGTTGAAATGTTTTTGGATTGTTTTATGTTCTCCATGGTTACCCTTAATAATAATTTGAGCTCACCTTTTATATTTTTTTCTTTTCCCCAGGTGTTAAATAATAGTTTTAGGTAAGAAAAAAATAGGAATATTTTTATGACAGATGTTGAAGAACTTTCACCATGATTAGAAGATTATGTTCTAAGTATCCGAAGTCACTAAACTAACACATTATTTGGGTGTCTTTTTGTTTCATGTATTATGTTTTCCACAAAAGTAATGTAATGTCCATGTATGTCATGTTTGGGTGTCTACAGTAGGGGTGTGGTGGTGGGGGTGTCTTGTGGGGTGGGGGGGGGGGGGGGTTCCAGGGGTGTGGGAGGGCTGTCTAGTGGGGTGGGGGTGTCCAGGGTGTCCATGGGGGTGAGAGGGATGTCCAGGGGAGTGGGGGGTTATCCCGGGGTGTGTGTGTGTGGGGGGGGTCTCCAGTGGTGTGTGTGGTTCCAGGGGGGTGGGAGTGCTGTCCAGTGGGGGGGGGTGTCCATGGGGGAGCAAGTCTATCCAAGAGTGTGGGAGGGATCTCTAGGGGAGTGGGGTCTGTCCAGGGGAGTGGGGGGCTGTCCAAGGGGTGTCTAGGGGTGTAGGGGGAATCCAGGGGGTGGGAGAGTTTCTAGGGGTATGGTAGGGTTTTCCTGTGGGGTGGGGGTGTCCATGGTGTCCATGGGGGTGGGAGGGTGTCCAAGATGTTGTGAGGGAAATCCATGGGGTGGGGGCTGGCCAAGAGTGTGGGGGCAGTCCAGGGGTTGGGGGTGTCCACTGGGGTGGGGGGAGGGGGTCTTGTGGTGTGGGAGGGTTATCCAGTGGGGTGGGGGGGATTGGTCAGCTTTTTCTCTGTTTTTGGTCTGTTTCATGTCTTCTTTTCGTAGGGCATGGTTGTGGTTGAACCATTTTATTATAAAAAATTTGGTTTTTTACATTGGTTATTTATTAACTAATGTAAAAAATGCATTGGGATTGGTTTTAACATCGGTTATTTGAAAACCGACAAAAAAAATGAATGGGAATGGGTTTTTATATTGGAAATTTCATAACTGACATAATAAATGAAACAAAATAGTTTTTTGCGTGAGTTATTTTAAAACCGACGTGGAAAAACTCTTGGTAGACTGGTTTATCACGTCGGTTATTTCCATAACTGATGGGATAAATGCTTCAGAGGCATATTTTATTAGGTTGGTTATATAATAACCGACGTGAAAAAGTATATACCACATCAGTTATTTAAAAACTGACGTAATAAATAATGACTCTGAAGCATTTTCCACGTCAGTTTTTGAGGAACCGACGTGAAAAACGCTTCAGATTTTTTGTTTTTACATCGGTTTTAAAATAAATGATGTAAAAAACAATGTTTATAATGTCTCATGTAATAATTTCGGCCAAAATATGACGTATAAAATAAAAAATAACCACCGTAAAAAAATTGAGCTAGTGAAAAAATGGTTGAAGAGGCAACACAGGAATCTGAAAATGCCATGATGGAGAAATACCCTCACTTATTTGATATGTGAAAAAAATTATTAGGATGAATGTTCCAAAAGGGTGGAGGGATTTAGAATCCTAGGTATTTATAGAATAATTAATTTTAAATTTTTCAATTTTTATGAAATAGATAGTACTTTTACCTTAAATGAGAACTATGTTCAATGGCGTACCCAACACGCAATAACATGTTTTTCAAAATCTTACGTTGCACACATGACTAAGTTCTACCAAACAATAATACATTATTAATTTTATTATTTAAAAATAAAGTTAATTCCTATATTTTTTATTTGTGATAATGAAAATATATAACTATATTACGTTTAAAAAAGTTTGTAAAATGATTTTACATTCATCAAATAAATTTCAGACGCTTAAACTGAGAATAAATCGTATTCTATCCATAAAATACTCTGATATTTTTTAAAGTTATTTTTGTCTCCTTTTAATGGAAAAACATTTTTAATTATATTTTTTCAAATTTATATGTTATATTTGAGAATATAAAGTTCTTATTTGGATGTGGGACATCAAAATTTAATTTGGTTGAAATTTGGGTATTTTTTGATAAAATTCATATTTTCATAAATAGTGAAAAATACTGCATTTTAATTCAATGCTTCCATTTCTTCTAATTTATTTATATTGTTATATTAGCATTATAATTGGTTTTAAATTATTTTTAAATAATTTTTTTTATCATTTAATCCAATTTTTTTTTCATTTTATGTAATTTCACATTTAAATTTGAAATAAACACATGTTAATCTTTTGATTGTTTTTACTTTGGTAAAAATCCATTATCTCATTCCGACAACAGGATTAATTTTAAATTTAATTTTACCACTTATGTGAATTGAATTCTAAAAAACTAAAATACGTGTTTGTAATAAATATTCAAAATATTGTTTAATAAGATCCAAATTATTTTTTGTGAATAGTATCTTTAGTATTTTATTTACCATTTTTAAAGTGTATATCTAGTAAATAAGGGTAAGAATAATATTATAATAATATAAGTATACAATAAAACCTGTTTTAATATTACTGGATAAGTTATGGAAGACCAAGAAAATCCACGCTAAGAAATATTGGCCTTTGGGGTCCACTTGGGTGGGATAATGACATTTATAACATTTAATTTAAAGTAAAGGAAAATATATCATAAACATGACTCTTATTACTAATTTTTTTTAATATGGGGTTATTAAAGTGATCTATTTCTCTATAAATAGTAATTATAAATATAAAAAATTTAACTACATTATGGTATTTTATATAGAATTTTTAGAAAATAAATAATTAAATTTAATTATGACATAATGATAATGCATTGATTTGTATATTAATGAAATAATCAACTAATGGAAATTATAAATATTAAAATAAATAATATATGACATACTTTTTGTCATAAAAAAATTAAAGGTTAATATGACATGTTATAAGACTATTTAATGGTTTTTTGAGGTTATCCCTCTTCTGGATTTTATTTACATTCAATAATGTGAATAGTGTCAAAAATGATATAAATAAGATTTTATAAAAATACTAATTTTTTGAATTATTTAAAAAATAATTAAAATATTTTAAAATTAAAAAGTGGTGATGATAAATTGTAAAAGTTAATAAATTATACATTTTTAGGAAATGGATCTCATATAAATAAAATTTATAGCCTCTTAATATTTAAAATGTTGTTACCATAATTAAAATTAAAAGGGAATAATAAAAGGTGAAATTAAAAAAAAAAGGTTTCAAATAAAATCAATAAATGTCTAAAAATTATTGTATGAGATGTTTCCAAACAATCCTTATCATATATTTGATATATATCATGTTGGAATTATTTTTATTACAAAATTAATTTATATTAATTTAATATTTTAATAGTTTCCATGGGTGCCCCTCCCCAATCCTATAAAAAGGTACCCACTCTTATCTAATAATATCATTTCAGGAAACCTTTGATTCCTCCAGTACCTACCCAAATCTTTTCATATAATCCCTCTCAACATTCTTGAGGCCTTAATTCTGGAATAACACACTTATATGAGGTGTTAAGTCATTCTTCAATGGCGATCAACCGATGAGGAGGTATCGTTTTCTTTAACTATTTCTATTTTATTTCTTCTTCCACTTATTTTAAATGTCCTCTAACCATGATTAGATAGTAAATAATGTATCCTAAATATACTAAGATTTTATTATTTCAATATCATCACCTAAATCCACATACACTTCCATTAAATGGGAAAGTAATTTATCGTTTATGAATATGTGTGAAATATCACCTCCACGAACCGATCCAATTCGTTTTCCATAACCATATCTCATGACTAGTTATAATAATGGAATTAATGTTAAAATGTGATATTTAGGAAGTATTACTTATTATAATATATAATTCATCAATTACATTCATACATTCATGCACATAAAAATGATAACTCTATTCATGTGTACCCGTGAATTATCAACTCCATAGAATGATGTGACTTATTTTTATTATTTATATCACCTGTATGATATATATAAGTATATTTGGATGATTAATATGATATTAATTATGTTATAATAATTATTTCATGTTAAAATAATACTTAAATTCTCTCCTTAATGATTAATGAATAATGAAAAACGTTACTCATGCATACGTACGACTTACCGTCTTTATGATTATAACATTGTTCATTTTGATAACAATAAATCTTGTTTTGATTAAAATTGATAATTTAAATATAAAATTTATAATAATGTAAAGAGTTTTATTTTGGAGATTATATAATTGTGACCATATGCTCAAGTGACATAAACCCATGATCATTTTCGACTCAAGTACAAAATATCGACAAAATGTATGATATGATCATAAATAATTATGTAATTTTTATAACTTAGTAATAAGTGATTTAAAAGAAATAATAAATTTTAAAAGGTTCTCAATATAGTATAAATTAACCCAAGTTTACTATTCATAAAGAATAAGGAACAAACATGATGAATCGAACTTAAGGTAAGGGACTTTGTCTCAATCTCATTTTATAAAGGCGTATTTTGATGTTATACACAACCATCTTTTATACAGTGTATAACTACCCCCTTGTGTTCTAACTTCATTCAAATTTTTTCAAACTGAATAATTTTCTATGAAGGATTTTAAGAAATGAAAAAAGTAATGTTTCTTTTTAACATACGTGGTGACATTGAATTTTTCACTGTTGTGACTATTATATGGCATTGGGATTCCTCTATAGACAATTTTTTTAAAAGAAAATTAAATACCATATTCCCTTTTAAGGTATATTGGTATAGAAAATGGTTTTTATAATTATTGGATTATATCAACATATTATAATTATTTCTTGTGATTTCAAATTTTACGAGGTAAATGTTGATAATTTCATTATTTTATTTTTTATGATTATAAAATTGTACTTTTACATTTTAAGGGTGGTTATATGATAAAACAAGGATGGGTGGTTACATGAAAAACTAAATTTGGGTGATTTCATGATAAACTATGGATGGGTGGTCACTTTATAACTACCAATGAATTGGGTATGGATGTAGGCCATATGGATATTCTATTTTTAATAGTGACATGTGTGGAAGTAGACCACATGCTTATTCCCTTTTAAGTTATGATAATGTCGAAAGTTACCTTTTATATATTTTATGTTGCTTTATATGGGTTTTATAGTAATATTTTGGTTACAGAAAGGGTATTAATTGAGATTATATTCTATGAATAGTATTATTACATTATAAAGGTGAAAATTATTTCATTATGAAAAATAATTCATGGTTTACATGTTTTGGCATGATTAATAGTTTTCCTTCTTGGTGTATCCCTTAATAATATTTTTATTCTCAACTCATGTTTTGAAACATTTTTCACAATATTTAAAGAATAATCGTGTCATGGATGGAATCAAGGAAAATTTATGTTGTTTAAACATTAAACATAACCATGTTTTAATTTAAATGGTTTTTTTTATGAAAAAAATGGATATTGAGCAGAAGTGTATATTGTAATGCCCCGAACCTAGTCACCCAGAGTCAGTGCATTACTACGTATCATTGGCATGATCACAAAATATCATGTCTCAAAAGATTGATCAGTTTAGTAACCTTGGAAACACTAGATATATTAATAAGTCTTACATTACATCATAAAGTGAAAACTAAAAAAACATTTAGTCTCCATAGACCACACTAATGTCCCCTCATACTATCCTTGCAGGTCATTCATACAATACTTCTACATATATTGGGAAAAATAAAACATAGAAAGGGGTGAGCTCAGATGCTCAGTATGGATAACAATATAGCGAAAACTTTCATAAATAAACAGAAACTTTTAAGGCAATGTATAACCAAAACAAAAGCCTTTTAAACTTGAACATCAACATAATATGGAAAAGATAAAATGAAATAATTCCATTTACTTATTCATATGGATATTCTACTAATTGAATAATCACATGCAATATCAATAACAACTTTCATAATAAGGGAATGCATAATTCCATACTATCATAACTACATAGTAAAGGCCTTATGCCAAGACTACAAATAAGATTTTGTCAAGGCCTTGTTCCAAGACACTAGTTTGTCTCATTAGACCTACTGATGCATCGATGAGCTATAGAGGGATCCACCCATCATGTACTAAGTCCAATGCATTCCTCATATGAAAAGGTTTAAACATAACATAAACATTTTTATTTGAAACTAGCACATGAAATGTCAATACTTTATCCATAAACCATGAATGGTATGAAATAACACATCCACAGTCAAACATATAACAAAAACTTCAATACAATATGTAAGTTTTTTATCATAATAAATCAACTTCAAATATGCTTAAAACCCATCAAAGGATGTTGACATGGATGAAATCAAAACTATTTTAGAGAAATTTTTCCTTTTTGAAATCATTTAAAAGTAACATTATTATTAAATAAAACCTTTATTTTGATTATACTCTTATAAGATTGTAAGGGGAGATTTGACGATTTTATAATGTCAGAAAATAGCAGCAACCACCGTATTAGTTAAAAAAATACATTCCTTCCTCAATTTTGTCGAAAAGGTTAAAAAAGACCTTGTTTGGAAAATAAATGGAAAGATTCCTTTATAAACATATTATAAAAAGTCAAAAAAGGGTATAAACGACTTTAACCCATTGTATACTAAATAGTAAAAATGTTTTGAAATACATTTTTATGAAACATGGATGTGGATGATAAAGAGGTCCCAGTTGATACTTACGTAAAAACAACCTCAGATAATAAAGAGATTGTGAAATTAACTCTTACCTTTTAATTTTGCTTAGTAAAAGGTAGGTTAAACTCATGTATAATGGTGAAATAATTTTTATTAAATTATACATGAATAATATACATTAATATGATATCATATATGATCTTTTAACATTTCTTTGATAATAATATCTTAGTATTATTGTTGTTTCGGGTGTTAACTGATTCATTTTCCTTTATATGCTTTGTTATTTAAGCCCTGTTTTTCATGTATAGGTTGTATCTTATTCATATATACAGAATTATATCAATTATTTAAACATTATTTTTAATCAGAAAATGAAAATTATTTTTGAATGGATATGATGGAGAATGAATCTCATCGCGTTCGTGGAGACGGTATTTCGTACGTACGCACGAGCGACAATATCATTATTTTGATATTAAAATAATATCTAATTGGATTGTATATCATATATACAGAATAATAATCATGTTATATTTATTATTTACATCAACTACACATCATTATCATACCCATCCATATAATAATGTTTTTGAATAACAATTACACCATGACGTGGAGACAGTAAGTCGTATATACACACGTATGGTGACATGTCATTCAAAGGATGGATAGAATAGTGAATATAGTTGTACCATATTTATAATAACATCATAGTATATAGATGATACTGGATTTATTATTTTAGAATGGAAGTAAAAAAGAAAGAAGAAGTGGAAGAATTAAAGAACATGGAAGAGGGTGGTGAAATCATTGCCTCTTCTTCGGGTTCTTCCTTTTGATTTGATCAAAAGGAATCCTTAGGATGACTTTCTGATCAAACTAATGCCTCTTTGTTGAATTGATTGAAGTTTAGAGAGTATTTGGGAAGGTTTTGTCTGAGCCAAATGGCTTTTAAGGTGTGAAATTGAGAGAAGGGGGAGTGCCCTTTTGTAAGAGGGGTGAGGGGCACCTTAGGAAAAGAGTCAAATATTATTTTATAATAAAATACTTTTCAGTTTCTAATGGCTCCAAACTGATTTTTTTCGAGGATAATGTGGGGATGGGTCCAAAACAACTCAACTAATAGGGTTTAGACAGGTTTGGGTCACTAAATTAACCTTATCTTTAAGTTTTAACTCTTTGTTAATTAGTTTGACATTTACCATGTCTCTTTGTATTTTTATATTATATGGTTAATAAACCTAATATATACTTCCAAGGGAACCCCAAGTGGTTCATTAATGATACACCTATAATTATATAAGTCTCCTGGCCTAACATTAGATTTTTTGGAATAAAATATCAATTAATAATATAATATTTGTTTTAAAAACTATTTTATGTCAATTTTGACACTATTTTAAAAATTGATTTTTGTGAAAATCATAACAGAATTATTAATTCGAAAAAAGTTAATTAAATCAATCCTAAAATGTAAAATTAACCTATAAAATTAGTTTAATTTATAAAAAGTCCCATATTATATTTATTTTTGTATTGATAATATCAATTATTTTAATATTTCATTAAAAAGGTATTTACTGCATCACCATTGTGTCATAAATAAATTAAATTATTTAATGTCTAAAAATTATAAATAAAATATAATTTGTAGGAAATATTTTTATCTTTATAATTAGTATTTATAATCGAATTTATATTATGTACAATGGTATATTAAAAATGTTTTATTTATTAACTTTGATTTTAACTTTTTTAACTCTTCTTTGAATTAAACAATAATAAATGTCATAATCTAATCCAAGTGGACCAAAGAGGATCAAAATTTATTCCTAAGGTTGTTTTTGGTCGAATTATTCTTATCCAATAGAATTAAGACATGTGTTAGTGTAAAAATAATATCATTTTTACCTTTAATTACCCTATTTACTTTTAACCGTGGTAAATAAAAGTAAAAAGTTACTATTCACCAAAATTTATTTTCATCTCATTGAACCAAATTTTACTTACTGATATCAACCATTTATATCGGATTTTTGAAATTCCACTCACATAAGCAGTAAAATTATGTTTCGTGAAAATTTGCAAAATCTTTTAGTAGTTGGGTAAAAGATGGTAAAAAGTTTAACCAAATTTTTTATATCTAAAATTAATAGAAAATGACCCCAATGAATTAAATTGAACTTATATAGGTATTATGTATCTATTTTGACCTAAAATAAATTTAAATAAAATAAATAATTATTTAAATAAATAGCCGGTTTTAACCAATAACTCAGTGTTTTCACTATTCATAAAAAATTGAATGTTTTCAGAAAAATACCAAAAATTCACCGTAGGCTAATTTCGATATTCCGAATCCAAAAATGAAGTCCATATTGAAAAATAAAATATATAAAATTTCAAAAGGTTGGTATTACTATTCATAACGGCTAGTTTGATTGGCCGTGGTGTGTTAGAACTTGAAGTTGCGTGCAACACACGCTATTATATTATTCAAAGAGAAGCGTACCGTGGATTCTTGGGGTGTCACATTCTCCCCTACTTCAAAAAATTTCGTCCTAGAAATTTCTATGGTATTACTGCATAAAAAGACTCAGGTGGTTCTTCATCATAATTTCATTGGGTTCCCATGTTGCCTCTTCCATCTTATGATGTCTCTATAGAACGTTTACCAGACGAGTCGTCTGGTTTCTCAGCACTTATTCTCTTGTATCAAGAATCTTGATGAGCTCTTCGCAATAAGACAGATTGGGTTCCAGTTCTAATTCCTCATAGGTGAGTACATGCTTTGGGTCAGGCATGTATTTTCTCAACATTGATACATGGAACACATCATGAACTTTGGAGAGTCTTGGAGGCATTGCAAAACTGTAAGCTACAACCCCAATTCGTTCTAGAATCTTGAAAGCTCCAATTACCTAGGATTCAATTTACCATTATTACCAATACGTATAACTCCATTCCATGGAGATACATTCAGGAAACCTTGATCACCAACTTGAAATTCCAAATCCTTCCTTCGATTATTGATATAACTCTTCTGCCTACTTTGAGATGCTTTTATTTGGGTTTGGATTACCTTCACCTTTTCCATCATTTTTCCACAAGTTCTGGTCCTACGAGTTTTCTTTCACCAACATCATCCCAACAGGTTGGTGTGCGACATCTCTTTCTATATAATGCTTTATATGGTTCCATCTGAATACTTTAATGGAAGCTATTTTTGTAGAAAAATTCTACCAGAGGTAAATATTGATCCCACATTCCCTGAAAGTCAAGTGAGTAGGATCTCAACATGTCTTCTAAGGTTTGAATAGTTTGTTCTGATTGTCCTTCTGTTTGAGGGTGGTAGGCAGTGCTCAAACAAAGTTTAGTATCGATGGATTACTGAAAACTTTTCCATAATCTTGATTTGAAACGTGGATCACGATCAGAAACAATCAATAGGGGTACCCCATGATGTCTCACAATTTCATTAATATATAGTGTTTCTAGACGTTCATGTGGTAGATCATCTCTTATAGCAAGAAAATGTGCTGACTTGGAAAGAAGATCAACAATGACCTATATTGCATCATTCCTTCTAGGAGTCTTTGGTAGTCCCATGACAAAGTCCATCGTAATATTATCCCATTTACACTCAGGTATGGGAAGAGGTTGCCGGACTCGTCCAGGCTATTGCATTCTAGCTTTCACTTGTTGACAAACCATACATCTTGACACAAAATCAGCAATCTCTCTCTTCATGTTGTCCCACCAAAAATGTTCCTTCAAATCTCTATACATCTTGGTGCTACTAGGGTGTATGGAGAAATTGGAGCTATGGGAATCATCCAACAATTCCCTTTTTAGATCAGGTATATCGGGGAAACATTGTCTCTTCCCAACTTTCAAAATTACATCTTCATACACAAAGTCACTCAATCTCCCATCATTCACAGCTTTAATCTTTTTTTGAAACTCTTTATCATTGGTCTGAGAACTCTTTATCTTTTCTATTAAATATGGTTTGGAAACCATTTGAAAAATCATTGATGTTTCACATTCCATGGTTATTCCCATATCCATCTTCAGTAGATCCATGAAAATAGGATCCCTTTAAACTCTCATCTTGTTCAAAACTCCATGATCCTTTCTACTCAAAGCATCCTTCACCTAATTTTCCTTCCCTGGGTGGTAGTGTATAGTTCAATAATAATCCAAGAGTAGTTAAATCCATCTCCTTTTCCTCATGTTGAGTTCTTTCTGTGAGAAAATATACTTCAAACTCTTTTGATCGGTATATATCTCTCATTTCTCACCATAGAGATAATGTATCCATATCTTTAAAGCAAAGATTATAGATGATTACTCCAGATCATGAGTAGGATAATTTTTTACATGAATTTTTAGCTATCGTGATGCATATGAAATTACCCTATCATTATGAATAAGGACATAACCAAGTCCTTTCTTTGATGCATCACTATAAATAACAAACCCATCATTCCCCGATTGTAGAGTCAAGATATGAGCATTGAATAATATTCTCTTCAATTCTTCAAAAAATTCTTCACACCCTTTTGTCCAAATAAATTTAACCCCTTTACGTGTGAGCTTTGTTAATGGTTTATCCAATCAGGCAAAATTCTGGACGAAACGTCGATAAAAACATGCTAAACCAATAAAACTGCGTACCTCAGATATATTAGTTGGTGCTAGCCATTCTTGGATTTCTCTGGTCTTGGAAGGATCAACGAAGATTCCATCCTTAGAGACAATATGGCCATGAAAAGAAATATACTGAAGCCAGAATTCAAACTTGCTAAACTTCCCATATAATTCATTTCATCTGAGGGTTTTTAGAATGATTTTCAAGTGATTTTCATGATCTTCATAGCTTTTGGAGTATACCAAGATATCATCAATAAATACCACTACAAAGTCATCAAGATATTCCTTGAAAACTCTATTCATTAGATCCACGAAGACATAAGGTGCATTAGTCAATCCAAAAGGCATTACGGTAAACTCATAATACCCGTACCTAGTTCGAAATACTGTTTTCAGGATGTCTTCCTTCCTCACACACAACTGATGATATCCAGATCGAAGGTCAATATTTGAAAAGTATTGAGCTCCACGAAGTTGGTCGAATAAATAATTAATGCGAGGTAGGAGATACTTGTTCGTTATTGTTATAGAATTGATCTCCCTGTAGTCAATGCATAATCTCAAAGATCCATCTTTTTTCTTAACAAAAAGAACAGGGGCTCCCCATAGAGAAACACTAGGGTGAATTATTCCCTTATTACTCAATTCCTCTAGTTGTTTCTTTATTTCCACTAATTCTACAGTGGCCATCCTATAAGGGGTCTTCGATATGGGCCTTGAACTAGGAATTATGTCAATGGAAAATTTAATTTCTCATTCTAGAGGATGTCCAGGTATATCCTCTGGAAAACATCAATATATTATTTCACAATAGGTACATCATCTATTCGAACATTCCTTTCCTCATCCACAATAATTTCATTCTCTTCCTCCCCTATAATTGAATTTTTTTGAGATACTGGGGGTGGATCTAGATAATAATTAGGTGTTGACGTTTCTGATCTAAAGATAAGGTACTCCTTATCATCATCAAAAATTATTACCTCTTTCTTATTAAAATAAATTTTCGCATCATGGTCCGAAATCCAATCCATACCGAGGATTATATAAAATTCAATCATGGGTAGAATGATGAGATCAGCAGATAAAGAATATTTATATGCTCTAATGGGAACTGATTCACAAAACATTGTTGAAACGATACTTCCCTTAGGAGTTTTTACTGACAAATCCCTTGTTAAATCAAATAATAAATATCTAATTTTTATAGAAAACAGGGAAGATATGAAACAATGTGGTGATCCAAAATAAAATAAAGTATTGGATAAACTTGAGGAAACCATTAAATTACCTTCCACCACATCGTTAGGAGCTTCAACCTCAGTATTAGTGATAGCATAATCTTGGCCTTGATCCCTTGGCCTTTTCTGAGGTATGTTTCCCTGATGCTTAGGACATTCATTTTCATAATGTCCCATCTCCCTGCAATTGTATCATTGAACATCGGTAGCTTCTTTATTCCCCTTTCAATCACGATCTTGGTGGCCTTTTTCACCACACTTGTAACAAACTCTCATTCCTTTCAAGAAAGTACCGGGGTGTTTCTTCCCACATTTACTGCAGGATGGATATTAAACTTTTCCTTTCTTCCCTTTATTTCCATTTCAAGAGTGATCAGCAGATCTCTTCTTCTCTTGATTTGCTTTAAATTCGTAAGACATAGATAATTCTTTTTCCATATTGATGTCACATGAGAAAATGTATTCATACTTTGAGAAATATTGTGATACTAATGCTCGAGGAATAAATAATTTTAACCCATAAAAGAAACTATCAATCTTACTCCTCAAGTTTCATATATGATCTGCTGCATGCATCGCTAACCTTGTAAAGTTAGCTTTATAATTTACGACATTCTCATCTTCCTTTTGCCTCAGACTGAGAAATTGCCTTTCCATATCTGCTCAATGGCCATGAGGAAAGTATTTTTCTAAAAAAATTTCAATAAACTCCCTCCTTTCCATAATTGATACTTATTCATCTTCCTTTTTATTTTGAATCAAGGACCACCATTGATCAGCATCTCTAGTGAGGTGATAAACTACCCTGACAACTTTTTCCCTTTCACAACTCCCCTAGGCGTGGAATATTTTCTATAAAGAATTGATCCATTGCTCAGATACTAGTGGATTTGTACCCCCATTAAATGTTGGTGATTGTGGTCTCATGATTCAATCAAACACTGATCCTCCACGTTGCGGATTAGGGTGCTCCATACGGGTAGGGTTATTATTCATAACCTGTGTGTGTTTTCCCAGTATACTGATAAGCTAATCAGCACCAATTGTATCACCAGCTCCACTATAATTATGTTTAGAAGGTGGGCAATCCCTACATGGAGTCTGTGCATCGATATAGTTTCCATTCTTCCCACTAGGCACCATTTCTAAACAATGGCATAAACTAGATTAGTTTATGAATCGAAATACATAATTCCATACTTGTAAAACACTTAACAAAAATTGAACAGTTAATGGATATAATCCATAATCATAAAAAGGTTTTTTAGGAAGTATATACTCATAAACACTTCATAATGGTTTGTAAAGAAAATGAGAATTATCCTAAGAATATCCCCTAGGAGTGTCGTAACAATGAGTGAAGCAAATCCCATTGTCGTGCACCAGTTCCCGTTTGAGTCTATCTCAAAGTGGTGTTTTCGAGTTTCACCCTGAAGTACATCTATGCCAGAGCCACCTCTACCTACTCGTATCCAGACATGGATTTATTGCTCGGAAAACTCAAAAAATCTCTACAATACCAAAATTCTAGGAAGTTCTTCTATACTAATCCTCAATGTCCATCTTAGGGCTATATTATCTAATCAGAGTTTACCCAAATCTAATTTCCATGTTTTATTACTAAACTTCATCTGATACCAACTATAATGCCCTGACCCCAGTTACCCAGAGTCGGTGCATTAATACATATCATTGGCATGATCACAAAAGATCAAGTCTCGAAAGATCGATCAGTTTAGTAGCCTTGGAAACACTAGATATATTCATAAGTCTTACATTACATCATAAAGTGAAAACTACAACAACATTTTTTCTCCATAGACCACACTCATATCCCCTCATAATATCCTTGTAGGTCATTCATAAAATACTTCTTTATATCATGGGAAAAACAAAACATAGAAAGGGTTGATCTTAGATGCTCAGTAAGGATAACAATATAGCAGAAACTTTCTTAAATAATTATAATCATTTAAGGCAATGTATAACTAAAACAAAAGCCTTTTAAACTTGAACTTAAACATAATATGGAAAAGATAAAATGAAATAATTCAATTTACTTATTCACATGGATATTCTACTAATCGAATAATCACATGCAATATTAATAAACACTTTCATAATAAGGGAATGCATAATTCTAGACTATCATAACCACATAGTCTAGGCCTTTTTCCAATACACTAGTTTTTTTCATGAAACCAACCGATGAATCATGGAGCTATAGCGGGCTCTACCAGTCACTTACTAAGTCCAATGCATTCCTCATATGAAAAGGTTTAAACATAACATAAACATTCGTATTTGAAACTAGCACACGAAATGTCAATACTTTATCCATAAACCATGAATGGTATAAAATAACACATCCACAATCAAACATATCACAAAACCTTCAAAAAAACATGGATGTTTTGTATCTTAATAAATAAACTTCAAATAAGCTTAAAATCCATTAAAGGATGTTGACATGGATAAAATCAAAACTATTTCAGCGAAATATCTCCTTTTTGAAATCATTTAAAAGTCACATAACTATTAAATAAAACATTTATTTTGAATATACTATTATAAGCTTTTAAGGGATGCTTCGATGAATTTATAACGGCGGAAAATAGCTGTAACCGTCGTATAAGTAAAAAAAAGACATTCATACCATAATTTTGTCGAAAAGGTTAAAAAGGACCTTGTTTGGAAAACAATGGAATGATTCCATTATAAACATATTATAAAAATTCAAACAAGAGTATAAATGACTTTAACCCATTATCTACTAAATAGTAAAAATGTTTTGAAATATATTTTTATGATACATGGATGTGGATGATAAAGAGGTCCCAGTAGATACTTATGTAAAAACAACCACAGATAATAAAGAGATTGTGAAATTAACCCTTACCTTGTACTTTTCCTTGGTCGAGGGTAGGTTAACCTCATGTATAATGGTTAAATATTTGTTATTAAATTTAAAAATAATAATATACATTAATATGATATCATATATGATCTTTTAACATTTCTTTGTTAATAATATCTTAGTATTATTGTTGTTTCAGGTGTTAACTGATTCGTTTTCCTTTATATGATTTGTTATGTAAGCCATGTTTGTCATAGATAGGTTGTATCTTATTCATATAAAGAATTATATAAAGTCCTTAAACATTATTTTTAATCATCATATGAAAATTATTCTTGAATGGATACGATGGGGAATGAATCTCATCGCGTTCTTGGAGACGGTACTCCGTACGTACGCACAAGTGACAATATCATTATTTTGATATTAAAATAATATATAATTGGATGGTATATCATATATAAATAATCATAATAATGTTATATTTATTATTTACATCAATTACACATCATTATCATACCCATCCAAATAATAATTTTTTGAATAACAATTACACCACGACGTGGAGACGGTAAGCCGTATGTACACATGTATGGTGACATGTCATTCAAAGGATGGATATAATAGTAAATATGGTTGTAACATATTAATAATAACATCACAATAAATATAAGATACTGGATTTATTATTTTATAATGGAAATAAAAAAGAACGAAGAAGTGGAAGAAGAAAAGAACTTGAAAGATGGTGGTGAAATCATTACCTCTTCTTCGTGTTCTTCCTTTTGATTTGATCAAAAGGGCTCTTTAGGTTGGATTTCTGATCAAAATAATGCCTCTAGGATGAATCGAGGGAAGTTGAGAGAGTATTTTGGCAGGGGTTGTCTGAGCCAAATGGATTTGAAGGTGTGAAATTGAGTGAAGGGAGAGTGCCCTTTTATAAGAGGGGTGAGGGGCACCTTTGGAAAAGAGTGAAATATTATTTTATAATAAAATCATTTTCAGTTTCTAATCACTCCAAACTGTTTTTTTAGAGGAGAAGTTGGGGATGAGTTTTAGACAACTCAACCAATAGGTTTTAGATAGGTTTGTGTCACTTAATTAACCTTATCTTTATGTTTTAACTCTTAGTTAATTAGTTTGACATTTACCATGTCTCTTTGTATTTTTATATTATATGGTTAATAAACTTACTATATACTTCCACGTGAACACCAAGTTGTTCATTAATGATAAAAATATCATTATATAAGTCTCTTTTCCGAACATTAGATTTTTAAGAATAGAATATCAATTATTAATATAATATTTGTTTTAAAAACTATTTTATGTCAATTTTAACACTATTTGGAAAATTGATTTTTGTGAAAATCATGACAGAATTATTACTTAAAAAAAGTTAATAAAATAAATACTAACATGTCATAGTAACCTATAAAATTAGTGGAATTTATAAAAAGTCTCAAATTATATTTATTTGGGTGTTTATAATAGCAATTATTTTAATATTTCATTTTAAAGGGAATTACTGCATCACCATTGTGTCATTAATAAATAAAATTATTTAATGTCTAAAAATTATAAATAAAATATCATTATATATGAAATATTTTTATATTTCTAATGAATATTTATAATCTAATTTATCTTATGTATAACCCTATATTGAAAATAATTTAATTTTTAAACATTGATTTTAACTCTTTTAACTCTTCTTTGAATTAAATAATAATAAATGTTATAATCTAATCCAAGTGGACCAAAGTGGTTCATATTTTATTCCTAAAGTTGTTTGTGGTGGAATTATACTTATAAAATAGAATTAGGACATGTGTTAGGGTAAAAATAATATCATTTTTACCATTAATTACCATATTTACTTTTAACCGTGGTAAATAAAAGTAAAAAGTTACTATTCACCAAAAATTATTTTCATCTCATTGAACAACATTTTACATACTGATATCAACCGTATCTCTTGGATTTTTGAAATTACACTCACAGAAGTAGTAAAATTATGGTTTGTGAAAATTTGGAAAATCTTATAGGAGGTGTGTAAAAGACGGTAAAAAGTTCAATAAAAATTTATATATCTAAAATTAATATAAAATGACTCCAATAAATTATATTAACCTTATATAGGTATTATGTACCTATTTTTACCTAAAATAAATTTAAATAAAATAAATTATTATTTAAATAAAAAGTCAGTTTTAACCAATAACTTAGTGTTTTTCACTATTCATAAAAAATCGAAAGTTTTCAGAAATATACCAAAATTTCACCGTAGGCCGATTTTGATATTCTGAATCCAAAAATGAAGTCTATTTTGAAGAATAAAATTTATAAAATTTCAAAAAGTGAGTATTACTATTCATAACGGCTAGTTTGATTGGTCGTGGTGTGTTAGAATTCGAAGTTGCATACAACATACACTATTGTATTACTCAAAGAGAAGCGTATCATGGAAGCTTGGGGTTTTACATATAATTTATAATATTTATGTTGTTTTTTATGAGTTATGATGTCATTTTCTTAATCTCTAAACCTAAATTGACCATAGATGTGAATTAAAGTCAAATTATTGAATTCATTCAGGATTATGTAATTTTTATGATTGGGGTATTATAATATAAAGGAACACTAAATAGAAATAAAGATTATAAGATAATATTAGGATGACATATGTGACACAATACCATTAATATATTCAGTGATCAAAGTGAATTTTATTTAAAAACAACGTAATGTAATAGGAATAAATTTAGGATCATCAAAATGAAATCATAGTAAATACAGTGTGAGTCATAATAAGTAAGGAATAAGATGTAGTGATAAATTAATTCTCATATATATATTTATATATCATGGGAAACAATAAAGGAATAAGACCATGAGATTTTATGAATTATTATTTTTGAATAAAACAAAATTAATTGATGGGATTCATTGCACGCTACACAAATTTATGTTTTCATTTCACAAAACAAGCCGGGTCACCATCCAACCTGGCTTGGTTCATGACAAAATGGTATCAGAGGAGGTTTTTTCTTGTCATTTAGGATGACAATTAGATCGGGGATAGGACTATCGGTAATCGATTGGTAGGTACATGAAGAGCATCATAAACTCTAACTCGTTTTGATCCTCGAGAAACCAAGGATAGTTCAGGATTTATATTTTTGGATTTTTTCTTTGTGGATGGGGGATGAAAATAGGAGTAAAACAGAACTACGTATGGTCTCACATGGAGTAGTGACCCAGGTGAAACCAGAGATTACAGTTTGACACTCCTAGTTGTTGGCACCTGCGTAGGGCATGGTTTGCTAAACTATGTAGCCGGGTTAGGCACAACCACTAGTTCTCCTTTTAGGTTCTATAGTGTTGGTGATGTCTTGGTTTATATTTTTGTTTGTGAGAAGGGGTCTTCAAAAGGAAATAAGGTTTTGGGGTTGCTCTTATTTTCTCTTGCTGTGAGCCTGAAAAGATTCTAGGGTGTGATTATTTTGAACCTTGTTTTTGGAATTTGGCGTTTGATTTGTTGAAATTGAATTTCTGAAATAATGTTTTTTATTTGAAATTGAACTGGGTTGTTTTAGAATTGGAAGTCATTTTTGAAAATTTTCTGGAATATTTGAATTGGTTTTTGCAAAAATAAGGGGGTATTTTAAGAATATTGGGAATGTTATGTTTTGAAAGTGGAAGAGCCTGTTTTGGTCTAGTGGTATTCCTATGGGTGCTTGCATGTGCATGTGTAAGTGATTAATGGACACATGGTGGATCATGTGGATGGGTGCCTGAGTGGATTGAAAATTCATATTTGTGAGGAATCATGGAATATTATTGGTGAGTGATTGATTTTGAAGGTAGCTTCTTGTTTCTTGGAAAGTGGGGTTTTCTCTAAAATGAGTTTTTTTGCTTAAATGTTTTTGGAATTGGAAAATGGTTTTGAGCCCAGAGTGAAAACGATGGTTTCAAAAGATCTCTTGGACTTTATTGGGAAGTGATTGTTTTTTTTTCAAATGGGAATTTTTCTTTGAAAATGAATTGATGCCTTAGATTGGAATTGTGGGATTTTAATTCAGAATGTGGATGTTTTTTTGGTTAGGTGCATGGTTTTTTGGAAGGCTAGTTTTGTGTTTCTTGTTCAAGATATGCCCCTATAAATGTCCCATTGGTTTCCAGTAGGTCTCTTAGTTCATGGATCTTCCCATAATCCCAGTGGAGTGGTAAAGTTGGGTTATGCTCAGTTGTTTCTACTGGTTGTAGACGTCAAGGTCGCTTGAATATTGTTGAGTGCTTTGGAAAAGTTTTAAGTTTCTCTAGATTTGGAGGAACTCCAAAACTTTTGTGGGTGTAGGTTGTGTAGAGTATGTTGGGTGGAGTAGGACTAGACCAGTAAACGAGGATTGTTTCATTTTGGTTTCAAATGGGGAAGTCTTGAGAGATCTTCAAGACTAGAAACATTCTGTTGTTGTACCCAAGGAAGTAAAGGTGAGGGAAAGTGGTGGATTCTGTAGGTTCTTGACCAGTCAACATTCGGAGAAGGGGGTGAGTTGACTATTCTGATTAGCTAGATTCATAGTCCCGAGAAGTTGTGTGAAACAATCAGTTTAAAACTCTTAATAGTTATTGGTCTTGTTCATATTGTGGTAAGTTAAGGTTCCTCATCTGATGAGGAGTGTGAACCCAAGGGACCTGTTCTTGGAGTTCCCCTTTCATCAATTTGCGTCGCACATTTGACATACTTCTCAATCTTGTATTTCTTGTGTGGTCAGTCGGTCACTGTAAGTCATTATCTACAATTCTTAGTTGGTATGTTGATGGAGTGGACACTTAGGACATGAGGAGAAGTAGGTATATTTCGTTTCTAGTGGAGGAAGTTCCAGTATGAGGTGGTCAACTTATGACTGTGAGGAAGTAGATGCTTTAGACATTAGGGACCCAGCCATAGGCCTCTTGGTGAAGCTTACGTGAAGTCAAAACACATTGGATGTCAGATTGGATTAGTCTGACTTAATTCTGTAGTGACAGGATGTGGATGACAAAAATATCCCTATTGCAGTATCGTCTCTGAATACATCATTTTTTTGTAAAGGTAATGAATTCGTTGTCTCCTTATTATGGTATTAATTTATGGGAGTACCTTTTAGGCCTTAAAGAGGTTCTGAGAATTTTTATTCTTGAAAAAACAATGGTAATGCTCTGTGAACCTTCTTGGGGTCTGATAAGAGTTGAAATTATACTCGTTTTGGAGATACTCATGTCATGTGTAATTGAAACGCACCTGTCCAGTTTTCCACTTATTTATGGGTTTCCGATATCAAAAACATCTACGGTGGCAGATTATTGGCCAGTGTATGAATCATCCATGCAGGTCGGCCCATGTTGGGGGGGGGGGTTGTGAGGAAGATTTCAGTTCATATCCCTTAATGTAAATGGGAATCCTTGTGTGGTTGTTGTGGTGTTAGGAAGATTCTAAAATGGTTGGGAGACCCACAGTGGGCCTCGCCGATGTCCTCTTTTTTTGGTTTGGATAAACATAGGGAACATCAATGGTCAATCTAGTGTTAGAGGTTTTCTAGGTTTGTCATTCATTTTGTTTTGGAGAACCAATGTTTGATGGGAACCCTAATATTGTGGGGAGACCACAATTGGACAAACTTGTGAAAAAAAACTATGCTTTAAAAGTGCGCTTGGTGGAGAAACGCCTTACTTCTTATCGTCCCAACGTTGACCATGATAATTGGTTAGCATTGGTAGTGGGTCGCTGGACGAGTGTTCTTTGAGATCTCGATCGGACCCGGTGTTCCCTAAGTTAGGGGTCAGGGTGTTCCATGTTGTTGTTGTGTTTAGAGGCTAATTACTTGCTTTTGGCTATTCTGATTGGTGATTATGGTTTTGAGATCTTTGAATTTTTAGGTCATAGACGTTTTGAATGCTCAGTCTCCGGGTGATTGAGTTTTTGTTTTAGGTATATTCGTGGTATTTCATGGAATCTTGGGTTGGTCAAAGTCTTTTGTGACTTCATAGGGGAAGAAACTGTTACGGCGTGGAGAATTATTTAACTCAGACATTTGTTGAATTAAATTTATTTTATAATTTTTATTTGACATTAAATTTACATTTTTGAGGTGTAGGCTAGACCTGACGATTGTTTTTGGGTTTTGCTGATAAACGAGGGTTCTTGCATGGTAATGTCCGATATGCACGGAAGGTGTGGTCCATGCCGTGTGGCTTTGACATACCACCGTAGGGCCTTCTTGGTGCGCCGTTAATTAATAATTTGACCGAATAAAAATTAAATTGAATTCAAAAAATAATTTTAGAAATGTTTTAATAAAAAAAAAATAATAATGAGATTATGATCATTACTATTATAATTAGTATATTCGTTAACAATTTAATTAGGTTATCATTTTTTTCTTAAGTCTTTTTTGTCATTATAATTTTTTTATCAATAATGTTTTTATTAAAAATTTTAATTATTATTACTGCTATTATTAGAAAAATTATTTTATAAAATTATTTTTATAATTATAATATTATTAACTTTATATTTTAAATATTACTATTAAATTTTTTTGATTATTTTTATGTTAGTTTAGGTTTGTTTCACTTCAGTCCATTTTTTATTTTGTAACTTTTTTCATTTCATTTTTAATATTGTCTTTTCTTTTTATTTTTTCCTCTCCACTCTCCCACTTACACCCCTCTCTTCCCATCACACCATCCCCCCCTTCCCCCATTGTTTTGGCGTAGGTCTCCTCCTCCCATAACACTAGCGTCGTACCCACTTCCTCCTTTGGTGCGGACTGCCTCTTATCCTTCTACCAATTACACAACGAACCAAAGCCTACACCCCCCTCCTATAAGCCGCACCCCACACCACCTGCTCCTGTCCGGAGTTGCCTCGTCATCCACCCCATCCAGCACCACCCCAGCCGAATTCTTCACTAGCCGCCTACGTCTCTCCGACCACATCACGCCAACAACACCACCGAGCCGCCCCTACTACCCTCCTCAAGTCAAATCCACAATTCTCATCCCTCTTGACCACTGCACCTTGGCCGCTCCCCCATTCTACAAGGTTCATCTGATGAAAATCACCTCTGACCACCCCTCATCTCACTTGGTTAACTTCATGCACCCCCGCTACATGTGCGTTTTCTTCATCTGGTTAGTTTATTTATTTGAAAGTTTATCAGGTTAGGGTATATTGTTGATTTTGTTTAGTTTCATTGATTTTGGGTTCAAATGATTGAAAAATGTTCACTTTAAATCCATTGGGTTGCGATGGTCATGCGAAAGGAGTTCTACACCAAGATCGTGAGTTTTTCTACACTGAGGTAGGTGGTTCCGTGTATGTGTGTTAACTGATATCATTATTTTCTTTTCTAATTTAGTTACAATGTTTATTAATTAGTTAGTTTTGTGTGATATTGTTTTTACATGAGGTTTAGTGTGTTATAATATGTTGAGTAGGGTGTTTCATGAGATGAGTTTGTTGTTGTGAAAAACCATTTTGTACTACTTATTAGTGTTTTTCTTAAATTGGGTACTTAAATTGTTAGGATTTCCAAAGGGTGAATTGGTGTTTTGGTGTTGTGTCTGTTTTAATTTAGTCATAAATGAACATTTGAATGAGTTTTTGGCATTTAAATTCATGTGGAATATTTCGAAATTTGTTGGAAATTTTTTTTCTGGAAATTATTTTAATTTTAGTAATGATCCTTTAAACTGTGCGGGTGGTTTCATTAATTGAGTGGGTGATGCAGATTTGGTTCCTGAGGTGGAGTTGTGTACGTGTGGTCATTTAAGGGTTTTGGATTGGCCTAGTGTGTATAACTGTGTTTTTCTCTTTAAATTTTATTAATGAGAATTTTAATTGTTTTATTAAATAATTATTAAGGGTGAAAATTTTTTTTGGTTAAATTGTGTACGGGTTAGGGTGCCTAAAGTCATGTGATGTGTGTGGAAATTGTTTAATAAATTATTTTAATTTTTTTTCTGACAATGAAAGTGATTTCTTTGACTGTGCAGTTATCTTAATTGGTTGTTTATGTGATACAAATTTAGTTTTGGGATATTTTTAGTGTACGTATTGTTTTTAAATGTTTTTTTTGTGTGTGGGAGTGTGGTGTTGGGTAGAGATAACACCTCATTTGTTTTGTTTATTTATGTTTGACATGTGACATGAAATCTGAACTACTTGAACACAAATGGGAATCTCAGGTACTAGGTGGGCGGACTATATATAGTGTGCTAGTGATACGGGAGTGGAATTATCCCAATTTCACTTTTCTAGTTTGACTATTACAACACTAACTAAACATTGGATGATGATTAAAGACAACTAGGTTATGGATGTGTTTCCCTTCTACTGGATCATGCACAAAAACATATGTTATTGTTTTCCTATACTATTGTTCACTGAGACACGATGTTCTAGGATCCCACTTCTCACTAGTATCTATAGGGCCTATCCCATGTATTGTGATCCACCTTCACTTTTCACTCACCATTGGCACACAATGTGACGTTGTTGATACCATGAAAGCTAGAGTGTGTGTGTTCATTAATTTATGTTTTTTCCTTAAATTAATTCTCCTTAACACTGTTTTCATTAAAATTATTTGTGCATTTATTTATTTTTCGTCTCTTAAATTGATCATGTATTTTTCATTTAATAAATATGTGTGGAAACTTTTCTTGGTGGAATCCCACTTGGATATTGGCTCACACCCAATATACACTTTTGGGTGTATATAGATTCTGTTTCTTTTTTATTCTATGCTGACGCATCGAGCATAGAAAGGGTGATTTGGGTTGTCATTCGTATCCTCGTCTTGGTTTGGTGAACCTGGCTTGAGGTTGTTTCACCTCATGATGCATCAAGGTTTGAGTTAGTGTTTTTAGTTTTTCCTTTATTTTCGTTCCCTTTGGGTTTTTGGTTCATGTTGTAAAATTCATTTTTTACCCTAGTTTAAGGGCATGTTTTGTTGTTTCATTTTAGTTTTGAATTGATTCATCTGGTTGTTTTTTATTTTTATTTATTCAGGTTAATCATTCCAAAGTTTTATTTTGATACCCGGGAACTTGTGCCTGCCTATGGGGATTTAGAATGCCCCTCAGGCCTTTCTACGGACCGGGTCAGGTGCTGGGTCGGATGGTGACCCAGCTTGGTTCGTGGAACTTCACTTTAGGAAAAACTTTTGTAGATTTACTTAAAAGAAACATTTTGTATTTCTTGTATTACATTCAACACCAAGCTTCTCATTCATTACAAACAACACAGAGGATAAATGAAACATGATGTATGATTAAAATATTACTATTTAAAAGGATAGTGTTTACATAGTTGTTGGAATGGAGGATAAGAATAGGATTAAAAAAATTATAAAAATAAGGTTTAAAAATGTTTAAAAAATGAATTATTTTGCGACAAATTAATTATAAATTAAAATAAAATCTTTTTTCAAATAAAATCCTTTTTAAAATAAAGGGAATTTTTCTCTAAAAACAACTTTTATGCACACATGTGTGTTTATATCATCAATTATCTAAATATCAGTTGGTGAATTATTTTAATGAAATATGCTTATTTTATCACCATTAAATATTTTAACATTCATAATGTATTATTTCTATACAAGAGATAAGAATAATCCTAATTTTATAATTAAAATCTATATTTTTATAAAAACAAAATTCTCCCATATTTATGATGCACTCATTTAAAATAATGATTTTTTTACAGTTTTAGAAAAATAAATTAACAAAATGAAATTAATTTTGGAATTTATAATGTTAAAGTTAAATTATGGTGAAAATTTTATATTTTTCTGAAGTTTTTTAGTTTTTAAGATTACTAAAAATTAATTAAATTTATATGAAAAATTATTTTTAGTTTAAAAAATTTATTATGTTAATTTTTTTTTAAATTGAATTTAATGTAAATTTAGTTAAACTTTATTTAAATTAATAAAATTTATTTAAATGGTATCAATTTAATCTCTATATTAGATATTAAAATGTTTCAATCTTATGATCATTTTCTCTTAAAAACCTACATTATCATTGTGACAGTGAGAAAATTTTAATTTAAATTATTCAACTTATGTGAATGTATATTGGAAAGTTCATAATATATATGGAATCATAAAAATTTAAATATTATAATATAGTTAAATTTTTTTGATCATAATTATTAGTGAAAATAGTTAAAATTTATTTACACCACTAAAGTTAAAACGGGTTTTTGTGCATTACATGTATTTTTATTAAAATTAATTTTTCCCAATAAAATAATTTTTATTTAATGATTTGTATCTAATATATATAATAATATTGTATAAATTACCCTAAAATTATATTCTTAATATTATTAATAATTTACAAATTTCCCAGATATATAAAATGATACAAGTTTCCTTAGTGAAACATTAAGGATAAAATAGATAAAAAATAAATACTAATGAATAAATTGATAAAAAATGTATTTATTTTGTGTGGTGGACGTTTTTATATACTTATTCACACATACCCTACATTATTATTAAATATTTGTGGCACATGATTTATGTGATACCTCCCAATAGTGAATACTTTTGTGTATTTAAAAATTTTCCACTCCATTTCAACTATAAAAGGGAACTCACTCTCTGAAACTATTCAAACAACTGAAACCTTTAATCTCAACCAAAAAAGTCAAAATAAACTTACCAACATAACTACCATCATACAAGAAAACTTTATATGGTCATAAATCCAACCAACCGAGGATTTTGTGCAAACCTAAAGTGGATACATGAAGAAGAGGTAATGTCCTGGAACGAAATTTTTTGTTTTATTTATTGTCCAACCACATAAATTATTTATATATCTGGCTTATATAATAAATTAAATATATAAAATATAATTATATTTTGATATTTTTAGGTTACTCCCTACAACTAAGTACACTTCCATCAAATAGGTTACGAAATAATCCTTCATGCGTACGGCTGACTACCGCCTCGTGAACCGATACCATCCGCTTTTCCATTACCAACTTTAACGTATGATCATAATGATACATAATATTTATATATGATATTTATGATATATATTATGTTCATAATATTATTATTTTATTATATATCACATAACTTCAATATTTTCTTTTTTGGAAATATGATAACATCGTTTGTGTGTACAGTGGACCGCAACCTCAGGAAATGATGTGATTCATTGACATTTTACATGGAATGTATTAAAGATGGTATAATTATACATGTTTGATATATGTGGCTAAAAAATGATGTTTTTATGTTTCTATATATATATATACATATATCATTTACTTTTATTTTCTTCAATATGGAAATAAAATGGAAACAATGTTCATTCGCATATACGACCTATTGTCTCCATGAAAAGTGTATTTCATTTACTATCACCAAAATTTACAGATTACTATAAATACATATATAATGAATATATATGATATTAATATCATAATATAAATTATGGATATTATGAAATCAAGATTAATGTAAGCGGTTCAAAAAATTAAAATCCAAATATGTACAAAATAATAAAGCGGTTACTACAAGAAAAACAACATTTACTTGGAATTGTTAATAAATAGGTAAAAAAAGGTAACAAGAAAATAATATATTATAGGTTTTATAAATATAAATTTTTATTTAATACATGTATAAAACAAATATATTTATTATATAGGATGTTTGAAGGAGTATGATACGAGTTGTGACTTACAGTAAGGGATTCATGTCTCAAATTTTTTTTGTGAGATACATGGTACTTCCACAAGCTCTTCTTTATATATGATTTATATACTGACGATGAATGTAATTTATTATTATTATATTTAATTGTAATTTATTTATATATCCATTTTATTATATCTATTTCATGGGGTTATGATTTTCAATCATACCAAAGTGGTAAGTGGTTTTTGTCTCAATTTTCCTTCATTGAGATGTATGATATGTTATAAACATATATTATTTAATGAGGTATATATATAAATACCCTATGGAATATAATATCCTGAAGTCATTTGTCCTCATTATATTTTAATGTTCATTTTTTTATTCCTTCATGGGACTTTTGAATCAATTTTACCAAAGTGGTAGAAATTCTATGTTACAATATAATCATTATTGACATTTTTTAAGATTAGTTCTATAATACCAATATATAATGATATAACTACAAATAATTCTCATTAATTTTATAATCATATGGTTATTCAGGATATATAAAATTTTTTTTGCATTTTTTACACTCTACAATACATTATAAAATTAGGAAAATGTTTTTAATAAAATCATACTTTATTTCACTCTTTAGTTGGAAATATGTTTGCTTCAAAAACCATGTTTTGAACAAATTACTATTTTTTTAATTGGTATTTAATTTTAATTTTGAAATAAAATGATTTATTTTTTTTTCTAAACATCCTTTATATGATATAAAATTTTATTTTCAAATAAAATTATTTCAATCACATTTTAAGCACCATTATAAGGTTTGAAAGGCTATATTTTAAAAAAAAAATTCAATGATTTTCAAATATTCATTTATAAGTTTTCAGAGGATGATTTAAATGAAAATGTCTTTAATTTTTTTAAAATATCCATTTTTATATTTACTGGTTTATTTTCAACGAAAATGAATTTTAAAATGTTTTCAAAAAAATTATATTTCAAAAAATAAAGGACATTTTCCTCAATAATCGATTAAAATGATCCATTAAATATTATATTACATATAAGATGACATATATTGGTGTTACCAATGCCTTATGGGGGATAATATCTAGGTATACCATTAATATTATTTATCTGAATGGTCTATTTTTTGTGGGAATTATTTTTATGAATCTCATTTCTTTTCAAAAAGCTATATAATTATAAAATGATTATGAAACCATCATATTTTCCCAGGTTATTATATATTATAATTAATATTAGACCATTATCATTTTCAGAAGTTATTATATGATGAAATGTTTATGTCACCCATTTTACTTCATTTTTTATTATGTGATAAATTTTATGATCTTGTGGTTCACATAAATATGGTTTTCACTATATTAAAGGTGATACCTATATATCCATCTATTACATGGGGTAAATATTTATATATCTCATGAGATAAACATGGATGGAACAAGGAGTGAACCGAATATAGTAAGGAATTTATGGAAGGGGGATTGAAATTGGTACAATATGACATAGATAGAGTGGGGAGAGCACCCAATAAAGTAATACATGGTTGGAAGAAGGATTGTACTAGGAAGAGTAATGGAAATTTTCTTATATGATTGTATTAGGAGTAATTGTTTAATAATATGACATTTTTTTAAAGCTAATTTCATGATAAAAATGTTATACATGGAGCTGGTTTTATGTACCTATGATTATGTAATGGTTTGATTTAATATCCTGGACATAAAGAATTAACCTCTTTCTATTTATACATGTTCACAATGTTATAGGATGATGTGTATGAAAAGATTCCATGCATATTCCAATGTAATTCTCCCATGTCTCATGTTCATTTATTTCCTTACGATTAATGTTTTATAAATTACCAATCCTTCTTCCATGATTTAAGATTGTGATATTTTTTATGAAGGGTATTGTTTTCAATTGTTATACTCATGTTCTCATAAAATTATGATCATGTTATTCTTATGAATCTCACTTGGTTACCATTACTTAGTATATGAGATCACATTTTCTTATTTATCCTTTTTTGTAGGTTATGAATATTGTTTTTAGTGTGAAATTATTTTCAAGCGTACTAAAGGGTAAGATCATTATGTAATATTTTGAAGATCATTCCCCAAGTAAGAATATTATGTTATAAGTGTTCCAATTCACCAAAATATTACAGTCATTGAGCATGAACTATTTTAATGTCTTGACTATTAATCTATGATAAATAATGTTCATATATATAAATCATGGGTTGTAATAGTTGCTATCAAAATAATGGTTTGTTCAACTTTTGGAACCTAGGATGGGAAAACGTTAGTGAGATAGTTGGGAATATTTCTAAGGATATGTCTAGGGATGTCTCTATGTATATTTCTAAGGATGAGTTAATGTATAATATAATGTACAAGAATTTTGGTAATTCATATAGTGAGTGGTTTCCTATAATCAGGTCATTTTCTGGAAATTAAAAGTTTATATGGACCTAATAAATATATAACTAGAGGTAAAAACCTTGAAAACAAAATATTTATATAGACTTGATTGGGAACTGGTTCATGACAATGAGTCTTACTGCACACCTGGTTTGACACGCCCATAGGATATGCTTGGGATGTTTACAAAGTATTTACAAACCAACAATAAGGATTCAAATATATGATAGCTATAAATTTCCAAGTATAAACCTATGGTTTCATAGCTCAAATAAAGAAGTGTCATTATTTAGAAACCATAAAGTGATTTTATTGTTTATTTCATTTTACATTATTATTAGATATTCTTAGGATATTACTTTTGGTTTTAGATAATGATGGGAACCAAAATAAAAATGGTTAAAAATGAATTTGATGGATGATTTGATGATGATTAGACAAATGGGATGATGACAAGAGTGAATGATATTTTGAATTCTCCAAATTAGTTACCAAAAACATTATTAATAAAGTGTTCGTTAACTAACTTCTGAACTCACCAATGAAAATAAGGATAGAGTTTTATGAGAGTTATAGTATTGGAGACCACTATGGAATGATTATTTATTTTATTATATTTCATGAATTTTGAAATAAGAACTCAAGGTAATGTGACATTGGGATGTGAAAATGTGTAATATGTTGATAAGATGGACATAAAATACCCGATTTTTGAGGAAAATGAAATGTTCAGTTAATGAATTGGAGGGGAATATAGGTCTCCGTAAGGTATCATCACAAAATGAATGTTTTAAATGTGTAATGTATGACAGTTATAGAAATTTATGTCCTAGTTGGAATGATCATGAAGATAATTAAAATGTTTATATGAGTAATAAATTTTCCATTGACGATGAGGAGACTAAAAATGAAATATGAATGGTATGGGATAATATAATATTATTGTTTATGTGAAAATAGATAATATATATTAAATTTTGGATTATTAATGTTAATACATGATGCATATTCTATAATGTTGGAAATTGATATTAAGGAATAAGATAATGAAGCCTAGTTAATAGATTGAGAAGGATGTGGTGTGATTGAAGTATTTTTGTATTTGGATTATTCAATTTATATAATGAATGTTCTGTATAAGTTTTTCATTAAGGATATGAATGATTATGTTGAATTATGGTGATATATTGGAAAATTC
The DNA here is from genome assembly GCA_963277665.1 of Viscum album. Classification (NCBI taxonomy): domain Eukaryota; kingdom Viridiplantae; phylum Streptophyta; class Magnoliopsida; order Santalales; family Viscaceae; genus Viscum; species Viscum album. The sequence continues at coordinate 507,810,585 of OY728167.1, read as the reverse complement.
ATTTAATTTTATGGTTATATTTTATGAAGAATACATGATTATGGGTAGGTAACCCTGAACATGATCATGATGTTGAGAAATTGGTTTCTTTTTTTATAAAACGATATTGAATAAGAATAATATAAATTGGATAGTACTGGTTACCTTAGAAAAGTGTAATTATTTTTTGACAAAGTGGACTCTGATTTCGTGGATGGAGTTCATAGAATTTTTTAATTTACAAAATATATCCAATATTCATTATTCTATGTAAAAGAATGTATGTTTTAAATTTGGTTTTATCTTAATTCATGTAATTACCATGTTTTAAGAAAATACATGATGAATGTATTCACATGTATGGTTTGTGAAAATGAAGATAAAATTTATGATATATGGGGGATCAATGTCAATATTATTTTGAGAAATATTGAAAACTTGTTTCTTATGTTTTGGGTTTTAATAATTTATAAGGGTCATAATGATAACCACTTATTGAATAGAGTAAGTTGAAATATAGATAAGGTTTCAATTATTAATGTAATATTTCAACATATGAATATTTATGCATAACTTTTGCTAACCATTTTGATGTGATGACAACTAAATATAAATTAAATGAATTATTATTATACTTACAGATCTTATGATCTATTTATAATTCAGGTAAAAAAACAACCTTAAATTTTATAAGATAGATTTGAATTAAAAATTGATCATGGAAAACCACAAGGGTGAGATTGTTCTTATGAAATTGAAGGAAATCAGGTAAATATATATCCTTTTGAAAATTCTCCGACATTAGGAAAAAAATTTGAATCAAAAATGTTATCATAGAACCTTCCTTTCCAAATAGTCCCATATATCATCACATATTTATGGTTTTTCTATTTTTTAAATTTCATTAGATAACCCAATTTTTTTTTCATTAATTTTTATAGCTCAATATAATTATTCATTCTTTTTTTTCATTTCACAATCTTCATTTTCCACCTTTGTTCTTCTCTGCAGAAACCTAGTTATGAGTTAATTTCGGTAACCGTTATGTTTCCACCTTTCCTTTTTTAATGGTTGTTTATTATATATTTTATGAAGTGGGTTTATATGAATGTAAATTCTAATTATTAATCCTTTTATGACCTATAATAATTTCTATGAAAAAATTCATTTTAAATTGGGTAGAATGTAGCCCCTGGATTTTTGATGTATCAATATTTTTGAATAAATTAAGAATCATTGATGGATTGCAAGAAATGATACAAAATGTAAATATTTCACAACATGTAACTCTATTTTTAGATTTATTAATATGGAACATTGATTTTGACTTGTGAAAAATTCAACTCTTATTTTAGCATTCTTTACATAGAATAAAGAATATAAATGAAACATGACATATGATTAGAATATTAATATTTAATATGATTATTTTCACCATGTTATTGGAATGGATAGTATGAACTTGAATAACTAAATTTTCAAATTAGGGTTGAAAATGTTTATAAAATGAATTTCTTAGTGATCAATTAAATAAAAATTAAAATAAAACCCATTTTAAAATAAATGTAAATCTTTCTTTGAGAAAACATTTTTTATGCACACAACTTGATTTTTTATCAATAAAATAACCAAAAAACATCTAGGTAATTATTTTAATGTTATCAATATATTTTATATTAAATAAAATGTTAAATATTCTTCTAAATAATTTTTAAACAAGATATAAGAATAAATCAAATTTTATACCTAAAAATGTATATTTCTAAACTGAAATTCAGTCGCCTCTATTTGGAACAATTAATTTAATATTGAAATTTCCCAATTTTATAAAATTAATTTGTTAAAATTAACTTAATTTTTTAATTTTTAATTTCATATTTATCTTATATTTGATTTCTATGATTTTTCTGAAAAGTTTCACGCTTTGATGAATACTGAGAAATAATGAATTTTAATTGAAAACTACATTTCCATTTAAATAATTTAAATAATTAAATTACATTTTTAATTGGTATAAAAATTAAATTATAAAATATCAATATTATTTAGTAAATTATTTATCATTGGAATGAATTTTATATTGAAATTAGATATAAAAATATTACAATATTTTGAAGATTTTCTATTTAAAAAATATTCTTTATCACGGCGTCTATGAGATTAATTTTAAACTAAATTCATACACATATAAGAAAATATTTTATAAAAATATATTATATATTTCTAATACTAATAATTGATAATATCTAATAATTTTATATTATTTTTTAAGGTAATTATTCATGAAATAGATATAATTAAATAATGCAATTATGTTTAAAATGGGGTTATAGATATTACATGAATGTAAATTAAAATTAATTTTACACACCCTTATGATTTTTATTAAATTAATTGGATTTATTATATGTAATCATTAGGTATAATTTAACTATGAAATATTTTTTTAATCCTTTTCTTAATGGTTTAATTACCTAGGTAATTTAAATGATACAACTTACCTTAGTACAAGCTATAAATATAAAGATGATTTAACATCAATGCTAAAGAATTAATTGAAAACAAATGTATTAAATATGTTTGGTGTAAGTTTTTATAGAAAAATTAATACATATACTCAATTCTTATTCAATTTTTTAGGAATTTGGGGTCAGGTAGATCTCTCGATATTGAATAAATTCTAGTATTTCAAAGAATGCCACTCCTCCTCAACCATAAAAGGGATCTCACTCTCCCCACTAATTGACACCTATAAATACAATTTTTTCATCCATTAAATTCCCAAATAACATTCTTAATTACCTCCCCTTGTCCAATATGAAATATATTGTATATAAATCCAACCAATAATGGCTTTAGTGCACTCCTATGTAGGCTTCCAGTAGAATAATATGTAATGTTCTTCAATGAATGCTTTTGTTTTTTTGTATCAAACCCATTAATTTTTTTATATGAAGAATATATGACAATATATATATATATATATATATATATTGGTTTTTAGGTTATTTTTATAACAAAAAAACACACACTTCCCTAAAATGGGTTATGGAATCATCATTCATTTGTAAAATGGACTACCGCCTTGTGAAATGATGTCGTTCGTTTTTCCATTAGCTGCATTCATGGTAGGGAATAATGATGCATATAAATTTTAAATACAATACTAAATATTTCACTTTTTCCAATGGGGGCATATCTATTTGTAAAATTACATTTTCTGTTGGTAAAACGTTTTACCAACACAAATGTCTGTGTCACTAAACTATCAGTAAAAACTCTATGTCTAAATCTTTTCGCGATAGATAGAATAGTTCTGTTATAATTATAAAAATACCAACAGATTATATATATGTTGGTGAATGTTTTTTTCAACAGGTTCTACAAACAAATTTTTCTGTTGGTAATAATATTACCAACATATAATATGTTTATAAATTGCATTCAAAAAAAAAATATAAATTTGTATTGATAGTAAAATTTCATATCATGTTTATTAATTAATTTATCATTTATAATACATCTTAAGATGATTTCAACACATCAAGTCATAGAATATATATATATATATATTAATAATTAAAGTTAATACAACAGGATTCATCACACTCCACCCACAAAACGACGATACCCCCCACCCCACGACTCATCCATGCCAGTGCAGCATCAACCCATCCATGATAGCGAACCAAATCCCACATCAGCGACCAACAAGTAACACCAATGACCCATCCATGCCATGTTATCACAGAAGTAGCCCATCCATGCCATCATGCCCACTCTCATCCATGCCAGCGTGCCATCTCTAAAACCAGCCAATCCAAAGCTCCAGCACCAACCCATCCATGACAAAGAGCACAAGCGACCCATCAATGTCAGCAAGCCATCTCCAAGGAACAATGATCATCCCTGAACCATCCATCCCAGGTAGCATCCTATAATCCTTAGAAAAATTTTCTATACAAAAAATAACTTGTTTAATCAACGTAACAAGTTTTCATTTTACAACAAGAAAATTCAAACAAAATCAACAGACTAAGGAATGTCAAACTTCTATTACCCTGATTAATTTAAAACCATCAAGGACATCGCTAACCAGAGGTCAATGTTATGAATTCCTCATAGAGATCCGAATAGAAATTGTAATAGCTTGGTAGAGACCATTCATTGGATGCTTCTTTTCAATAAATGGATCATCCATTATGGTTAACCTCCTCCTGTCTTTAGACAAATGTAGAGGTGAACTTCCTTCTGTCATTCAATAAATGTAGTACCTACACAACAGGGAAATAAACATTCAAAAACATATTTTTATATATAAAAAATGTAGACTTTGCATTACGTTTTAAATAATAACTTGCAGAAGGTACCCCTGATATCAAAATATATTATACATAATGGACTAATTTTATCCCCTCACATTTTACTCATGATAATTCTAGGATGTTTTTAGTATAACACCTAATTTTTTTAGAAGTAGTAAATATTTATGGATTTAGAAAAACTATGAATATTATAGATTAATAATTTATTGGGAATAATATGAATGGTTGAATATAAGACATCCTTTAATTTATTAATTTACTGGATGTAATGTGATCACATAATGTGTTTTGAGTAGGAAGGAGTTGCAGATCTGAATAAGAATGCTGAAACTACATTTTCAAATACTGAAAAATTTGTATTCTTTATGATAATTTTTCTAATCTAATGTGACTTTTGAACCCAAGTATATCTCAGATCCCATCATGTGTCTAATTGAAGGAAGTACAATAGAATTCCTTCTAAGTTTAATGAATTTTTATACTGCTACCACATCAGACATTATATTGATCCCAACAAAGTGCAATGATGTCACATAAGATTTAGCTAGATGGTAATTGTAATAAGAATTATGATACCTAGAATTTTTGTGAATTAAAATCATCTTAGAACTGATTATATTACTACCAATTAAAGGAATATCTCATCGTCGCCTCACATTAATTATGAATCCAACACTTCCTTTGGGTCTTAATCATATACTACACAACTGCCAATAGTCTATGTGCCTATATAATGACATCACGACATGCCCAATAGATTGGTAGGAAGTCGACATCACATACAAACTCTATACACCACATTGATTACGTGACTGCATATTTTAGAGGCCATACTAACAGAGACTCATGACAACTGCCTATTTTAGAGGCCATGATAACGGACTCTCATGACAGCATTAACATCCAATGAAATATCAACACTCGATGTAGAATATGTTAACCACATGATGTTGTCTGACCCAGAACGCAAGGAAGGAATGGAAAAGTGGAATGTTCAGTAACAATTTCTAACTAAATTTGAAAATAAGATAATGAAATAGTAAAGTTGTGGATGATTTACAAGATATAAAAATCCATTGAATTGATTAGAGTGAACCCATTACCTAATAATTCAATAGAGAATGACATAATCCATGTTTAAAAAATTAGTAGAATCTAAATGAAGTGAATATAGAATGTATATAAAGGATACATGGAAAAGAGGAATGTCCAATAAGTATTTCTAACTAAATTTGGAAATTAGATAATAAAATAGGAAAGTTGTGGATGATTTACAAGATATAAAAAATCCATTGAATTGATACTAGTGAGCCCATTATTGAATTGATTGGATTGGACCCGTTACCTAAGAATTAAATAGAGAATGACATAATCCATGTTTAAAAAATTAATAGCATCTAAATGAAGTTAATATAGAAAGAATATAAAGGATACATGGAAAAGAGGAATGTTCAATAACAATTTCTAACTAAATTTGGAAATTATACAATGCAATAGGAAAGTTGTGGATTATTTAAAAGATATACAATATCCATTGAATTGATTGGAGTGAACCCATTACCTAAGAACTCAATAGAGAATGACATAATCCATGTGTAAAAAATTAGTATCATCTAAATGGCCTAAGGAATGACATGAGATGATGGGAAATGAAAAAAGGTAGAAATCATCTTCATTAATGGAGTATTTTTTTCCATTAGTAGGCTTTTGGTTGGAAAAATTTTGTAGTCTATGTATCTTAATGTTTGTGATTTTGATCTATCACATTGATAGATCGAAAATTATTTAGTGATTAAAGTGGGAGAGAATTTTTATAGTTAATATTCCAAAACCGTCTTTTATTCTTCCTTAATCAACTTATATTACTTTATAGATAATGATATGTTGTTGAATGTGATTGTGATAAATTTTCATTTAATTTTTCTATTTAGTACTTTAGTCATTAATAAATTTTCTTCCTCAAATCAATCAATCATGAATATAGTGTTATATAAGTTACAGGGTAGTGAAGTTGTTGAAGATTGTTGGAACATGTGTGGAAGAAATAATATCTCCCTAATATATTCATGATCAATGTCTTCTAATCATTAGGTTCCTTCATATTTGAATATGATACCTCTATTGGAGTATTGGATAATTATTCTCTACTATATTTATTCAAAAAGGTGATAAGATTAGCTTAATGTGATCATTTTAATGCTATAGCTCCACAAAACTAGAAACTAGATGTGAGAGTATCTTCATAAAGACCGTATAATTAATCAAGAGATAGAGAAAGGGTTCATAATTTTAGGAATTTTTATAGAATAACATTGGAACTTTTAGCACGTGGATCAGTCAATGCTGTATCATCTAATTCAAGGCAGAGCATGTTTTTTCATAAATTTTCAAAAGGATTTCTCAGTCAAGAATTAAAATTAGCATTCCAAAAACACCTTAAACTATTTACAATCCCTTAAAAACAATAATCCATAGAGTTGAGTAATTTCACCCAAAAAAGTGCAGAAATAAAACAATAACTCCCCTGATAAGTGCCTCTTTGACTTCTGAATTCAGCCAAAAGAAATTCACTCTTCCAAATTATAGTAAATAATATGGTTGAAAGAATTGATGTTCCTAAAAAAATAATATGTAACTTTAATAACCATAGTTAAATTCAATTAAAAATCTATCCCGAATTTTAATAGGTTAATGATTTGAGGTACCCAAATCTTCCATTGGAAAATTTGGAGTGAAAAGAAGACATGTTAAATCGGTTTTTTCATATCTTTGTTTAATTAATCCATCACCAAGGCTCTATAAGAGTATTATATAGTGTATAATTAATTTATACAACTATAAAATACAATAAAAGTGTGAAAAACTGATGAATTTCCTAAAGGAAACTTTCTTATCACTCATTTAAAGCTTCAGTACAAAATATATACAAAAATGTTCTAAAAAATTAAAAATTTACATTTTTAGAAAAGAAGTGCATGTTAATAAAATATCACAATATTTTTCAACAAAAAAGACTTTATCATGCACATTAAAACTGACTTTATCTTGCGCATTAACACCTTAGTGTACCCACAACATGCATAACTAATAATATAGCAGTTTTTGTTGTAAAGTTGCACTCAATAATATATCATTTAATTATTAATCAAGTTTACTACATCATACGTCTATTAATTTAACTGAAAACTAAAAAACCCCCTTTTAACACATAAATTCATTACCACTGTGAAATTTCACCCCTCTATGGTGACAATATAATATCCAAATACAATATATTTAACCTTATATTCTATTTTTTATTCAACCACCTCGTGATAAGGTGTTCCTCTGCTGAATAACTTACACCATTATAATGGGACTATGGGCACAATTTAATAACACCTATTAACTATTTTATACATTTATGACCTCTTATAATTATGGAAAATTGTTAACTCTTGATATAGATATTGATAGAACCGTTCTGACTAGAAATAAATAATTGAAATAAATTACTAAATTAGAGGTTATTTCATTGAATGGACCCTGTGAAACTCAAAGTGGTCATTGTGAATTCAATTTAAAATCTCACTAAACTAAACATTAGGAGACATATCTATAGTTCAGTTCTGAAAAGAACATTTTAAATTGAAAATTTGAATGATTCAGCAAGTTCCAAATTTTAGTGTCCATATAAGAGAGGATCTGAACAAACACATCAATATGTTTTCTATTGTGTGCGTAACGTTTAATCCATGAGGTGTCATAGATGTTCAAGATAAACTGAGATTATTAACTAGATCTTCTAAAGGATTGTCCAAAGAGTGGTTGTAAAACCTCTATCTCAGAGAAGATATTTTATGGAAATAGTTTTAGTGAATTTTTCTATAATGATTTTTCCTAACCTCAAATAGGGATTTCGTAAGGAAAAATATTAATGGAATCCAATAATGAATATGAGAATCATTGTATAAATACAGAGTGATTCATGAAGATTTAATCTATGAAAGATGAAATGTACAATTGAGGCACTCCCTCATCATTCACAGCCAGAAATTGGGAAGCAGTGGTAGACATTTCACTTTTTTTTCCTCCAACAAGTTCTTCACAACCTAATTCACTTAAATTTTACCCGAAATTAAAAATTTCCCTTATTTTATCAATACTTTGTGTATTCGAAGAAAATGATCATAGAAATAATGATTTCCTACCAAATGCGATGATATGCACAAAAGATAGATAATGAATGAAATCGGAGAACTGAAGGGGTGTCTAGAGAAGGGAAACGTACCTTGAAACAAGTGGCTCAGAGTTGAACATGTGGTGACATAATGAAGGGGGATGAACCGAAGAGCGATGAACGGTGGCTTGAAGAAGAAGAGGACACCGGTCGAACCCGTCTAACTAGTATGCGGGTTCTTTAATAGAAATATTTGGGGGTGCGGGATCAGGAGTGCGGGGTAGGGTTTTCTGATGTTTATTTAAAATATTTCTTTTTAATAATTATGAAAAACATAATGCTTTGAAAAATAAAAAATTCAATAGGTGATTTTAAATAATTTATTTTTTAGAAATTTTATTTGTATAATCATGATAAAGTAACAAATCCAACTGTAATTAAAAGATTTTTTTGTATTAAATAGTTAATATCGACAGATGCATTTGTCGGTAAAAAAAGTGTTTTTAATTATAATTAATATCAACAATAAATTATATCTGTTGGAATTACTTGTTTTTTCCATCATATGTTTTATCTGTCACTAATTTTATGTTAGTATAAGCCATTTTTTTGTAGTGATAAGATATATATTATATATATTATGTTATTAAGCTTTTTTAATTATTATATAATACACACCTTCTTGGTTTCCTTTTTTTGGAAATAAAAAAATGCCGTTCATGTGTATGACGAACTACCACCTCAGAAAGAGATGTGTTTCATTCATCCATTTCATGGAATGTATTAAGGATGTGTTAATTAGAATCATTTAATATGTATTATAAAAAATTATAATTGAATGATAATATATTTAAATAAATATATACATATAATTTACATTTCATAATTTCAATAATACCATTAAATTGAAAGAACGTTCATGCGTACATATGACATACCGTATCTAAGAACAATATATTTCAGTTTATACAACAATATTTTATTGATGACACTAAATAAACATATATTGAATAAATACCATTTTTATATCATGATATACATTATATATGTGATTAATTCATGATTAATTTATGTTGGCCAAAAAAAATTGAAACTTATACAAAAATAACAGAGTGATTGTTAACAGATAAAAAAGTTTAACATGAAATTGTTATTATATGGGTAATAAAAGTACATAATAAAATCATAAATGATATTATATATATAATAATTTATCATTAATATATTTATAAAAAACATAAATTTATTATACTTGATTTTTAACGATTATGGTGGGGTTAAGAGTTATGGTATAGGATTTTCTCCTCACTTTTATATTTTGTGAGACACCTTGTATATTCACCACATCTTTATTCTATGTGGTGTATATAATTCACATGAATATATTTTATGATTATTTTAATTTAATTTTTTTATTTAAATATCCATTTTAGGATCTCTCTTTCATGGGGTTTCAATTTTTCTTTTGTTACCAAAGAGGTAAGGGATTTTTGTCTAAATTTTCTTTCGTTAAGATACATGTTCTTCTATGCACCCATATTCTTTTATGATCTGTATATATAAATACCATTTGAAATTAAAAATCATGGGATTATTCTTCCTCATGATATTTTATTTTATTCCATCATGGGCCTTATGTTCCAATGAAACCAATGTGGTATATATTTTATGTTACAATCTCATCATTTATTGGGATTATTTATGATTAAGTATCCAATGTTGAAATCCCATGATCTACCTCTCATTAATTTTCATGAATTTTAATATACATTTTTTATTCATATTGAAACCCTATAATGGTAAAAAAATCACTCCTTGGTACATAAGATAATTCAGAAGACATTATTAATAAAATCTGACATTATTTTTCTCTTCAATCGAAAATATGTCTTCTTCCTAAACAATAATTTCTAAAAATGTTTTCTAAAATGTTATTAAATGATATTTTACGTTAACTTTAAAATAGAGGGATTTAAATTATTTTACAATCTTCCATTACACATTTTCTGAAAATTATAATTAGAGAAAGGTATTTCATTTGGTTTCAATCATTCTTTTATATAATTTCAAAAGATATTTTCAAGGATATAGATTTCAATGATTTTCATAGATTTCAGTATAAGTTCAAAAAGATTATATTAAAAGAAAAAAAATTAAATATTTTTAAAATATTCCTTTATATGTTTTAAAATCTATATTCAAAGAAAATGGTTTTCAAAATGTATAATTTTTTAAAAAGTATTTTTCAATATGAAAAGGATATTTTCCTCATGAAATGCATTAAATTATCATTTGAAATTTATTTTTAATCTAAGAAGAAATATTCTAGAATTAAATTTTCTTTATTAGGGATATGATGCAAGTTTACCATTCATAATATTTATTTAAATGGTTTATGTTATATTGGAATGATTTTTATGAAATTTGTTTCACTTTCACTGGTTATACAATGTTAAATTACATATGAAACCAAAATCTTTTCATGGGATATTCTATAATGAATGGATTATGAAACATGCCTATTTTACACAGGTTATGCTCTGATTAAATTTGAATGATAACCATTTCATTTCATGGTTTATGAATTGATAAATTTTTATGATCTTGTGGCTCGAATAAATAGGTTTTCATTATATGATGGGTTGGGCCAATATCTTCCTCCAAAACATTCTGTAAATATTTATATATCTCATGAGATTAAAATGGCTACAATTGGGAGTGAACATGATACTATAAGACATGGCTATAATTTTGAGTGAACTGAGTCCAGTAATACCTGGCTAGAACTGAAAGTTTACTCGGTATAATAAGAGAGAGATGGAATGTGGAGTGAACTCGGTATAGTAAATGAATTTATCTACTAGGCTGGTTTTTTCAGTGAACCATTAATTTAATTATGTTATGAATGAACCAAATTATATGTTCACAACATTATGTTTTTACCTAGTTGCATGTCCATGAGGTTTTGAAACGTCATGATTTCAGGTCATGATCTTAATGAGTGAACCTGTTTCTATTTTTACAAGTTAACAATGTTATAATATGATGTGTATTCAAAAAAGACCATTCCCTAGGCCAATGTTATGACCTCATGGATCATTTTCTTTTATTTCCTTTTATTTATGTCTTATTAAATTCCAATTTGTATTCCATGATTCAAGATTATAATGCTTGATATTCCATATTTCATTTCAATTTTTATGATCATGTCCTCTTACACTCATTCTCATGTCATGCTTACTTATCACCCATGATTATTCATACTGGTACCATGATCTCACCATTTCATATGCTTCTATTAGACATGTTTTAAAGAAAGGTTTTATGTGGGTATGTTTGTAAAGACTACTAAAGGGTAATATCATTATGGAAGATTTTTACAATATTTTACAATGTTATAATATTATGTTATAATTTTCTAAAGGCATTAAACTTGTTAGTTAATTAGGCATGAAATTATTAAATTTGTTTAATATCATATAAAATTATGTAATATCGATGTACTGAATGTCTGGGTCTCTATATTAGGGTCTTCTGAGACAATCCTGGATGTATTTGGTGATAAAAAATATCTACCAAATTAATTGTGCATCTCTAACAAGTAACCTTAACATATGATTCAAAGCCTTAGTGGATGGTACTCCCATTAATATAACATATCATACACAAAAATATACCAGTTAGATAATAATTTTAACTAGCATAGAAACTATCTCTTTATATGCTTCCAAGATATTTATGGTTCCTATGACATTATTTATAGATGGGGGGATATTTTAATCATATATGAATAAAATATGAGTATAATATATCAATGAAAATCATTATAATATCAAATCCCCATCCCTCCTCATTACATCATTCTATAAACTACCCATTTTCCATTAACGTAGTCATAAAAAACTATTCACAATTAATTTTTAATGTCCACAAGATCATATAAAACCTTAAATTATAAGACTCAAACAAAGGGTTTATTTTACAGTGTAAAAATGTATATTAGGTTATAGACATGCCTTGTATAATCCAGAATTGTTAATCTATGAGAACCATTAAAAAACATATGTTAATTGCATTAAAATATCAATCCATTGTACACACATATATATATGTATACACCATTTAATGTCAACACTCAACGAATTAATCATCATTATATCACATATAAGTAAATGAAATTATATGAAACATATTAATATAATTAATGTTCATATAAAAACTGGTAAAAATTAAATACTATTTTAATTTATCCTTAAATCACGAATCATATAATATATTTATGAAATGTTAGTTTTAAATTAATTAGAAACCAATAATTTATTTAAAAGAATAATTTTTCTTAGAAAAATATTCTATATAACATTATCAAACACTTGATATGCATGGGATTTCTATAAAAATATAAAATTAAGATTCACATGGGTTTTCAATGAAATATATAATTCGTGGAAAAAACCACTGAAGAATTTTTTGGATGTAATAAAACCTTGAAATGTGATGAGAAGAGGAGAAAATTTGAAATCCATATGTCCTATAAATAATGATCCATAAGGATTAGAAAAACCTACTATTGGGATTTTCCAACACATCTCCATTTAGGGAAAAATATAAATAAATAGAAGAATTTATGTAATAAGAAGAGAAAATAGAGTTAAATTAGGTTCTAACCTTGAAAATATCACATCATATCAAAGGAGAGGATATGAACATCCAAGGGAAGGAACATGGATATAATTTATGAATCCCCAATGCATTTATCATGAAAATGATGGATCTAGAAACATAAAATTGTTTTCTAAATTGATAGTGGTAGAATTGTAATTTCACGAAATTAGAATCTAGGATAATTGAAATTTTTTGGATGAATGGTTTACCATTCCATGCACTAACCATTGGTGATCAACTACATCACGTTGGAGAAGCCACATTATTTTTCGTCATAGTTTACCAAAACATGAACCAAGTATGAACTTGTTATTTAAAATAATTCACAATAATCACATGGTTATGATTATATGTAAGATTAATCAACACAATTTTCCCAAACTATGCACTAACTATATGCCTATACTAAACTATTAATAATACATGAAACATTAAACTACATGATTTATGATAATATTATTTATGATTAATCTTATGTTTTTCTTATAATCATTTTCGAATAGTTCATGATTAGTTATACATGCTAGAAGACCACCCAATTACTACTAACTATATACCAACAATGCACTAATTGTGTAGTTGTGAAAAAATCATATATTTTTTTGAAAACAAAAAATAGACATCCTGAAATTTGAAAAATTATTTAATAATAATATACCACACAAAGGAGATACTAGGTTGTGGAATAGTCAATATAATTTAGTTTCTAATTTTAATTATTTACATGACTATAATGTTTACATCAATGTAAGATGTTCACCATTCAAAATGAATGGATATATCCTTAACATGGCATGTTATTATCTATTATCATATGATACTCTATTATTATCAAATTGATTCAATTATAATGGTTTATCATAGAAGTCATATAAATACAAAATAATTCATAGATGAATAACGTGATATCCTAAAAATGGAACATAGTTATTGAAATATATAATTAATTGTATATTCAACCAGCAATGAGAATCTCTATGTTTCACTTAGTATAATAGAAATTTTTTTCCCTAATTAATCACTAAAATTAAAAAAATTTACTGAAAAAACATCTTTATTTTATCACCCATCAACTTACATTAAATTCCATATAGATATTATTATGCATAATATGGATTTTATTATAAAACAGTAATAATAATAATAATATAACATTGCACAATAATATTCATCTCTCATTATCTTCAATGATATCCCTCGTTTTTTGTTTTTCATGTTTTAATACATTTATAGATGTGTTGATCAAGAGCTATGTTGAATATTAAACTGTGTTTCTTCTATTTTTTCTAATATTAAATTTTATGATATTCCTCTACAAATTATTCACATCTCACAATATCAACATCTAACTCATGTGACTCTTTGAATTTTTAAATTAAAATTCATAAAAAATAATATAAAATTCCATAAAACCTCTCAATAATTTGGGACATTAGTTTATAAAATAACTTATAATGACCCTAAATGGATGTTAGGTCTTATGTTTATGAATTAATATATGAAATGTTATCATATGAATATTTTAATTAATTTAAATCAAAATTTAATGATAAACCATAAATTCGAATGTCATAAAAAGAATTATTTTTATTTATTTAGTTTAATAGATTTGAACTACTTCCCATTACATGAAAATAAAAACACTAAAATCTAAAGAATAGTATTTTATTATTCCATTTTTCTTCTCCACATGAACTATGACATCTTTTACCGTGCGGTTCACCACCTATTGTTGAATAGTAGAAATAATTTCATTTAACAACAATAAAAAACATCAACATAACATAATTTTAAAAAATATATTTCTTATACTGAAACCACAAACATTAAACATTTATATTTAACACAGTTCATATTATTATTCATTTACTTCTTGAATCCATGGAATAATGCTTCAAAATATGAATTGGTTTTATTCTCCATGGAAAATGTGATTTTTTGTTAAATTATCTAGTAATTGTGATAAAAACACTAATACATTTTCCCCAAAATATTCAAAAAGTTTTTTCTAAGACACAATATGAAGTTATGTTTTCTAAAAACCACATTGTATTTTGATTAATTTCGTTTTATGTAATCATAAAACATTAAGCACCACTCTTATATAATCTAATAAACTTAATCATCAAATGATAAACCTTTATTCACTATTTATATTATTTGAATAACTTGGATTTACCTTAAAATATGATTTATCTTATGAATAAAATATGAAAACCCCTAAAGAATATCATGTCATTTAATAGATCGAATCACAAAAATTTCATATACATCATTAAATAATCTCATCAAAAACACATAAATCACCACATTTGTCCTAAAAATACCCCCTTTGTATTTTTCTATTGATCAGTGTACATAAATAACTACCATTCAAAAAACAAAAAACATAGTAGTGGGTAATTAATAATAATTATAACCATTTGTGAGTTTACTTGAAATATGGAACAATAATGATAAAAAATGGAAATGTTCTCTAATATAATAAATCATAATCTCTTTCAATATTCCCTTATAAAATGAAAATCCTATTATATATATTCCAAACTCACCACTATCATTGATACTAAATAAAAACATAAAAAATTGGTAATATGAGAAATATCAATATGATAATGTCATAACATCACATACACACAAAAACATAGTTCATGTAAATCACACATAGTAAACTAATATCACAACACATACCCATGTGTATTTTGAAATAAAAAATTAATTATTTTAAAAAATTACCCAAAATATATACCCCACTAATTATATATATATATATCCCATTTAAGGAAAATATATATCCTTGGATATATATTTTCACCTTTGATAATAATAACATAAATAAAATTTATAGAGGGGATAAATAATCATAATTTACTCAACCTTGTTTTTTGAAATCAATACTTAAGTAATGGTTTGGTAAACATATTTTCTATATTTCCCATTTTAGAAATATAATCCTTCATTAATGAACCATAATCCAACTTTTACTTGATAAAATGGTACCAGATATCAATGTTTGTTTTTTGAAAATAATGCACTCAATTTCATGAAATTATAATGAATATTTGACTATTTAAATCTACCAACCAATGTAAATTCACTTCCACCTTGAGATCCATGAGTTATTCATTTATTAATATCAATTTTTTTCTTCTTCTTGTGTATAAACATATATTATATTTCTTATTTACTAAATTTAATGGTAACATTCTATTTTTACTATGTAACACACATATCCTCCATGAAAAAGACCCCACCTGATGTGGAATTGTGATCATTAACACATCCAATCTATTATACATCATAACATCCATAATGATCATGATTTAATTTTTATGTTATAAACTACTCCATATTTGGTAGTTACATTTATTCTCCTTTTTAATCTATCTACTTCTAGAAAATGGAACTACTTAACAACACCATGAAATAAAGCATAGAACTAATTAGTATAAAAAACATACAGTATTGAAACATTTATGCATAAAAAAAATACCAATGACCCCATTAAACTAATTTGGATAAAATTGATTCCAATTATCATCAACTAAGAGTTCAGTTACCTCTATAACTATGGTATAAAATATCATTATATCCTTTTTTGAAACTTCTTCAAGATCGATTTTGCATATTTCATTTAATAAAAATGTTGTGTTGTTTATTAGGAAAATTTTCAATTTATAATAATCCTATAATATATAAAATAATTTAATACTCAAATATCCCCTTTATTTGGCTGGGGAAATATTTTGAAAATATATCCTTATATCTATTGAAGAAAATTTCATCTATGTAGAAAATGATGCTGATATATTTGAACATTTTTCTTTAATGTATATTTTTTTCTGCCATTCCTTTATAATATATTTAGTGACTTAAAACATGAATCATTCAATGAATAACATGATATAAGATCCTAATTTAATTACAATAAATATTTCATTAACATTAAAACATATTTTCTTTCATCTCTAAGACTAAATCCTTTGGAATGATCAATATACACATCCTTTTCACGTTCAAAAATATAGAAGGTCAGCATGAAATATATTTGGAATTTCTTGTATCTTATTTAAAAAAATAGAATGTAATTTCCTTATGGATACTAGTATTTAATCATCGTAAATTATATCATTAAATTTAATGGCTTCATAATGAGATTATCCTTTGCATACATGAATTTCTTTCTTTCCCCATCACTTCTTCTGTATTATTCAACTTTTTTAAAAAACAACCACATTATTCAAATAAAAAACTAATTTAGAGGATTGGGAAATTTTCCCATGTTTTTTTATTGTTAATATAACATAATTACAAATTAATGGCATGGATCCACTCTTTATCATTTAATTATTTACTCACACTACATATTTTAATTTAAGAGGTAAATTATATGAGTAATGTTTTCATCAAAGATCAAATTTTTATCCATTTTCCCATGATAGGAAATAATGATATAGATATAAAATTTCTTTTTTAATATTATATGGACAATACTTATTATTTATTTACATCTATATAATTTAGATTCATTATTTTCTTCATGAACATCACTTGAACAATTGAAAATTATAAAAATTCTAGCATTCTTTCCAACCATTTCCTCATCATACGTGTCAACATCAGAAAGTGGTATTTTGTGTTGACACAAATAATTATATTTTATAAAAACTTCACATTAGTATAATAAATAACATTTATAAATCCTTATTATTGTTTTGATCTTCCATTTCATTTTATAGGATATCCATGGAAAATTATGTCAACTCATATTGGATTAATATTACTCATATTCTGTGGTGGTTATAAGTAGAAAGCTCATTTGAGTTGAATTTTTATTAAAGATAATAAGTGAATAACATAATTAAAATTAGTAAAGAGCATTGATAATTGTTGTATAAATATATACATGATGTACAATAGTTCATTATAACTTTTGTTTTTTATTACTTATTGATTGTTTGAGTTTCCTAGTAGAAGCATGTTTGGAGTTGAAGATAGGATACAAAATTTTATTAGTGAATTTATGAGAGAGGTAGATCTAGATTTATGACATAGGAACCAAAATATATTCTAAATGTTGGGAAACATTATGGTGAGGATTTTATAATGGAACATATCATAATGAATTTGGGAAAAATGATGTAAATTTTAATTTTTAGTCATAATGGGAGGGATATGAGTTTTAATCATGTTTTAAATTATTTATGCGATGTTTCAATAGTTTTGGTTTAGGGGAATAATTTTTAGATTTAGTTATAAAGTATTGGGTGATAAAATTATACAGGAGGGAAAATTAGATTCTAAATTATAAGGTATTCATGGTGTGGTGAGATTCTGATCCATGATTTCATCATGACCTAGAATGCATCATGGAATAGTGGTTGTTGTCATGAAATATTGGGTGAGAAAGGTAAGGAAGTCACAAAATGATGGAGGTGTGCCACAAAATAAAATCCTAGTGTTGGGGATGATCATGAGAGGAGATATAAGCTTTAAATCATTGGGTCCCTTATGATTTTAACCATCATGGAATGACAATCATTGTCATAATGTTTGGGTGTCCTATACAGGTTGTCACACTATAGACCATAGTGGTGACACTGGAACGTGCATGGAAGGTTATTGAATCATATTCATTGGGGGTAGACACATATTATCCTACATGGTCCACACCACAACATGCCCCTCATGTGGATGGATCATGGAATGACCATCATTTTCATATCATAGCCAACTATTTAAATATGTTTGTGAAAGTAATGATACTACTTATTTGGGTATCTAAACATGAAACCATTGTAGAATATTCCCCATCTCAACATACCTGAAGTGAGGAAGGACAAGATCATATTCATCATTCATCAAAAATTTGATTCCCTTTAACCAAGGTGGATTGGGAGAGTCTCATCATGCAGATTTATAGTAAGATCATCCTCTCGATTTATTTATTTTCACCCTTGTATTTCATTATTTTTGGAGAACAATTTTAGAGTGCTATGGAAACAATTCATTTGGAGCATGGTGGAATTTTCCATCTTGATGGTTATTTGGTGTTATTAATTTAAAGGGGTTCATGGGAGGATAAAAACACTAAGAATTGTCGCATTTAACTAAGGGAATTTTCCCCTAGAAATTATCTCAGGTTTATGGTGAAAATATATTTAATTGACTAAAAATTTCGGTATATAAATTGGGGATATTTCTTGAATTAGGACTAAGTAAATGATTAGAGTGTCAAATTCCCCATTTCTCATGGTTTTGACATCATTATTAAATCAGGTGTGTTTGAAATCGATTATTCAAATATGGTATTTTTTTAATAATGATTGATATATAAATATGATGGTGTTTATGGTTGATATAGGAGCTCATAGACTCATAGGTGGTCATTAAAATATTTTGAATGAATTAAGGATCACCAATTTAGGAATATCGCCTTTATATTATAATTCCCCTTTATCATGTTGTTTTCTTATTTGTTTATGAGAATTCAGATTTATTTTTTGACATGTGGTAATGAACCAACTTGCATTGACATGAAACATTACCCGTGAGGCCCACCACATGAGGTGAGAAATCTATATATCTAAAAAATCCTAAAAATGGAATAGAGGTAAAATAATATATTACATTGTATTAGAAATGAAAAAATAAATAAGACATAAAAATACAATCTAAATAGCTCATCCTAAAAATGTATCAAGTTGTGATAAAATTGTTTCCCCGTGATTTCATTTCTCACCCTTAGTCCATCTCACTATGAAAAAAAAACGAAACTCAAGAGAAGATGATATATTACCTGAAGTCTTTCCCTTTAACCATGTAATGTAAAACCACATATATAAATTTCCATGTTAAAATTTATGGATTGAGTGAAAATCCTAGTATCATTTCATCAAGGAATATATAAAGACTATTATCATGAAAAAAAATTAGTTCTGTCTTTAAAATGAATATATCTTATAGATAATTTAAGAAAGATAAGTAATTTTGGAAAACATCTGATATATTTTTATAAAATACTTTCATATTAAATTAAAATATATGTATTACAAGTTCATGTAGGATATCATAAATGTATGGGAAAAAATATCCATGGATACACCATAGGATAAAAAATTGAGAAACTGAGTATGAAACTTTCCATCATGTATAAAACCAAGAAAAAATAATGAATAAAGATATTGGTCTCTAAATTATGGGAATACATACTTAGACACATAAAGAAACACTATTTTTTGAATTATTTTATTTTAATCAATATTGAGTCCCACAAAAATATTTCTATATTATTAAAATATACCCTTTTGGTGAAACATGCAATAAGATAAAATTTACATTTCATAACTCACCAAAGGTTAATAATGTTCTAAGTATACGAAATCCATTTGAATCCCAGGATTCAAATTAAAAAATATATAAATGTGAAGAATCAGTAAAACCATGCATAAAAAAATATTTTTTAATCAAACCCAGCTTTAAGACGTTTTATCAAACATTTAGTGTTAAAAAATATTTTTTTTAAAGAAAACCCACATTAAAAACATGAATCAATTGAAGAAACCCAGTTTGATATTTAGAGAAATTTTAAAAAAACACAATGGAATTTATAATAACATCAAGTAATCAATGAGTTAGAAACCTATTTTGAGACACCTACCTTAAGAACAGGGAAAAATTAGTCACCTTCGACAATGGAGGTTGCAAAAAAGTTGATCAGGTTCTCACGGACCTATATCCATATTAAACGTCATCAATAATATATATATATAACCCCACAGATCAAGAGTCTATTGACTAATAATATTACAAAAGAATGAGGGGATAACAGATCATGTAAAGATCTACGATGATGAGAGAAAATATGATAAAAAATTGAACATGTATTAAAGAGATCAATTATGAATTATAGAGATACATCAAGAAGACAAGGGGGGAAGCCTATTAAACAATGGGGGATGTTTAGTTTGAGATTAAAGAATAATTATAGGTGATTATAAATAAAAATTTTAAAGGTTAAAGGGGTCACATCTAACTTCTTAAAGTAAAATATTGAGGAACACATTTTGGAAACACAATTATACACTCCAATCTCCCATGGTGTATGGCCATTATTTCTTTGAATAAAAGGAACATTATAACCTAAGGAAGAGTTACATGGTTTTGGATAATCATTCTTCAGCAGTTAGATGGTTTTTTAAAACCACCTAGACAATTGATTTATCCCAATGTGTTATAATCTAACCCACTGTATTTATGGATTGATAGTTGATTTAAGAGGTGATTTTGTTTAATATTTAGAGTATTCAAGGTCATGTACTTACATTAGTGGGAGTGACAAGACCAGAATGAATGATTCTATATCACCGATGAGAAGCTGAGTAAGTGGTGTAAAAAACCCACTATTTATAACAAATAATATGATTTTGATTAAATATAGGATCAATGAACAAAACAACATTATGATGAATAGAAATAGAGAGTTAGAAAAAATAAACATGACATAAGGGATTTTTTTTGGATGGTTTGATGAATATTTTTATCATGTTGTCAATCCTTGGTGTCCAATGAATGATCTCCAATTTTACATGCACTTATATTATTAATAATAAGAAAAAAATAGAAAAATGGGAAAATAATAAACTCCATATAAAATAATGATCAAATGAACATTAAAAAATTGAGTAATCTTATATAATAATCCTCAAGTTACATCCCGGTTGGATCAAGTGTACAACTTTATTATTTTCATTGAATGAAACAAAATTATCAATAGATTTCTTAAATCCAAAATTTACGTATTGAATTTCTTTCTAATTTTTTTTAATTTTTTTAAATTTCATCATAAAATAAATACTAAAAAATACAAATTAAATTAACAACAATATATTCACACATAACATAACATTACAAATAAAGTACATGAAACCCAACATTGTAATTTCCTAGACCACTCCGGTCCATTTCTCTATGAAAATCTACTGTTTGATGTGGTTTGGTGGTCATGGTGACTTATCCATAACACTTTTCCAAATTTCAAATTTTGCGAACAATTATATCAATGAGACCAATGAAAACAGTTCCATCGGTGAGACCGATGTGAACAGTTCCATTCGTGAGACCGATGCGAACAGTTCCATCGGTGAGACTGATGGGAACGGTTCCATCGTTGAGACTGATGCGAACAGCTCCATCAGTGAGACTGATGGGAATAGTACCATCGGTGAGATTGATCTGAACAGTTCTATTGGTGAGACCAATGTGTATAGTTGCATTGTTGATTTTCTATGTGAACAATTCCATCAGTGACACAGATATGAATGGTTCCATCAGTGATATCGATGTGAATGGTTCCATCAGTGAGTCATTATGTGAACAATACCCTTGGATTAGTGTGTCGTTCTATGAACTGTACCATCAGATTAGTGATTCATTCTGTGAACAGTGTTTCCAAGATCAGTGAGTCTTTCTGTGAACAGTGCTTCCAGGATCGATGAGTCTAGGATTGGTGAGTCATTCTGTGAATAGTGTTTCTAGAATTGGTGGGTCCGGGATCGGTGAGTCATTTTTTAAACAATGTTTCTAGCTTCCTACAATTTTTCCCCTTTGACGTTTTATTTTACATAAAATGCATTCAAGGCCTTGTTTGAAGGTATTTAAGGCCGAATAAAATCCCATAACTTTTATATTAATTTTCCGAAGGCCCGGGATGTCATTACATGCTCAAACCATGTGGTTTAATGTGATCCTCTTTTAATGGAAAATCCATCGTATCTTAATCCGCTGCTCCATAAATCTTATAAAGGGATGAGATATCTTTTTTCCTTATTCTACCTTGTGTGAGATGGTCGAACCTTTCATTCTTCATATAATAGCAGTGTGATTGAACCATAATCCTCTGATCATTTCCCCTTGATGTTTATTACTGTTGCATGCACACCCCCCATTTTGGTGCATGTAGAAAGTGTCAATCCTTCATCGATATAAGGTATGATTTATTGTCGTAATTTTGGGTTCATGTTATCTATTTCTCATTTCCATGTTATTGTATGTGATCAACATACTTCTAATGGGGTTTTCTTGGGTTTTGGTTGGTGCGGTCGTACCGCAGCATCCTCAGGTGGATACGGTTGTCACGGGAGGAGGCGATCATGATCCTTTTTGTGGATCATTCTCATATAAAGATCGACAATAACCATTTGAGTAAGAGGATTCATTGCTTCTATTTTCTTTTACGTGCAACTATAGGGTTAGCATTTTTATCCCACTGGATCACAATGGAATGTACATATTAAATATTTGAACTAGATAAATAAACTGATATTGATCGTATGTTATTACATCTTGTTTTTCTAGATAGTGTGAAATATATGCTTTCTTTGTTTATATTTTCGTTCCTTATGGACATTGGTAATGAACGTAAAGCTGGAATTAATTGATAATTGTTCGAATAATGATAAAGAGGTGTGTAAATGAATATGGATGTTGTTTTTTAATTTTATGTTAATTAAATTGATGCAGTAAGAATGTTTAATCAATTTTTGATAGCTTACTATTTTGGTTACTTGAAGTTGGAACCTACGAATAATAAATCAGCTAATTTAAGATTGATTAATGAAATGGTTGTTTGATAAAAGATAATTCTTTGTAGGGTTCTAAGTTACCCTCTTGATTATTTAAGGGCCAAGAACCCAATTAACATGATGTTTTTTAAAGCTTCTTGTGTTGTGTTGTGATGTGAGCCTGGAAGGCTATTGTGATATGTGGGGCAGGGTGGACTATTGGTTGTGGAAACAGTTGACTCCTAGAGTGGAGAGATGCATCAGTTTATGCATGTGGGTCTCAAGAAGGACACCATAGATGATGGAACAAGTTCGATGTGAATGTTTGGATGCTTGTTATTTATTGTTTGTTGTTTATATTTCTTACTTCCCCGCTGCTCACAACAGTTGGTTTTCTTACCCTCATTCCAAAAGGGGTGAAGATGCACGGGTTATGCCACGTGCTTTCCGTGTTTAGCTTCCTGAAGGAAGATAGATCTATTCTCTTTCTATAGGCGACAAAGACTTAATGGGTAGATTATCTACTCACCATGTTGATCCCCCTTGTGTTTAGTAGCTTAGAATGTTTTTCTATATTGCTGGGGAATATGGGAAAGTAATAATTTTTTTAATAAATGATTGAATAAATGATGATAAACCTTGGGGTTGGAGCTTGCTGGGATGCAATGCCGAGGTTGTAATTTAATGGAACGGTGAACTTTGAGTGTGATGATAATGAAATATAATGTGGGAATTGTTAATGGTTAATTAATGTTTAAAGGAGTAATTAACATAAAGTGTATCTAATAGACAGTGAATGAACTAATGTAATCAATCTCATTAAATTGTTGTGTCCTTATAGGATTCCGTGTAATAGAAGTGGAAGCTAAGAGTCTGAGAGATGTTATCTGCAGTTGAGTCTAAGATTAGTTTATTCCCTTAGATTGGTTCTGAGCTATAGTATATTCTATACTTTTTGTGTTTCTATACACTACTCCACCCCATAAGTTATGGAAACTAACACCCAATGGATTCTGACCCCTTGTGGTTATTCACCCTCATATATTCTAGATATAGTTTCTTATGGACTACTATAGGTATAACGTGTATGTATTTTCATTGCTTGAAGATCCTTACTCAGTGTGTGGGTTGTAATGGATTGAGGTATAATTCCTGACGTATGATACATGTTATGCGAGCTGTGGTGGCTCCCGGAAACTACCTAGTTACTTTTCTTATTTGGATGTGGTGGTTTTGTTGCATGAGGTGCATGTTGTGGTGGTTCGACTAAGAGTCTATAAGAAAGCCTTTTTGGAGAGAGATGGCTTAGCATGTGCGATGTTGGGGAAAAGTGAAAAATGAGTGGGGAATTAGTAGTGGGGTTCCCTTGATATTCATTATTATATTATATAATCTTGTATGTGAAACTTGGTGAGAGTATCCAAGGTGTGGCTAGGTACTTCAAATACCTATTGAGGTGATGAGTTAGTTTCACTTGTTGTTCACTGTGCTTTAACATGATTTCTTCACTTTTTCAATAGAGGCTCTAGGAAGGATCCTACTGAGTATACTGTTATATACACCCTATGTCTATATAAACTATTTTCATGTAACTTTGAGAAGGTTGAAGATCAATCTATTTTCTACTATCTTGGGGTTGTAGGAGCTATTCAGAATTGTGGTCGCTGATATTTTTACTTTTCTTTAGTACTTGTAGATTTTCCCCTTTCAGTTGTAGTAGTTTTTCATGACATTACATATGTGAACTTGGGTTTTATTTTATAATGTGTTTTAAGTTATATTTGGTTGGTGTCTGTCTTGTCTCTCTATTTTGCATGTTTTCTTTTAGAGGGTAATGCCTCCAATTTGAGTGTTAACTATACCGTCGGTGCTAGTCGCCAACCCATGGCCTACTGGATGCGGGAATTGGGGGTCGCTATATCTCTTCTCACATTGCTGGCCAAGGATGGGTTCACCTTGCGGGGACAGGGTCATGAAAGTGTGGTATTATTAGAATGGTTGAGGGATACGATGGAGTTCGGTGTTAGGTACATGTGATGTTGCATGGGTTTGTAGGGAAATAATGTCATTCATGTTTATAAAGTGATGTAAACACTAGAGACCGGCTGATACATAAATGTTTAGGGCCCCCTGTGATCTGATGCATGAACCTTTATGTTTACAATGGATACTAAATGAGGTGATAATAGTTGTAGGGTAGAGACCTAGGAAAGGATCATGCATCATTCTTCTCTGTGACTGTGTATGAATGGATAGAGATTGGTATGGATTAACCTAAAATGAATAAAAGAAAACAATAAATTAATTAATGTTGAGTCTTCCATATTCATGGTTTAGGAGCTCTAACTGATTTTTATTTTATAGGTATGGATCTAGGTCTACGTCCTTATCAGGATCACATAGAAGCTATCCAGCAGCCTGTTCCACTATATCTCCCAAGGGTAGAGGTTGACAATGATGAAACTTGGAAGAGGACACTATAAGAGTTTCAGCGCCAGTTTCTATAGAAGTTCGAGGCTTCTGTTTCAGATGCAGTCAAAAAAGACTGGTTGGAGGAGGTTGAGATAGGCTTCAGTTCAAATCATGCTCTGAAGGAGCACTGGGTGTCCATAGATGTGCCGATTCTATGTGGAGCAATGGGGCAATTGTGGTTATTGTTCCATGGTGATTGCGATGAGTTGGAAATCTCATGGGAGGTGTTCTGAGAGAAGTTTAGAGTCAAGTTTCTTTCATCTATCGTGAAGGCATCCAGTCTCCAGGAGCTTCTTACCCTTTGAATGGGGAGCTCCAGTGTGCGAATGTTTATATTGAATTTTTGGAACCTTTTATGATATGCTTCAGACCTTTTTCTAGATGAGGGTGCTAGGGAGAGGCATTTTGAAAAGGATTTGCATCCAGAGATCCAGTACTAGGGAAACTAATTTATGCTGAAGACATGTCTTGAGGTACTTTCAAGGGAAAATCTCATCGAGATGAAATTGACCATAACTAGATCATCGTGAGAGTGGAGTCATCGTGATTCCTTATAAAGCAGAGATATGATCCGGAATTCCTAGTTTTTAGTACAAAAGAGTTTCTGTTCAGCCGATGGTAGGTCCCATCACTTAGCATCTCGTTTCTCTATGGTCGGAATCTCTCAGGCCTATTCCAAAGGATCATGAGCATGTTTTTCTTGTGGTGGTCGAGTTCATCAGTAGCGAGAGTGCCCAACCATTCAGAGCTATCATCATGCACCCGTTTTTCTGCTCCATGTTCCACCATTGAGGCAGTTTCAACCGAGACAGCAGTAGTTGGTTGCACCAGCTTTGGATCAATAGAGGGTAGACGGGTCAGACATAGGACAAACCTCTGACACTCCTCTTCCTCAGAGAGAAGAGTGTGGTTTTGGTGGTGGTCTTCATCAAGGTTATAGTGGTCATGGAGGAGGTCGTGATCAGCTTTATGCTTTAGCATTACTAGCTCAAGGTGAGACATATGTCATTCAAGGTACCCTTTTCTTGTTTTCTACCTTGGTGTATTCCTTTTTTTATTCAAGAGAGACACACTCCTTCATATCACCTACCCTTGTCCATGATTTTGGAATTGAGGTAGAGAGGCTTCTAGTGCCCTTGGTGTTGAATACTCCAGTTGGAGGACGAGTTTACTTTTTTGATGTATGTAGATACTCTAAGCTAGTACTCGGGAATCACCGCTCTTGGGTAGATATCCTATGTTTAAGGATACAACCATATGATGTCAACCTCGGCATGTATTTGTTTTATTTAGTGCAGGATATCGTGGCTTGCTTCAAGAGGTAGGTTGTGTTCTACGATGTGGATGGAGAGCCTATGGTGTTTTTTTGGAAAGAGAGACCCTCAGATGTGTCAGAGGTGTGTCCCGTCCTTATAATCCTAGAAGGCTAAGATGATGATAATTTCTTTAGAGATTCATCAGTTGGTGTTTTCTATGGTTGTAGAAGAGTACCCTGATGTCTTTCTATAAGAGGTTGTAGCATCACCCCCTCGACGAGAGATCGAGTTTGGGATCGAGATACAGCCAGGAGAATCTCTTATCTCTATGTCTCCATAGAGGATGGAACCTTCTGAGTTATGAGAGATATGTATACAACCTTATGGCCTATTACAGTACAGTTTTGTTCAGCTGAGTGTCTCACCATGGGGTGCATTGGTTTTTTTTGTGAAGAATGATGATGACAGTTTGCAGTTGTGTAACAATTAATGTCGCATAAACAAAGTGACAGTGAAGAATCGATATCCACTTCTGCAGATTGATGATTTATTAGATCAAATGAAGGGTGTAAGTTGGTTATAAAAGATCAACTTGTGGTTAGGATATCATCAAATGCGTATGAAGGATGAGGATATACCGAAGACTACTTTCCATTGTTTTCATGGGAATTATGAGTTTTTTTTAATGTCATTCTGTGTGACGAATTCTCTAGCTATGTTCAAGAGATTGATGAACACTGTGTTCTGTGAGTTCTTGGATATGTTCATGGTGGTTTTCAATGATGAAAAACTTGTGTTCTCCATGTCTGAAGTTGAGCATGCAGAGAATCTATATGCCGTTTTGGGAGTTCTTCATCAACATCAACTATTTGGGAAGTTTTCGAAGTGTTATTTTTGGGCTCGATAAGTCTGTTTCTTGGGGAATGTTGTGTCTCGGTAGGGATTTTCTATGGATCAATTCAATATAGAAGCAGTTGTGTCTTAGGAATCTCCAATACAGTTTCAGAGGTGCGAAGTTTCCTTGGTCTTTCAGGCTACTACAAGAGGTTCTTAGCTGATTTATCTTGGGATGCAACTCCTATAACAGTATTGATTAGGAAGGATTAAGAATTCACGTGGACATATCATTGTCAAGAATCTTTCGAGTATCTAAAGGAGATGTTATTAAGTTCTCCTTTTCTTTGTCTTCTAGCAGAGGGAGTTTAGTTTTATGTTTTCTGTGATGCTTTACATATGGGGTTAGGTTGTGTTTTGATGTTGTAGGGATCAATTGTTTCTTAAGGGTCTCAAATCATACATCCCCGAGAACGCAACTATGCCACCCATGTACTTGAGTTGTAATCTGTGGTGTTTTCTCTGATATTGTGGTGATATTAACTCATTTACGAGCGCTTTGTGGTTTTCACAGATCATAAGATCCTGAGGTATATTTTCTATTATCATGGAATAAACTTACGAAAAAATCAGTGGATGGGGTTATCAAAGGTATAAAACATCGAAATATCATATACCCATGGAAAGGGAAATGTTTTAATTGATGCACTGACCAGGAAGTCACGTGCTGATGCAGTGTGTGAATCAGGTGATTCTTGGAGAGTTATAGAAGAATTTTTAGCATTACATCTCGATATGGGAGAAGTTGGGGGGGCATAGATTTTCCATTGTAGATGATGGTGCAGTCATATTTAGTGTAACAGGTGGAAGAGTCCTTGTTGGGGGATATTGAGGTGGAGGTCTGGAGAGACCAGGTTGTTTGTGGTGTGGCCTCTGGTGGTTAGTCTGAGGATGAACAACACCGTGTTTTTTTATCACAGATGACTATTTGTTCATTTGGAGATACACAAGAAGTTTCTCAGAGAGTTCCACAATTCTGCTTTAGTGTTTCATCCTAGAGTGAAAAAGATATACCAATCCTCAAGGAGTCAGTTTTGGTGGCTTGGGTTGAAGGGTGCAGTTGCGTAGTTTGTGTCTTGATGTTTGGTCTTCCATAAGGTCAAGGCATAGCCCCAGGTCCCAAGTGGGTTTCTCTAGCCATTAGATATTCCTCATTGAAAGTGGGAGGACATCTCAATGGACCATGTTACTCGTTTACCTCAATATTAGGGAGTACATGATTCTATTTGGGTAGTAGTGGACCGTTTAATAAAAGAAGCCCACTTTATATCAATCAAGGAGTCGAACTCAGTGGATGTTTTTTGGAGGTAGTATTTGGAAGAGGTGTTGAGACTCCACAGTGTCACAAGGATGATATTTTCCAATTGAGATCCTATTTTTACCTCTAGGGTGTGGAGCGGGCTCCAACATGCCTTTAGTTCTTAGCTATCCCTTAACAATACTTTTCATCCACAAATGGATGGTCAGATAGAGCGGACTATCCAGACTCTTGAAGAAATGTTTCACTCTTGTGTCATGGATTTTGGAGGTTGGTAGATGAGGCACTTACCCTTGGTGGCGTTACCTTTAAACAATTGTTTTCACTCCACCATAGGTATGGAGCCATTTGAATCCTTGTATGGCCGACCATTCCGTTCTCCATAGTGCTGGACTTGGGTCAGAGAGTTTGCAATTCTTGGACCGGAACTAGTACAGAATAAAACAGAGATGGCCCAGGTAATTCATGAGAGGATGAAGAAAATGCAGGATCATCATAAATTGTATGCCGATCAAAGTATTAGGCCTTTGGAGTTTGATGTTGGGGATCATGTGTCTCTGAAGGATACTTGACGTCATGGGAAGCGAAGGTTTAGTCGTGGGAGTAAGCTTTCTCCCCTATTTTTTGGGCCCTTCAAGGTGTTGGCTCGTGTTGGAGATATTGTGTATAGAGTATCACCTCCCCTACAGATGATCCAGATACATGATGTTTTCCATGTATCACAGTTCCATTGTTATCTTAATGATGACTCACACGACATCGATTTGGGAGAGATTGATGATGATGATGATGCGACCATCGAGGAGTGGCCTATGGAGATCCATGACTGCATAGATAAGGTGTTTCATAGGCATTATATTCCCTTGGATCATGTCTTCTGGTGACAGATTTTTTTGGAAAAGAGTACATGGGAATTTGAGTCATAGATACATGATCAGTACCCCGAGTTCTTTGATGTTTAACTCTTTTCATGTTAGAAAAAATGTTCTCATTGTGGTTGTAGACCTTTCATGTTAATTATATGACATTCTTTGGTTTCTTCTTGTGGCTTGATCTCTTTTGATAAGTATCTCAATCGGTGGTTGTTCGGACCCCATTTATGTTTCCCATTTTGTAGGTTTTGAATTCTCGAGGAAGAGAATGTTTTGAGAGGTATCTGATGTAATGGCCCGGACCTTTCTGGTCCATTGCTCTGCGAAAATATAGTGTTTGCGGTTTTATAGGGGTCAAGTTGACTTATCCCCAACAAATTTCTAAATTTCCAATTCTGTGAATAGTTCCATTGGTACGACCTATGTGAATATTTCCATCGGTGAGGCCGATGGGAACAGTTCCATCAGTGAGACTAATGCGAATAGTTCCATCGGTGAGACTGATGAGAATAGTTCCATCGGTGAGACTAATGTGAACAGTTCCATCAGTGAGACAGATGGGAACTGTACCATCAGTGAGACCCATGTGAATAGTTCCATCGGTGAGGCCGATGTTAACATTCCCATCGGTGAGATAGATGTGAACAGTTCCATCGGCGAGACCGATGTGACTAGTTGAATCGGTGAGACAGATCTGAATAGTTCCGTCGGTGAGACCTATGTCAACAGTTCCATCAGTGAGACCGATGTGAATAGTTCCATCTGTGAGACCGATGTGAAAGTTCAATTGCTGAGACCAATTTGAATAGTTCCATCAGTGAGACCGATGTGAACAGTTCCACCGGTGAGTCCTTATGTGAAACGTTCTATTGGTGAGACTGTTTTGAACAGTTCCATCGGTGAGATCAATGTGAACATTTCCATCAGTGAGACTGATGTGAACAGTTCCATAGGTGAGTCGTTATGTGAACAGTACCATTGAATCGTTGTGTCGTTCTGTGAACAGTACCATCAGATCGGCGAGTCTTTCTTTGAACAGTGTTTATAGGATTGGTGAGTCCACGATCGGCGATTCATTCTGTGAATAGTGTTTCCAAGATCGGTGAGTCATTCTGTAAACAGTGTCTCCAGGATCGGTGAGTCCAGGATCAGTGATTCATTCTATGAATAGTGTTTCCAGGATCAGTGAGTCCAGGATTGGTGAGTCTAGGATCAGTGAGTCATTCTGTGAACAATGTTTCCAGGTTCAGTGAGTCCAGGATCAGTGAGTCTAGGATCAGTGAGTCATTCTGTGAGCAGTGTTTCCTACTTCCTACTGTTTCTCCCCTTTGACATTTTCATTGATGTAAAACACATTAAAGGCCTTGTTTTAGTGGATTTAAAGCCGTATCAAATCCCATAACTCATATATTAATTTTCCTAAGGCCGAAGATTTCTTTACATGATCGAACCTTGTGGTTTAATGTGATATTATTTTAATGGAAAATACATTGTATCATAAACCACACATCAGTAAGTCTTCTAAAGGGAGGATATATCTTTCTCTATTTCTCTACCTTGTAAGAGAAGATCAAAACTTTCCTTCTTCCCATAGGAGCGGTGGGATCAAACCTTAATATTCGGAGTGTTTCCCCTTGATGTTTCTTACTACTACATGTGCACCCACTATTTTGGTGTAAGGAGGTAGTTTTGATCCTTTATTGATATAAGGTATGTTTTATATTTGTTCTTTTAGGTTCATATTATCATGTTTCTCCTTGAAATATTATAGTATGTGATCTCCATGCTTCTAATGGAGTTTTCAAGGGATTTGGTTTGTATGGTCGTACCGCAACATCCTCAGGTGGATTCAGTTTTCACATGAGTTGGCGATCGTGATCCTTAGTGTGGACCATTCCCTTATAAAGAACTATAAGAACCATTTGAGGTACGATATTCATTTATTCTATTTTCTTTTATGTGAAATTGTAGAGTTAGCATGTTTTATCCCACTAGATCACAATTGAATTGACATATTAAATATTTGAACTGGATAAATAAATTGATATTAATGGTATGTTATTGCCTCTTGTTTTTCTAGATAGTGTAAAATCTATGCTTTCCTTGATTACATTTTTGTTCTTGATGGAAATTTGTAATGAACGTATAGCTTGAATTAATTTATAATTGTTCAGCTAAAGAAAAAGAGGCATGTAAATGAATCTGGATGTTGTTTCTGTTGTTTGATGTTAATAAAATTGATGCAGTAATCATGATTAATAAATTTGTAATGGATTACTGTTTAGGTTTCCAAAATTTGGAACCTAAGGATAATATATCTATTAATTCAAGATAGATTAAAGAACTGGTTGTTTGATAAAAGAAAATTCCTTGTAGGGTTTTGAGTTAACCTCTGGTTTGTTTAAGAGAAAAGAAACTAATTGATATGATGTTTTTTCTAGCTGCTTTTGTTGTGATGTGATCCTGGAAGGCTACTGTGATATGTTGGGTTGGGAGGCCTATTGGTTGTGGCAGAATTTGACACATAGAGTGGGAAGATGCATCGGTTTATGCATGTGGGTATATGTGAGGACACCAGAGATGATGGAATGAGATGGATGCGAATGAATGGAATCTTGTTGTTTCTTGTTGGTCTTTTATCTTCTATACTTTCCCCATAGCTCAAGGTAGCTGGTTCTCCTACCCTCATTCAAAAAGGGGTGAAGACGTGTGGGGTATTCCACGTGTTTTTTGTGTTTAGCTTCATGAGGTAGTATGGGACGATGCTCTTTCTATCGGCGTAAAATACTCTACGAGTAGTTAATATACTCACCGTGTTGATACCCCTTGTGTTTAGTAGCATAGAATATTTTTCTAGAATTCTTGGGAATATGCGAATTTAATAATTTTGTTAATATGTGATTGAACAAATGATGATAAGCCATGGGGTTGGAGCTTACTTGGATGCAATGATGAGGTTGCAATTTAATGGAATGGTTATCTTTAGGTGTTATACTAATGAAATGTAATGTGGGAATTTTTAATGGTTAATTAATTTTGTAAAATTAATTAACTTAAATTGAAACTGATAGAAAGGGAATGAAGTAATGTAATCAAGCTCATTAAATGGTTGTGTGTTTATTGGATACCTAGTCTTAGAAGTGGCAATCGAGATTCCGAGAGATGTTATATGAAGTTGAGTCTAAGAATAGGTTATTCCCATAGTGTGGTTGTAATCTATAGTATATTCTATACATCTTGTGTCTCAATAAGCTACTCCACCCATCAGTTTGGGAAACTGACACCCCGGGGATTCTGAGCCCTGGGGGGTGTTTTACACAACATTCTGGTGGGAGGTTGGATGGTTGACTACCCCCTTTGGCCACTCTCTCTTCTCTTGGTAGTTACTTGTGCTGGTAGGAATAATGGTTAGTTTACCCCATTTATGTGTTTAGAGGGCTTTAATGTATTGTGGTTATTCACCCTCATATATTCTGGATATATTTTCCCATTGAAAACTATAGGTATAATGTGTATAGGATGTGATGTCTTGTGGATCCTTAAGCGGTGTGTGGGATATAATGGATTGTGGTATAATTCTAGATCTATGTTACATGTTATAAGAGTTGTGGTGGCTCCCGAAAACTACCTGGTTACTCTACATATGTGGACGTGGTGGTTTTTTTCACTTGGTTCATGTTATGGTACTTCCCCCAGGTGTCTGCGGGCAAGACTTTTTGGAGATAGATGGATTTGAACATGCAACATTGGAGAAATGAGGAAAACCAGTGAGGAAGTAGTAGCGGGGTACCCCTGATATTCTTTATTATATTATATACTCTTGTATGCGATACTTGGAGAGAGTAGCAATGGTGAGGCTGGGAACATATTATACCTATTTAGGTTCCAAGTTAATTTTACTTGGTGTTCACTATGCTTTAGAATTCTTTATTTACTTTTTCATGTGAGGCACTGGGGAAGATCCTACTGAGTATACTATTATACTCACCCTATGTCTAAATAATTTGTTTTTAGGTAACTTGGAGCAGGTTTGAGAACAAGCATGTTTCTACTAGCATGGGGTTGCAGGATCTGTTCGGGCTTGTGGTCGCTGCTATTTTTACTTTCCTTTGGTACTTTTAGTTTTTCCCCTTTCAGTTGTAGTAGTTTTTCATGACATTACATATGTGAACTTGGGTTTTCTTTTATATTGTAGTCTAAGTTAGAGTTGGTTCTTGTCTTTCTTATCTCTCTATTACACATGTGTTCTTTAAGAGGGTAATTCCTCCCATTTGTGTGTTTTCTATACCCTTAGTGTTAGTCGCCAACTTAGGGCCTACTCGAGGTGGGACTTGGGGGGTCAGTATCTCCCTTCTCAAATTTCATGCCCAGAAGGGGTACAATATATGGTGAGGGGGTCGTGACAATCATTGTGTACTATGGATGATTACATACATTAAAATTAAAAAAAATATTAGAAAATATATGTAAAAGAATAGTTTTTTTAATTAGGATATCCTTAATATCATCATTACCTATTAGGAATACATAATGTATAACTATAACTTCATTTATAGAAAATACCTAGAATGGATAAATCATTTTATATCATTATATAGGAAAATTTATAGTATAAGAAGTTTGATTTTGGAATTTAGAATTAATTGATTTTATAGAATGAATTCGGGCTAATTTTCCCTTATTTAATTGTTAATATATATATATAGTCATTGAGTATAATACAATTAAATATATTACCAGTTTTGAATTTTTGTTGGAGTATTTTTGTTAATGTGAATACCATTGAGAGTGGTTGAATTATTATTATAGGTTTTTTCACTCTCTTTTATAAATTATCCAATATGATTTTTTATTCTAAAGATCCACTATTGTTTACTCTATTTTTAACACAAATTCACATTTATTAAAAGTATATCACATATGTATTTTACAATATTTAGTTATAATGAGTAAGAATACTACTTTCTGTGTTGGGTTGGTTATCGAGATTTATATTTTACCACTATTAATTTGTAGTGACTAAATGTTATCAACAAATTCATAAAAGGTTTTTCAAGTTATCATCTACTTCCTGAATAAAAGATTACATTATTTATACTAGAAAAAAATTCTATTTAATTTTTCCTTATGTTCATTAGTGTGAAAAAGCTTATTAGTGAATTTCTGGAAGAGTTTTCATTTTATAATTATATATTTTTATAAAAAGCTGGTCTTAATCTTCAAAAAAATATCAATGAAGTAAAGTTAATTATTACCCCCTTTTAAAGCATCTATAACACTCGATATATGCATGAGATCATGAATGAACACATTAGAATTATTATATATCATATATAAGAATTCTGAATTTTAGTAACATTATGTATTTTAATGACTATGACGATGAATCAATTCTATCATTTTTAGTATTTTATTCTATCTACCTATTTGATAAAGAAATTTAATGAACTTTTACATTAGAAGCTTCTCAATTCTCAAGAACATTTTTCTTTAATTATTTTATTAGTTTTATATTCATGTAATTATGTTAAAAATATATCAAAAATTGATTGTGGAAAATTATTATTCTTTTATGGTCATGTGATGTTCTTTATAACTCTTAATATTCAAACTGGTAGACAATTTCATGATAATATCCCCATATTCATTGAATGTTTAGAGTTTAGAATATTTAAATTTGAAATTTCCATAAATATTATTCCATTATATTATCATTTAATTAATTTTTTGGATTAATTCTTGACAAGAAAAATATCATGTGATATTGGATGATTTGATGTCTAGTGCAACATTATCATTGTTTGATATCAGTAGAAATTTTTTCAACTAGTGACTCCTATAAAATAATGAATTGAATATCATGAATAAGAAAATTATAAAATCTCTATGAGGTTATTCCATTTTCTTAATTTCCTCTATTTGATGAATCTAAAATTTTGATTCATGAGTATTATGAGATCATAGAAAAATATTATGAAAGCTATAAAAGTCTTACAAAATATTCATAATTTCTATCGAATATCTCACAAGTATAATGAAAACTCCTAATGTATTTTTAAATCACCAAAACCATACAAAATAATCATCAATTCATAAAAACAACAAAATTCATAAAAGACCATACACATGTCTTAATAAAATTTAATAAGCCTTATGTTTTTTCAAATAGGTCAAAAAGAGTATTAATTTTCCAATATATGATTCTATGAGGACTATTACACTCATCTAGATAAGTCATTAATTTTTAGAGGGGCTCTTTCCTTTATCAGTTTTCATGTTAATTGTATCTCATAGACTTCATTAAACAATAATTTATAAATTACACAAATTATATTCTCTAATTATCTTAGAAAATATTTGGATAACAAAAATACATATATAATCACCTTCCAATTATTATTACCAATGATTAACAAAAAAATATCACTTTATTTAGAATATCGTTTGGTTTTCATAAACAATCTCTTTATATTTGTTCTCAACCTCAATAACTATTTCTATGAAACACTGAATCACATTTTTTAATATATATAATTTTCATGAAACCACATCACCAGTTAAACTTGTTTCTTGTCGATAAATCTATTCCTTGATGATAAGAAATTTTTTCCCATGTGATTTGGATACACTTCCCCAATAAATACACGAATTGAACTTTTCTCCACATTTTTTCAATAAAAATTTCTCTTAATTCAAAATAAATAGGTATAGAAATGTTTCATTTTTCTCCCCATTTTCAAATGGAATCCAAGCATGGTGGGGTACTTCCCAAAGTCCCTAAATATAATTGGAATGGTTGTACCTTTATGTTAAAAATCAAAATATAAAAATAATTTATAATTATTATAATGACATATTGTATTTTTTTCCTTATATTAGTATATATACACCTGAATTTGATATTTTTTCGTAACAATAAACATCCCAATCAGTGTCAATAAATCATGTTATATTCAAGTGATTAATTTTTTTGACATCATCTCATAACTCATATTTCCGTTTATATATTTTACTACTCTCTTGATAGTCATAAAATGTGATTCTTTTTTATCCCAATGGTAGATTTCAAAGAAAAAAAATTGAAAATGAAATGTTAGGCCTTTATAGATTAATATATATGAAAAATACTTTGTGTTTTCTAATTGGATTTAAATTTATGTTTTTTCTGACAACATAATTTATTAGTTCAACCCCAAAATGTATTGGTTTGTAAATTTGTTTAGAGACATAAATTCCACACATCTTCAATAATTACCTATCATAGATTTATTATAATTAAAAAATTAATTATTCCTTTTGAAAAACATACAATCCTAGAAAATATATCACTTATCAAATAATACAAATCTCAAAATGTGTCTTCAATTATCTAGAAAAATATTTTTCAGATCTATATTCATCATCTATAAAAATAATATCATCAACATATACAATTAAAATGAGATTAAATTCCTCTAATTTATTTATGGAACATTTTCTGGAAAATTAACCCATAAATATAAAAATTTATCTTAGTATTCTACTAAATATGAAATATTGGGATCTAAGGGACTTTTTTACCGATATAGAGACTTACTCATCATGAAAATCCTTGTTCCTTCACCATCGAAACCAAATTCTTCAGGATACTCTATGTATACTTATGCTTCCACCTATATATTCAAGAAGAAATATTTCACATCCATTTGATATAATTTTTACAACTTTTCAACAACCACACCTAGTAATACTATTCTAGAATAAGTTCTTTCAACAAGAGTAATTTCCATTTCAAAACCAACACCTCTGAATAGACATTTCATACAAGTCTTTCCTTGATCCGTGTAATTTATCCAATATAATTAATATTATTTATATATTATCACTTAGTCCAAATTACATTAGTATTTTTTATTTTAGGGATATAAACCCATGTGGAATTCCTATAAATCAAATATAGTTCTATATTTTATCTATTTATTATTTTTGAACAAAAAACAACTTTCCCTGTTCAATGGGAACCTGAACTAGTATTTTAAAAACAGTAATTACACAACAATTGTCCTCTCATACTCATAACTCATAATATATAATAAATTGTATTCATATTTACTTTCATGGTGCCAACCATATTTGAAATTATTCTATTTAGGACCATATATAATGATGACCTCAAAATGAGAGGGTAATGTATCCCATATTTTAATATATTCACAAAAATTGATCTTACCTTTATAAAATAGTTCACGAATAATTTGATTTTATCACTTAATCTAGACTAATTTGTTGTTATTGGTGAGGAATTTCTTAAATACTCTAAAAATAATGTATTTGCCTACCAATAAAGAAATAAATTTCAATTCCCATTCAAGTGACAACATTGAGTGAATGTATTTTTCTAAAAATGGTGGTAGTTTAACTTAAATTTTTTTATATTTTTAACACATTATTTATATTTTATAAAATGGAAAAATAAATTTGACAACTTGTGAGATAATATTTTTTTAGTTCTCAAGATTCAATAATCTTATTATTTTAACCAGTTCAATAAACATACAAATAGATTTTTTATCGGGGCATTCTTATTCTAATTGTAGAATATTAAATTCTCATTTATAGCATCATGTTATTCGTTTTTGGTAAGATCAAAACCATTATCAGATATATGTTACACATTTATTACTAGTTCTTTACTATTTTTCATAGGAAACTGCACACAATATTGATTAATGTTATCAAAATCATCTTCAATTTTGAAATTAATATTTTTTAATATTAAATTATGTTCAAATAAAATCATTTATCCATATTATTAGTCCTTTTATTTTATAACCTATATATTTTTCCATTGGATATATATCCCAAGAAGATAAAATCCTCAACATTCCCACTAAACATTCATAGTAATTAATTCTTAGATTTAATAATACAAGGACTATACATATCATTTATGTAGTTAAAAATTGGTATCCTTTCCTAGAACATGTCATAAGAATCCGTTTTTTAAAATTGTTATTAGTTAACACTATTTTTGAATATTCACCACTGCTCAAACAACTTATCTTCAAAAAAAATTGTCCAATTGAACAATGTAAGCATTATTATTTAAATTTAACTATGGCATATATTTATTAATTCAGTAACATCATTATTCGTGGTAATGTATGTAGAATAATATTAATTCGTAATCCCATATTTAACAAGTTGGGTTTAAAGAAGATATATAGTAAACTCCATTATTTTTTTAGTTCTCATTTTATTGATACAATTTTTTATATCTCACTAAACTTCACTTATAAAAATAATAAAAATATATAATATTTATCACTTTTCTTTATAAACATAACATTATTCATTCTTGTAAGGTTATCAATGAATGTGATTAAGTATATTTAAATGATAATGGATTGATTCCTCATTAGTCCATAGAAATCAAAGTGGATCAATTCATGTGGCATGGTTGATTGATTTTAAACTCTTTTTTATCATCCGTATACCATCTTCCCTTTCTGAGAAGTAGAATCTAAAAACATTATACCTCTTCTTCATTGGGGTAGATCTGTGAAAAAATTCATTTTGAATAATTTTTTATAATTTTATATAAAAATGGACAGTCCTTTTATGATATAATTTTTTTTATTTTTCCACGAGGTAAAATAAATTTCTTGGAATTACAATATGAAATATATTCTCATTATTAATATAAAATTGGAAAAAAATAATTATTTTATTTCCTTTATGACATAGGTATTAATTCTAAAAAATAAATTTATTGGCCTCATTGCATAGATGTCTCATTGTAAACATGTTGTCTTTGTGCCCACAAATAAAATTTTCATCTTCTAATTTAATATTTTAATGATAAATTATTGATGATAATGTTCCTTTCATATTGAAGTATTTTTAATTTCTTAAAGTGAAAACATCACCATAATTAACTACAATATTTTTTTCGTTACATCTATATTCCTGTGTAATGAGTATCTACAATCAATAATCCATGTATTTCACCTATTTGTATCTTTAAAATCCACTTTAGTAGGTAGTCAGTTATCTATATTTTTTATTATCTAAGATATTAAACCATTATTCATGTTCTAAACATATTTAGGAATAATATTTGCATATCCCTAAGTATAGTGACCCCACTAGTCACATATTCTATAAATCTCTCCTTTAGAAAATCAATTTTCTTATTGGTAACATAGATTAGTTTTTTTTTAATTCCTCCATCCCAAAAATTATAATTTCATTCACTAGTTACATTTTTCTAAATACCATATATATTTGAATCCATTTTAGATATATATTAAAAATTTAATGGTAATAGGTATACCATAATATTACACAACACTAAAATTATCCATTAAAATTGGTTTTTTCCAAGAAACTATTTATTTTTTCTATGAATTATGACATATTGTGTAAGTCAATTTAAAACATATATTTTTTTATTATTGAAAATATTAACATATGAAGTTTCACTCAAAAAAATTTGAAGTTAGGGTATCCTTTTCAATGATATTATTAATATAATATTGTGTATAAATAATATTTTAACCCACGCTATTAAATAAAATTGAATTGTTTCTCTCTAGATTAGATTTTACGATAGTTTATTTACCACATCTCTCAGAATCCTATGATGAATAAACCAATATTTCTATAACATTATCTTAATATTATCTAATTTTTTCAAGAGTATTCTCAATATTTTAAAACATTTAATGAGCCAGGTTCAACTCCTCTTCCCTTACAAAAACATTCTTCTCTGAATCTTACATAATTATATCTTTCTTAATAACTTTTATATAAAAAGTGTAATATTATAAAAATAATCATTTTATTTATTATGGAATTAAAATTCTCAATTATTTAACATCAAAAAACATTATTCAAAGATTTTAATTCATTATTATTTTGTGTTTTTAATTCAATCCAAACATCATGCTCAACATTGATCATGTGTTTCGTGTAACATTAATCTCATTCCTCCACACATAATATAAATTATTATTGTATTTTAAAATTGGATATGATGTTAGTAAACCATTCCACCATAATTCTTTTCAGTCTTTTTATTTGAGTTAAAATAGTCATCCCCATCCATTCTTATCACACTTATCTTCTTTATTCTTTGATACATTTCTCTATTATCACCATATTTATTATCATTTTATGATTTAATTCCCAATTTCTTTTAATGGGGAATTTCTTCATCTTCTTCATCTTCATATTCCATATTTGTTTTTCATAGAGAATATTCTACAAAGTTTCCAATTACACAAATATTAATTAACTATGATTTAAATATTCTGTCAAACATATCTTTTTCCCTTTTCATATTTTTAGAGATAAGAATCATTATACACTTATATTATTTATAATATTCCTCATCATATTCTGATTCTCTATGGAATTTATGTTCATCTATATTTATCCTTATTATGTTCATGAATGTTTATGTATTTTCATCTTTTTCTTAGTCTTCCCCATATCATAATTGAGGAGTCTATTTTACATGTAATCATGTGGAAAGACATAATTTTCTTATAGTTCACATATATTAGGTTTAAATCTGGTATAAAATTCTCACATTAACATCTTAAATTTTTTTGAATCATCTAAATTATATTCAAATACCCTAATTTGACTTGTTGTACCTTGAACTCTGCTGAAATAAAAATAAATTATCTCATCTTCATCCATTATGATATCTTAAAATTTAACTCTATACATTTATTGTTTGGATTGTATCTCTTTAACATTACCCTCAAAAATGTTCTTAAGACTATCCAATCTTTCCAATGTGTTTTCTTACATCCCATTATTTTTATGTACACTTTATCAGGTAATGATAATAGAATTTCATTCAAGACGACTATCTCTATTTATAAGATTCTGCTATCTTTAAATGTCTTAGGATCCTCTATCCAAATTGGTGAGAAACCCATTTTCATAGAATGAACTCACATCAAGGACTTGTGGGAGAAAATATGGTTGTATTTTAGTCTTCCATTCATGAATTTTATTTTAATAAATGATTTGAACACATTTTCTATTGATAGAATATGAATTTTTTATACTTCACATTTAATATAATAGGATCATAGACATTAACCACAATTACTTATCAAGGTTGTGATTGATTCTTCTTTACTCTATTTCTCACTCATATGAAACAATAAGGAAATGTAAAGTAGATGATAATTTTATAAGGGTATAATCCAATGTGGAATCCAAAACCTTTTTATTTTTAGTTTGTTACGTAGAAAAGAATTGTACACTATTTTATTTTCATTGATAACATGTTCTTTATTACTAAAGAAAATGTATGGGAAGGTGTAGTTCACTTCACAAGGAAAGAATCACCACTTCCCAAATGCAACAAGTCACTGTTTATATTGAAACAAAATGTATCGTTCATTTTTTATTCTAGTGTTTAGCATGAACAATATCCTCCACCCATTTTGAGATGCCTCTATATTTGAGAACATTATCTTCTCCACAAAGATTATAATTCATGTTTTAAAATAATATCAAGTGATAAATATGAAATTCAACCCCCCATATCAATATTTCAGAACAATCTATGTATGCATGAGTTTATGAAATCAATAAAAAATATTCTTCAGTCACAAAACTAGATTTAGATAATCACAAATATTATCTATTTATTTGACATGGATAATATACCTATTCCAACATTTTTCAATCATCATTTATATCTCTCTTCAATAAATAAATTCAATAGTCTTTCAAGGTATAATATACTAAATATTAAATTAAATTTTTTCTATATTTGTTACTTTTTATATTTATACAATTATGTGAGTAATATTTATATATTTGATTATTGAAATTAATCCATCATTTTTTACTATACGATCTACCTCATAACTCTTTATATATATACTAGACAATAGTTTATCTATAATATATCCATATTTATTGGAAATTATGAATTTAAAATTTTCAATTTTAAATTCACATAAATATTATTCCATGATATTCTTATTTAATTTTATTTAAATCATAGATGAATCAAGATTTTACCAATAGATTATGATTTTTGATGATGTGAAGTCTAGTACAGTGTCATACTAATTAGATGTTACTATAAAATTTTCTAACTAGTGAGTCCTAAGAAATTAACGAACAATCCTTACAAGAAATATACATTCAAAAACTAAACGAGGATCTAAAATTTTCCAATTCCCTTCTATCTGAGGACACTTATGTTTTCAATCAATAGTCTTATAAGATATTATAAAAGAGTTATGAGAAATCCCTAATTCATGGGAAAGATTCACATACCATACATAATATTTCATAATTCATACAAAAACTCTACAGTGCATATAAAATCTTATATAAGACCCACAAAAACAAAAAATGTCTTATAAAATATACCAAAATTCAAAGAAAAACGTTATAAATATTATGTTATTTAAAATAAGTATAACACAACATTTCCTTGTATATAATCTTGTACTCCAATGAATCTTACAATCATCCGAACTTGTATCCCATTTATAGAGTGTCTCCTTCCAATATCATTTTCATGTAAATTATATTTTTAGGCATTTGAAAACTGAAATTATTGGTGAAATCACACCATATTCTAAAATTAATTCAGTAATGATCGTTCCAACTAAAAAATACTCTTATTCCCTATTTTAATCCTTCTTAGTAACTAGTGATAAAAAAATAAAACATTCTTTAACTACCCAATTGGGTTCTTAAATAAGTATTTAATTAATGAAATAATGTTTTTAACATGTTAAAAACATATTTTTTTGATAAAAAATAATGTTT
Source organism: Viscum album (assembly GCA_963277665.1). NCBI lineage: Eukaryota > Viridiplantae > Streptophyta > Magnoliopsida > Santalales > Viscaceae > Viscum > Viscum album. Next base: position 507,766,346 of record OY728167.1, on the reverse strand, counting down.
TTCTATAGATAAATATTTTTTGATTAAAATAGAATTAATATAATTCATTTATGAATATATATTTTATATTAACAAATTAATATATTTAATAACTTTTTAATTAATTTTATTACAAATAAATAATGATTTTCAAAAAATTAATTATAACATTATATTAATTAGAAGTATGATAAATAAGATTCCTAAATGAAAAGATTAATTAATTTTTTGATATAAAAATTTAATTATTCATGATAAAAAATATCAATTATTTTAAAACGATATCTTTTATTTTATATGAATATATCAAATTGTTATATTTCTCCTAATCAAAGTAAATAAAAATTTAAAATTTATTGTTTTTTTGAAATAAATAAATTAACACTAGTAGAGTGATTAGTAATTACTCATAAATAATAATAACATAATTTAATGTTTAAAAAAATATTTTTCTAGAAAATTGTTATATGGGATATGTGTTTTAAACATTAAAATTAATTTTTATCAATTTTTAAATTATAATCTAAAAAAAGGAATTTATTTTTTTAATCATGATTCTAAAATTTGAAAACAGGGTCAATTTCATTTTTAGAAAAAAAGTTATTTATTTGAGTTAAAAAGTGAGGTTCCAAGATAAACGTTATATTAAGGTAAATTGATTAAAATAACAAATAAAGTAATAAAATATAACTAAGCTGTATCTATAAATATACAGATGAGTTAATTCATGGAATAACTCCATTCTTTATCCATTTTTCCACTTTCATTGTGAAATAACATTACATACACATTAAGAAATGAATATTTGCAAATATACAATTCAAACTCAAATATCAAAGGACATATCTAATACCCATTCACACCACACCAACCATTTGGTTTCCTCTACATTATCTATCCAAATTTTATCCCAAAAAACTTATCAGTTTTTTTGATTCCCCTAAACTCACCAATGATCCTGAAATACTTAAAAACTAAAAAATGATTCAAAAGGAGGTCATGTTTAAATGTAGTAAGTAACAATGTCGTTTTTCTAGATTCATTTTATATTCTCATCCCAATGCTTATTAAATATTATTTAAAACTTATATGTCATAAAAATATTATTATTATCTCTCTTATATAATTTTATTATTATTAATTATGTTCATACTCATCCAATAAAATATAAAGTTTTAATTATTGGGGATATTTAACCACAAACATGAATGGTACTACAATATTTTCATTATATATAATGATGAAAACCAAAATTATGGTAATATATGGTTTTAATTATGAATTTAGGTTATTTTTTCGATTCGTTAGTGGTAATATAAATAATTATATTCATTAAAAAAGTCAATTCTTTTATTGATTCAACTTTCACAAAAAAATCAAACCATTATCTATTTGTTGTTATTGTAACATACGTGAAATAATCATAGTATTCAATTACTATATAAAACACATATATATAATATCCATGAAAATTGTATTATTTTTTACCACATTCTAATGAAGCAGTAATAGAAACCATCATATCAAATCAATCATGGACCAAATGGAACAATTAACACCTGAGTACTATATTTAAATATGAGTCGTTAATAAATAGTAAATAAACATAAATAAATTAATGGTATTAGTTAAAATAAATATAACTAATTTTATTTAATTGATGATGTAAAAATTTATGTTCACTATATAATAAATTAGAGTGTATATGGGGAAAGGATATTTTATGGCAATATTTTTTCATTTATACTCCTTTCTATTTTGAAATTTTCTATATAAAATTTTCATTTGAATGCTTTATAAATATATTTTCTCTATTAAAATATAAAATAACTTCCCTCGTTCAATTTTTTGGATATTTTCAGTCAAATATATAACTATCTATAATCATATTTTCTTAATTTATATTATACGATTATTGTAAAGGATTATCATTTCAATCATATATCTTCAATACATATTTCATGTTATAAACTTATTTTATTTAATATGATTTATTTATTAAAACATTGTTATCTATTATTATATTTTAAGGCTGATTCATGGAATTTATTAATCCATTTTATGTTTTATCCTTCATTATCTTTGGATGCATACATTACATACATAATAATGTTATTTCATGACTCACTATCTTTTCATTGAGTTATAATTGTATTTTCTATGGATAAATTTTTTAAGATTGACAAATTCAAAAATATTTCTAAATCATTTTATAATTTCAATTTAATTATAGGGTATCTAACTATTATTAAACAATATACCCTATTATTGATTCTTACTTTTTAAAATTGTGATAGTGTGATACATTATTTCTCACTCTATAATGGGTATTTCACCTCCATATCCATATTATTTCTTATAAATAATTATTATTTTATAATTATGAATGTTAAATATATATTCTATTTTATACATTTACTATATATATTTTCTATATTAAAATATAATTTTTATATCCCTTTGGTAATTTTGGTTTAGTTCAAAACTAGAAAAAAGCATATAATGTATATCAATAATCATTCATACCATTTTGTATCATTAACTCTATGTTTATTAATCTATATTTTTTTGTTCAATTTAATTATCCATTAATGGGTTATTTATTATGTAACTATATCATCAAAGCCATATTTCCACCATTTTAATTTTTTTTGAAAGTGATATATATCTTTTCTAATGAAAATGTCGCCAAAATTCTATGAAATCGATTTTCATTAATTCTTATCCATTTTCCTCTGATTCTTATCAGGGTACATATTCTATTAAATTATTATAGGGGTTATAGAATACTTAAAATATATTTTCCTTTAAATATTCCTATTTTTGTTTCATTTTATGAAATAGATATTTAATACACTCTTTTTCATTAATATAAATATTTCTACATTGTGTAAATTCTAAGGGACTGTTTTATTAAATATTTTATAATTTATTATCTTGATATGAATTAAATTTCTCTATATCACTATGATTTTCCATTATATTTTTTCAAATGAAATTATAATGTTGAATTATTCCTTTTATTCATTACATAATTTCATATGTATCAATTGTTAATAAGAAATTAATTCTATATGATAGGAGTGACTCATCACTATATTTTTCTTACCTTATCAATATCTAATATGAAGATATCGATTCTATTAATTATCTTCTATTTTGTAATTAATGTTCTTCTTTATTTGTATTGAAGAGTTCTCACTTAAAAACCCACATCATTTTATTGAATGAGTAAATATATTCATACGATTTTATATTGTGTTATTATATATGATAATCTTTATAAGCCAATCATTACTTATTATGTGAGATATTTTTATGTTGATAGTCCACATTATTTCATAATATTTTTATTCAACATGTATTATTTAATATTACCCATTTCATTTCCATGGGTTAATAATTATGGGATATCTATTTTATTCTATGTGTCTCACATATCTATGATTTATCATTATGTAAGAGGTTATTCAAGAAATATATCAAACTCTATTACATTGGGTAATGATGATATGTTATGAAATTATTATGGGATTTCGGATTTGATTACCATATTATAATGTTATAGGACATGAGTGGTTATTAAATTCCACTATGTTATAAGACATGAGAGGTTGTTCCTAAAGTAATCCAGGATATTCTACCTAGATATTACATATTATTATATTAATATTCAATAAAGATCAAAATTAATAACATAATGCTTACAAAGTTATAGTGTATTTTTAAAATTTATACACAACATTATAATTTCATGAATGATCTTCAACATCACTAAAAAATATCTTCCCATTAATAATTCTTTATAGACATACGATGCTTAATTTTTTTTCATAAGTATTAAAATAGAAACATAATAAACAGTGATACTAGATTCTTATTAAGGTTAAAAAAAGTAGAAATCAATTGATGAATGAGTGAAATAAAAGAAGATGAACAAGGGTATGGTATCATGAATATAATATACAAAGATCTTACCCAATCAATCTTGAATCATAAAAATGATTCATTTACTGAAAAATTATCACTCCAAATGAAATCAAAAATAATAGTGAGAAATAATTATAATTCAATCGTGAACCATAATTTCATGTCATATAAGTTTGAAACCATTAATAATATTGAAACAATTTAATATTTCAAGGTTTAATCCCATGCTCTTAAATACTAATGGATTTGTCATCAACACAAGTCTCCCATATCGAAACAGACCATCCATCATCACATGCTTACCATAGGTGATAAAAAACATCAACTTGTTTCCTATAGTGGTTCAAATATAATGACTTATTTCCCATATTTTCAAAAAAAAACATCTGAAAATTTCAGATAGTGGATCATGCACATTAACGTCTTTCCAATAGTGGATCATGTAAATCGATTTTTTTCCATAATTATCTCATTAGATATAAACATTACCTGGTTCATTGGAGAAATATATAATGATATTGAATCATATATATTAATTAAAAGCATACATTGATGTGACATTAAATCATAATACATCAAATATAACATCATATCATGACCCATGTAATGAGAATGGGTTTTACATACATTTCATCAATCATTCATAGACTAAACCATGAAATGTAAATGGGTTTCATTAAAATATCATTATAAATAATCATAAAACATCCAAGGAAAGAATAATTATTATATAATTGTATAACATCCCTTGTAAAAATAATCAATACAAAATTCTATTATTTTTGATGAATTGAAATTCTATAAAAATATCATTAAAACATCATTAATGAAAACAACCCGTCTACATTGAAAATTATTTTTAGAAAACTAATTTTAAATTTTTTTTCTGAAAATAATTTTTCTTTTTAAAGACATCATAGGATATATGTATAGTATTATTTAAATTATTTTACATTTATTTCAATGGTAAATTCTATTCTAATCATATATGTTAAGATAAATATTCTATTAAAGAAATTTGTAAGAAATGTCAAAAGAACATCATTTGAAAAATGATAAGAAAATTCTTTTTATAAAAAGAAAAAAACTAATAAGTGTAAAAATTACATTAAATAATAATCTTATAAAATTAAAAAAATTCTCAAAAATTTGATTTTGAAAATATGGACATAAAAGAGAACGATTCTAGATTGAGTTCTACAATATAGTCAGTTTTCCATAACAAAGTTCATTCAGTATACTGAGTAAAAATATTAGGGAAAATGAATCAAACAACTTTATAATATAGAAATAAATATAGGGGAATAAAAAATAAAGATGTTTATCACATAATTATTTTATAATTTCCTTATTGGAAATTCAAGAATAAATAATCTTGAATTAAAATAAGATTGAATCAAAAATCCATTACCACATTTGTATCTTCTGAATCATAAGACCATGAAAAAATAACCTTATATGGATATTAAAAACACCATAATGTTTCATAATTACTATCATAAAATAAAATAATGGTAATTATTAACACCACATTAAATAAACTTGTTGTGAATATGACAATATACAACAAAATATAAAGTGAATAAAAATCCCTTACCTCAAGTCCAATATCCTTTATATGTATTTAAACATACTTTATAACAAATATATAATAAATATATATTATAACAATAATAATATATATAATACCATATATTATAAATTATAACCCTTTTATCTCCTATTTATTAACATTTAATAATTAAAACACTGTTCTGGGTGATAACTAGTTTGTTTCTCATGTAAGTTGTGCCTTGATTGTATTAGGAACATGTAATTAGATAATAGTTTCAGAATATAAATGTCATTAATCATGAAATAAATATAATATATTTTCATTATATACATTTTAATAGTAATCCCTAAAAGATAGAGATAGAAAAATGAATTACACCGTTCATAGTGATGGTAGACCATAAGTTTCTCTATAAGTTGATATCATTTTTTGAAGGATGAAAATAATGAAAGATAAATATTAACTCCCCTTTATAGATCATTTTTATATATTTTATTTCATATAAATTAATTAAATCTCTCCTTCTTACCACCCATGTTAAAAAAAATCACAAATATATCACATCGTTTTCTATAGGAGGTAGTCCACTCCTACGCACGAGTGACATTATCATTTTTCAAAAGAGTTGGAATTACAAAGAAGTATATGAAGTTATAAAAAAAGTGTAATTATTTAATATATATCATATATATGAATTAAATATACGATTCTATCTATCAGTGTGAAGTGGTGATTGGAAACAAATTACATGGCTTCATGGGGTTGTAGTCCACCAAACACACGATCAAAAGCTCCATATAAAATTTTATGGAAGAGAATGTGGATATTGGTTATGAAATTTACATAATAAATTATTACTATAGTTAATATATTGGTGTTATTATTTAATTAAATTTATATAATATTTTAAGGAGTTTGAATCATAAATAAAACAATAACACTTGGTTACGAAGGATACCTCTTCGTAGGATAACCTCTTTAGGTATTCTCTGATATTCTTCTTGGGAGGGTTCTATAATAAAATAAATTCCTCTAATATTTTTTAAGGGGATTTATTAAGTTATTTTTATAGTTATTTTCAAAAAAAATATATTTATGTGTTAATAAAAGATAAGATGAGGTTCTCTTTTATAAGAGAGGGTAAGGGAAATCTTGTAATTTCATAAAGTATGAAATTAATATTAATTAATTTTTTATATTGAAATAGATAAAAATTTATAAAACTAAGAGTTAATTTTAATTTTAGTCTAAATACTATCATATAATAAATATTTTACAAGATTAGGTTATTTTTTCCCATTTATTGTTTTCAAACCATTTTAACAGTTTTTAGAATTATCGCTCTATAAATATTTTTAAATTCTCGGGTCAAGAATTTTCATATAATAGAAAATTAGATAATAAATGGAATATAAATTATATTTTTAAACATATTAAAATCTCTTTTCCAATGATATTATTTTTATAAATTTAAATCATTTAATAAATTATTATTTATTATAAAATATCATTATTATTATCTTTGGAACTAATCATTTGTGTTGACATTGAAAACAACATGAATTTTTTTTATTAAATTACATTAACTCTTATATAATATTTTATATTAATCTTAAACATTATTAGTACAAAATAAATATTTTAAATTATATTACTTTTAGTTATTATCTAATCATTATTCTATTTTTCTATCAATTAAATAAATGTTTTGTCGGTGTTGCAGAAAAATTTAACGTAATTATTTCATATCTAAAAAATAAAAAAAAATTAACATGATTAAAAAATAATTTTTCATTTAAATATTTATTTCTAATTGAAGAAAGGATTTTTATATCACTATTACAATATTTTATAGAAATTAAATGCAAGAAATTTACATTTTTTAATTTTTTATTTAAAATTATATAATGGTTATATATTAGATATTTCCAAGGTCATAGATGAAATATCCATATATAATAAAACTATGTTAAGTGGTATGGAAATTTTTTAATTCTTATCATATTATTTTTAACCTTAATTACATGATTTACCCTTACCGTGACGATACCTATTTACTATAGATACTATTCATAATGGATAAAAATTATATTACCTTATTATATTATATAAATTATGATGATTGAAAATTCAGATTCCATTTAACCACATTTTATCTAAAAAATGGAATAAATTAAATTTATAATAATCCCACAAAGTGTGAATAAAAATCAATTTTCTAGGAAAATGTTTTTTTCAAGGAAAAAATGAATTTAATTAATTATATGAATACCAATCATGATTATATGATTTATTATTCAAATGTATAGATAAATAATAAATAAATTTCATTCAAATCATTCCTCGTTATGTTTTATTATTCTTAAATAAAATGGGAAAACAATATTTACATAAAACATTGTTTTCATAATAAAATGCATTTCAATTCATAAAAATAAATTTACACCAAAATCATGAAAAATAAGAATTCAAATGATATTAATCGTATTATTATAAAAAAAATTAATTATTTGTCAATTTATTACCCAAACCAATATATAATCATACGTTATTAAAAGAATATCCAATCTTTTTAGAAAAATTAAAAAATGTATCTCTAAGAGAATTTTTTACCCTTTTGAAAAGTATTATATAATAATTATAAAATTACATTAAAAATTGGAAGAAATTAATTTCAAAATAAGCGCGCAAAACATGATGAAACCTCTTTCTAGGAAAAATATTATTTTAAGCATAAAAAATACTTATTCTTATTTTATGCCAAGAAAAAAATATTACATAAATGTCAAAACAATTAACTGAATATATAATATGTATATTTTAATTAAATAATTCAATAATAGTGAAAATTTTATTTTATTAATATAGTCACACATTTCATTCAAAATAAATGTTTTTCAAAAAAAAATATATCCTTTATTTTTAATTTTTTAATTACAATTCATAATTTGTTTATAAAGAATGAATACATTTTATGAATATATAAACCATATTATATATATAATTTAGTTATTTCTATTCATACAATCTAACCTCGTGGATATGTTATAACTATTATATTAAATATTTATATTTTAATAGAATATCATTATTCGTTTAAAATTTGTGTTGCGTGTAATACATATTATCAAAGAATATATGTTTTTTGAAAAATTTATTCCGTAAAATATAAATATGTTACATTATAAAACATATAAAAATAATTTTATTATAAATTGTTTTACTCAAATGCAAAAAAAAAGGATATTTCTTCATTATCATAACCTCATGTTACTATATAGGTTTGTTAAATTAGTTCTTTGACACAAAACATTTTCATGGTTAGTTGCGTTGTTTTGTATTATTTTTTCACTATGATATATTATATAAAATTTTTCTTTCACATGGTTTATATATTTATCCAATCATATTATGTTATAACCCCTAATTTTTAGAGAATAACTTTATATTTGATATCATATACAGAATGCAATGATGAGCTCAAATGGCCCATGAAATATATGAACATTATAACCTAAATTTTAAATTTCTAGGTATGAATAGGATTAAATAAATTATAAAATATGTATATATAAATTTCATATTCAATATAAATTTATTTTTAAATTCTTATTCAATAATCACTCAATTTTTAGTAATGACATTGTATTCCTCAAAAATATGTTTTCTTCAAAAAAAATTTTTATTTATTTTTGTCATAAATTATTATCTTTAATTTAAATTAAATATATAAAATTTATTTGATAAAATAAAAATAATTTTTTAAATAATCATATAATAATTATCTTAAGGAGAAATTTTTGAATTTTTTGTAAAATATTGATGTATTAATGAATAGTAAAAAATGAAATTGTTTGTAAAACTGTCATTTATTTTGAATACATTAAGTAATTTAAAAGTAAAATTATTATTTTAATTTGATTTAATTAAAAAAATTATTTCTTTATATTTAATATAATAAATTTCAATTGAATCATATATATATTTTTTATATGTTTTTTAGTATTAAGAACACCATTTTCAAAAAACTATTTAATAGTGCATAATATTTCTCATTTTTAATTAAATATAATAACCAATTATTATGAATGAGTTGAATTAAAATTATATATTATAAACAATTTAATTTAAATTTAAATTCAATTAATTATGATTACTAATCTTAAAGTTAATATAAGATCTTCTTATGCTTGAGAAATACAATTCATGAAAACACACTTTTTCAACATATATATGGGATTTATTTTAAATTAAATTCTAGAGAATTTGTTAATTTAATTTGATAAAATATATTTAATAATTATAATAAAAATATTCTATATTATTTAATAACTTCAACATAATTTTTATTCATAATTCAATGTGATAATATTAAAATTATTTTACCACCGTTGAGGTGAAAACCTATTTATTGGCAGGTTAAACTAAAATGAAAATGGTTAAAATGACCAAAAACATGTTTAAATTATATTTTATTGAATTATTTAGAACATACCACAATAATTATATCTAATGGTCCATATTAGATCCTTTTTGCATGCGTAAAACATGGGTATAACTTATTATTTTCTAAAATTCCACATATGTCCTTTTCCACACATATAAAAGGTCATCCTCTCTCCTCTCCTATTAAAGAATTAAAAATATTTTTTAGAGGAAAAAAATACAAATACATTCTATAATTAAATCCCAACATACTATAGGCATTTTATTATTCATAAAACCAATCTTGGAAGGCTTCATGTATAATCCTTAAGAGGTTATCCAAAGAAGAGGTATTATTCTTAACCGAACATAATGTTTTATTTTTAATTCTGCCTTAAGAAAATATTATTCAAAAATTAAAATATAATAAAATAATTATATAATATATTATGATATTATATTATATAAATTTAATATGGTAATTTTGCCTCATGTTCTATCAAATGTGATACAAAAGCATCATCATTGTGTATGGTGGACAACCACATAGTGAGAAAAAGTAATTTATTTCTTTCATTTCCACCCATGGTTGTCTATGATGAAGGATTAAAATTTTATATTTAATTTCATACACTTCCATTCATTGAAATATGATAACGTTATTTTGGCGTTTGTGGATACTACCACATCAAAAAAGTAATGTGATTCATTTTTCTTCGCCACATCACATGAATGATATACAAAAAGGAATAAGAATCAATAATATTATATTTATAATTTTATTATCATTATATAATTAAAAAATAATACTTCAATCCATATTGATCATTGAAAAATAGAAATGTTGATCGTGCATACGTATGGCCTGTGGTCTCTATGGTTTAATGTATGTCAATTGTTATATCCATTATTCATGGTCAGTTATAAATGTATAATTGACACATAAAAAATATTTATTTCTTGATTATTACTTTTGATATGATATAACATTGAAAACATCCACCAAATACAACATACCAAATCTGTTTTGATAATATAAACTGAATTTATACAAAACACTTGATGTTCACTTAACTATATAAATATTTAAACATGTAAATAAAATAAATAAAATAAATAATTCAATTATAAGGTATTGATAATCGAATATTTGATTATGTAATAAGATAATTTATATAATCTTGTCACACCAGAGTTAAAATATATACATGGAATGTTTGAACATAAGGTAGGGGGTATTATTCCCACTTTTATTTCAACAAGGCATAATCCATAGTCACCACCTATTTATAAAACGTGCTGGATCTAATTCCTATTTACATGTTATATAATTCAACCATGATAATTAATTGAATTTTATTCTTAAATTAAAATTATATCATCTAATTGTATTTGAATAGAATTTTACCAAGTGGTAAAGGGTTTGTTAACTCAATTTCCTTTCATTGGGTTATAAATCTTATTAACTGAATCTATTATGAAATTATTAGCTTGGAATTGATATTTCAATTGCTTTATTATTTATCTAATATTTTTATGTTTTTTTATTTTTTAAACATAATATCTCAATTGATTAACTCCCAAATCAATTATATTATCTTTATAAAGGATATTAATCTTAAATTCCCATTATTTTAGAATATTGTTAATAAAATGAATTTGTATTATGTTGTGAGGTATATATACTCCCCAATTTCCATGTTATATCAGGAATATAATTATTTTATTTATATTTAACATTAAATTTGATGTTTTTATTTCATGGTGATTATGATTGAAAAAATTACTAGTGGGAAAGGATTAATATTAAAATCTACTTTCCTTTCGGGATTGATTATGTTCAAGTATCCTTTGGAAGAAATTATATGTTCTTATTTTCATTAAACACATATATTTTATTATATTTTGGATATAAATTTTGTTTAAATTATTTATTTTCATTTTCTACCTTTATTCATTAAAGAATCACCATGGATGTCTTTTATGAGTGTTACTGATCATGTATCTTCTTTTAGACCAGGACTCATTCTCTTCCATGTCCTTTTTTCTAAAATGTTTTAAAAAAATTATTTTAATAACATAAATGGTTTTCTTAATCTATTTTACACTATCATTGAACTTATTTTATATTTATTTTAATCGATATTTCTTAACTTTTTTCTAATCGATCACTTATTGACTCCCTTTACAAAAAATGTTTGAAAAGAGTTCTCATTTTCACAATTACATCTAGAATAGATCTTCCAACAATTGTGAGAATTTTTTTAAAAATAATTTATTGGTTTACACCCATTTTTAAAAATAAATGTATTTTCAGAATATTTTTTGAATTTTTAGATTTTAAAATTAATTTCCAAAGAGAAATGCTTTTTTTTCATTTTTTTTGTGATGATATTTTAACGGTAATTCCATTCATCAACATCAAAAACCTTGCTGTTATATATTCACCAATGGGGATATTTGGTAATGATAACAAAATCAATACTTATCATGATGGATAATGATTGGATTAATGATACTTAAATAGAACACATTCCTTTTCCATGTGTTAATCAAGTCATGAATAGAGTAATTTATGTATCCATTATTTTTATGTTAAGATGAAATATCTATTTAATTTATTTCTATTTTGAATCTTGGAATTTTTTTACAATGGTTTGAGCCCCATTATAGGTTAATATATGCCCGGTTGAGCCCTATTGTATCTATGATATGATTGTTTGAACCATATTATAGATCAAGATATGAAAGGTTGACCATCTCGAGAGTTGATGATATGACTAGTAATCCCCATGATAACTCTCCAATAAATTGGATAATGATATTTTTCTACATAGAATTATTTTATAATTAATAAATATGGTTAATATAATTTCTAATGGTTCTATAATTTTTTTGATGATATTTATCCAAGACAACAACAAATTTTCACAATACTTTATATGGGTTATAAATGTTCCTATTTATCAAGATTCAAATCAAATAGCTCAATATCATTGATTTTTATTAATTTTAACATTATTAAATATTTATTCCATGTATCATTATTGAAAATCCATGTATTTATTGGTCTGAATATTATTATATTACACTCATGATCATTGATTATGTCATCATACCCTTACGTTCTTCTTATTCTCATTAATTACATTAAATTGTTAATGAATATTCTCACCCTTAATTATAATTTAATATCACACATATAATGTTTCCATTTCTTGAGGATATCAATACTGATGTTAAATGATTTATCTTTAGAATTTTCTCATGTGTATGAGGATGATGAATTAATATTAACTAAGAAAAAATCGTTTTAGTGGTAGAATTACCCAATGAAGATATGGGTGTTCATTATGTAAGAGTTTTTCCTAATTAGGTGAAACAATAAGCCTAAATGGTCCTTGGGTTTATAATTGATCTAGTACATCCTTTTTATGTTATATTTTTTGGATTTAAAAAATTATGTCTTTTGTGAAATTATCAAGCAAAAATAGAAAAGATAATGTTTTAAGTAATAAATTTTGGAGTGTGGGGTCGGTGCTATTATAGTTTGTATCAGTGATTGGTTTAGATAACTATGGAGATTTGTATTTATTTCATTAGAAGTTGTATTAAGAGTTCTGGATACCATCATTGGTTTAATAGATTACGTTTTATTATATGTTCATTGTATCAGACTCCCCTTTTGATGTTTTAAGTGTTGAGATCTTAATGAGATTAATGATATTTTGGGAGAAATGTTAATGGGTTAAACTATATGTAAATATTTTGTTGAACATGAGTATTTCACTTCTAATTTTCTGTGCATAAGTTAAAAGGTATTCAAAACCTTTAGGTTTTATATGATATTTTTTTTTAAATTTTTTTTTAAGATTGTTCAACATATTTATGGGAATGTTATGTGAATTATATTAGTATAATTTTTCAAATAGGATATCATTTCACATTTAAAAACGTCGTGGTGATTGAACACACCATTGTAAGGAGATAAAGGTGAATCCCAACCATGTGTCTATGTTATTTCCTAGTTTTTATACATCCATGCAATGATAGTTAATGATTAAACTTATTTTCAGAATATATGTTTTTTCATATGGACAACAATGGGATTCAAAATTGATTTGGTTATTAGGTGATTAATTTTATTTCAGAAGAATTTTGTGATTTGGGTAACCTTATATGAATAATTTAAACAAATCATTATGATATTTAATTAAAATAGTGATGTTTGTGTTGTTTTTTGGAATCATTTATGATTTTAAATTGCCTTTTTGTTGATTCAAGTTATTTATGTAAATTATTAGTATATCTTAGTGATTGTTTTATTTGGGCATATACATTATTATTAATGAGATATTAAAAGTGATTGTTGTTATTTGGTGGTAAATGTTACATCATCAAGGATAAATATTTGATTAATCCATTCGATTTTTTGTGTTTAAAATTTATTCAACAATTTTTTGATGAATTTTAAGTATATTTTCTTATTTAATGTTCAAACAAAATCTTTGGGTGTTATTGTTGAGATATTAGACATTAATGTTGTATTTCACCATATGAGGGTTTATTTATTTTGGAAAATATCTTAACTTTTTATATCCACTTATGTATTATGGATCATGTATAAGGATAGAAAAAAAATATTTTTATCATTTTGTGGATTATTTAATCCATTAGATGTTGATTTTAATGCATCATTGAAGAAAAATTATCTTAAATTCTCAATATTTGGAGAAAAAATTGTGATTCTAGTTATAATTTATTAAAGAAGGATATTCTACTCTTCAACTATGTATATTTACTTCATTTATTCATTTATATTGTAAAGTAATTACTCAAATCTCGGAAAAGTATCATGAAATAAATGTTGTCCTATTACCACCATTTTCAATGAAATTATTTGTCTTTTCACACATCCTTGTCTTTTGGTTTTGGGGTTGTTGACATTCTCATGATCATTCAATTTCCTATGATAAATGATCACTATCACTCTACATAACTACTTTTAACTTACATATTTCTTCCATTTTGATAGATTTTGTTCCCATAAATGCTCCCCTACTTAGAAACCATGTTATAGGTTATTACAGACGACCTTCATACTTAAATCTCTCGCATTTAATGTCGAATTATAAATAACCATTTTTATGATATGGGATTTCATTAAAGGAATTCTAAAATTTCAAACCCTTAATTATCAACATCAATAAATATTTATAATGAATTCATTTAAAAACTCTTGGTAGAATAAAATACCATGATATATTAAAAATAAAAACATTATGTTCGATATTGTATAGGAAATTAAATAATGATGTTAAATGCCCCGTGAAATATATGAACAATATAAACAAGTCATTAAATTACTTGGGATTAATTTTATTAACTAAATTTTGAAATATTTATATAATATTCTAAATCAATAATTATTTATTGATATGTTCTTATTAAATAATCTCTTAATTTATAGTAAGGATATTTTATTCATCAAAAATGGGTTTTCTTCAAAAATGATTTTTATTTTTCTTTTTATTAGAAAATATTACAATTAATTTATATAAAATTTATAAAATTTATTTGAAAAAATGAACATAATTTTTAAAATCATCATATAAAAATTTTACTTAGGGTGTAATATTTGTTTTTCTAATTTTTTTTCTAAATGAATATTGAAAAATAAGTATATTTTTAAAGTTGTAAATTTTTTAATACATTTACTAATTTTTAATTCCCATTGTGATTTAAATTTTATTACACATAAAAAAATTATTATTTATTTATATTTTTAAAAATTAATTACATTTTAATAATCTTTATACCATATTTTAGTATTTTTTTATTTTTATGTTGAAAAATGAATTTTTCTAAAGATTATTTTTAGGGGAATAATGTTTCTCATATTAATTATTTGAACTAACCTAAAATGATTAATGGTTGAAATTAAATAAATGTATTATAAATATATAATTATTTATTTAAATAGTTATAATTATTATTATTTGTGATAATGTTAACAAAAAAACATCTTATGCTTCAAAAATACATTTCTTGAACGTCAACTTTTTCATCTCATCTACATGTTTAATTAAAAATTAAAATTTCTCAATTATATGAATTTAATTTTATAAAATGAATTGAATAATTTTTAGTCTAATAATTTATATTATATATTAATTTTAGGATTTTTTTAATAATGATTATTGAAAACAATAAGAGTCATTTACCACAGTTATTGTGGAAAAGGGTTTATCAGAGGTTTAACTAATAATATAATGGTTAAGATGAACTAAACTTTTTTCCAATTCCTATTTTATGACCATATTTTTAAATTCTCACATATAATTCTTGATAATGGTCCATTTTTAGCCTCTTGGAACATGTAATATGTCGGTAAAATGTTTTCTTTTAAAAAATTCAAAGTCTTCCCTCACCCACAATTATAAAAGGCCACCCCATGTCCTCTCCTATTCTAAAAAAAGAATTTTTACATTGAAAATAATTACCCAAATAACTTCCTTAAATCCCAAAAAAATTATAGAGTCCTTTTTCTATCACAAATCCAATCAAGTGTGTTTTTATGTATGATCCTTAATAAGACGTTTAAAGAAGAGGTATCATTCTTAACCAAGAATTATGATATATTTTTTCTTATACCTCCATAAAATATTTTTAAAGCATGGTAATATAATATAATAATTATATTATATAAAATTATATTATGTTATTTAATTTAATAACCTAAATATGTCTCCCCTTCCATAAAATGGAAAATAAAACCATTTTTCGTGTGTATGGAAGACTACTACCACATGAACCGATGTAATTCATTTTCCAACATCCCCTCTCATGGTTTTCCATGATTATGGATTTAATGTTTATATAAGAAATTAATTACATATTTATAATTCATAAATGATAATATATCAAAATATTTATTACGCTCACATTTACTGAAAGATGATAACATCGTTTGTGCGTATGTGTGGACTACAACCTTTACGAAGAGAGAAGATTAATTTTTCATCACCACATCACAAGGATTATATATAAAAATCTATTTTAAAAAATAACATGATATTTATAAAAATGAAATTAATTACATAAATCTAAAATAATAATTACCAACTTTCAATTATGATGGATGTAAAATGGAAATGTTTATAATGAGTACATACAACCTACCATCTACATGATTATAAGATATTTTAGTTTTCATAAAAAATATTCTAGGTTTTTATTAAATGTAAAAATAATGAATGAAAATTATAATTATAAATTTTTTAATATTATGTGGAAGATGGAACAATGAACCCTTTGACCATGGTCAACATACACATTATGTTTTATACAAATGGAAAGAACATCCTCCAGACACGTGACATGGAGTTAATTGATTAAATAATATAATATGTCATTAAATTAAATACATAAATGAATTAAGAATAAAGAATCATACATAAAAATATTTCTAAATAAATAAAATAATTGATATAAGCTTATTATATTGGATTTAAAGGACATTCATGGAAATTTTGGACTAGTTCTAAGTGGGTTATCTTCTTTATTTTATTTTTGTGAGACATATAATATATTTACCACCTATTTATATTTTCTATTGAGTATACTACACATTTACATGTTTTATATGGAATTATTCATAATTAATGTTATTTTATGTTTATATTCAATTTATTCCATCCAAAGTAATTTTAATGGATCGTTACTAAGTGGTAAACTATTTCTTAACTACATTTACATTTGTTGGGTTATAACTCATCATAATCGACTCTCATATAACTTGATTAGTTATGAGTTGATATATAATATTTTTTATTATTTATAAACACTCTTAAAGTGTTTATTCATATTTTTTACACAGAATCTATTGATTTATTAACACAAAATTCAATGATATTATAATTGTTAGGGTTATTCATCTCAAATTCCCTTTCATTAATAAAATCATTTAATAAAATGACTCTATCTTATGTATGAGGGTTATATACATCCAATTTTACAAGTCATATCATGATTCTCCTTATTTTCATTATATTAAATGTATTATATGATGATATTATTTCATGGGTATTACAATTGAAAAGATTACTAATGTGGAAAATGCTCTATGTTACAATACTATTTCTTTGTAGGATTTTTAATGTTCAAAGAACATTTGGAGCATATCATCTGATATTATTTTCATGAACCACATATAGGATATTAAATTATATTTATTAATGTGTTTTACTTTTTTGATTACCATTTCTTGTATTTTTTATTAATGAATCATCATAGAAGTCACTTCTGAGTGGCACCAATCTTGTACGTTATATTAGATCGGGAATATTTCTTCCCCATATCCACTATTTTTGAAATATTCTCAAAAAAATGTTTTTTAAAAAATAAATGGTTTAATAAATATCTTTTAAATTGAATATTACCTTTTATAAATAGTTTAAATGAAAATTTATTCACTATTTCCAAATGGGACAACTTTCACACCATATACAAAATTTTTGAAATGAATGTTTATTTTTTAGTATTTACATTATAAATAGAATTTCACACCATCATAAAATTTATTTTTATAATTACCCGACCCTAGTTACCTAGAGTAGGTGCATTATTACATAACATTGCCCTGATACAAGGAAATAATGTCCTAAAAGACTGATCTGTTTAGTAGCCTTGGAAATTTTAGATACATTCATATGTTTTACATAAAATTATAAAATAAAAAAATAAAAAAAACATAGTATCCATAGGACACATTCATATCCCTTAGACTGTCCCTATAGTTCATTCATAATATACTTCTTCACATCCTGGAAAAAATAAAATATATAAAGGGGTGAGCTCAGATGCTAAGTAAGGATAACAATATAGCAGAATCTTTCATAAATAAGCATAAACATTTAAGGCAATTCATAAGTAAAACAAAACACTTTTTTCAACTTAAAATTCAGAAAAATATGGAAATGATAAAATAAAATAATTCTATTAACTTATTCACATGGATATTCTACTAGAAAAATAATCACATGAAATATCAATAGCCACTTTTATAATAATGGAATGGATAATGCCAGACTTCATAACCACATAGTCAAGGTATTGTGCCAAGACTACAAAATAATATTTTTTCAAGGTCTTTTTCCAAACACTAGTTTTTCTCATGAGACCTATCGATGAATCAAGGAGTTATAGTGGGCTCCACCTATCACATACAAAGTCCAATGCATTCCTTATAAGAAAAGGTTTAAACATAACAAAAAAATTCGTATTAAAACTAGTATACAAATTGTCAATAATTTATACATAAACCATGAATGGTGTAAAAATAACACATCCATAGTCAAACATATCACGAAACCTTCAATAAAAAACAGATGTTTTTTATCATAATAAATAAACATCAAATAAGCTTAAAATCCATCAAAGGATGTTGACATAGATGAAATCAAATTTTATTTAGAGAAATATCACTTTCAATTTTAAAATCATTTTAAAGTCATATATTTATAAAAGAAAACATTTATTTTGAAAATAGTCTTATAAGATTGTATGTGAAGATTCGACAATGTTATAATGACAGAATATATCCGCACATGCCATATAAGTTAAAAAACATTATTACCTTAATTTTGTCAAAAAGGTCATAAAGTACGTTGTTCGAAAAACGACAGACAGATTACATTCAAAAACATATAAGGTCGAATAAGGGTATAAATTACATTAACCAATTGTCTGTTAATTATTAAAAATGTTTTTAAATACATTTTTAAGAAACACGGATGTGGATGATTAAGAGGTCCCACTAGATAATTACGTATAAACAATCTCAGATAATGAAGAGATTGTAGAATTAACCCTTACCTTATACTTTTCCTTGGTCGAGGGTAGGATAAAATCCTGTATAATGGTGAAATAATTGTTATTAAATTATACAAGAACCACATACATTAATATTATATCATATATAATCATCTAATATTGATTTGTTAATGCTATTTCAGTAGTATCATCCTTTTGGGTGTTAACTGATTCATTTTCCTTTATATGAATTGTTACGTAAGTAATGTTTGTTATTGATAGGATATATATTATTCATATTCATAATGATATTATGTCATTAAACAATATTTTTAATCATAAAATGAAAATTATTCTTGAATGGATACGATGGGGAATGAATCTCATCGCGTTGGTAGAGACGGTAATCTGTACGTACACACGAGCAACAATATCATTTTTTTGATATTAAAATCATATATAATTGGATGGTATGTCATATATAAAAAATAATTATCATGTCATATTTATTATTTTAATCATTTATACTCATTATTATACCCATACAAATGATTAAGTGTTTGAATTACATACTACACCACGACATGGAGACGGTAATCCGTACATAGGCAGGTATGGTGACTTTGTCATTTATAGGATGGTTAGAATAATGAATAGGGTTGTAACATTTTTATAATAACATCATAGTATATATAAGATACTGGATTTATTATTTTATGATGGAAACGACAAAGAAAGAGGAAGTTGATGAAGAAAAGAACTTGAAAGAGGTGATGAAATATTTACCTCTTCTTCGAGTTCTTCCTATTGATTTGATCAAAAGAGCTTCATAGGTTGGATTTATGACTAAAGCAAGGCCTCTAGGATGAAGGGATGACTGTTTGGAGGCTATTTATTCAGGGTTTGGCTGAGCCAAATGTCTTTTATGGTGTGAATTTGAGAGAAGGGGGAGTTCCCTTTTATAAGAGGGGTGAGGGGTACCTTAGGAAAAGATTGAAATATTATTTTATAATAAAATAATTTTCGGTTTATAATGGATAAAAAATGATTTATTTCTATTATAAGGTGGGTATGGGTCTAGAAACACTCAACAAATTGGATTTAGATAGGTTTGAGTTACTATATTAACCATATCCTTTAGATTTAACTCTTAGTTAAATAGTTTGACATTTACCATGTCTCTTTGTATTTTTATATTATATGGTTAATAAACATACTATAAACTTCCAAGAGTACCCCAAGTGGTTCATTATTGATATATATAACCTTATCTAAGTCTTGTGGATGAAACATAGATTTTTAGGAATAGAATATCAATTAATAATATAATATTTGTTTTAAAAAACTCTTTTATGTCAATTTTGACACTATTTTGTATTTTGTAGTTTTTAATTCATAACTGCATTATTACTTCTAAAAAAATCATTTAATCAACCCTAACATGTCATATTAACATATAAAATTAGTTGAATTCATTAAAAGTCTCAAATTATATTTTTTTGGATATTTATAATATCAATTATTTTAATCATTCATTAATATGTTAATTACTGCATCATCATTGTGTCATAAATAAATTAAATTATTAAATGTCTAAAAATTATAAAGAAACTACCATTATTTATGAAATAATTTTATATTTCTAATGAATATTTATAGTCGAATTTATCTTATGTATAACCATTTATTAAAAATGGTTTAGTTATTAAACATTGATTTTAACTCTTTTAACTCTTTTTTAAATAAAATAATAATAAATTTCCTAATATAATACATGTGGACCTAAACGATCATATTTTATTCCAAAGGTTGTTTATGGTCTAATTACACTTATCCAATAGAATTAGGACATTTTTTAGGGTAATAATAATATCATTTTTACCTTTAATTACTCTATTTACTTTTAACCGTGGTAAATAAAAGTCAAAAGTTATTATTCACCAAAAATTATTTGCATCTTATTGAACCACATTTTACTTAATGATATCAACCATGTCTCTCAAATTTTTTAAATTAAAATCATAGAATGGTAAAATTATGTTTTATGAAAATTTGCAAATGCTCCTAGGAGGTGGGTAAAAGACGGTAAAAAGTTCAATAAAATTTTTATATATCTAAACATATTTTAAAAGGACTCAATTAATTACATTTAACATATATAGGTATTATGTATCTATTTTGGCATAAAATTAATATAAATAAAATAAATAATTATTTAAAAAAATTGTTTTTAAACAATAATTCAGTGTTTTTCACTATTCATCAAAATTTGAAATTTTTAAAAAAAATACCAAAAAATTACCCTAAGCTAAATTTTGATATTTCGAATCCAAAAATGAAGTCCATTTTGAATGATAAAATTTATAAAATTTTGAAAAGTGGGTATTACTATTCACAACGGCTAGTATGATTGGTTGGGGTGTGTTTGAACTCGATGATGCGTACAACACAAGCTATTGTATTTTTCAAAAGAAAACATACCTTGGAAGCTTGGGGTATTACATTATCCCCTCCTTCAAATAATTTCATCCTCGAAATTTCTAGAATACTACGACATAAAAATATTCGAGGGGTTCTTCATCAAAATTTTCTCGAGTTCCCATGTTCCCTCTTCCATCTTATGGTTTCTCCATAGAAAAATAAACAGACGAGTTGTTCGGTTTCTCAACACTTGTTCTCTTGTATAAAATATCTTGAAATGATATTCACAATAAGGCAGTTCGGGTTCCAATTCTAATTCCTCAGAGGTGTGTACATGCGTTGGGTCAGACATTATTTTCTCAACAGTGATAAGTGGAACACATCATGAACTTTGGAGAGACTTTGTAGTATTGCACAATGGTATGCTACAACCCCAATTCATTCTAGAATTTCGAAAGGTCCAATGTACGTGGAACTCAATTTACCCTTCTTGCCGAATCATATAACTCCATACCATAGATATACCTTTAATAAAACCGGATCTCTTACCTGAAATTCCAAATCCTTCCTTCGGTTATCAACATAGCTTTTCTGCCTACTTTGAGCTAATTTGATGTGGGTTTGGGTAACCTTCACCTTTTCCATTATTTTCTCAATAAGTTCCGAGCCTACGAGTTTTCTTTCACCTGCATTATCAAAAAAAGTTGGTGTGTGAAAAATATTTCCATATAACACTTCATATCGTGCCATCTGAATACTTGAATGGAAGATATTGCTATAAAAACTTCTTCCATAGGTAAATATTGATACCACATACCTTGAAAGTCATGTGATCAAGATATCAAAATTTATTCTAAGGTTTAAATAGTCTATTCTGATACTCCATCAGTTTGAGGTTGGTAGGTAGTGCTCAAACGAAGTTCAGTATCCAGAGATTTCTGAAGACTTTTCCAGAATCCTGATGTAAAATGGGGATCACGTTCAGAAAAAATTTATAGGGGTACTTTATGATGTCTTAAAACATCATTAATATATAGTCTTGATAAATTTTCAAGTGGTAAATTTTCTCTTATAGCAAGAAAATGTGCTGAGTTGGTATGAAGATCAACAATGACCCATATGTTTTCGTTTCTTCTAAGAGTCTTTGGTAGTCCCATGAAAAAGT
Organism: Viscum album; assembly: GCA_963277665.1. Lineage (NCBI taxonomy): Eukaryota > Viridiplantae > Streptophyta > Magnoliopsida > Santalales > Viscaceae > Viscum > Viscum album. The sequence continues at coordinate 507,743,058 of OY728167.1, read as the reverse complement.
ATGTTGTAATACCATCCCATTTCCACTCAGGTATGGGAAGAGGTTACATGAATCCTCTAGTTTGTTGCCTTTAAGCTTTCACTTGTTGACAAACCATACATATTGACACATAATCAGCAATCTCCCTCTTCATGTTGTCCAACAAAAAATGTTATTTGAAATCACCATACAACTTAGTGCTACCAGGGTGTATACAAATTTGGTGTTATGGGAATCATCCATAAATTCCCTTTTCAAATCAGTTATATTAAGAAGACAAAGTCTCTTTCCCAATTTCAAAATCCCATCTTCATATACGAAGTCGATCAATCTACCATCGTTCACAACTTTATTCTTTTTTTGAAACTGCTCATCATCATCCAGAGAACTTATTTACCTTTCTAGTAAAGATGGTTTGGAAACCATTTGAAAAAGTATTGATTTTTCACCTTCCATGGTTATCCCCATATCCATCTTTACTAGATCCATGAAAATAAGATCCCTTTCAACTCTAATCTTGTTAAAAACTCCATGATCCTTTCTGCTCAAAGCATCTTCCATCCTATTCCCCTTCCCAGGGTGTTAGTGTATGGTGCAATCATAATACTTGAGTAGTTCAATCCATCACCTCTGCCTCATGTTGAGTTATTTATGAGATAAAATATACTTCACAATCTTGTAATCTGTATAAATCACACATTTTTTACTATAGAGATAGTTTCTCAAAAATATTCAAATAAACTATTATAGCTGCTAACTCAATATCATGAGTAGGATAGTTCTGCTCATGAATTTTTAGTTGTCGTGATGCATAGGCAATAACCCTAAGATTCTGCATAAGGACACAACCATGCCCTTTCTTTGATGAATCACTATAAATAACATACCCATCATTCCCCGATGGTATAGTTAAGATAAGATAATTGAATAATCTTCTCTTCAGTTATTCAAAACATTCTTCACACTCTTTTGTCAAAAAAAATTTAACCCCTTTACGTGTGATCTTGGTTAATGGGTTATCCAATCGGGCAAAATTCTGGACAAAACATCGATAATAACCGACTTAACCAATGAAACTATGTACCTCTATTTTAATCATTGGTGTTGGCCATTATTGGATTGAATTTTTCTTATAAGGGTCAATAGAGATTCCATCCTTAGAGACAATATGGCCAAGAATGAAATATCCCAAATCCAGAGTTCACACATTTTAAACTTCCCACATAATTCATTTCTTCTAAGAGTCATTAGGATAATGCGCAAGTGATTTTCATGATCATCGTAGATTTTGGAGTATACCAAGATATCATCAATAAATAGCACTACAAATTCATAATGATATTCCTTGAAAACTATGTTCATTAGATCCATGAAAATAGAGGGTGCATTAGTCAGCCCAAAAGTCTTTACTGTAAAATCGTAATGCCTGTACCTGGTTCAAAATGCATCCTTTGGAATGTATTCTTTATTTACACACAACTAATGATATCTAGATCAAAGGTCAATCATTGAAAAATATTGAGCTCCATGAAGTTGGTCAAATAAATCATCAATGCAAGGTAGGGGATGCTCGTTATTTATTGTTATAAAATTGATCTCCCTGTAGTCAATGAACAACCTCATGAATCCATCTTTCTTCTTAACAAAAAGAACATGGGCTCCCCATGGAGAAAAACTAGGGTGAATATATCCCGTATTACTCAATTCCTCTTTTTGTTTCTTTAGTTTCACTAATTCCGCAGTGGCCATTCTATAAGTGGTCTTCAGTATGGGCCTTGAACCATAAATTAAATCATTGAAAAACTCAATTTATCATACTGGATGATGTCTCGGTAAATGTTCTGGAGACACATCAACATATTCTTTCACAATAGGTACGCTCTCTATTTGAAAATTCCATTCCCCACCCATAGTTATTTCAACCTATTCCTCCCCAATAATTGAATTTAGTCAAGCTACTGGGGGTGGATCTAGATAAGAATAAGATAATGACGTTTCTGCTCAAACGATAAGGTACTCCTTATCATCATAAAAAATTGTAACCTCCTTCTTCTTATAATAAATTTTCACATCATGTTCTGAAAGACAATCCATACCTAGGATTATATCAAATTCAATCATGTGTATGATGATGAGATCAGTAGATAAATAACGTTTATATGCCTTAATGGGAACTAATTAACAAAACATTGTTGCAATGATACTTCACTTAGGAGTTTTGAATGAAAACTCCATTATTAAATCAAATTGTAAATATCTAATTTTCTTAGAAAACTGGGAAGATATGAAACAATGTTATGATCTAGAATCAAATATATCATTTTCTAAACTATAGTTTTCCATTAAATTACCTTCCACCATATCTTTGGGAGCTTCAACCTCAGTAGTAGTGATATCATAAGCTTGGCCTTGATCCCTTGGCCTTTTCTGAGGTAATTTTCCTTGGAACTTAGGACATTCATTGGCATAATGCCCCATTTCTCTACAATTGTATCATTCTACATTAATGGACTATTTCGTCCCTTTGTAATCACGAGCTTGGTGGCCATTTTCACCACACTTGTAACAGAATCACATTCCATTCAGGAAAGTAACAGGGTGTTTCTTCCCACATTTACTATAGGATGGATATTAAACTTTTCCATTCTTCTACTTATTTCCATTTTCAGAGTGTTCAGTAGATCTCTTCTTCTCTTGTACTTAATTAAAGTATTAAGACTTAGAGAATTCCTTTTCTGTCTTGATAGCACATGAGACAATGTATTCGTATGAAAAGAAGTATTGTGAGACTAATACCCGACAGGGAAATGGTTTTAACCCATTAATGAAATGATCAATCTTACTTCTTGGGTTAGGTATATAATCTGTAGCATGTCTTACTAACCTTGTGAAATTAGCCTCATACTTTGCGACATTCTCATCCTCTTTTTTTGTCAGACACAGAAATTTTCTTTCCATATCCGCTCGATGGTCATGAGGAAATTATTTTTCTAGGAAAATATCTTTAAACCCCATCCATTCTATATTTGATACTTCATATTCTTCATTTTTATTTTGAATCAATGATCCCCATTGACTTACATCTCCCATGAGGTGATAAACTTCCATGACAAATATTTCCATTCCAATACTCCACAAAGCCAGAAATATTTTCTCTAAAAAATTTATCAATTTCTCAGATACTAATGGATTTTTACTCCCATGGAATGTTGGCGGTTATTTCCTCATGAAGATCTCTAACATTGATCCTCCGCTTTGTGGATCAGGGTAATCCATATGGGAAAGGTTATTATTCATAACCTGAATGAGTTGTCCGGGTATGGTGATAAGATGATCAACACCAGTTACCTAACCATATCCCAAATAATTATCTTGAGTAGGAGGTAAATCCCTACATGGATTAAATTCATTTATACTATTTCTATTCATTCAACTAGGCGCCATTTCTAAACAATTTCATACACTAGATTAGTTTATGAATCACAATACATAATTCCAAACTTGTAAAATAGTTAACACAAATTTAACAGTTTATTGATATAATCCATAATAATAAAAATGTTTTCTTTGAGGAGGTATATACTCATAAATCCTTCATAATGGGTTGTAATAAAAATTAGAATTATCCTATTCATATCCCATGGGAGTGTCGTAACCAAGAGTGAAGAAAGGCCCATTTTCATGCCCCAGTTCCCGTTTGAGTCTATCTCAAAGCATTTTTATCGAGTTTTACCCTTAGGTACATCTGTTCCCGAGCCTCCTCTACCTGGTCATATCCAGACAGGGATGTATTGCTTAGAAAACTAACTAAATCTCTACACTACAAAAATTCAACAAAGTTCTTCTATATTAATCCTCAAAGTCTATCGTAGTGTAATGTTCTCAAATAAGAGTTTTTCTAAATATAGCTTCCAAGGTATGTACTAAACATCCCTTGATAAAAACTATAATTCCCCGGCCCAAGTTACCTAGATTCGGTGCATTATTACATAATATTTACATGATACAAGTAAATCAAGTCCCGAAAGACCGATCAGATTAGTAGCCTTGGAAATACTAAATGCATTCATAAGTTTTACATTATATTATAAAATGAAAAACTACAACAACATAGTCTTCATAGGCCACACTCATATCCCTTAAACTATCCCTGTAGGTCAGTCATAAAATAATTATTCACATTTTAGGAAAAATAAAACATAGAAAGTGGTGAGATCAGATGCTTAGTAAGGATAACAATATAGCAGAAATGTTCATAAATAAGCATAAACATTTAAGGCAATATATAACTAAAACAAAAGCTGTAAAGACCCGTAAAATTCAAGGGAAATGTTTTCTTAATTTTCTTTGGAATTTTACAAGAGTGCAGTTTCTGACGGCACCTGATTCCGCGGCCCGGAGTGCCCGGAATTAATTTCCAAAGTTCGGCTCGGGTACGTTCAGTGAACGAACGAGCGGGAATTTCTAACATTTGACTCGGTGCTCGGAATTGAAATCTGAGGACACCGATGAACTCGCAGTGCCGAAATTCGCTTAAGGAGACCTTTTCCGAGGTTGCGTTTATTTCGGGTTGAGAGTTAGTTTTTGGAAGTTTAGAATAAGTTAAATAAAAATTGTGGATTACAAATTTTTATTTAAACTTGTTGGTTAACTTCTCCCAAAGGGAGTTAAAAGGTGGGACCCACATCCACTTAACCTCCCTTGGGAGGATTAAGTGTGGTGGGGCCCACACGAACCCCAAACTCCTCATCTTCTCTCAAAACTCCCTGTAACCCCTCTTTAAATGACATGACAACTTTGTTATTTAATTTGGAGTTATTTTATTTGAATTTCAAACCTTTGAAATTCAATTTGTTAAGTGTGTGAATAAAATAAGACTCTAGCTTATTTTATTTGGTTAGAACTCTCTAGACATCTTGAGAGGATTTTGGGAGCTTCTTCTTCTTCTTCAAATTTGACGAAGAACGCGAAGAACCTTCGAGCTCCGACGAAGAACGCCGCTCCTCTCTTCTTCGTAGCCAGTTGTTTCCGAAGATCGACGACGCCTTCCGTGTCAATGAAAGGGAACGCCACTTCCTCCTCGGACTTCCTTCGTCGGCTCACGAAGATTCACCAACGACGTACTTCTTTGGACGTACCTCTTCGTCAACAGAATTGACGAACGATTACCGCGACGCCGGACCTCCGCGACGTTGTCTTCCGCGGGTCGTTGACGATCATCGATCTTGAAACCGAGGTAGGGGTTTGTTGTGGATTATTTTATTTACTCTCGTTCTTGGTTCTAGCATGATAATCTTGTGGATAAATTTTTACGTGTTATCGTCTAACGAGAGGAAAGGGGTCGGACCGCACAAACACGGCCGAATTCCCCCTCCCTTGTCCTTGATTTTTATTATTTTCTTGTGGATGAACAAGATGGCGCGGTGCCGTCGCACCACGCGGGAATTCGCATGGTTGTATTGCGCGGTGCCGTCGCGCCGCGCCGTGGAAGGATTATCATGAACGTGACGCCGTCGCGCCGCGTCGAAGGGAACCGAAGGCGCCGCGGCCGGAGCGGGGCCGCGGCGGAGGGTCGCGGTGCCGTCGCACCGCGCCGGACGATGAAGGCCGCCGCCGGTTCCGGGCCGCAGCGGAAGGAGAAGACCGGCGGCTCGCCGGGCCGCCGGTGTCGGAAGCCGGAAGGGGACCGGCTTTGCCGGTCCATTGAAGAAGAACTGGCCGGCCAGGTGGGCTGGCCGGAAGGGAAAAACCAGGGGAATTTAATTCCCCAGGCCAACACAAATGCCCCCCCATTTATGAGGGGGGGGGGTTTCCTAAAGGGGGGCAGGCGGCCCCCCGTTTCCCTCAAGGCAGGCCCCCACGAGGGGGGCCGGTTTTCTCCAAGGCGCGGCTAAAAGTCGCGCCGCCAGCGTGGAAAAGTGGGGGCTTTGCCCCTCGCGCGTGGCACCGTGTGGTGCTAGGCCGCGCCGCCGCCGGCCGGGCCGGGTCGGGTCGACCCAGGGGGGGTCGGGCCGGGTCGGCCCGGACCCGGACCCCCCGTTTTCAAGACGAATTTGGTCTTTTGCTCATATCTTGAGCTACGGACCTCCGATTGACGAACCGTCAGCGGATATGCGATCCTTGGATCGAGATGGTCGATTTGGTATATCGCACTCAAAGTTTCGGAATACTTTGAGTTCGGCTGGGTTGGTTCGTACACGAAACCAACCGGGCCCTCGGAGCGGAAACGCTCATATCTTGAGCTACGGAAGTCCGATTGACGTGTCGTCATCTTTGTTGAGTTCATCTTAGTGAGACGGATCTTTTGGCATAGTCCGCCCAAGGTTTGGATGTAGGTGGAGTACGGTCGGGTTGGTTTTGCCTTAAAAACCAACCGGGCCCCTGGGACGAAAAAGCCAATAACTCTCAGACCGGGCGTCCGATCGACGCGCCGTCTGTTGCGTTGAGTTCCTGTTGGCGATACGGAACTTTTGGATACATCAACTCTGGACTTTGTGACAGTTGATGTATCAGCCTCTCGGCTCGTGGAGCGGACCCTCCCGATCGAGCTTGCTGTGTGCGGGAACCCTAGTGCTGGCTGCGACTGCGACTGCTACTGCTACTGCTTCTGCTACTGTGACTGCGACGACGACAGTACAGAGATCCTGTGTGGATTCGACGACGACTTCAGCACTCAGCGATCCTACGTGGATCAGTGCTACAGGACCTGTGTGGGCCCGATCCTGTTTGGGTCCGATCCTGTGTGGGTCTTTGCGCTCAGCGGTCCTATGTGAACCAGCGCCTACAGGTCCTGTGTGAGCCCGATCCTGTGTGGGTCATTTGCGGGGGTTAGTTACCTATCGATCCTTCGTGGGTCCGACGACTTAGATGGATCAGAGATCATCTTTATCATCCTTTGAAGAAGTATACCTGTGTGAGCTGAATCCTGTTACTTTCCTGTGTGGATTGTGTTGTGCTATCCTTTGTGGATTTTGTTTTGCTTTCCTGTGTGGAATACGTTTACTTTCCTGTGTGGACTGAGTTGTACTTGGGCTCGGAGGTTGGAGCGTATTGGAATTGATGACTTAGGTATATGTATGGGCATATACCTAAGCAGTGTCGGTTGTTACTTCGTGATTTTACCTTTCTTTGTGGTTTATCCTTTGTGGATTTTGAGAGACCTTCAGGGGTCTCGGGGTCCCTACTGAGTAGCTTATACTCACCCCTGCACGGGCTATGCCCGCACTACGTTGTGTTGGTTGCAGATGACGGACAGCGTTGATCTTGGCTGAGGCTTGCAGAGCAGGACGGTATCTGGAGGTGGACCACTAGGCGGGACGTGTTCGGAGCGGATGACGGGACCCGAGGAGCAGTGGAGCTATCTGTACCCATCCTTCAGGTGGTATTTCCAGTGGACGGCTCGGTGTAGCGGCTTTTACTTTACAGTTGCTATTTTCCCTTTCGAGTTGTACTTTACTTTTAGTTTGGGTTTGTATACTGGCCCATTTACATTTCCGCACTTTCAGTTGTACTCTGTTTTTAATTAGTGTTTACTATTCCGCTTGCTTACTCTGTAGTGGTTGTTTACTTTTCAAAGGCAATGCCTTCCCTTTTGTTGGGATTTACGCCTTGGTGCTAGTCGCCAGCCCCTGGCCTATGGAAGACGGGCTTGGGGTAGTCACGGCACGGACCCTGAGGGCGGGTCGTGACAAATTGGTATCAGAGGAGTTCGGTTCTACCGCAAACTCTGATCTTTTCTATGTGAAGCAATAATGTTTAGCGTATTGAGTGTGGTTATCAGTCCAGGGAGTCCAGTGTTGGTGCTGCGGCCGACGTATCCGTACACCAGGACCCTGACTTCGGATTTCCGACTTAATGCACGAAAACATTGATTGCGTGTTTGTTTCAAAGTTTTCTTTGTGATTACTTAATATATCATCTCACCAGGTATATTGTTTGACCGTGGTGCACCTGTTCCTTTTCAGGATGGCCCCACGATGGCTGCCAGCTAGGGTTCTGAGAGTCGAGTGTGATGACAGCCCACCGAGCGACGAGGCCTCGGTGCAGGGCCCTTTGTCAGCCGTGGCACCGGCGGTAGCTCTACCCGCCGAGCCCTTGATGTTTCCAGCACCAGCCGCTGACGATACACGTCACCTCAGTGCACTGTGTAACACCCCAAGCTTCCTCGGTATGTTTCCTTTCGAATAATGCAATGACGTGCATTGTACGCAACTTCAAGATTTTAACACACCACAACCAATCAAACTAGCCGTTATGAATAGTAATACCTACTTTTTGAAATTATATATATTTTATATTTCAAAATGGACTTCATTTTTGGATTCGGAGTATCGAATTTAGCCTAAGGTGAAATTTTGGTACTTTTCGGATAACTTTCATATTTTGATGAATAGTGAAAATTACTAAATTTTAATTAAAAACAACTTTTTTAATCAAAATAATTAATATTGATAAATTATGAATTTGAGTGGTTTTAAAGTATATTTAGAATATATTTTTACCATTTAATTTAATGTTTGTCATTGGACATAATTTCACAATTAAATCAGACATAAACAAGTGTCAATCTTTTGATAGTTATTATCTCTTAAAAACACGCTTTTTATTTTAACAACGGGAATTAATTTTAAATTAATTTCTGCCACTTCTGTGTTTTGAATTTGGAAAAATGGATTAAATATTTGGAATAAGGATGTCCAAATTATGTAAATAGGTAACTTTTATTTTTACACATTTTGAATAATTACTGCGGTAAATATTTTATTTACCATGGTTAAAGGGTAAATCCGGTAAATAAGGGTTAAAAAATAATATTATAATAATACAAAATTTTCCTAAAACGTGTCCTAACCTTATTGGTGGACACATACCCGACCATGGGAATCCTTGGGTCGATTTGGGGACCCCTTGGAGCCACTTGTATGTGGTAGGGACACATTATATTAATAAAGTTAAAATAAAAATAAAAATGGCATAAGCTTACATCTTTTAGAAGAACAATTTTTACATAGGGTTATACATGTTGGATTTTCGATTATAAATATTCATTAGAAATATAAAAATATTTCCTACATAATGATATTTTATTTATAATTTTTAGACATCAAATAATTTAAATTATTAATGACACAATAATGATGCAATGTTTACCTCATTAATAAATCATTTAAATAAATAAGATTATAATGATTAACATATTATCTAAAACCTGTCCAATTCTTATTGGTTGATTTTATTTAGAATATGAGTCATCTTATCTTCGACCACAATTATTTTTGGACCATTATATACCGAATATAATTATATTATAAAGTAATACTTTCACTCTTTCCTAAAGAGCCCCTCCTCTCCCTTATAAAAGGAGACCACTTCTACTCATTCCTCACACCTCTCAAGCCACTTGGCTCGTCCAAACTCTGCCCAAATAATCTCCCCACATCCCTCTCCTTCTCCTTGAATCTTCCCCTTAGGCAGAAAGCATTTCAAGAAGTCCTTTGGTTCCAACCAAAGTGAGGTACCTAAATTAAAGGTAACGATTTCTCTTAAATTATTTTCATTTATTTTGCTTCTCCAACCCCCAAAATCTTTTTATTTCCTTTCTTTTGTAACAAAAAATGTATCCTCAATATACTAGGATGTTGTTATTAGAATAATTCGAACTACACATACACACACCTCCATCTAATGGATGATGAACATAATGTTTCTGTGAATGGAAAACTAACGCCTCACGAAACGATGATTGTTCAAATACATCTTACCGCCTCTCATGGTGGCCATTATGATGGCACTGTAATTAAGTGTGATATTAATGATACATATTATATATATAAGCTTATTTAATTCCATTTTATTTCATACCATTATTCGTTTCATGTTGTATATATATACGATAATTTCATTTGAGGAAGTGCGGACTACCGCCCCCTTAAAATGATATGACTTGTTCATACCACACATGGAACGTATAAAGAATGGTGTTAATGAACATAAGTAACATATATAAAATATAATACTATACTGGAATAATAATATACCTATGTATCATTTGGATTCAATTCTTTTAAAATGAAAAATTAAATGGAAGTAGCGTTCGTGCGTACCTACGGACTACCGTCTCCACGAACACGATGAGATCCATCCTCCATCGTATCCATTCAAGTCTTATTCTCATTTTAGGGTTAAAAATAATGTTAATATCATTCTGATTATGAATAAGATATAATCTATCCATTACAAACATGTCTTACGTAACCAAACATTTCAGAAGAACGAATCATTAACACCCGAAATGACGATAATTCTAAGATATTATTAACAAATCAATGTTAAAAGATCATATATGATATCATATTAAAGTAAATGATTCTTGTATTATTCAATAACAATTATTTCACCATTATACAGGAGGTAAACCTACCATCGACCAAGGAAAATGTACAAAGTAAGGGATTCTCTTATCTCACTTTCAATTCCGTGAGATTTCCATTGTTCGCCACAAAATTATTGAAAGTGGTGTATTGTGTACAGCCATTTGATATATATTATCATGATTCTCTTTATATTCATGTTATTCTGTAAATAATTTGGTGGTTATTAACTTTTGGCCATAAGACTCAGTTGATTAATGTGGTAAGGGATTTTCTTATCTCACTTTTAATTCCGTGAGAATTCCATTGATCACCACTTAATTATTGCATGTGGTGTATGTGTACTGCCCATGATTGTATTCATTGTGTTATATACTTTTATTTATGGGTATTTACATCATCATGGTATGATACTTATTTCATGGGTGTATGTTTCTTAAGTTACCTAATCAATAAGGGAATTTGAGATTTCAATTTCCACTCATTTGGCTTTAGGCATATTTCATTGATTATATTACCCCAAGATTATGTGTGGAATCACTATTCATTTGATTATGTCATAATTTCCACTCCCTTTCCTGTGGATATAAGTTTGATACACATAATCACTCCATTGATAATTCTCAAGTCATTGATATGAATTTGATAAGAGTAATTTTAACTCATTCTCCATTTGTTGAGTTAAACATCCAATTCGTTGGTATTGTTTTTACAAGAATATGTGTGAATATACTTTGATTGATTTACACTGAATATACAATCATATTTAGTGTATTTATATTTGTCACACATAATTATGTCGTTGATTTATCCTTAACCTAAGGATACAAACTTTATGAGAGATTTCATCTCAATTTACATTCCATTGAGACTTCTTTGATGATATACACCAAATCACTTTTGTGTGGTGTATATAATGTACTTTGACATAGTATATCATGAATTCCTTTATTCTCATGATATTAAAATGTTTTGATTACCTCAATTATTTGTATTCAAGTGTCTCTCTTTTGGTTAGAAACTCTAACCAAAATACCATTTTAAAATGTTTTAAAGAATTATTCTTCTAAATCATGCTCATTAATGTCCATATTTTAAAAATGGTTTTAAGGATTTATTTATATGGACATTAAAGTTTTAAAATTAAAAACCCTTTTAAAAGTTTCAAAGTGGTATGGGACACTTTGATTCAAAAATCTACTTTTAAATGGCTTCTTGACAAATAGTGTGACTTTTAAATGTTTTCAAGAAAAGGGGGATATTTCTCTCAAATAGTTTTGATGATTATTTTCATCTATGTCAACATCCTTCATTATTCTTGATTGAGGTTAATGTGATACAATACAATCTTCCATATTGTATCGAATGAGTTATGTTTGACTATGGATGTGCTATTTTTATACCATTCATGGTTTGTGGTAGAAGTATTGACATTTCGTATGCTAGTTTTAATACGAATGTTTATGTTATGTTTAAACTTGTTCATATAAGGAATGCATTGGACTTAATAAGTGACGGGTGGAGCCCGCTATAGCTCCTAGACGCATCGGTAGGTCTCATGAGACAAACTAGTGTCTTGGCACAAGGCCTTGGCAAAATCTTATTTGTAGTCTTGGCACGAGGCCTTGGCTATGTGGTTATGATAGTTCAGCATTATGCATTCCATCATTATGAAAGTGGTTATTGATAATGCATGGGATTATTCGACTAGTAGAATATCCATGTGAGTAAGTAAATGGAATTATTTTATTTTATCTTTGCCATTTTATGCTGAAGTTCAAGTTTAAAAGGCTTTTGTTTTTGTTATAAACTGCCTTAAGTGTTTATGCTTATTTATGAAAGCTTATACTATAATGTTATCCTTACTGAGCATCTGAGCTCACCCCTTTCAATGTTTTATTTTTCCCAGGATTATGAAGAAGTAATTTATGAATGACCTGCAGGGATAGTATGAGGGGATATGAAGACAAGATGTTTTTTTATGATGTAATGTAAAAATTTATGGATGTATCTAGTTATTCCAAGGCAACTAAACTAATCGATCTTTCGAGATTTGATCTTTCTTGTGATCATGCCAATGTTATGTAATTAATGCACCGACTCTGGGTAACTGGGGTTGGGGCGTTACAGTTGGTATCAGAGGAAGTTTAGTACAAACCTTGGAAGCTAGATTTAGATAAACTCTGATTAGTGCACGTAAACCTAAGATGAACTTTGAGGATTAGTATAGAAGAACTTCCTAGAATTTTGGTATTGTAGAGATTTTGTGAGTTTTCCGAGCAGTACATCCCTGTCTGGATACGAGCAGGTAGAGGCGGCTCTGTCACAGATGTACCTAGGGGTAAAACCCGAAAACACCGCTTTGAGATAGACTCGAACGGGAACTGGTGCACGACAACGGGCCTTGCTGCACTCTTGGTTACAACACTCCCGGGGGATATGCTTTGGTAAATTCACAAGATTTGTATAAACCATTATTAAGGTAATACAAAAAAAATACCCCTAAGAATATATGTCGGCAAATAGATAGTGGATAACCTAGATTTTAACATATGGTACCCCAAGTTAGGATATATTGTTCAATTACAAGATTATCCTATTATGTCTATTTTTTTTACATTCTTATTAGATAAGTATTCAAAAACCCTAATTGTATTTTATTTTGTTAGTTGAAACATGGAGGGAGCAAGATCACGAACAACTCTTCTCTCTCTTCCTGAAGAACTACTTACAATTATTATCCAGAAGTCATGCGCAGACGATGTTGAAACTTTTTCAAATTTCCAAGTTACATGCAAACAACTTTATGAGACATCCAATACCTCTAGCATTGCACGATTCTTTCAAGGATCAAGTACCGACTATGGGATAATGTTGCGCTCTCAACCTTCTTACCACGCTAAGCGTGGGAAGTACCATCAGGGTCTTTTCAAATTATTCACTGTATCTCAAAATTACGATGCACTAAATGATTTTCTAGATGCTGCAGAAGAGGGAGACCTTCGAGCAGCCTATATGTATCAAATTATATATTTATGTCTTTTGGGATATACGAAAACTGATTTACCAAAACCTTATTTTGAAATATTTGAAGATGAATCAGTGAGAATTTTTCTAAAAAAACATGTTAAAGACGATGTCACAAAATTATATATAAGAAATACCTATTTTTTTATGATGTATCGATGCTTCCATCGATATAATCCAAAATGGATGAGGAGTTTTTGGGTAAAGGAAGTAGATGATTTTGAAAAATTCCTGAGGTACCATTGTGACACATGAACGCATTCTACCAAAAGGCAAATCCGCCTAGTCTCTCCAGAGTTCATGTTGTGATCCACATACCTCTAGTGACAAAATACATGCCTGACCTAATGCATGTACTCACCTATGAAGAATTATAACTGGAACTCGATCTATCTTATTGTGGAGAGCCTATCAGAATTCTTCATACCAAAGATCAAGTGTTGAGAAACCGGATGACTTGTCTGGTAAAATATCTATGGAGAAATCATAAGATGGAAGAGGCAATGTGGGAACCCGAGGAACATATGATGAAGAACCTATGTGGAAATAAATGGATGGTGAAATGTTTAAAAGTGTTAGTGCTCTTTATTGATGGGATTACTTTGGAATAATTTTCTATTGTATGTGTAAACCTGTAATTTATCATGTGAAAATGATATCTGAGGAAGAATTATCTTTTCTGTTGCGGATATAGTTATAAATAACCATTTGGTCTTATATGATCATTGGGTTTGAGGAAATTATAAGTTATTATAATTTGGGATGAAAATGCAAGGTATGATATAATATTTGTGGTTAAATTATGTTATTTTGAGGAATTTATCTCATTTTGGTAATATTATAAAATATAGTTTTTGAAAAATGACAACACGTAGACCGTGTGACAACCCGTCACGTCGGACAAAGCTGTGGGAATCGAACCCACAACCAAAGTGCGATTGGGATTTATCGCCTACTACTGGACTACGTGAAGTCCCTGGTTAGTGTGACTATTTTTTTTAGTTAAATGATTTTATTGATCAATAATAAGTTAATTTGGGTTCTTATTTCTTATCAAATGAATACCCTTGGTATAGGAGAATGATTTGGTTCTTAAGTGATAAATATTATTTTGGAAGATGTTCGATTTGTTGGGAACACTATATGCCCAAGGAAAATAGAATACTATGGGGTTTCATTTGAGGATTAATGGTAGATTTTTATCTATGTTTTTATTGTGGATTTATAGTGATTTGGGTTATTTATGGAAATGATTAACCTATAATAGAGAATATGTGATTAGGTTAATTACTTTTGAGTATGTGACTTTAAGAGTAGTTTATGTCATTTGGAGATACAATTTAACATGGGAGACTACATAATCAAATTCTTTAATGCTTTGGGTTTAAATATTACTTTGGATTATATGGAAGGATTTTAAGGACAATTTATTATTGAATGGTATTTATTTAACTTTGGGGTATTGTTGGTTTAATTTTAGAAATTAAGATAAGTGCATATTTATCTCAATGAATATCCTTTTGGGGGATAATTAGATCATTCACTAACCATTTTGGTTTTGATTAATCTTCAAAGACAATGTAAATATATAGTTTATCCTGCATGGATCATGTGATTCTATAGAAGTTTATTCTAGCTCTTCCAGTGTGACCAAGTCTTCTTGAATACTCATCGTTTAAAAAAAATTGAGTTAGTGGTGGAAATTTATTAAAGAATGAAAATCTACTTAAAATGTAAGTATATCTCATAATGTTCTTAGTCAATATCATAAATTAATTCCTCTTCCTTATGTAATGTAACTTAAAAAAAATGTTGTCCGTTTACTTTCCTACTAGGAGACTAATGGTCGTTTGTCCCAACACAAGTTTGTGGTTTTCTCATTGTTAACTTTCTACTGATCATGATTTCTATCCCTCTCCATCAGAACTTGACACTTAGTTTATCATCCATATCCATGTTTTCTTACATGTAATCCTAGTATGGGTTATCTTGGATGACCCTTATACCTCTCTTTCTTTCTTTTAAAGTGATAGTTTTATTGACTCTTTTTCCGATGTGGGACTTTCCATTATATTCCCAAGCAAAATTTTAAAAATTGCGAGGACGCAATTTATTGAAGGAGGGGAGAATGTAACACCCCAAGCTTCCTCGGTATGTTTCCTTTCGAATAATTCAATGACATGCATTGTACGCAACTTCGAGATTTTAACACACCACAACCAATCAAACTAGCCGTTATGAATAGTAATACCTAATTTTTGAAATTATATATATTTTATATTTCAAAATGGACTTCATTTTTGGATTTGGAGTATCGAATTTAGCCTAAGGTGAAATTTTGGTACTTTTCGGATAACTTTCATATTTTGATGAATAGTGAAAATTACTAAATTTTAATTAAAAACATCTTTTTTAATCAAAATAATTAATATTGATAAATTATTAATTTGAGTGGTTTTAAAGTATATTTAGAATATATTTTTACCATTTAATTTAATGTTTGTCATTGGACATAATTTCACAATTAAATCAGACATAAACAAGTGTCAATCTTTTGATAATTATTATCTCTTAAAAACACGCTTTTTATTTTAACAACGGGAATTAATTTTAAATTAATTTCTGCCAATTCTGTGTTTTGAATTTGGAAAAATGGATTACATATTTGGAATAAGGATGTCCAAATTATGTAAAATAGGTAACTTTTATTTTTACACATTTTGAATAATTACTGCGGTAAATATTTTATTTACCATGGTTAAAGGGTAAATCCGGTAAATAAGGGTTAAAAAATAATATTATAATAATACAAAATTACCCTAAAACGTGTCCTAACCTTATTGGTGGACACATACCCGACCATGGGAATCCTTGGGTCGATTTGGGGACCCCTTGGAGCCACTTGTATGTGGTAGGGACACATTATATTAATAAAGTTAAAATAAAAATAAAAATGGCATAAGCTTACATCTTTTAGAAGAACAATTTTTACATAGGGTTATACATGTTTTATTTTCGATTATAAATATTCATTAGAAAGCTAAAAAGATTTCCTACATAATTATATTTTATTTATAATTTTTATACATCAAATAATTTAAATTATTAATGACACAATAATGATGCAATGTTTACCTCATTAATAAATCATTTAAATAAATAAGATTATAATGATTACAATATTATCTAAAACCTGTCCAATTCTTATTGGTTGATGTTATTTAGAATATTAGTCATCTTATCTTCGACCTCAATGATTTTTGGACCATTATAGACCGAATATAATTATATTATAAAGTAATACTTTCACTCTTTCCTAAAGAGCCCCTCCTCTCCCTTATAAAAGGAGACCACTTCTACTCATTCCTCACACCTCTCAAGCCACTTGCCTCGTCCAAACTCTACCCAAATAAGCTCCCCACATCCCTCTCCTCCTCCTTGAAGCTTCCCATTAGGCAGAAAGCATTTCAAGAAGTCCTTTGGTTCCAACCAAAGTGAGTTACCTAAATTAAAGGTAACGATTTCTCTTAAATTATTTTCATTTATTTTGCTTCTACAACCCCCAAACTCTTTTTATTTCCTTTCTTTTGTAACAAAACAAGTATCCTCAATATACTAGGATGTTTTTATAAGAAGAATTCGAACTACACATACACACACCTCCATCTAATGGATGATGAACATAATGTTTCTGTGAATGGAAAACTAACGCCTCATGAAACGATGATTGTTCAAATACATCTTACCGCCTCTCATGGTGTCCATTATGATGGCACTGTAATTAAGTGTGATATTAATTATACATATTTTATATATAAGCTTCTGTAATTACATTTTATTTCATACCATTATTCGTTTCATGTTGTATATATATACGATAATTTCATTTGAGGAAGTGCGGACTACCGCCCCCTTAAAATGATATGACTCGTTCATACCACACATGGAACGTATAAAGAATGGTGTTAATGAACATAAGTAACATATATAAAATATAATACTATACTGGAATAATAATATACCTATGTATCATTTGGATTAAATTCTTTTAAAATGGAAAATTAAATGGAAGTAGCCTTCGTGCGTACGTACGGACTACCGTCTCCACGAACACGATGAGATCCATCCTCCATCATATCCATTCAAGTCTTATTCTCATTTTAGGGTTAAAAATAATGTTAATATCATTCTTATTATGAATAAGATATAATCTATCCATTACAAACATGTCTTACGTAACAAAACATTTAAGAAGAACGAATCATTAACACCCGAAATGACGATAATTCTAAGATATTATTAACAAATCAATGTTAAAAGATCATATATGATATCATATTAAAGTAAATGATTCTTTTATTATTCAATAACAATTATTTCACCATTATAAAGGAGGTAAACCTACCATCGACCATGGAAAAAGTACAAAGTAAGGGATTCTCTTATCTCACTTTCAATTCCGTGAGATTTCCATTGTTCGCCACAAAATTATTGAAAGTGGTGTATTGTGTACGGCCATTTGATATATATTATCATGATTCTATTTATATTCATGTTATTCTGTAAATAATTTGGTGGTTATTAACTTTTGGCCATAAGACTCAGTTGATTAATGTGGTAAGGGATTTTCTTATCTCACTTTTAATTCCGTGAGAATTCCATTGATCACCACTTAATTATTGCATGTGGTGTATGTTTACTGCCCATGATTGTATTCATTGTGTTATATACTTTTATTTATGGGTATTTAAATCATCATGGTATGATACTTATTTCTTGGGTGTATGTTTCTTAAGTTACCTAATCAATAAGGGAATTTGAGATTTCAATTTCCACTCATTTGGCTTTATGTATATTTCATTGATTATATTACCCCAAGATTATGTGTGGAATCACTATTCATTTGATTATGTCATAATTTCCACTCCCCTTCCTGTGGATATAAGTTTGATACACATAATCACTCCATTGATAATTCTCAAGTCATTGATATGAATTTGATAAGAGTAATTTTAACTCATTCTCAATTTGTTGAGTTAAACATCCAATTCGTTGGTATAGTTTTTACAAGAATATGTGTGAATATACTTTGATTGATTTACACTGAATATACAATCATATTTAGTGTATTTATATTTTTCACACATAATTATGTCATTGATTTATCCTTAACCTAAGGATACAAACTTTATGAGAGATTTCATCTCAATTTACATTCTATTGAGACTTCTTTGATGATATACACCAAATCACTTTTATGTGGTGTATATAATGTACTTTGACATAGTATATCATGAATTCCTTTATTCTCATGATATTAAAATGTTTTGATTACCTCAATTATTTGTATTAAAGTGTCTCTCTTTTGGTTAGAAACTCTAACCAAAATACCATTTTAAAATGTTTTAAAGAATTATTCTTCTAAATCATGCTCATTAATGTCCATATTTTAAAAATGGTTTTAAGGATTTATTTATATGGACATTAAAGTTTTAAAATTAAAAATCCTTTTAAAAGTTTCAAAGTGGTATGGGACACTTTGATTCAAAAATCTACTTTTAAATGGCTTCTTGACAAATAGTGTGACTTTTAAATGTTTTCAAGAAAAGGGGGATATTTCTCTCAAATAGTTTTGATGATTATTTTCATCTATGTCAACATCCTTCATTATTCTTGATTGAGGTTAATGTGATACAATAAAATCTTCCATATTGTATCGAATGAGTTATGTTTGACTATGGATGTGCTATTTTTATACCATTCATGGTTTGTGGTAGAAGTATTGACATTTCGTATGCTAGTTTTAATATGAATGTTTATGATATGTTTAAACCTATTCATATGAGGAATGAATTGGACTTAATAAGTGACGGGTGGAGCCCTCTATAGCTCCTCGATGCATCGGTAGGTCTCATGAGACAAACTAGTGTCTTGGCACAAGGCCTTGGCAAAATCTTATTTGTAGTCTTGGCACGAGGCCTTGGCTATGTGGTTATGATAGTTCAGCATTATGCATTCCATCATTATGAAAGTGGTTATTGATAATGCATGGGATTATTCGACTAGTATAATATCCATGTGAGTAAGTAAATGGAATTATTTTATTTTATCTTTTCCATTTTATGCTGAAGTTCAAGTTTAAAAGGCTTTTGTTTTAGTTATAAACTGACTTAAGTGTTTATGCTTATTTATGAAAGCTTATACTATAATGTTATACTTACTGAGCATCTGTGCTCACCCCTTTCAATGTTTTATTTTTCTCAGGATTATGAAGAAGTAATTTATGAATGACCTGCAGGGATAGTATGAGGGGATATGAAGACAAGATGTTTTTTTTATGATGTAATGTAAAAATTTATGGATGTATCTAGTTATTCCAAGGCTACTAAACTAATCGATCTTTCGAGATTTGATCTTTCTTGTGATCATGCCAATGTTATGTAATTAATGCACCGACAATGGGTAACTGGGGTCGGGGCGTTACACACTGCATGAGTTTTAGCGCCAGCGATCACCCAGGTTTCGTGGGGAGACGGACCCCCAGGGAGCCGAGGACTGGCTGGAGGCAGTGGTACGTGTGTTTAGGCTAGTGAGGACACTAGCAGACCTCATGGTAATCCTCGCTGCGAACATAATACACGCAGTAGCAGGACGATGGTGGAGCTTGATGCTCCAGGTGCACGATGAGGCATCTCTACTATGGACGGACTTTGAGAGCCTCTTCCGCTCGGAGTTCGTCCCAGCCACCCTTCATGCGGTGCGTATCCAGGAGCTTCTTCAGCTGCGACAGGGCAGCATGACGGTCGCTCTGTACTCGGCGAGATTTACTGATCTCTCGCGCTACTCGACTGACATGGTACGAGACCCATTCTTCCGGGCCCGAACCTTCGAGCAGGGTTTGAGACACGAGATCAGGGCATCGCTGATCTCCCTCAGCATACCAACTCAGACAGGAGTACTGGAGTGGCCCCTTCTGATCGAGAGCTTCCTTGCTGAGTCTACACCAGCGCAGCGACCCACCGCAGGGCGGCACATGGCAGATTCATCTGCAGCAGGCAGTCGACGGATGACTCAGGGGTCCAGACAGACCAGACCTTCAGGCAGACGACCTCAGGACACTGGCTCAGCAGTGCGGGACTAGCTCCAGGCATAGAGGCCTTTGCCCATAATGCCTCTAGCTTCGTAGTTTGTGTTGCCTTGTGTCCTTGTACTTTAAGTTGAAGTAATAAAAGACTCTTGCCTTGGTGACTTTTGTTTTCTTGTCTTTTGTTTGTTTTTACTAAGAGGTGCCGGTTAAAAACTGTTGACTTGACTCTCACTTGCGATATTCTTACTGGAGGAAACCCAGTGACCACACACTGATGCCGACAGTGTGACTCAACCCTTGGAGGCAAGAGTAACGGTTGGATCTCTTGGTAGCAGCGTCGAGGCCTTACGACGTCATCCATTCCATGAATTAACTAATCATGACGGGATTGACTGTATTAGGCAAGGAACGTGGTTCATCCAGGGGATGAGACCAGATTTCACTTTTCGGCAAAGGAGAAATCTTTGCAGCTTTTCCGTACGTTAAGGAGGAAGGGGAAACCCTTCGTGTGGTCAGACAGATGTCAGCAGAGCTTCCAGGAGCTAAGACAGAGTTTGACTGGCGCACCTATATTTAGGTTGCCTGAGGAGGGAGTAGGGTACGTAGTTTACTGCGATGCATCAGGGACCGAACTCGGTTACGTCCTGATGCAGGAGCAGGCAGTGATCGCCTATGGATCACGACAGTTGAGGCCGCATGAGCAGAACTACGCTACCCATGACCTGGAGTTAGCAGCAGTGGTCTTCGCTCTGAATACATGGAGACACTACCTGATGGGCGAGCGCTTTACAGTCTTTTCTGATCATCAGAGTCTCAGGTATATCTTCTCGTAGAAGGACCTGAACCTGAGACATCGGCGATGGCTTGAGTTCCTCCAGGACTATGACTTTGAGATATTCTATACTCCTGGGAAGGGGAACTTAGTAGGCGATTCCCTCAGCAGGAGGACGGGCATTCAGCTACTTGAGGAGGCGACAGAGCAGCTAGACTCTTTACAGATATCCTTCATGGATAGAGATGGAGCAACCTCCCTCCAGTTTCTCACAGTCACCCCTCCACTACTGCAGCGGGTGAGAGAGGCACAGCGTGAGGACGCTGACTATGAGACGCGTCGTGCACAGATATCCTCGGGACAGGCAGCTGATGGTTTCTCCTTTGGAGCAGAGCACGAAATCCTTTACAGAGGACATACCATGGTACCAGTCACTTTGCGAGAGGAGGTGCTGAGAGATTTTCACACTTCTCCTTTGGCGGTACATCCTGGAGTGGTGAAGATGTACCGGAATCTCAGACGACAGCACTGGTGGCCGGACATGAAGAAGGCTGTGGCAGAGTTCGTTTCTGAACGCCTCACCTGCCAGCAGGTGAAGGCTGAGCTTCAGGTACCAGAAGGCTTGGTACAGCCCTTGGAGGTCCCGGAGTGGAAGTGGGATGGCATATCTATGGACTTCGTGACTGGACTTCCACGCACTTCCAGAGGTAACGACTCCAACTGGGTGATTGTTGACCGACTCACCAAGTCGGCACACTTTTTACCCATCAGAGAACAGGGTTCAGTGGAGAGCTTGGGACGTCTCTACGTTCAAGAGATTGTGCGGCTCCACGGCGTGCCATCATCTATCATCTCCGATCGAGATTCTCGCTTTACTTCCTGGCTTTGAAAGGGGTTACAAGAGGTGTTCGGGACGCAGCTACGACTGAGCACAGCCTTTCACCCTCAGACGGATGGTCAGACGGAGAGGACCATTCAGACTCTCAAGGACATGCTCCGCGCATGTGTCCTTGACTTTGGTCGTAACTGGGAGGACCACCTACCCTTGGTGGAGTTTTCGTACAACAACAGCTACCACTCCACTATCGGGATGGCACCGTACGAGTCATTGTACGGCCGACCTTGTAGATCTCCTTTGTACTGGACAGACCCTGGGGAGTCGGCACTTGTGGGACCGGAGATGGTCCAGGCCACGACAGAGAAGGTCCAGGTCATCCAGGAGCAGATGAGGACAGCTCAGAGCCGGCAGAAGTCATATGCTGATAGGAGTCAGAGGCCACTAGAGTTCGAGGATGGCAACCACGTCTTCTTGAGGGTCTCACCTCGACGTGGTATTCAGAGATTTGGCCGAGGCAGCAAGTTATCTCCGCGCTTCATCGGACCCTTCCAGGTTCTCAGTAGGATTGGCGAGGTGGCTTATCGCCTGGATCTACCACCTCAGTTGCACCGGGTGCACGACGTCTTCCACGTGTCTCAGCGGAGGAGATACGTGCATGACCCGACGCACATCATTGACCATGGGGAGCTTGACGTTGACGATGGGGCGACTTTTATGGAGGTCCCGGTGGAGATAGAGGATCGACAAGAGCGGGTCCTACGTGGACGTTCGATTCCTCTTGTGCGCATCAGATGGCAGCATGGGAATCTCCAGGAGAGCACATGGGAGCGGGATGCTTAGATGCGTGCTCAGTACCCTCATTTGTTTCCCTAGTTTTTGATGTATCTTTACGGGGACGTAAAGCCCTGAGGTGGGAGTAATGTAAAGACCTGTAAAATTCAAGGGAAATTTTTTCTTAATTTTCTTTGGAATTTTACAAGAGCGCGGTTTCTGACGGCACCTGATTCCAAGGCCCGGAGTGCTCGGAATTAATTTCCGAAGTTCAGCTCGGGTACGTTCAGTGAACGAACGAGCGGGAATTTCTAACTTTTGACCCGGTGCTCGGAATTGAAATCCGAGGACACCGATGAACTCGCAGCACCGATATTCGCTTAAGGAGACCTTTTTTGAGGTTGCGTTTATTTCGGGTTGAGAGTTAGTTTTTGGAAGTTTAGAATAAGTTAAATAAAAATTGTGGATTACAAATTTTTATTTAAACTTGTTGGTTAACTTCTCCCAATGGGAGTTAAAAGGTGGGACCCACATCCACTTAACCTCCCTTGGGAGGATTAAGTGTGGTGGGGCCCACACGAACCCCAAACTCCTCATCTTCTCTCAAAACTCCCTTTAACCCCTCTTTAAATGACATGACAACTTTGTTATTTAATTTGGAGTTATTTTATTTGAATTTCAAACCTTTGAAATTCAATTTGTTAAGTGTGTGAATAAAATAAGACTCTAGCTTATTTTATTTGGTTAGAACTCTCTAGCCTTCTTGAGAGGATTTTGGGAGCTTCTTCTTCTTCTTCAACTTTGATGAAGAACGTGAAGAACCTTCGAGCTCCGACGAAGAACGCCGCTCCTCTCTTCTTCGTAGCCGGTTGTTTCCGAAGATCGACGATGCCTTCCGTGTCAACGAAAGGGAACGCTGCTTCCTCCTCGGACTTCCTTAGTCGGCTCACGAAGATTCACCAATGACATACTTCTTCGGACGTACCTATTCGTCAACAGAATTGACGAACGATTACCGCGACACCCGACCTCCGCGACGTTGTCTTCCGCGGGTAGTTGACGATCATCGATCTTGAAACCGAGGTAGGGGTTTGTTGTGGATTATTTTATTTACTCTCGTTCTTGGTTCTAGCATGATAATCTTATGGATAAATTTTTACGTGTTATCGTCTAACGAGAGGGAAGGGGTCGGACCGCACAAACACGGCCGAATTCCCCCTCCCTTGTCCTTGATTATTATTATTTTCTTGTTGATGAACGAGATGGCGTGGTGCCGTCGCACCACGTGGGAATTCGCACGATTGTATTGCGTGGCACCGTCGCGCCGCGCCGTGGAAGGATTATCATGAACGCGACGCCGTCGCGCTGCGTCGAAGGGAACCGAAGGCGCCGCGGCCGGAGCGGGGCCGCGGCGGAGGGGCGCGGTGCCATCGCACCATGCCGGACGACGAAGGCCGCGACCGGTTCTGGGCCGCGGCGGAAGGAGAAGACTGGCGGCTCGCCAGGCTGTCGGTGTCGGAAGCTGGAAGGGCACCGGCTTTGCCGGTCCATTGAAGAAGAACCGGCCGGCCAGGTGGGCTGGCCGGAAGGGAAAAACCGGGGGAATTTAATTCCCCCGGCCAACACAAATGCCCCCCCCATTTATGAGGGGGGGGGGGGGGGGTTTCTTAAAGGGGGGCAGGCGGCCCCCCGTTTCCCTCAGGCAGGCCCCCACGAGGGGGGCCGGTTTTCTCCAAGGCGCGGCTAAAAGCCGCGCCGCCAGCGTGGAAAAGCGG
This sequence comes from Viscum album, assembly GCA_963277665.1. Classification (NCBI taxonomy): domain Eukaryota; kingdom Viridiplantae; phylum Streptophyta; class Magnoliopsida; order Santalales; family Viscaceae; genus Viscum; species Viscum album. Next base: position 507,718,439 of record OY728167.1, on the reverse strand, counting down.
GGGCTTTGCCCCTCGCGCGTGGCACCGTGCGGCGCCAGGCCGCGCCGCCACCGGCCGGGCCGCGCCGGGTCGGACCCGGTTCGGGCCGACCCAGGGGGTGTCGGGCCGGGTCGGCCCGGACCCGGACCCCCCGTTTTCAAGACGACTTCGGTCTTTTGCTCATATCTTGAGATACGGACCTCTGATTGACGAACCGTCAGCGGAGATGCGATCCTTGGATCGACACGGTCGATTCGGTATATCGAACTCAAAGTTTCGGAATACTTTGAGTTCGGCCGGGTTGGTTCGTACACGAAACCAACCGGGCCCTCGGAGCGGAAACGCTCATATCTTGAGCTACGGACGTCCGATTGACGTGCCGTCAGCTTTTTTGAGTTCCTCTTAGTGAGACAGATCTTTTGGCATACTCCGCCTGAGGTTTGGACGCAGGTGGAGTATGGTCGGGTTGGTTTTTCCTTAAAAACCAACCGGGCCCCTGGGACGAAAAAGCCAATAACTCTCAGACCGGGCGTCCGATCGACGCGCCGTCTGTTGCGTTGAGTTCTTGTTGGCGATACGGAACTTTTGGATACATCAACTCTGGACTTTGTGACAGTTGATGTATCAGCCTCTCGGCTCATGGAGCGGACCCTCCCGATCGAGCTTGATGTGTGCGGGAACCCTAGTGCTGGCTGCGACTGCTACTGCTTCTGCTACTGTGACTGCGATGACGACAGTACAGAGATCCTGTGTGGATTCGACGACGACTTCAGCACTCAGCGATCCTACGTGGATCAGTGCTACAGGTCCTGTGTGGGCCCGATCCTGTGTGGGTCTGATCATGTGTGGGTCTTTACGCTCAGTGGTCCTGTGTGAACCAGCGCCTACAGGTCCTGTGTGGGCCCGATCCTGTGTGGGTCTTTTGCGGGGGATAGTTACCTATCGATCCTTCGTGGGTCCGACGACTTAGATGGATCAGAGATCATATTTATCGTCCTTTGAAGAAGTATACATGTGTGAGCTGAATCCTGTTACTTTCCTGTGTGGATTGTGTTGTGCTATCCTGTGTTCATTTCGTTTTGCTTTCCTGTGTGGAATACGTTTACTTTCCTGTGTGGACTGAGTTGTACTTGGGCTCGGAGGTTGGAGCATATTGGAATTGATGACTTAGGTATATGTATGGGCATATACCTAAGCAGTGTCGGTTGTTACTTCGTGATTTTACCTTTCTTTGTGGTTTATCCTTTGTGGATTTTGAGAGACCTTCAGGGGTCTCGGGGTCCCTACTGAGTTGCTTATACTCAACCCTGCACGGGCTATGCCCGCACTACATTGTGTTGGTTGCAGAAGACGAACAGCGTTGATCTTGGCTGAGGCTTGCAGAGCAGGACGGTACCTGGAGGTGGACCACTAAGCGGGTCGTGTTCGGAGCGGATGACGGGACCCGAGGAGCAGTGGAGCTATCTGTACCCATCCTTTAGGTGGGATTTCCAGTGGACGGCTCGGTGTAGCGGCTTTTACTTTACAGTTGTTGTTTTCCCTTTCAAGTTGTACTTTACTTTCAGTTTGGGTTTGTATACTGGCCCATTTACTTTTTCGCACTTTTAGTTGTACTCTGTTTTTACTTAGTGTTTACTATTCCGCTTGCTTACTCTGTAGTGGTTGTTTACTTTTCAAAGGCAATGCCTTCCCTTTTGTTGGGATTTACGCCTTGGTGCTAGTCGCCAGCCCCTGGCCTATGGAAGACGGGTTTGGGGTAGTCAGGGCACGGACCCCGAGGGCGGGTCGTGACAAACACCTTTTCAACATAAACTTCAACATAATATAGAAAAGATAAAATAAAATAATTCCCATCACTTATTCACAAGGTAATTCTACGAGATGAATAATCACATGCAATATCATTAGCCACATTCATAATGATGGAATGCATAATGCCAGACTTCATAACAACATAGTCAAGGCCTTGTGCCAAGAATAAAAAATAATATTTTGTATTTGACTTGTGTCAAGACACTAGTTTGTCTCATTATACCTACTGATTCATCGAGGAGCTATAGCGGGCTCCACTTGTCACTTACTAAATCCAATGCATTCCTCATATTAAAAGGTCTAAACCTAACATAAACATTCATATTAAAACTAGTACATGAAATGTCAATAATTTATCCATAAACCATAAATTGTGTAAAAATAACACATCCAAAATCAAACATATCATAATAACTTCAATACAATATGGAAGTTTTGTATCATAATAAATCAACTCCAAATAAACTTAAAATCCATCAAAGGATGTTGACATATATGAAATCAAAATATTTTTAGAGAAATATATATTTCTCTTTAGAAATCATTTAAATGTAATATAATTATAAAAGAAAACATTTATTTTGAAAATATTCTTATAAGATTTTAAGGGAAGCTTCTACAATGTTATAATAGAGGAAAATAGATGCACCCTTCTTATAAGTTAAAAAAACATTCTTACCTTAATTTTGTCAAAAAGGTCTTAAAGTACCTTGTATGGAAAACAACAGAAAGATTCCTTTCAAAAACATATAAGGTCAAATAAGGTAAATAAATAAATTTAACCCATTTTCTATTAAATAGTAAAGAAATTTTGAAATATATTTTCAAGAAACATGGATGTGGATGATAAAGAGGTCCCAGTAGATAATTACGTATAAACAACCTGGGATAATGAAGAGATTGCAGAATTAAGCCTTACCTTGTAATTTTTCTTGGTCGAGGGTAGGTTAATCTCCGGTTTAATGGTAAAATAATTGTTATTAAATTATACAAGAACCATATACAATAATATGATTTCATATATGATCTTCTAATATTCCATTGTTAATGATATTTCAGTAGCATCATCGTTTCAGGTGTTAACTGATTCGTTTTACTTTCCATGATTTGTTACATAAGTAATGTTTGTTATGGATAGGATGTATCTTATTTATATTCATATTTATATTAAGAAATTAAACATTATTTTAATCATAAAATGAAAATTAGTCTTGAATGGATACGATGGGGAATGAATCCCATGGCGTTCATGGAGACGGTAATCCATACGTATGCACGAGCGACAATATCATTCTTTTTATATTTAAATTGTATATAATTAGATAGTATATCATATATACATAATCATTATCTTGTTATATTTATTATTTACAACATTTATACTCATTATTATACCCATCCAAATGATGAAGTGTTTGAATAACAAACTACACCACGAGGTGGAGACGGTAATCTGTACCTACGCACGTATGGTGACTTTTTCATTTATAGGATGGATAGAATAATGAATAGGGTTGTAACATTTTTATAATAACATCATAGTATATATAAGATACTATAGTTAATATTTTATAATGGAAAGAACAAGGAAAGAGGAAGTGGAAGAAGAAAAGAACTTGAAAGAGGTGATGAAATATTTACCTCTTCTTCGGGTTCTTCCTTTTGATTTGATCAAAATGGCTCCTTAGGTAGGATTTATGAATAAATTAAGGCCTCTAGGATGAAGGGAGGATATTTGAGAGGATATTTTAGCAGGTTTTGGATGATCCAAATGGCTTTTAAGGTGTTAATTTTAGAGAAGGGGGAGTGCCCTTTTATAAGAGGGGTGAGGGGAACCTTAGGAAAAGATTGGAATATTATTTTATAATAATATCATTTTCGGTGTTTAATGGATCCAAAGTGATTTATTTCGAGGCTAAGGTGGGTATGGGAGAAAACCACTCAACCGATAGGTTTTAAATAGGTTTGGGTCACTATATTAACCTTATCTTTTGGATTAAATTCTTAGTTAATTAGTTTGACATTTACCATTTCTCTGTGTATTTTTATATTATATGGTTAATAAAAATATTATAAACATCCATGTGAACCAAAAGTGTTTCATTATTGACCTATATAACCTTATGTAAGTCTTTTTTTAGAAACATAGATTTTTAGGAATAGAATATCAATTAATAATATAATATTTCTTAAAATAAGTCTTTTACGTCAATGTTGACACTATTTGGTATTTTGTTTTTGTTAAATTCATAACAGCATTATTACTTCAAAAAAAATTCATTTCATCAACACTAAAATTTCATATTAACCTATAAAATTAGTTTAATTCATTAAAAGTCTCAAATTAGATTTATTTGGATACTTATAATATAAATTATTTTAATTATTCATTAACAAGGTAATTACTGCATTATCATTGTGTCATAAATAAATAAAATTATTCAATGTCTAAAAATTATAAATATAATACCTTTATGTTGGAAATTTTTTTAGATTTATAATGAATATTTATAGTTGAATTTATCTTATGTAGAACCCTGTATTAACAATGGTTTATTTATTAAACTTTTATTTTAACTCTTTTAACTCTTCTTTAAATAAAAATAATAATAAATGTCCTAATCTAATCCAAGTGGACCTAAAGGATCATATTTTACTCATAAGGTTGTTTTTGGTCGAATTAATCTTATCCAATAGAATTAAGACATGTGTTATGGTAATAATAATATCATTTTTACCTTTAATTACCCTATTTACTTTTAACCATGGTAAATAAAAGTCAATAGTTACTATTCACCAAAAATTATTTTCATCTTATTGAACCAAATTTTACTTACTGATATCAACCATGTCTCTCGGTATTTTGAAGTTTAATTTCCAGAAGTGGTAAAATTTTGTTTTATGAAAATTTCCAAATGCTCCTATGAGGTGGGTAAAAGACGGTAAAAATTTCAATAAACTTTTTATATATCTAATCTTATTATAAAATGACTCCAATGAATTACATTGAACTTATATAGGTATTATGTATCTTTTTTGACATAAATTAAATTTAAACAAAATAAATAATTATTTAAATAAAAAGTCAGTTTTAAACAATAACTCATTGTTTTCACTATTCATCAAAAATTGAAAGATTTCAGAAAATACAAAAAATTCACCCTAAGCTAAATTTCGATATTCCAAATCCAAAAAAGAAGCCCATTTTGAAAGATAAAATTTATAAAATTTTAAAAAGTGGTTATTACTATTCATAATTACTTTTTTGATTGGTTGTGGTGTGTTTGAACTCGAAGATGCGTACAACACAAGCTATTGTATTATTCATAGGGAAACATATTGTGGAAGCATGGGGTGTTACAATTTTCATTTAATATTAATATATAATATACCCTATATATTTCCCAATAAATATAATTTCATAATATGTTTTTAGTTTTTAGTCATCAAACAAAATTTTCAAAATGAAATGTTAATTTTACTAAAGAATGATTTAACTGATGTTGTAGTGGTAATTTTTTCATCGATTTAAACAAAACTATATTTTTCATAATCTAATATTGTTATATTTTAAAATGATACCATTCTCATTCTATTACATTATGGATGATGACTGTTTGAATGATATTTTCAAAGAACCCATTTCATTTACATGGGTTAATAAATTTATGAAGGGAATAATTTATTTTTTTATGCGTTTTATGATCAGATAAAATATCAATGTACTTTATTTCTGTTATAGTTCCTAGAAATTATTTTATAATTTTAAATACTCATAATATCTCTTGATATGACTGTTTTATCCCTATTATAGCTCATGATATGATAGATTGATCCCCTATATAGCTCAAATTTTATGGGTTGTGCCCCGTTAAAGCCCAAGATAAAACATGTTATTCCTATTATAGGTATCTGATTCATTGGATAATGATTTTTTTTCTCAAAATATTTATATTTGATTATGTTTGTATGTTTGTTCCAATTTATATGGGTTATATGAAAATAATGATCAAAAGTACCAATATGTTTTCATTATATATTGCATGAGTTATTTATGTTCCCTTTGATCAAAATTCAAATTATATGGATCACGGTTATTGAGTCTACTGAATCATTATTTTTTTAACTATTTCATCCATTCATCAGGAATAAATGTCCATGTATTGATGGAAATGAATATTCTTATGGCCTTCTCATGCAAATTTATTATGTCATCATACCTTTATAATATTCATATCCTTCCTGATGACATTATATTTTTAATTCTTATGTTTACACTTATTGAAAAATTGAATTCACAGTTATTTTGATTCCTTTTCACCATGATAATAAGATTAATATTAAATGAGTTATGCCTAAAATGGTTTCATAGAAATTATTATGATAACTTAATGTGAAATAAGAAAGGATGTGCTAGTGGCAGAAATAATCATTTCATGAAATGAGTATTGATTATGTAATAGTTTTTCCTAATTATCTAAAACTATAAATCTAAAATTTCCATTATTATTATATTGATATAGGGATTACTTTTTTTATATGTTTTGGAAGGAAAAAATTGGTAATTTATATTGGTATCAATCCAAAAATGTAAAGATCATGATTTTAGCACTAAATCAAAGAGTACTGATTTGGGGATTCTATGTACAACCTCTAAGTTCAACACATGTGAAGGATCAATTATGTATATACTAAAGAGATATACATGAAAAAATCATTAACTTTATGTTGGTTTTGTGGAATAACCAAGTGATACACTATTGTACCTACTCAATCAAGAATCTCAAAAGGGATAATATACATAGGGATAAGTTCTCCCATATTTCCAAATATCATATAATTATTATATAGTGAAATTCATAAAAACACCATATCACTAAATTCAAACAAAAATCCCATCAATTATTATCATCATAAATTTTCTTTCCACTTTGTGATGTACTTTTTTTATTTAGAATAGATCTAACCTTATCAACCATTTCTTTAGCGGGCTAAGGTCCTATTATATTTTATTCACTAATTTAATCCTTGTATGTTTGATTTCTACCTTTCATTCCATAGTGGGATTCATATGGATCCACACGAATTCTCGATTGAATGATGTTGTTGTATAATATATCAATAAGAGGAAACTATTAATCCCAAACACCATTGAATTCTAAATAAATATATCTATTCTTATCCTCTACGGTTTTAGTAGTTCAATCAGATAGAATATCTGTCGAATAATGATAAACATAGTTGAAAATTAACTCAATATTCATGGAATGTTGAAGACATCTCAAGTACATTAAGGTAAACCACATATCATAATAAGAAATAATAGAATTTGGTACACATGAAATCTTACCACTCCAATAGTTAATATCATAGCATGATTATCAAGAGATAAATATTCTCTAAGAAAAATGATATTAGTTGAATTCATATGGTGATAAAAAAATTGAAATTGAATTATTTCCTTGAGATGTTTTGGGGTTTCTATAAAAAAATACATTATTGTATTTTCCCATTTCTGTTCTAGTATGGGTAATGGTTGTAACCTCCCTTTATAATTTATTTCTTAGCATTAACATCCTAATATACCAAACACCATGATAGATTCTCTACAATATATATCATCATGATGTCCCACCATAAATACTCTTTCAAATATCTATACATCTCCATATATATAGGATATTTGAAGAATGATTAATTATGATCCACCTCTAACAAAAAATTATCCTTTTTGGTATGGATATAACAAATACACGGTTCCTAAACAATATCTCTCCATCACAATGAAGGTTTAAATTTGGGATATTTCTCACATTCTTCAGTATATCTACATTTTCCTTCAACTATTATTTAATTATCATATTGATAGATTATTGAACACTCATTTTATAAAGATAATGTTTCTCCCCTTCAGAATCTCTATATACAACCTTTTAACATCGAGAAATATTAGATTATTTTTATCCTTATAATATATATTCTAGAATGGTCATTTTTTCTCAAACCATCATCTACCTAGTTCTATTTCCTAGGGTTGTAATGTATTGAGAATTCATAATATTTAATTAGCTCCATCTATATTCTCTGACACATATTCAACTCTTTTTATGTGGATATATACATTTAAATTTTATGATAAGTATATATGTCAAAAATTTATTAATAAAGATAACACCTCAATATAATTAATACTGAAACACCATAGTTAACTCCAAATCATGAATTATGTAATATTTCTCAAAAACCAATTATATAAATGATGTATAATATTTAACCATATCTATATAAATGTGTAAAAATACAATACCCATATTTTATGCATCCAAATAGATTTCATACCCTTATTCCCTAAAGGGTAATTTAATAATAGGTGAGTAGACTAGACTTCCCTTTATTTCCAAGAAATTTTATCACAATCATCTGTCCAAAATAAAATGGATCCTTTAAAATTTAACTAGGGTAGTGGATTAGACAGTTATGATTAAAACTCCACAAAGAAATGATAATTTCCATCCAATACAAGAAAACTAGAGATCTTAGAAACCATGGTTACTGTGGTCCATTTCTCAATAAATAATGTCTTTGAAGGATCCATTGAAATACCCTCACATGAAAATATATAACACATAAATGAATTCCAAATCCAAAATTCAATGTTTGTAAAATTTTCATACAACTTATCTTTCTAAAGGGTCTTCATTACAATCCATATGTGATCTTCATTATCTTCCTTAGTCTATGAATATATAAGAATATCATCTATAAAGAGTACCAAATATTTATTAGGGTAATATATAAATATTGTATTCACTAAATAGAATTATATAAAAGTGGAATTTGTAAGACAAAATTGAATCAATATAAAACCATAGTGTCCAAGGCTCATACAAAATTCTTTTTGAGTATGTATTCTCTTTTTTATCCTCAACTAACAGTACCCAAATATAATATTACACATGGAGAATTATTTAGCTCCTCATAATTGATCAAAAGACCATCAATATGTGGTAGATGATTCTTATTCTTCATTTTTATCCTATTAATATCTAGATAATCAATACAGAGTGACATTGATCCATCTTTTCTAACAAAAAGAATTGGTACACCCCATGGTGATTAAGATGGGAAAACAAATCCCTTATCAATATTCTCATATAGTTTCTTCTTAAATACCTATAATTAAATTGGTGGCATTCTATAATTATACATTGAAATATATACAACACTAAATATTAGTTCTATCATGAAGTCAACTTCATGACTTGGAGGAAGACTATAATATTTTTCTATAAAGACAACAAGGATCGATAAAACTATTGGAAGACCATTGATGTTATATTTCCGCCAAACTATTTGAGGAAAATATCCTTCCTGGAAATGAATTGATACCCATATGATATAATTAATTCCCATTATATGTTTTGCTTCATCCACACACTGATAAATTATTAGGGGTTCATTTGGAATTTGAAATGTAACTCCCAATCCCTATAAATTGATATGAGATCCCAAAAAATAATTATAATCGTTGTCTATAATCACATAAAATTCAACAAAAGGGGGAATCAAAATATTTTAAGGAATCAATTTCCCATAAAATACAATTAGAGAAGAATTATAGATGTGAGATGTGACCATTATACCATTTGAAGTTTTCACTAATATTCAATATTTACACACCAATCAGGTAATTTGTTAATCTTTAAAAAATTATTAGATATAAATGAGAGGAAAAACAAAGAATAAAATAAGACATTATCTATTATAGACTATATAATAATTATACATTTCATTGCATCATTATCATAACCCACTTTGGTAGTCATAGTCATTTGAGATTTTCATTTTCTATGGATTTTTAAAGTATTTCCATGTTGATCATCATCATAAAACATATAATTCAGAAATTTGTTGTCCTAATTCATTTACTCATTACATTTAACGAATCAGAGAAAGTGTATTGAATTAGTTGGAGTCTTCCTCTCTTCCATTGCATTAACTAGACCATTTATTACCTTTTAATTTTCACAGGCTTTATGAACCAAAATTCCACATTTACAGAACCTCCCAATTCTATTCGAGTAATTTTCTATAGGTTTTTTGGATGTTACATAGTTCAATGTTATTTAAAATATGTGATTTATTCATGTTTTCATTAGGCTCATTCTTCTGTTTTCTTATAAAATCCAAGGGTGTGGTGGGATTCTATAAATTCAATTTGTACCATGATTCCACATAAAATTACTTGTTGGAAGCTACTAAAGAATTTTATAGTAATAAAATTTTAGATAATTGGTCATAATACAATGAATAATAGATCAAAAATACTTTCATTTTGGATGATAATAAGGTAAGTGTACATCACATGTCTTATAAAACATTACTCATTGGCAGAAATAGAATCATCATCATTTTTATAATCCCCAAGTAATTCCTTCTCCATTTTCATATGAAAAATAAGAGGAATGTAATTATTGAAAAATATAATATTAAACCCATCCTCCGAAATGAAGTAAATTTAATTCTATTTCCTTGTTACCATAATAAGATTCCACTTGTATTACCCCCAATTCTGTGTACATAACCCCTTTCCTCGTGTTTTTTAAATGGTGTGTATTTGATTGGATTTCCTTAAAATAGGTAGTTTCCATAAAATAGAGAGTTTCCATAAAATAGAGAGTTTACATAAAAATGAGAGTTTCCATACTATGGAGAGTTTCCATAATGTTGGGTGTTTCCATAATGTTGGTTGTTTTCATAAAGTGGGTTGTTTCCAAAATGTGGGGTGTTTCCATAATGTGGGTTGTTTCCATAAAGTGGGTTGTTTCCATAAAGTGGGGTGTTCCCATAAAGTGGGATGTTTCCATAAAAACGTGTTTCCTTAAAAAGGGTAAAGGAAAAGGGTGGGAGATTTTTGGGGGTTTATAAGGATTTTTGTGACTAAACAGAAGGTCACATGATCCAAACATGGCTAGCCGAAACCGTGTGGTCAAACAATCCAGAGAGGTCAAATCTAGATCATATTTTCGAGGAGCTTACTCGTTTTTGCTATATATATTTATTTTTGGCTTCAAAACGCCCCTAATTCGAGATTACTCACCCTAGAAATCTAGAGAACCCTCCCCACATCAGTTGGATCCAACCTAGAGCCTTTCCTTGGAAATTTCAAGCCCGATTCTTGGGGTAAGTGCCGATATTATTGGTTCTTTTTCGTTTTCTGCAAACTTCTCATTCTCTTTTTAATAGATATACACCTCATGTGGGAATATATAAGTTTTTTAACGTCCTGAAAGACCTAATATGGTGTTTTTAATGATAGTTTAAGGAATCTAATATGTTTTCTTGTAATATTGATCTGATTCTTGAGGCATGTCACCATTCTTTCTTGATTTGTCACGTTTTCTTAGATATGCTTAAATCTGCTTCTCTAATCTCCATTATTTCTTAAATATGAACGTATAGTGGGTATATCTACATTTTTTTCCAAATATTTCAATTTTGAGTTGTGATTCATCTAGGATAAGAGAACTAAGGTCGTTCTTTGAGATTTGACCCGCCTTCTTTTGTGTTCTTCATATGTTGTTGACTTTCGTCAAAACCATTGAGGTGGGAGGATTCCCTCTCAAATCCTACTGCTATAATTTATTGTATTAGATTAAAATTGTTTTATTTTAATGTGGTTAATTGTGAAAATCATGTGATAAATATTATTCAGTGATGATTTACGGTTTTAGAGAAATTGTGAAATATTAGTGAAATTTTGTGCCAAGTGATTTAGCCCATTGACATTAAAATGATTATTCTAAATTATTAATTTTCTGGAATTGTTAAATAGTTTGATGAAAATTTGGTTTTCAATAAAAATGGAGTTTTTTTGGAATGGTTTGTATTGAAATGAATCAAGTTTAATTGGTTTAAAAAGGTGTTTTTATTGAAAAGGTGTTTTGGCATGATCTTTGGGAATGTTGTTGTGGGAGTTCATATTGAAATTCTGGGGCTTGGATGAAATATGAACTTGTACTCAGTTCCAAACGTTAAATGGAACAGGGAATATAAATTTCATATTGCATATATGTGTCTTGGTTAAAATATGACCTTGTTCTTGGTGCCAAAGGTTTAATGTCACATGGGAAACAATTACCTTGTGACGACTTGCTAGATCAATGAGAAACTAGTCATGAGTATGGAATTGTCATAACGTAGCATGAATGGTTGGTTGCATGGTTTTGTGGAAGGGTTTGGTATGCCAAAATGGGATATTATGAAATGTTTCTAAATCTGGTTTAGTTATTTTTCTAAAAAAATATCTTGCTGGGAAAATTGGTTTTAATTTCACTTGTATGCGTTTAGTATTGAATGGTTTTTGAACTTGTTTATATTTATTTATAAACTATTTTTGAGAAATTGTGTAATATAATTGTTTCTAACTCTTATATCCTAGTGTCATGAGTAGGGAAGTCATTGGGGAAAACCTACTGAGTTTTATACTCACCCCTGCTTTGGCACTTTGGTGCTTTTGCAGATGTTGTCTTCCAGGACAAGGAAAAAAGGTAATGTTTCAAACGTGTTTATCACTACCTCATGACGTTTGGGCTATTCAAAGATTGTGGAGCATGGATCTTGTGGATCTTGGAGTCTTGAGTTCTTTGGAGGGTCTTGTGTAGTTTATCCAATGTGTACATTGATACTTGGTTATTCTTCCGTTGTTGTTTACATTGATGTGGTTTTGAGATACATGAAGTTGTTAAGTTGTCTTTCATTATTTCATGCATCATATAGTGAATGTTTGGTTATGGTTGGTTATTTTATTGGTTTATTTATTAAAGGGTAAATCTTCCCCCACCTGTATTTGAAACCCTTTGGCATTTTTTTTTTCAGCCTTCGGCGTCTTGGGGATGTCTCTTAAGGCCTAGTAATGACTTTTGTAGTCTCAAGACAATGAGAATAGGAGGGTCATTAAAAATGGTATCAGTCTGGTTCTACCTTGGTGGTATAAATGGGATCAGCTTTTTTGGTCCTTTCCTAACAAGTAGTCATCGATGTTCCAAGTATTGAATATGAAATCCCTTCTTGTCTATTCCTTGGGTGGGAATCTTAGAAATGATTAGGATTGTTGGAACTAGAAATGTATAACATAAAAGGTTGCAGCTAACCCTTTTATGTTGAACATCATATTATTGGGGAGTTGGGTAAATAAGTGTTTGGATTCAATTCTAGGATTTTGAAATCTCGTTTTCATGGGTTTAGCCAATGAGACAAGCATGACATGCATTTTAGAGGAATGAATTCATGACTAGGATTGCAATTTTTTTTGGAGTAATGATTAATGATTTTGTGAAAAATATTTTTTTTGACAAATGTAGAATTTTTATTCAAAATTAATGATTTTGAAAATAGTATATTTGGAGTATTTAGAAAATGGTTTTATTTTCAAAAGAAAGAGTGGATTTTATTTTCAAAAATGGTTGAACATAGAAAATGTTTTTTTTCGAAAACAATGTTGTGATAGTTGATGTGATATAATTTGAAATTCCAATCCATCAGTTGATAGAGAGTGAGAATTATGGAGTTTGTTATTGGTTTCTAAAATGGAACATGAAAGGTGTCATAGGAACTAGTGAGAAGAGGCTGGTGAGAATTTGTTTGCACCTGATCCATATGTGAATGAACAGTTGGACTAAAGCATCACTCAGGATTTTCAAACTATTTATTTGTGACTAAAACTGGATACTCTGTTTATGATATCTACTGAAAATCCAAGTGGAGGAAGTATGGTTGTCTTCATAAGAGGATATGAAAACTCTATCACTAAGATGATGAGGACGTGGGGAACCTATTCACTATGTTTAAAATGTGAAATGATTCCTTCTATGCTAAAACTAAAAAATCGTCCAAGTGAATGATAATGTAGAGACTTTGTGTGTAAAGGTTGTTCTCTAACTACTAATGGAGATCAGATAAAATGGGACTTCTCATTATTGGAGGTTGATTTCTATGACATGATCCTGGGTATGGGTTGGCTGAAAATTCTCAAGGTTCAAATTGAAGGTTATAGGAAAACAGTTAGTTTCATGACTGAGGACAACATCAAGAATATATTTAGTGGAGAGAGGATTGTAAATAAGGGTGAAAAGATCTTGTTGGCACTAATAGTGGGAATTATCTCTTACCAGTTGGCAGCATTGAATTTGGAATCAATGAAAGAGATCAAGGAAAATAGTTTTACATCTGTTGTGGATCAATTTCTAGATTCCATTCCCAAGAACATCTCAGGGTTATAACCTCTAATGAAAGTAAATTTACGATTGATTTCCTTTTGGGGACCAATGTTATTTCCCTTCCGTCTTATAGGATGACACCAACAGAGTTACGAGAATTGAATGTGTAGTTAGTGGAGATGGAATGAAAGGGTTTCTTTCGACCAAGTATTTCTCTAGGGGAATCACCATTTCTATGCATGAAGAAGGAAGATGTAACTCTTTGGAGGTGTGTTGATTATCGTAAGCTTAACCAAGTTATGATAATGAAAAGATATACTCTTTTACACATTGATGATATATTCGATCAATTAAGGGGAGCTCAGTGGTTATCCAAGATTAATATGCAATCAGGATATCACCAATTGAGAGTTTGTAAAGAGGATATTCCAAATAGAACATTCATAAGAAGATATGGCCACTAGAAATATGTAGTCATGCTTTTCAGTCTAATGAATGCACCAGTGGTCTTCATGGAATTGATGAATTTTGTATCTCCAAAACACATGGATTCTTTTGTTGTGGTGTTTGTGGATGACATTTTAGTCTATTCAAAGACATGTTCTGACCAGTATGTTCAACTAGAAACAGTATTACAAAACATGAGATATCATCGTTTGTATTCCAAATTATCAAAGTGTGCTTTTGGGATACCAAAAGTGCTTTTTCTTGGCCACGACATTTTAGAAAAGTTTTTTATGTTGATCCTGAAAAGATATAAGCTGTTATCTCATGGAATCCATCGAATAATGTTTTCAAGATATGAATTTTTCTTGGTCTATCTTGTTACTACGGACTCTTTGTGAATGATTTCTTTTGACAAGATTCACCAATGAGAGCTCTAACAAAGATGAATTATCCATTCTAATGGGAAGCAGAATGTCAGAAGTCTTTCCAAAAAGTGAAAGTTTGGCTTACATTGGAACCTATCATGATGTTTCTAGGATCAGGATAGGGGTATGTGGTGTATTTTGATGCTTCAAGAATAGGGTTGGGTTGTTTTCTCATGTAAAGAGATCATGTGGTTTCTTATGAATCAAGGATTTTGAGGGTCCATGAGATGAATTACCCAACACAAGATTTGGAGTTAGCTGCAGTCATTCATTCTTTGAAAACATGGATACATTATCTCTTTGGTGAGAAATTTTATGTTTTTATGAATAAAAAAAATCCTCAAACACATTTTTTCACTGTGAAATTTGAATCTTAGGAAAATGATATAGATGTAGTATCTCTAAATTTTTGACTTTGACTTGATGTACACACTAGGGAAATGAAATTCTAGGGAAGATGCATCGAGTAGAAAGTAATATTCTCAGTTGGTGAAAGAAGCTTTAGATGAATGACATTTAATATTGGTCTTAGAAGACATGCTTGTGGAATGTGAAGTCTGAGGTGATGTGTGGTTTTATTTTCAGATACACTTGTTCCTAATTTAGTAAAAATGATCAAAGGGTCACAAAAATTTGTTTCATAATGTCTGGTTGTAAGTCAATACTCAATGGAGGGGAGACCACTAAAGGCTAAAAACATGACGAGAGTTCAGTTTTCGGTTCTAGAGATCGGATGGTTGTACCTATTTTTTGTTAGGAATAACTAATTCATTCTTTCCATAATTCGATATGGGATGTACATATAGGTACACATAATAAGTATAAGGTGCTGAAGGCACAATTTTGGTGGAGTGAAATGATAAGGAAGGTGGTCGAGTTCATCTCACGGTTCTTAACTTGTCAGTAAGTTAAAGTAGAGCATTAGAGACCAGATGGTATGTTACAATTTTTTCCCATCCCAGTGTGGAAACAGGTTTAGATGGAAATGTATTTTTTTATAGATCTTCTAAGGACAGTCTTGAAACACGATGCCATTTTTTTGATAGTGGATCTTCTAACCAAGTTGTCCAATTTAATCTCTATTCATGAAACTCATATGGTATAGGATCTTTCAAAAAATAAATATCTAACAAGTGGTAAATAGGAATAATGCACCAATGTCAATAGTTTCAGATAAAGATCTGAGGTTCATGTCTCATTTCTAGAAGTCCATACCGCAAGACCTTCCTACTCAGTTGACAATGAGCATGGCGTATCATCCTCTGATAGATAGGCTATCCGAGCAGATGATAAAAATGGAGGAAGACATGTTTCAGGCTTGTGTAATGGATTTTGGTGGCTCATAAGATGAGCATATAACCTTGTAGGTGTTCTCATACAATAAAAGCTATCAAGCATCTATACACATGGCTCCTTTTGAAGAATTGTCTGGGCGCCCTTTCCATTCTTCACTATGCTTAGTGGAAATGGGAGAAACATCACTAGTAGGTCCAGGCCTTGTCCAAGAAATAATCAAGAAGATCCAGTTGATTAGAAAGAGAATGAACATGGCTAGAGTCGTCAAAAAGCTTATGCAGATCACCGTTTAAAACTGTTGTCATTCACTGTGTGTGATCATGTCTTCTTGAGGATATATCAAATGCTTGGACATCATCATTTTGGGAAGTAGGGAAAGTTATCTCCTATATACATTGTCCCTATCGAGATACTGAAACAGGTTGGATAGGCGGCTTATCAGTTTCCATTACCACCACAGTTTAGTTTGGTTCATAATGTGTTCCATGTATCCCAGTTGAAAAAGTATAACCCTGATCCAAACCATATGATTAGATTGGATCATTTTGCCTTAGAACCTGATACATCATTCATACATATCCTAGTGCGGATCATGGACAGACAAGATAATTTATTTCATTGGAAAAGAATCGTCATAGTTCAGGTTTAATGGCAACATGGTCAGATTCATGAAGAGGATTTGGAATGTGAGAAGGAAATAAATGAACCGTGGCCAGAAAACTTTTTGGCCAATGAGGGTTTTTTACATTCTAAGGATGGAAACACAAATGGTGGGTAGATTATAGTACCCACGGTTTCAGTTACATAACCTCTTTCCTCATGTTTTTTTAAATGATGTGTCTTTGATTGGGTTTCCATAAAATAGAGAGTTCCCATAAATAAAGAGTTTCCATAAAATAGAGTTTTTCTATAAAATAGAGAGTTTCTCTAAAATATAAAGCTTCCATAATATAGAGTGTTTCCATAAAGTTGGATGTTTCCATAATGTTGGTTGTTTCCATAAAGTGGATTGTTTCCATAAAGTGTGGTGTTTCCATAAAATGGGTTGTTTCCATAATGTGGGGTGTTTCCATAAAGTGGGATGTTTTTATAAAAAATTTGTTTCCTTAAAAAGGGTAAAAGTGAAGGATGGGAGAGTTTGTGGTTTTTATAAGGAGTTATGGGACCAATATTAAGCTCACACGATCCATACATGGTTGGCCCAAACTGTGTGGTCAAACCATGCACATAGGTCAAATCTAGATCCTATTTTCGATGAACTTACACGTTTATTCTCTATATATTTATTTTTGGCTTAAAACGCCCCTACATTGAGATTACACTCCCTAGAATGCTGATGAACCCTCCCCATCCAAGATGGAGTCAACCTAGAGCCTTCCCTTGGAGATTTCCCGCCTGATTCTTGGGGTAAGTGCTGATCTTCTTAGTTCTTTTCCATTTTCTGAAAACTCCTCCTTCTCTCTTCTTATTTAATTATATCTACACCTGCTTTGGGTATATATAAGTTTTTAACGTCAATAAAGGCTAAATATGTTGTTGTTACTGATATATTAAGAGATCAAAAATGATTTCATGGAATCTTGATCCGATTATTTAGTTGTGTCACCTTTCTTTCCTGATTTGTCACGTTTTCTTAGATTTGCATAGATATACTTTTCCAATCTCCAATATTTCTCAAACATGAACCTATAGTTCTAATATATACGTTTTTGGATGCAAAATAATTCAATGTTGAGTCCTGATCTTGCTAGGACAAGATAACTATGGTAGTTCTTGGAGAATTGACCCGCCTTCTTGAGCGTTCTTTGCCTGTTGTCGAGTTTCCTCAAAACATTCGAGGTAGTAGGCCACTCTCTCAACTCCTCTATCTAGAATTTATTTGTTTAGTTTAAAATTGGTTTATTTGAATTGTATTTATTGTGAAAATCAATTGATAAATCTTCATCAGTGATGATTTATGGTTCTAGTGAAATTGTGAAATCCTGGTGAATTTTTGTGAAAAGTGATTTAGACTATTGAATTTAAAAATGATGATTTTAAATTATTCATTTGCTGGAATTGATAAATGGTTTGATAAAAATTTGGTTTATAATAAAAAAATGTGTTTTATTGAATTTTTTTGGTATTTAAATTACTCTTATTGAATTGGTTTTCGATAAAAAGTGTGTTTTTATTGAAAAGGTGTTTTACCATGACCCTTGGGCATATTGGTGTGTGAGTTCATACTGCATTTATAGGGCTTGGTTGAAATATGACATTGTTCTCAGTGCCAATGATTAAAAGTCACACAGGATATAAATTTCATATTTCATATATAGGTCTTGGTTGAAATAAGACCTTGTGCTTGGTGACAAAGGGGTAATGGGATATGGGAAACTATTACCTTGTGACGACCTGATAGATCGACGACAAACCACTCATGAGTATGGAACTTCCATAACATATCATGCATGGTTGGTTTCATGGGTTTGTGGAAGTGTTGGGTATGCCAAAAAGGGATATTATGAAATGGTTCTAAAGCTTGTTTAGTTATATTTCAAAAAAAAATATCTTGCTACGAAAATTGGTTTTAATTTTACTTTCACGCGTTTTGTAATGAATGGATTTGGAAACATGTTTTTATTTAGTTATAAATTATTTTTATGAATTTGTTACATAAACTACTTTATATAATTTTTTATAACTCTTCTATCCTAGTATCATGAGTAGGGAATTCATTGGGGGGAAAACCTACTGAGTTTTATTCCCACCCTTGCTTTGGCACTTTGGTGCTTTTGCAGGTGATATCATCCGGGACAAGGGAAAAGGTAATGATTCACACGTGTTTAGATCTACGTCTTAATGTTTGGACTATTCGGAGATTGTGGAGCTTGAATCTTGTGCAGCATGGTGTCTTAAGGACTTTGGAGAGTATTGTGTGGTTTATCCACTGTGTACTTTGATACTTGGTTATTCTTCTTCTGTTATTTACATTGATGTGTTATTGAGATACATAAAGTTTTTGAGTTTTCTTTCTTTCGTTCATGAATCATATAGTGAATATTTTGTTATGGTTTCTTGGTTTATCAGTTTATTTATTAAAGGTTAAATCGTCCCCCGCTTGTATTTGAAACCCTTCAGCATTTATTGCGAGCCATTGGCATCTTGGGGATGTGTCTTAAGGGCTAGTAATGATTTGTTATACTCTCAAGACAATGAGAATTGGTGGGTCATTACACCACCATTCACCTTATTTGCTACCAAGAAATATTGGACAAAAATGGTATTTTCATTCTACAACCATTGGATATTGGAAAATATAATTTCAAGGGAATAAATCATTTTCATAGAAACTAGTGTATATGGGGTTCCACTAAAACGAGGTGGGAATTACTTCATGAAGGACTTAAGAGAACATTTCCCCCTCTTTTCCCATTTGGACGTTCATCATGATTCATATATTGAGAAATTTTTGTGATCATATCAAGGAGAGTTTATATTATAAATTCAAAAGTTTTTTATTATTAATGTGGACAATCATTCCATTTTCAATTACATTCATTGTTAGCATAATCAATTCTGTTTCTATTTTTTGACTAAAACCAAAAATCAAAATATAATAAAAAATATTCATAGCGGGATAAAAAATAAACACAAAATGTTTATTGGATGTCTAAAAAATTAAACACTATTTTAATCCTATTAAACCATAGATTTATCTTAGGATATCTATGGTAATAAATTATTCAAATCCATTATAATAGTTAATAAAGAAAATGTGAATAAACCAAATAATATCCCCTATGAGTTTCAAATCAGTTGTACAGTTAGGGCGCACTCAACTTGTACTAGAATTATGGACAAGATATAATGGACCAACTCATTTTAGTTTTTAACACTTATATGTATCTTTTTAACCCCATATCAACATATAGTATCCATATAGGAAAGTCTTTCTAGGTAATGAAAACTTCTTTATTTACCATACCATTTGAAATTCACCTATATTTAGGATTATACTAATGATTCTCACTAATGTTGTCCCATACTAGTTTCCAAAGCTTAAATAGGTACTTATCCAATACTATCTAATTCAACATATGAATTTCAAACATAGATATTACGTGTTGTTAGATCAAAGTCAAATAATGTTTACAAATACTCACCAGAGGATGATAAAGGATTACAGTCTTTCGAGAATTTGTACAGAATCATCCTATTTCATGAAATATACTCAACACTAACCATAACGATCTTCCCATTTAGTATTATAAAAAGAAAAAACCTACTTAAAACCATTATTCATTACTTGTGGAAATGGAATGTAGCATCCCGACCCAAAATCCTCTAAAACAATGCTCCATTTTGGTTCCCCACATGACATCAAGAATTCCTCCTTGAATGATAAAGTTTGCGGACTGGTGACGGGGGTCTAGTAAGTCACGTGGGAATTTTATAACCTATTTACCATAGTAAGTCACATCTGGAAACAAAATAAATAATATAAGAATTTTTAAATAACAAATGAATATGCATATTCAATTATCTCCCAAAATTGGGTACAAAACACATACAAAAAATAAATATTCCATGTCATGCTAAACAGTTTCAACTGAAAAAACCAAGATAAATCCAAACAGTGGAATCCAAAACAAGTTTCTGAATCCATATCTAGAACGTCATCCATTCACATCCCAAGCCTGACCAAACTCCAAAGCATGGGTACTTTTCCCTTATCTTGACCTGAAAGCATGAAATCCTCTCGGGTACGCAATGACACTTGAATAGGGAGTGAGTAAAACATAGTAGGCCACCACTAATGGTGTCTAAAAACATATATTCTAATATATATTGAATGAATATAATAAATAAATGTCAAATAAACAAAACAAAACATGAGAGCTATTAGTAAAAATTATTTACATTAACCATTACTTTGCTTAATAAAATTTTCATCATTTTCATCATCTTAATCACTTAATTCATTTTCAACATGAGTTACATGTGTTAGTCATTTAAATAATTCACATAAGAAATTAATGCATTTATCACTATGCATTAGAGAATATATCAACTCCCTATATCACTAGGGATAATCACATGAAAACAATCACATTATCCTCACCTATTAGACTAAGTCTGGGCGGAATGTTACCATCAGAGAATAAAGCTCCATACAATTCACTAATCTGTTTATTTTCGGATCGAGTTTAGATCCTTGGTCTTACTCGACCATGGGTGTAGAACCTCATACAATACCCCACATAACAAGCAATGTTCACAAGCTTATATATATATATTCCTCACATATACCATACAAAAACCATTCAAAACCAATACACGTAATAATCAAAATCCATAACAATCAATAGTGAATTCAATATCACTCCATAACCCACTAACACATTAACCATTTAAATTACATAGTTCATTTAGCCAGAATTCCCATTCTTATTCCCCGAACAATTTTTCCTATTAAATAACACCCTTATCAACCAATTTATTATATTCATATATTCCTTTAAGAAAACCCAATTAATATATTTATCAATAAAAAATAAATTAATAATTTGCTATATTCATAATATCATAAGTACTAGCCTTATTAGGCACTTCAACTTATTTCATAAGCAATTTGGAAGATCCCATCCTTAACCAAATTAACCCAATATCATTCTAGGCTAAAAAACACATTAAGGAATTATCAAAACTATGAATATATACCAATATAAAATTTTCAATTCAATTAGGCATATTAAATTGTTCAACAATGTATCTATGTTACCACAAATCAATTCCACAATTGAATTTTCATAGTCCTATGTTCGGGAATGTCCTTGCACCCCATGGGCATCCTTAAAATGTTCTATTAAACATCAACGCATCCCACAGTGACTGTGAGGGACTCAATTCGATATTTAGACACCCATTATACCAAATATCAACAATGTAATCAAAATCAAAACAAGATCTAGCCAGTAATGCAATGAATCATGCACAAATTAGAACAATGACTTTGAGATGTAACTTATAGACCACCTACCTCAAATACAATGAAGAACACCCTGCCAGAATTGAAATTACATCTGAATTCAAGAACCCCATGAATCCTCAACCTATAATACGCTAAAAAAATATGGTTTTGTGGGATAGGAAGAATATTTCTCATGTTAAAATCCCGAATCTAGAAATGATAAGAAATAAGAGGATTCGATATACCCAAAGCATCTATCCACAAACAAAGGCGCTCCAAATGCCCTAGAAATGAGGGACACCAATCCATGAGAGATCTTGAAGGTTTTGGATTGTCACTAGGGCTGGATTTAGGGGAAATGAATGACAAATCAGGTTGAATATAAAAATATTGAGATAAAAAATTCTAATTTTTCAAAATTTTATGGGGCACACAGTTTATTCGTATGGTTTACCAATCCGTGTGCAAATCATGTGCCAGAAAATACCTTAGAGAGTAAGGGTCTCACTATTACCGAGGGATCCCCACAAGGATTTTAAATCCACAAACCAAATATGCAGAAAGCCTCAACCTATAGTTACATAGTTTTCTAGGGGAAGCCACATGGTTTACTTGACCATACGTCAACCGTACACCATGCATAGGTTGGACAGGTTTTCCTTCCTTTAATATCTCAAACACCAAGAACACCCCCAAGGCCCCTCATACAGTTGAGAAATAGTTCATTAAATAAGATAAAAAAATTTTAAACCAAAAAATATACATTAAAATACCTAAATGATGTCTGGGATCTTACAACCTCCCCAACTTATAATGACTCATCCTCAAGACAAATTCTCAAGCATCACTGAGCCTCCGAAGAAAATCGATCAGGCCAATGGGTCCACATATTTTTTTTCAATCCCATTTTTCATCACTGAAATTACCAGGATACCAAAAAATTATAACTAATGGAAAAACCATTCCTAGAAAGCACATATCGATAAGGTTCACTAGACGAACATGATACTTTATAGGGGATTCCACAACTTCAAGCTCAATATCCTCAACATCAATAACATGAGGCGGGTCAATGTGATATTATCGAAGATGAGACTCATGAAAAACATCATACATGTAATGATACATCTTTAGAAGAGATAGATGATATGACACCAGTCTGATCTGCTCCACAATCACTCACATTCCCACTTACATGGGATCTAACATTCCCTGCTTTTCAATTCAACATTGAACCGACGTTTGGTGACACCCAATGAAATAAAATATCACCCACAATAAACTCAAGAGGCCAATTTTAAGACCCTAAGATTTTGTGAGAAATATTTTTTTATGACTTATGTTATACGCAAAACCAAAGGAATCTTTCACTACACACAACACGGACTTGGCTTGCATTACACGCAATAGAAACCTTCCTCGATAGCGTGTGTTGCACACAATACCGAGTTTCCCTAAACAACGATATGATATTAAAATATTATATAAACTAGCCATTATAAATATTATTAACCAAATTTTGAATTTTATATAAAATTAGGATTCATTATACATATGATACGAGAAACAAATCAATTTTTTGTATAAAAGAATTATTTTTTTCAAAAATGTTGTTTTCCGCCTTTTGATGGCGCACCCATTTTAAATCTAATTTTTGAAAATTTTATGATTTCAATTTGACAAAATAAACTTATTATTTTGAATCAAGAAATAAAAATTTACATTGGATAAATATTTCATACTTTTTTGATATCTTTGATATTTTGATGAATAGTGAAAATACGCTAATTTTTAATTGAAAACAACTTTTTTCATCAAAATAATTTATATGGTTAAAATATATTATTGAATTGTTTCAAAGTATAAATAGAATATATTTTTACCATTTAATATAATTTATGTCATTAGCATTGATTTTACATTGAATTCATAGGTAAAAACATTTCAATCTTTGGAAATGTTTTTACTTTTAAAACCCAGTATCCTAATAATGGGATTAATTTTTAATTAATTACTACACCTTATGTGTTTTGAATTTGGAAAAATGGATTCCATATTTGGATTCATTGGGTCCAAGTTATGTTAATAGTTTATTTTTATTTTTTTGATATTACAAATTGTAACTATGGTAATTTTTATTTATTACAGTTAATGGTAAATCGGGTAATTAAGGGTAAAAGTAAGATTGTAAAATTACCCTAACACTTGACATGCCATGACCCGTCCCCCAGGCCTATGTCGTAACTACCCTAAGCCCGCCTTTCATAGGCCAGGGGCTGGCGACTAGCACCAAAAGCGTAAATCCCTAAATTGGGAAGGCATTGCCTTTATAACTGCAAACACACACAACCAGAGAACAAGAGGAAGAAGAATCTAAGTAAAAACTGAATGTAGAAGAAGTGTTGGAAATTACAAGGTCCAGAAATACAATCCCAACAGTAAAGTACAAGGAAAGGACAAACACGTACAACTAAAAAGACAAATAGTTGGAAGGTGAATAGCAGCTCCTGGATCATCCAGCACAGATCCTACCTAAAGGGAAGGTACATATAGCCTCCTCAGCTGCTCCACATCTGTTTGTCTCCTCCAGGTACTGACTTGTCGTGAGGTCCACCTTCGGGTACCGTCCATTCCTCGTACAATCCATCTCGGTCAGCGATGTCCGTCGTCTGCATCCAACAAAATGAGGTGTGGGCATAGCCCATGCAGGGGTGAGTATAACGATACTTAGTAGGGACCTCAAGACCCTCAAGGTCTCACAAAATCCACAAAGGATAAACAATGGTAGAAATATACAATCATGAAGTTTCAACCAACCCTACTCAGGTATATGCCCATACATATACCTATGTTATCATTCACAGTCTGGCTCCAACTCCTGAGCCCAAGCACAAACCATTCCACAAAGGAAGTAAAGTCAATCACTGAGTTGATAATGGTTGAAAGAAATGACTCATCTCACACAGGTATACAACTCACGAAGAGGGGAAGAGATGATTATATATCCTCTGAATCATCTCCTCTGTCGAACCAACGTAGGATCCTGGAGCAATATCAGCACTGTCGAACCCATGTAGGATCTAGGCACAGAAGTCATCACTCTCAAACCGAGATCGGATTCCGGTACAGTAGTCATCACTGTTGAACCCACGTAGGATCCTTGTATAGAAGTCACCGCTGTCGAACCCACGGAGGATCCCGGTACAGAAGTCTCTGTTGTTGAACCCACGGAGGATCACGGTACAGATGTCGTCACTGTCGAACCCACGTAGGATTCTGGTACAGCAGTCTTCGCTGTCGAACCCTCATAGGATCCTGGTACAGAAGTCATTTTTGTCGAACCCAGGGTGGATCCTAGTACATAAGTCGCTATTTTCGAACCCACGAAGGATTCCATCATCACAGTCGGAGCCAGCCCTAGTTTTCCCGCACACATGACACTCAATTTCGAGAGGGTACGATCCTTGAGCCATGTGTTCATACATAATCTATCACGAAGTCCTGATTTTATGTATCCTGTACTTCTGTCAAATCATAAGGAACCCAACGCGAAAGATGGTGCTTCAATCGGAAGCCAGGTCTGAGAGTTTTGGCATTTCCATTCCAAGGGGCCGGTTGGATTTTGAGTACGATCCAACCTGGCCATACTCCGACATCATATGAATCCTCTGTGGAGTATTCCAAAAGATTTTTATCATCAGAAGGAATCCAACGTAGTTGACGGCACGTCAATCAGACGTCTGGTCCTTAAGTTATAAGCGTTTCGACTCCGAGGGCCTGGTTGTTTTTGGGTTCGAACCAACCCGACCATACACAAACTTCACCAAAACCTTGAGTAGGATATACCAAAAGGACCATCTCGATCCTAAAAATCCAACGCACCAGACGGTGTGTCGATCGGAGGTCCATATCTCATGTTATGTGCAAAAAACCAAAATTAGTCCGAAGAGGGGGGGTCTCGGTTCGGTCCAACCCGGCATAACCTACCCTGGGTCGGCCTGAACTGGGTCGACCCGACCCGAATCTGGGTCTTTCCCGGCCCAACGGCTTCAACCCAGCCCACGCGAGGGAGGCTTGGCCCACGCGGCAGTCGACTTGGCCCACGCGGCAGGCGGCCAGACCCGCGCAGCAGGCGGCGGCTCGGCCTGGCCGAGCACGTAACGTGCATGGTACACAGAGTGGGGGGTGTCTTGTAACGACGGTGCTAGCTAGAGCTGGAAACCCTTCCCGGAACCTGCGGATGCAGCTTTCGTTCAATTGCCGCGGCCGGTGCCGCAGCAGCCTTCCACCGACAGCGCATGAGGGGCGCCGTAGCCCCCAAGAGGCCGGCCGATGTCGGCCACCGTCTCCAATTGCGGGCATCGCCGCACCGGCGACCCACTCCGCCGCGCTCCTCCACGGGCCACTAGAGTCATTTTGGTGGTCTGTTTTTCCACCTTTCTATGCCTACGGCCTCCTCGGGTCATGTTCTTCACTGTGATGCTCTCAAATCAGGGTTTCCATTCCGTTCACCCATCGCCCATCAAATTGTGCATTAAGAATGAATTGGCGGAGGGTCCAGACTTGTTCGTTAGCCCGTTCCCTCCACGTTAGAGGCTCAAACAGTATTCCAGCATATAATTGAACTATAAAAAACCCCATCTTAATCACTAACCCATCCCGCAATCAATATCTGTTCTACGGATCGACATGTTCGGGGTTCCATCCGCGATTGTTGTTTTTATCCAAGGGAAAAGAAGAATTTAAAAGAAATGAATTCAAAATCAAATTCAAAACCCTACCTCGATTTTCATTTACCTTTGACAAAGGTGCGTGATGGCGGCACCGTTCTGTTGACGTCGGAAGGAGGTGACGTCATCGTTTGTGACGTTCTTCGCAGGTGGCGTCTTTCCTTCATGGCACGGTCGAAAGGGAGAAGATGATGCTCATCCTTCTTCGTTGGAAGGATGGAGAAGCGTTCTTCATTAAGGGAAGAAGTTCTTCTTAGTTCTTCTCTTCCTCCATCCACTAAAAGATTTCTAACCAATGTAAAATAAATGAATCCCTATTATTTTAATGTTCTATGCATTTCAAATAAATTCAAACACTCAAATTAATTAATGAAGACATTAATTAATTGCATTGGCAAACTTAATGAGAGGAGGAAGGTGGAGAGTTCACCCACATTAAAGAAGATTGTTGGCTTTAATAAATTCTAGGGAAGTTAAAGAGTTAAAGGGGGGTTTCAAGGGGAGTGAAAGGGTTAGGCGCTCGTGTGGGCCCCACCACACAATATCCTGCCATGGGAGGTTTTCTTGGGGTGGGCCCCACTTCCAACTTCCCATTGGAGAACACAAACACCACCCATATACTCTAACCACCATCAAATAAAAATGTGTTACACGCACATTTTTATTTAATCTTTAATTTTTTATTAGAAAACCAAATTTATAACTTCCATTGATGTTGAAATGAAACTATGGTAAATGCCTCCTTAAGAGAATATTGGCGTTGAAAGTTCAACGGTGCCCTCAGATTTCAATTCTGAGCACTGGTTCAAATGATATAAAATCTCACACGTACGTTTACTAAAATTACCCAAACAAAACTTTAGAAATTGATTCCGGGCACACCGGGCCTCGGAATCCAGCGCCGTCAGAAACCACAGACTCTTAAACTTCCCATGTATTTTTGAAAAAAAATTCCACAGGATTTCCGGGTGTTTACATTCTCCTCACCTCAGGGATTTATGTCCCCGTAAGCTACAACACACACTAAGGGAACAAAAAAAAGTATTGAGCATTCATCTAAGCCTCCCGCTCCCGTGTGCTCTCCTAGACTTTCCTGTACTGCCAGCGAACGCGCATCAGAGGAATCGACCGTCCATACCGGACCCGCTCTTTCCGATCCTCAATATCCATTGGAACCTCCATGATTTTCACCCCTTCATCGATGTTCAGCTCCCCATGGTCGATGATGTGGGATGGGTCATGCACGTATCTTCTTAGCTGAGATACGTGGAAGACATCGTACACCCAGTGCAATTGAGGTGGAAGAGACAAGTGGTAAGCCACCTCGCCTACCCTACTGAGGACCTGAAATGGTCCGAAGAATCGCAAAGATAACTTGCCGCCTCGGCTAAGTCTCCATAGACCTCATTGAGGTGAGACCCGTAGAAAGACTTGGTCACCATTCTCGAATTCTAGAGGTCTCTGTCTCCTATCAGCATTTGACTTTTGACAGCTCTGCATAGTCTTTATCTGCTACTGGATGACCTGTACATGCTCTGTGGTAGCTTGTACCATGGTACGTCCTCTAAATGGAATGAAATGCTCCCCACCTTCAAAAAATCCTTTGGGTGCCTGCCCTGAGGATATCTAAGCACGTCGTGTCTCGCAGTCAGCGTCCCAATGGTGCGCCTCCCTGACTCGCTGAAGAAGTGGAGAGGTGACTGTGAGAGACTGAAGAAAGGCTGCTCCATCCCGATCCACAAAGGATATCTGCTACGCGGCCAGCTGCTATGTCACCTCTCCTTGCAGCTGCATTCTTGTTCTTCTACTGAGAGAATAAGCTACAACGTTCCCCTTTACAGGAGTGTAGATTATCTCGAGGTCATAGTACTAGAATAATTCATGTCATCGCCACTGTCTCAGGTTATGGTCCTTCTGAGAGAAGATATACCTGAGACTCTGGTAGTTAGAGTAGACTGTAAATCGTTCTCCCAAAGAACTATGAGTGAGACTAGCCAATTTAAAAGAACTCATCTACACCCTTCTTCGCCTACATCCTACAATAGCTTCTAAGATTTCTCCTTTGACGAAATGAGAAATCCGGTCTCATCCCTTAGATTAACCATGCCCATTACCTAATACAGTCTGTCCTGACATTAATGGTACTAATTCATGCCATGGACGACGTCGTAAGGCCTCAACGCTACTACCAAGATCTACAACTATTACTCTCACCTCCATGGGTTGAGTCACATAGTAGGAATCAGTGTTTGGTCACTGGGTCTCCTCTAGTGGGAATCTCTAATGTGATGGGTCAAGTCAACGGTTTGATCAGGAATCTCTTAGTATTACCCACACAAGAGGCATGAAATCAAACATCACAAGGACAAGTTTTTTTATTACTGCATCTCAAAGTACAAAGACACAAATAAACCATAAACAACTACATAAACGCAGCTAGATGCTTCATGAATAAAGGAATTTATGCCTGGAACTAGTCCTGCTCTTGTCCACCTACTTCTGGAGCACTATGGTCGTAGGTCTCAGCTGCCTGAAGCTGAGATCTCCCCTGTCCACCCATTCCCTATAGTCAGGGTGGACATCCTATTGGTGGTGGTGGTAGGGCCTTGAAACGTCATCCACCACCTAATACTCAGCCAACTCATCTGCCACGTCCGCTTTCTCACGTCGGACCACCACGGTCGAACCTCTGCCTCTGCCTGGGAGTTCCCTCTACTGCCTGCTGCTCATCTGCAGGGTGGGTCGGGAAGTCTCGAGCCATGTGACCCTACCTGCCGCATGCATAGCACTGCCTGCTCCTCATATGGCTAGCTCTGTCTCAAGTTCCCCGTACAACCGAACCTAAGCCGTGCAGTCAACCACCTGTGGGTCTGGTCCTCTTGGACCCTTGTGTCATCTGTCTATTGTGTGCTGCAGAAGACTATGGTGCTTGTCGACTAGTGGTGGGTCTCGCTGCTAGAGACTACTCAGCAAGGAAACTCTCCACTAGGAGGTCTCACTCCTATAACCCTGTCTGCATCGGGATGTTGAGGGAGATCATTGAAGCCATGATCTCATTCCTGAGTCCTTGTTCAAAGGTCTGGGCCCTGAAGAATGTGCCCCATACTATATATGTAGAGTAGCACGAGAGGTCGGTGATCCTCACTGAGTACTGAGCTACTGTAATGCTACCCTACTACAAATGATGTAATTCCTGAATCCGCACCGCATGAAGGGTGGCTGGTAGAAACTCGGCCCAGAAAAGGGTATCAAAGTCTATCCAGAGTAGTGATGCCTAATCATGCACCTGGAGCATCAGGCTCCACCATCTGCATGCCGCTTCCTACAAGAGACTCATAGCAAGGATCACCATGAGGTCGTCTGGTGTCCCTACCAATATGAAAACTCTCACGACAGCCTCCATCCAATCCTCAGCTACCTGTGGGACTATCTCTCCCAAGAAGCTAGGCAGTCTCTGGCACTGGAACTCATGCAATTCACTCAGACGGCGTGCACTCTCTGCTTCTATAGCTGGTGGTATCAGTGGCCCAGCGGGTAGTGGTATCGCTGGTACCTCCTCTATGATGGGGACCTACACCTAGGCCTCATCGCTCGGTGGGATACCATCTCGTACGTAACTCGGAACCCTAGATGGCTGCCTTTGTGGGGCCATCCTTAAAAGAAATAGGTGTTCCATAGTTAAAATAGTATACCTGGTGAGCTGACAAAAAGAAATCACAAAGACAACTTTTTTAAAGGAAACACACACGCAATAAGTGTTTTTGTGCACTGAGTCAGAAATCAGAATTAGAGTCCTTTTGTATGGATAC
This sequence comes from Viscum album, assembly GCA_963277665.1. Lineage (NCBI taxonomy): Eukaryota > Viridiplantae > Streptophyta > Magnoliopsida > Santalales > Viscaceae > Viscum > Viscum album. Next base: position 507,687,770 of record OY728167.1, on the reverse strand, counting down.
GTTGGCCGGCGCACCAACACCGATTTCCCTAAACTGATAACCACACTCAAAACACATAACACTATTGTTGTTAAAATAATCAGAGTCCATGTTTGGTGGTAGAACCGACTCCTTTGATACCAATTTGTCACAACCCATCCCCTGGGGCCCGTGTCGTAACTACCCCAAGCCCGCCTTCCATATGCCTGGGTATGGAGACTAGCACCAAAGGCTTAAATCCCTAAACTGGGAAGGCATTGCCTTTATACCTACAAACAAACAAAACCAGACAAAAATTGGAAGAAAACTCTTAGTAAAAACTGAATACAGAAGAAGTGCTGGAAAGTACAAAGGCTAGAAATACAATCCCAACAGTAAAGTACAAGGAAAGGACCAACATGTACAACTAAAAAAAATAGCTGGAAGGTGCCTAGCAGATCCTGTATCATCCACCACACATCATACCTAAAGGGTAGGTATAGATAGCCTCCTCAGTTGCTCCAGGTATATCCGTCTCCTCCGGGTACTGACTCGTCGTGAGGTTCACCTCTGGGTACCGTCCAGTCCTCGTAAACTCCGTCTCGGTCAGCTCTATCCATTGTATGCATCCAACACAATGAAGTGTGGGCATAGACCGTGTAGGGGTGATTATAACGATACTCATTAGGGACCCCGAGACCCTCAAGGTCTCACAATATCCACAAAGGATTAACCACAGTAAAAAGATACAATCACGAAGTATCAAGCAAACCTACTTAGTTATATGTCCATACATATACCTAAGTTATCATTCCTAGTCTGACTCCAACTGTCGAGCCCAAGCGCAAACAATTCCACAAATGAATTAAAGTCAATCACCATGTTGATAATGGTTTAAAGACATGACTTAGCTCACATAGGTATACAACTCATGAAGAGGGGTAGAGATTATTAGATATAGCCTCTGAATCTTCTCCTCTGTCGAACCCACATAGGATCCTGGAACAATATCAGCGTTGTCAAACCCACATAGGATCCTAGCAAAGAATTTATCATGGTCAAACCCATGTAGGATTCTGGTAATGTAGTCATCATTTTTGAACCCACGTAGGATCCTAGTACAAAATTCAGTGTTGTTGAACCCACAGAGGATCCCAGTACAGAAGTCTCAGTTGTTGAACCCATGGAGGATCTCGGTACAGAAGTCGTAACTGTCGAACCCCCATAGGATTCAGGTATAGTAGTCATCATTGTCGAAACCACATAGGATTCTGATATAGAAGTCTCTACTGTCAAACCCATGTTGGATCCTGGTACAGAAGTCACTTATGTTGAACCCACAGAGGATTCTGTCATCACAGTCGCAGCCAGCCCTAGGGTTCCCGCACACCGCACGCTCGTTTCTGTGAGGGTCCACTCCTCGAGCCATGTTTTGATAAATCAACTATAACTAAGTCCTAAGTTGATGTATCATGTAGTTCCGTCTCATAATATGGAACCCAACGCGACAGACAGTGCATCTATCGGATGCCCGATCTGAGAGTTATTAGCATTTTCGTTCCAAGGGGCCGATTGGATTTCGGGTACAATCCAACCCGTCAATACTACAACATCTTCCGAATCTTGTTTGTATTATGCCATAAGTACCATCTCATCAAAAGGAATCCAATTCAGTTGACGGTACGTCAATCGGACGACCGGTCCTTAAGTTATAAACGTTTCCGCTCTGAGGGCCCGGTTGGTTTCGGATTCGAACCAACCTGACCATACACAAACTTCTCCAAAAACATGATTATGATAAACAAAAACGACCTCCTCAATCCAAGGAATACTACTCAACTGACGGTGGGTCGATCGGAGGTCTGTAGCTCATGTTATGAGTGAAAAACCAAAAGTAGTATGAAGAGGGGGGTCTGGGTCCGGTCCGACCCGGCCCAACACGCCCAGGGTCGACCCGAACCGGGTCAACCCGACCCAGATCCGGGTCCGGCCTAGTAGGGAGCGGACCAACCCAGCGGGCGTGGACCGACCCAGTGGCTGCGGCCTGGACCGCCCGAGGGCGGCCTGGCCCGCGTGAGGGCAGCCTGGCCAGCGCGGCAGGCGGCCAGACCAGCGCGGCAGGCGGCCCGGCTAGCGTGATAGGCCGCGGCTCAGCCTGGCCGAGCATGTAATGCACTTGGCGCATGGAGCGGGGGGGGGGGGGGGGCATCCCCCCGGTGTCTTGTAACAGGGCGCCAGCTGGCGCCACTCGGCCTTCCCAGAACCCACGGATGCGGGTTCCGCTCTACCCTCGCGGCCGGTGCCGTAGTGACCTTCCGCCACCAACGCGTGAGGGGTGCCACCGCCCCCAGGCGGCCAGCCGCCACCTCCGATCGCCGGTGCCGCCGCGCCGGTTCCCCGTGCTACCGCAGGCCACCAAAGTCATTCTGGTGGTCCATTTTTCCTCTCGTCTACGGCTATGGCCTCCATGGGTCATGTTCTTCACTACGACGTCCTCAAATCGGGGTTTTCATTCCGTTCACCCATCGCCCGTCAAACCGTGCATCATGAACGAATTAACGGAGGGTCCGGACTTGTTCGTTAGCTTGTGCCCTCCGCGTTAGAGGATCAAACAGTATTGCAGCATATAATTGAACCATAAACAAACCCCAGCTTAATCTCTAACCCATCCTGCAATCAACATCTGTTCTGCGAATCGACATGTTTGGGGGTCGATCCGCGGTTGCTATTTTCATCCAAGGGAAAAGAAGAATTTAAAAGAAAGGAATTCAAACATGAATTCAAAACCCTACCTCGATTTTCATTGTTTGTTGACAAAGTCACGGGACTATGGTGTCATTCTGTTGACATCATAAAGAGGCGACGTCGTCGTTGGCGTCATTCTTCGTGGGTGGCGTCTTCCCTTTTTGGCTCGGTCTAAAGGGAGAAGACGATGCTCGTCGTTCTTCGTTGGAAGGATGAATAAGCGTTCTTCATTAAGGGAAGAAGTTCTGCTTAGTTCTTCTCTTCCTATATCCACCAAAAGAATGCCAACCAGCATAAAATATATGGCTCCCTATTATTTTAATGTGCCATGCATTTCAAATAAATTCAAACACTCGAATTAATTAATGAAGACATTAATTAATTTCACGGGCACACTTAATGAGAGGAGGATGGTGGAGAGTTCACCCACATTAAAGAAGAGTGTTGGCAATAATAAATTCTAGGGAAGTTAAAGAGTTAAAGGGGGTTTTAATTGGAGTTAATGGGTTAGGCGCTTGTGTGGGCCCCGCCACATAATATCCTCCCATGGGAGTTTATGTGGGTGTGGGCCCCACCTCCAACTTCCCATTGGAGAAAACAACCACCACCCATATACTCTAACCACCTTCAAATAAAAATGTTTTACACACACATTTCTATTTTATCTTAAATTTTTAATTAGAAACCCCAATTTATAACTTCCATTCACGTTGAAACATAACTGCGGTAATGGCCTCCTTAAAAGAATATCGGCGCTGCGAGTTCAACAATGGCCTCAGATTTCAATTCCGAGCACCGGTTCAAAAGATATAAAATCTCACACGTACTTTTACTGAATGTACCCAAACAAAACTTCAGAAAGTAATTACAGGCACACCGGGCCTTGGAATCAGGAGCCATCAGAAACCACGGACTCGTAAAATTCGCATGTATTTAAGAAAATTTTTGTACAGGATTTCTGGGTCTTTACATGCCAAAATTATTTTGGATGAATTAAAGTTGACCCATATCACCTTAGGGTCAGATTAGATTCATTTCATGGACTTTTGACCATGACATAATATAATTATTATTAAAACCAAAGAATGTGACAACATGTCACTCTCTTAAATCTTATAGGTGTAATAATTTTAATTTAGTGATAAACATCATAAAACATCGAAAATAAATAGTCTACAGAAAGATAATAAAATTATGTACATCATGTGAATTTATGTAAAATTTTTATATATTAAATAATTATCATTAATGTTGACACTATAGTGATGTAGAAATTATTTTATTGATTGAAATATAAAATAAATGGTTTCAAAAATATTGAAATAAATATTATATGAACTCATTAATGTTCTCTAAAAATTTTCTAGATAAATATGGAATGTTATTAATCCATTAAACCTTTTATTTTGAACATATACTCTGTGTGGATTTTATTTAAATTAAAATAAATGAATAGTGTTAAAATTGACACAATTGTAATTTTATAAAAATATCATATTATAAAATTGTTTAAAAATCATAAAAATATTTAAAAATTATAAATTGAAATTTATATGGTCTAAAATGTAATAACGTATCCAAATTAAGGACAATTAACAACACATAAGTAATTATTTATAACAATTTAAAATTTAGAATATTATTACCACAAATTAAATTAAATTGATTAAATAAGGATAAATCAAGTTGATAATGTTTAAAATAAATTCCCAACACGTATAAATATTATTGGTTGATGAGATTACTACCCTATCTCATCTAATCTCTGAATTTGATTCATTTTGGAAGTTTTTATGTGGGGTTTGAATTTATTATAAATTAATATTTTTTAGGTTTCCAAAGATGCCCCTCTCCTCCCTTATAAAAGGACACCTCCTCCCACTCCTCCATTCTTAGAATTGAAGAAGCAACTCCAAGAGAATCTTGATAAGGGATTTTTACGCCCTAGTACGTCACCTTGGGGAGCACCTTTTCTCTTTGTTATGAATAAATATGGATCAATGAGACTTTTCATTGATTATCGAGAACATAACAAGATCACTATCAAGAACAAATATCCTCTCCTACGCATTGATGACCTATTTAACAACTACGCGAAGCTCAATACTTTTCCAAGATTGATCTTCATTCAGGATACCATCAAATAAGGGTAAAAAATAAGGATATACCAAAGATGACTTTCTGTACAAGGTATGGACACTATGAATTTATTGTGATGCCTTTTGGTCTTACTAATGCCCCTGCTATCTTCATGGATCTAATGAATAGAGTTTTTAGAGACTATCTTGATCAGTTTTTGGGAGTCTTTATAGATGATATTATTGTCTATTCAATGAGAAAGGAAGAACATGAAGATCACTTGAGAATTGTATTAAAGACCCTAAGAAAGGATAATCTTTATGCCAAATTAGACATGTGTGAATTTTGGCTTCATAATGTTTAATTTTTGGGTCACATAATCTCAAAAGAAGGGATATATATAGATCCAGCAAAAATAGAGGTTATCAAAAGATATTCAAGACCAACAACAGTAACTGAGATCTGACATTTTCTTGGTTTGGATGGATATTATCAACGTTTTGTGAAAGATTTTCCACCATTATCTAATCCACTCACCAGGTTGACTCGAAAAGAAGTTAAGTTCGTTTGGACAGAGGAGTGTGAAGAGAATTTCAAGGATTTAAAAATAAGGTTATCCAGTGTACCTTTTCTCACACTTCCTTGTAGTGGATAAAGGTTTGTGATCTACTGTGATGCATCTATGAAGGGATTGGGGTGTGTTCTCATGAAAAATGACATGGTTATGCCTCACGACACTTTAAAATACATGAGAAAAATTAACCAACTCATGATTTGGAGTTTGCAGTGGTAATCTTTGCATTAATGATTTGGATGCATTACCTTTATGGTGAAAGGTGTGATATTTATACTGATCATAACAGTTTAAAGTTTATTTTCACACAAAAGGAGCTGAATATGCACTAATGAAAATGGATGGAGATAATTAAGGATTACGACTGCTCAATTCATTACCACCCTGGTAAATCAAACAAGGTGGAAGATGAATTAAATTGACAAGACCATGCTAGCTTATCCATGATGAGGATCACAAAAGATCCAATATTTATGGATTTAAAAAGGATAGATCTTGGAATTATAATGGAAGGGGAAAATCTTATCTTTTTCAAATTAATGTTCAACAATATATACATGTGAAGATTAAAGAGGCACAAAAAGAATATGTAGAGTTACAAAAGAAGGTGAGAAATGTTCTTGAATTCCACATTGATTGCGATGAAATAAAAAGTTTCAGGAATCACGTTTGTGTTCCTCCCATCCCAGAATTAAAGAAGGAAATATTGGATGAGGCTCATAGTTCTTCATTCTCTGTTAACCCTGGAAGCACGAAGATGTATAGGGACCTAAAAGAGTACTTCTGGTGGGATGGCATGAAAAGAGATGTTGCTGAATATGTCTCTCGATGCTTGGTTTTTCAGCAAGTTAAAGTTGAGAGACCGGAGTCTAAGGGGATGTTACAACCATTAACCATACCAGAATGGAAATGGAAGAACATCACTATGGACTTTGTCACTGGACGTCCTACAACATCCGAAGGAAATAATGCTATCTGGGTTATAGTTGACCGTCTTAAAAAGTCAGTAAATTTCATTGCTATTAGAGAAAATTTCTATCTTGATCAGCTTTCTATGATATATGTAAAGGAAGTGGTAAGATTTCATGGAGTAACACTTTCCATTATATCTGATCTGGATCTGAGGATTACCTCATTGTTCTGGATAAGACTTCATCATTCTCTAGATACAGAATTGATTTTCAGCACTGCTTATCATCCTCAGACAGACGATCAGTCTGAGAGAACAATTCAAACACTAGAAGATATGTTAAGAGATTTGTCTATGGATTTGAAAGGTGGTTGGGATCGACACCTACCTTTGGTGGAATTTTCTTATAATAATAGCTTTCACTCAAGTATTTAGATGGCTCCTTATGAATCTCTCTATGGAAATAAAACACAACACCAACTTGATGGGATGAAGTTGGGGAATGAAAGCTATTATGACCCGATCTTGTTGATGAGATGGAAGAAAATTTCAGATCTATTCAAAAACACATAAGATCAACTCAGAGTCGACAAAAAAGTTGTGCCGACAACTGAAGAAAAGACCTAGAGTTTTAAGTGGGTGGTAAATTGTACTTACGAATACCTCCTTAGAAGAGAGTAATGAGATTTGAAAAGAAGGGAAATCTGAGCCGTAGGTATATCTATCCTTTTAAAATACTGCATCGTGTTGGTAAGGTAGATTACCGATTGGTGCTTCCACCGAATCTCTCTCAAGTTCACGATGTGTTCCCTGTATCTCTCTTGAGAAAGTACATACCCGATCCTTCACATGTACTAAGCTCATAAGTTGTACCGCTGGAGAAAGATATTTCTTATGAAGAAAAGCCGATAGAGATTCTAGATCGTAGTGAAAAAGTTCTATGAAAAAAGTCCACTTGCTTGGTTTAAGATTTATGGAGGAACTTCCAATTAGAAGAAGCTTCATGGGAACTTGAGGATATGACGAGGGAAAGGTATCCTCATCTATTTGTTGAAAAGTGACGAATTTCGAGGGAGAAATTCATTTTAATGGGGTAGAATGTAACACCCTGAGATTTTATGAGAAATATTTTTTATGTCTTATGTTATACGTAACACCAAAGGAACCTTTCACTACACACAACACTGACTTGGATTGCATTACACAAAATAGCGACCTTCCTCGATAGCGTGTGTTGTACGCAATACCGAGTATCACTAAAAAATGATATGTTATTAAAATATTATATAAACTAGAAATTATAAATATCATTAACCACATTTTGAATTTATATAACATTAGCATTCATTTTATATATGATACGAGAAAAAAATCAATTTTTTCGGATAAAAGAATAATTTTTTTCAAAAATGCAGTTTTCCGACTTTTGATGGCGCACCCATTTTAAATCTAATTTTTGAAAAGTTTATGAGTTAAATTTGACAAAATAAACTTATTCTTTTGAATTTATATAACATTAGCATTCACTTTCTTATTTTGATGAATAGTAAAAATTAGATTATTTTTAATTGAAAACAACTTTTTTAATCAAAATAATTTATATGAATAAAATATATTATTGAATGGTTTTAAAGTATAAATAGAATATATTTTTACCATTTAATATAATTTATGTCATTATAATTGATTTTACATTGAATTCATAGGTAAAAACATTTCAATATTTGGTAATGTTTTAACTTTTAAAACCCATTTTCTTAACAACGAGATTAATTTTAAATTAATTACTGCTCCTTCTATGTTTTGAATTTTGAAAAAATGGATTCCATATTTGGATTCAGTGGGTCCAAATTATGCTAATATGTTACTTTTATTTTTTTGATATTTTGAATAGTAACTACGGTAATTTCTATTTGCTATAGTTAAAGGTAAATCCGGTAATTAAGGGTAAAAATAAGATAGTAAAATTACCCTAAAACTTGAAAAAAGTCTACTAGATGAATAAAAGTAGACCCATGTCACCTAAGGGTTGGATTATATTCATTTTATGTACTTTTGACCATGAAATAATATAATTATTATTAAAACTAAAGAAAGTGACAACATGTCGCTCTCTTAAATCTTATAAGTGTAATAATTTTAATCTATTGATAAAAATCATAAAACATCGAAAATAAATAGTCTCCAGAAATATAATAAAATTATATAAATCATTTAAATTTATTTAGAATTTTTAGATATTAAATAATTATCATTAATTATGACACAATAGTGATGTAGAAATTATTTTATTGATTGAAATATCTAATAAATGGTTTTAAAAATATTAAAATAAATATTATACGAACTCATTAATGTTATCCACTAATTTTATAGATAAATATTACATGTTAGGAATCCATTAAAACTTTTATTTTGAACATATACTCTGTGTGTATTTTATTTAAATTCAAATAAATGAAGAGTGACAAAATTGACACTATTGTAATTTTATAAAAATAACATATTATAAAAATTCTTAAAAATCACAAAAATATTTAAAAATTATAAATTTAAATTTATATGGTCGTAAATGTCCTAAAGTATCCAATTAAGGAAAATTCACAACACATAAGTAATTATTTATAAAAATTTAAAATTTAGAATATTATTACCACAAATAAAATTAAATAGATTAAATAAGGATAAATCAAGTTGATAATGTTTAAAATAAATTCCCAACATGTCTAAATTTTATTTTTTGATGATATTAGAACCCTATCTCATCTAATATCCGAATTTGAGTCATTTTGTATGTTTTTAAGTGGGGTTTTAATTGATTATAAATTAATATTTTTAGGTTTCCAGAGGTGCCCCTCTCCCCCCTTATAATAAGGAACCTCCTCTCTATCCTCTTCACAACATTTTGAGCCTTCATGCTCGGCCAAACCCTGAAAATTTCTCTTCTCAACATCTCTAGTTATATCATTGAGGTCTTGGTCTTCTTCAAAGATCAAATTTAGTGCCCTAAGATAATGTTAAGAGGAGGCACGTCGAAGAAGAGGTAATATTCTTTACTGATTCTTTCAAACTTATTTTTTCTCCTACTTACTGTATATGAGTTGTTTCATTATAAAGTGATAACATAAGTATCACTAATATACTGATATTTTATTATAAATATGAAACAACCCTATTTCACTTTCTATCCATCCTACGGAAAATTAAATCACCGCGCGTGCGTACGTACAGAATATTGTCTCCACGCTGTGGTGTAATCTGTTTTCCACCACCACCTTACTTGGATGGGTATAATGGTGTAATGAAATAACTATGTATGATTATTGTAAATTGATTCTAAAATATTATACATACACTTCAATACAATTCCACAATCATGGGAATGATATCATCGCTCGTGCGTACGTACGACATACAGTCTCCATGATGTGATGTGACTCGTTCGACATGATGGTCATTGAATAATGATTATATAAACGAATTGAATGAATAAATATGATATATATTATACTAATATGATTCTGTAAATTATTTAGTTATAACCTGAAAATAGGAATAAGAATTTATTCGACAAAACACGCATAAGATCATAAAGCAATGAACACTCGAATAACAAGTATCAATGAAATATTACTAATAAAAAGATAAGAATATGACCATATATGATATAATAAAAATGATTATGATTCTGAAATAAGTAAATGACATTGTTTAAATCATTATATATGAGTTTCAGATACATACAAAGAATATTAGACCTAAGGTAAGGGATAATTTTCAATCTCATTTTTATTCAAGATTTCTTATACGTAAGTATTTACTGGGGTTATATTTTTCATCCATGTCCATAAAAAATGATTCTCATAAAGTGTTCAATATTCTTCCATGTATGTTTAATGTCATGTTTACCCCTCTTTGACTTTTACATTTTTTTTGGAAGGAATCTTTCTTTTTTTTACCATACGAGTAATTTTTTGACTTTTTTGGCCAAAGTACGAGAAGAATGTTTATATTTAACTTATACAACATGAATGGATTTTTATGATTTCATAGAACATTATTTACATGAAGCCTCATTTATAAGTTTTAAAGTTAATTTTAAATTAACTTTTTTTAGATTAAAATTGTATGACATGTCGAGAAAGCAAAAAAAAAATTGAAGAAGAAAGGATATTTTCCTCAGGAATGGAGTTCAAGTGTTTTATCAAAATTATTTTCTATCTAAGATAATATTGGGTTATGTTTCATTCCCTATTATTACATTTATTTGATTATGTTATGACAGAATTATTTTTATGAAATCATTTTATCTTATATGGATTATGTTATGATTGCATGATGTTTAAGAATCCCATTTTTTACATGGGTTATGCTATGATGTATGGTTTATGATTTGGTGGCACACATAAGAATGGTTTCATTATGAGATGGGTGGGACCAATATCTCCCTCCAATGGATTGGGTAATGATTTATATCTCATGAGATAGACATGGCTAGAACAGAAAGTTAATCTGGTTCAGTGATACAGGACTGGAACAAGGAGTGAACTCGGTTCAGTAATGGACTCTATCCGCTATGATGGTCTTGGAAATGAGTATTGACTAATATGAAATGATTTTATATGATTATGTGTGTATGCCACAAATTTTCATGTTTTAAGTTATGATTATCAGGATTACATTTCACTACTATGATTTATCCCATTTCATGATATTATGAACTCTTTTGCAGGTTATGATTTTCAAAATTTTATGTTCTTATGAATATGATATGATTGATATTTCATTTGGTTACCCTTACTGAGAATTTGAGATCACCCTTTTGTTTGTTTTCTTTTCCCCAAGTCAAGAAGAAGGGTATTAAGTAGGATATGCCTAAAGGGACTATTAATATGATGAAATAAACGAGAGACAATGTAGATGATTTATGAATCAGTTGTTTATGTTTCCCAGTTTCTAAAGACACTATACCTATATGGTCCTATCATTGTGTTGTTATATGTTGTAATAATTATGCTTCAATTATGAAGTAATAACCATGTATGTAATGTTTGGGTCGTTATACCAATGGAACTGATCAACATATGATCTATTCCAACTCTGAGCTGTATCCATATATATCTAAACCAATTGAATTTTTTTTGATGTCTCATGCACGAGACTCAGCTCTAACAACCATAATTCTCAATCTTCTATCCAAAATGAAAGAGATCTACATGGTCTCTCATAGAGAGCCTCAAATGGTTCCATTTGAATCATAGCCAAAAATTGATGATGTAGGAAAAATAAAAAAGTGACAGGTTATTTTTTCATGAACCAGAATAATATAGGACACACACCCTCAACATGTCCTCTAGAACATTTTTTTACCCTCTGACTGCCCATCCATCTGTTGGTGAAAATCCATACTCAAGAACACCAGGGTACGAAGCGCTTTCTACAATCCCATAAAAAATCACAACATGAAACATATATTGATTAGTCACTGAAAGTGTCTAATATTCATTGTTAAGATCTTAATATTAATGTTTTTAAATGTTCATAAACATCAATTTTATTCTAATTCAGAAATTGAACTTCATTTCCCATCATTGTGCAATTCATGCTTAAAGTGTAAATTTGGTCCCAATCAATAATTTTCTTGTGTAAATTACAATATTCATCATTTTAATTTGATATTTTGGTATATGATTCATCACTTTATTTTTAACATTTTTTCTTTTAGTTCTGATGAATTAATCATAAGTGAAGATGGAGATTTTCGCACCTGAAGGCAGAACTTGCTGGAAAAAGCATAATGGGCCTAAGGCCCATGAAACAAATGTGGGGCCCAAAAAATAATCCCAATTAATCTCACATTTATATAGTAGAAAGATAAAAATATTAGTATCCTTTTATTCAACTGTGGCCAGAGCTAATTCTGAATTTTCGTGATGATAAAGGGATCTGAAGTTGAGATTTAAATGGTGGACCCGACATTAATGCACAGAAATCCGTCACACCATTTCGACCATAACATCCAAACGAATGAGCCAAATTTCCTGAAAGTTTTACAACTCAAAGAGGACAGACGGAAGAAGATATTTCCCTTATACAACACCTCCTTATTCAGCATTCTTCAATTTTGAATTCACACATCAATATGGTGGACAAATCTGGATAGTTTTCCGGGTCAAATTCGAAACATCAATTTCCTTTTGATTATTCACCCTTCATTTGACTCTATTAATTTTTGGTGGGTTAATAATTATTGGGTTATGTACCTAAGGCTCCTAATATGCCTATATAAGGAGCTAGTGGTGAAGGGAATAGGGGTGGATATTTTTCTTATCATCTTTTGTTGCTTGTTTCATTGTAAGGTTGTATTTCCAAATTTCCTTTGTAATGTTTTCCATTTCCATGTAAGTTTCTTTTTTGTATATTTAGGTTCATAATAAACTTCTTTCTCTTCTATATTTTTAACTTCATTTATTAAAACTTTATTATCACAAAGCACAGTGATATCTCTGTGTTGTTGTGAATTAGTTCACACATAGGTGTGAATTTCATTCACACACACGGAGGAGTGCTCGTTATTTCCGTGGTTTTAATTTCTTCAATCCAATTTTTGTTAGTCATCTTCTGCCCACCATTGAGAGTATACCATCAATGGAGGGCTAACCCTTTAATGGGTTGATCTTAGGAGGATGAAAAGGCTGGATTGAATGTTATTTTATGAACGAATTGTTGTTAATTGGATAATTAATTTAATACATCCATTCTTCAGTTATTTCTACTCTTCATATTTTCTGTGTTTGAGAAATCTAAATTCAATTAATAAATAACCATATACCTCAGAGAGATCATGAATTTGGTTCTCTAAGTGTATAGGGGATTAGTAATTGTGTTTAGTAAGCACCAAACCAGAAAATGATGATGGTAGTGTTATTTTTGAAGAATGGATTCATCAAGAATTAGTAAAACCAAAATTGTTTGAAGAAGTAAAATTCATTCAATCCACCCTAAGCATAATCCTAGATCAACCCATTTTCATTGAATTGAATTCACATAGGTTTCTTAGTGTTATTTAAACCATCCAAAATCGAACACAAAGTTGGCTACTTCAAAGCCCATCCTTCACCAAATCATAGCGTCTCAAGGTTACTTCTTTGGTCCCTGTGGATTCGACGCCTACATGTACTCATCGACCGCTTTTACCAGTAGGGTAAATTTGGGCGCAACCAAATTTTGGCGCCGTTTCAAGGGGACCCAAGTAAGTGACTTAGAAACTCATCTTCTTTTCTCACCCCAAATTCTCTATTCTCACCCTAATTTCTCTTCTATATCCCCCTTTCTATTTCTGCGTGTCCAATGATTCCCAAAAACAACTTTTAATCAACTCCAATGGATTATCTTCAAAAATACCCATTAATATACCAAGGCTATAATCAACTGGAAAATCAATATTTTGAATCACCTCACATAGAAAATTTCATTGACCAAACCATGATTGAATATACCACACCAGATGAGATGTACAATCAATGGGATGCTGATTGTTTAAACGATCAATTTCCATACCTCTCGAGGATGATTGAAGAGATCAAACATAATGATGATCATGATGTCAAAACATACATCAATCCTAATTCTGAAAAAATTCATGAACATTTATGTGAAAAAATGGATAAAATGAATTCAGAGGTTTCATCTTTAGGAGTAGAACTACAAAGCATTGAAATGGTTTTGGAACCCATTCCCACTCAGGTTGTCTCTTCCTCATCACTAATACAAGAAGCTTGTCTCTCAAAAACCTCAAATGAATTTATTGAAGAACCAACCATTGGATTTGGGATAGTTGAAGATAATCAGGAAATTTTTGATGGGTGCTTAAATCAGGAGGAAACTGATTTTTTGTATTCACAAGAGGGAAACTTGACATTGTGGATGGATATTCTTGAATATTTCTCCATTGATGATTTTTCAAAAACAAAAATCACTAAACAATTGGGAGAAATACCAAACATTGATCCCATACCCACACCTAAAATTCAACTAGACACTTTTGGGGATGAATCATATTTTAAAACGGAACCAATTATTTCTAAATTTTTTGGAGAAGAAACTGACTTTCATTCAAATTTCCAATCATTATTAGGAAATTACAATTGACCAGAACTCAAAATCATTATCCTTCCTTCCCCAGAAAAGAATTCCATCATAGGTGATAAAAAAGACCTTGCAGTTTTGGTTCATTCATCTAAAGAAGCCAATAATTTTGGAATGGTCATTGATGTCTTAGGAAAGAATATAAGTTCAACTCGATCAACCATTTCAGATATTCCTCGGATTTTACCAATCATTGTAGAAAATAGGATTTTACATGAAACAAATTTCAAAAAAATAATCAATCTCATTCTTATTGAAGTGAAAAAAGATGGGATAATTAAAATGTCGAAAGTTGGAATTGGATAAGTTGGGGGGTACAAGTCGAGCTAACGACGTTAAACAAAAGCGCTGCATGGGAGGAAACCCGTGGTTTTAATGTTTCCAATATTTTTGGAATCATATTTATTTTTCAAATAGGATTAATAAATTATTTTGATATTTTAAATATATAAAAATAAAAAATAGACTGTTGACATGTTCTTATTTTATGTGTAAGGATGGGTATGAAAGGGGAGCACTATATTCATCTATGTCATGCGGTGTGATCCCTGAGTAATACCTTACCCAGAAAATATAAAGAAGACAATGTATCATCAGTTTATTTTATTTTATTTATGTTTTTTGTAGGTTAAAAAAATTAGACTCTTGACCTGTTCTTCTTTTATGAGCATGGATGGGTATGAAAGGGGAGCACTGTATTCATCCGTGTCACGCGGTGTGATTCCTGAGTAATAGCTTACCCAAAAAATATAAATAAGACAATGTATCATTAGTTTGATTTAAAAAAAAATAGGGAAAACCATAAAAATGTTGTACTTGGTTTTAAATAAATTGTTTTTTTGTTTTTTTTCTGCTTTGTTCTTATTTTTATGGTTCCTGAACTATTTTGGGTGATACATGTTCAATCAAGGAGGTTCCTACATCCCCCAAGAGATCAAAGGAGTAATCTGGAGCATCATGAACTTCAACTTCAAAAACCAAGTGAATTTGTTCCATGTTTGTCATTTTTAACTTCCTCTTTGAACTCCTCTCCTACCCCCTTATAACTTTTCTTTTCTTTAAACACTGGGGACAATGTTGTTTTAAGTTGGGTGGAGATGAAATAAAAAATGATTTTTTTTCAATAAGAACATGCCTGGAAAGAAAAATTCCATTAACCTTGAACATGATAACACACATTGCAAACTCTAAAATTGGATATCGAAAAATTTGGATGCCTTGATTCTGATTTTAATGCAAGTTTAAGTTCATGAGTATAGTTTTTGGAAAGTGCGGTTGTCTGATGTGACTTTTAAATGTTTACATTTTCATCCTCTTAATAAAAACGCCACAATGCACGTCTACTGGATTGTGGGTGTAAATTTGAGTTCTTGGGTCCCTTTCATTATAGCATAGGGTTCTGGGGTCACTTTTAGTTTAATTTGAGTATCCAAAACATAAAAAAAAAGACCACATAGAGCAATGTTTTGTCTAAATGTGTGGCGTCCGGCACTTGGGGATCGCGACTCCATAGTTGTCTTGTCCAGAGTTAAGCTTTATATCTCTATTGTAGAGCATGAAATTAACAATATGTCTGGCGTCCGACACTTGGGGATCGTGACTCTATAGTTTTTTTCCCAGAGTTAGTCTTTTCATATCTATTGCGGATAAAAAAATCAAAAAACAAAATCAAAAAAATGGATACTCATATTAAGGTTTAATGTGATTCCCACCTAACGCTTCCATTTTTTCCCCTTGAACAATAAAATGGGCCCCATATCTTTTTTGATGCACAACACTTTATCATGCTTAATTGAAATTGGATGAAATGTGGTGATGAATTTGAACAAAGGAATGGGCTTGGGCTTGGGATATGCTTATGGACCTAGCTTGTTTTAAATGATTTTTATGGGTTCCATAATTTTTTTGGTATGAGGTCTTTGGGTGAGCAATGTGTATTTAAATGTTTTTGGAAAAGGGGATTTGAATTTCATATTTGTAATATATTTTGCTCGGGACTAGCAAAACTCAAGTTGGGGGGGTGTGATTAGTCACTGAAAGTGTCTAATATTAATTTTTAAGATCTTAATATTAATTTTTTTAAATGTTCATAAACATCAATGTTAGTCTAATTCAGAAATTGAACTTCATTTCTCATCATTCTGCAATTCATGCTTAAAGTGTCAATTTGGTCCCACTCAATAATTTGCTTGTGGAATTTACAATATTCATCATTTTAATTTGATATGTTGGTATATGATTCATCACTTTATTTTTAACATTTTTTCTTATAGGTCTGATGAATGAATCACAAGTGAAGATGGATATTTTTGCACCTGAAGGCAGAAACTTGCTGGAAAAAAGCATAATGGGCCTAAGGCCCATCAAACAAATTTGGGGACTACAAAATAAGCCCAATGAAGCTCAAATTTATACAGTATAAAGATACAAATATGAGGATCATTTTATTCAACTGTGGTCAGAGCTAATTCTGAATTTTTTATGATGATAAAGGGATTTGAAGTTGAAATTTAAATGGTGGACCCGACATTAATGCACAAAAATCCGTCCCACCATTTTGACCATATCATCCAAACGGCTGAGCCAAATTTCCTGATATTTTTACAGATCATAGAGGAAATAAGAAAGAGGATATTTTCATTCTACAATGCCTCCGGATTCGTCATTCTTCAATTGCGAATTCACACGTAAATATGGTGGATGAATTTGGACAGTTTTCCGGGTCAAATTCAAGAAATCAATTTTCTTTTGATTATTCACCCTCCATTTGACTCTATTAATTGTTGGTGGGTGAATTAATTGTTGGGGTATGTATATAAGGCTCCTAATATGCCTATATAATCATCTAGTGGTGAAGGGAATAGGGTTGTATATTTTTCTTATCATCTTTTGTTGCTTGTTTCATTGTAAGGTTATGCTTCCAAATTTCCTTTGTAATGTTTTCCATTTCCATGTAAGTTTCTTTTTTGTATATTTATGTTCTTAATCAACTTCTTTCTCTTCTATATTTTTCATTTCATTTATTAAAACTTTATTATCACAAATCATAGTGATATCTCTGTGTTGTTGTGAATTAGTTCACACATAGGTGTGAATTTCATTCACACACATAGAGGAGTGCTCGTTATTTCCGCTGTTTTAATTTCTTCAATCCAATTCGTGTTAGTCATCTTACGCCCACCATTGAGAGTATACCATCAATGGAGGGCTAACACTTTAATGGGTTGATCTTAGGAGGATGCAAAGGCTGGATTGAATGTTATTTTATGAACGAATTGTTGTTAATTGGATAATTAATTTAAGACATCCATTCTTCAGTTATTTTTACTCTTCATCTTTACTGTGTTTGAGAAAAATAAATTCAATTACTAAATGACCATATACCTCGGAGAGATCATGAATTTGGTTCTCTAAGTTTATTGGGGATTAGTAATTGTGTTTAGTAAGCACCAAACTAGAAAATGATGAAGGTATTGTTATTTTTGAAGAATGAATTCATCAAGAATTAATAAAACCAAAATTGTTTAAAGAAGTAAAATTCATTCAATCCACCCCGAACATAATCCTAGATCAACCAATTTTCATTTAATTTAATTCACGTAGATTTATTAGTGTTATTTAAACCATCCAAAATCGAACACAAAGTTGGCTACTTCAAATCCCATCCTTCACCAAATCATAGCGTCTCAAGGTTACTTCTTCGGTCCCTATGGATTCGACCCCTACATGTACTACATCGACTGCTTTTACTAGTAGGGTAAATTTGGGTGCAACCATATGTCATGATATGAATCTATATTTTTAAGTACTCCATTAAACTGCACTATCTATTGAAAAAATAATTCACCCAACTGATCAACAGTTAATGTCTCTCAAATCAGAAAGAAATGAGAAAACCTCATTAACTGATCCATGACAACCCTGATCACATCATTATTCTAGTGTATCATCATAATAAACACTAAAATCCATTGTTACATCATCCAAAATCTATTTTTGAATGTGAAATTCATGTAATAACCCACATGGGTTTTTACATTCATCCTTCACCTGGGGACAGGTAATGCATCGCGCCACAAACCCGCAATA
This sequence comes from Viscum album, assembly GCA_963277665.1. Classification (NCBI taxonomy): domain Eukaryota; kingdom Viridiplantae; phylum Streptophyta; class Magnoliopsida; order Santalales; family Viscaceae; genus Viscum; species Viscum album. The sequence goes on along the minus strand of OY728167.1, from coordinate 507,669,267 downwards.
TCATTTGTCTTTACCAGCCACCAGTACCACCTGAAAAGATCACAATACATCTTAGTCAAACCAGGCTGCACAACCCACCATGATTCCTGAGTGTCATGCATCAATTCTTCTAAGATACCCGATGGAACCAAAACATGACCATGAATTTGCACGATCCCAGGATCCCCAACAAAAAAACCTAAATGTGAATCCCTACCATTAATATTTTCCCTCAAATTTGAACACTCTAGATCCTCAAGATGAAACTCCTTGATCTGAACCAGTTTCGTGAAATCCAGTTCTATAGACCCAAGGGCCATCTTCCATTTCCAATCCTATTACTCTAGATGAATATCATAAAAAAAATTCCATCATCTTCCACTCATAACTGGACTCCTTCACCTTATGACCTTAGGTTTTCTAACTTAGGGAATATACAGCACTATTTCCATTTCCTGGCATTTAAGACATCACAAAATTAAAAGACTGTATATACTCCACCCATATCCATTGGAGAAGATTCAAATCACACTAAGAGAATATGTACTTAAGAATATTATGATCAGTGTATACTATGAAAAGATCTCCCAACAAGTAGTGCCTCTATCACTTCAAATCATACACCACTATGGCCAACTCGAGATCATTAGTGGGATAATTTTGCTAATGAGGATTCAAAAAACGATGAACCATATCGTAGAACCCAATCATCATGCATCTACACTTCCCCATGACCTAAATCGTACACATCAAATAATGAGGATTACCTCTTACCTAATTTTAGTAAGATCTAGATCATTGTGGTCCTTAGGGTCTTCTTCAACTTTAAAAAAGAATTATCTCAAGCCTCATACAAATAAGAAATAACACCCTTTGTGGTTAATCCCTAATGTGGAGATTCCAAATGGGATAAATATTTAATGAAAATTTTGTAATATCTAGTCAATCCAGGAAAACTATGAACATCAGAATCATTACTGGGCTGATCCTAAGACACAACATCACAAACTTTCTCCAGATCCACGAATAGACCTTCCTCAGAGGTTATGTGACCCCTGAAATGGATTTTATCAATTCAAAATTGACATTTGGATAGCTTGGAATATATCCTACTCTCTATATTTTTAATTTGGATGGTTTCAACATGTTAGGAACGATCTTCATGAATTTTCTAGTATACAATGATGTAATCAACAAAAACTACTACGAACTGATCCATATAGTGGCAAGTGATTTGATTCATAAAATCCATGAACATTTTCAGGGTATTGTTTAATCTGAACGGAATCAAAATAAAAACATGCAACCCATACCTACCCCTGAAATAATTCCATAACACATCCTAATTCCTCACCCATAGATAATTATATCCTGATATTAGATCAATCATAGAGAACACTTAAGCACCCCTTAGCCAGTCAAAATTCCATCAATTCATGGAAGTGGGTATGAGTTCATAACCATCATATGATTCACCCATATATAGTAAAAAACCATAAATACCCATCATAAATCATGGAAAACAAAACTAAAGTTCCCCATGGTGACGTTCTAGGATGAATAAACACTTAATTTTCCAATTATTCCAACTGAGTTTTATTCTCATGGAGTATTGTAGGTGTCATTCTATATAAAGGAATGTAAAATATTTATTCTCTAAAAAAACTCTATGATAACTCAACATCTCTCATGGGTGGTAGCCCCATGAATTACCCATGAAACACATCATGAAAATGATCTACCACAGGAGAAAATACATGCTCCACTACTCCACAATCCTCTTTCCAATGATAAGTCACTTGTGATTTGAGTTCACCCAACTACTGAAGAAATATCCCTACATGGCCTGGTAAAACATCCCACTCAACACAAAAGAAATTTATGTACCCCTCATGAGATGTTAAAATTACCAAAAAATTATAATAAACGATAAGGGCATCATATTATGCCATCCAATCCATACACAAAATTAGGTGAAAATCGTCATCTCGAGATAGAATGAGTCCCATAGAAAATGGTAACCAGCAACCATCAGAGCGTAACCCTTACATTGTATGTTTATCTATGATCGCACCAATAGAGGTGTGTCAATTGACATAACCCCACACTCATGTTCAATGACTAGGCCCAATAGAACCAATAAATGAGTAAATATAAAATAATGTACAACAACTGTGTCAAATAAAGCACCAACAATTGTGGAAACAAAGAGAGTAAAACATCGGATTATAGATGGCCCATCATCATGACCTCTATGTGTATATTGAACTACTTGAAGGTGATCAGACCCTTTACCTTGGGCTTCAACCTATGTAACTAGAACTTTAATTCCCTACCGGTATAGAAGATCTTTCCACAAAGTACTACGTCCACCACCCATATCGGTATGGCCTACAGAGATCTAGGGTAACTGACCCTTTCTAGAAATTGGGACCTTCCTCAGTCTTCCATCCATGTATTGTTTTCAAGTGTTCACATAGAACCTCTATATGTGTCCTAACCTACCGCACAACTGAAACTCACCTATGGGTTGCGAACACTGACAGTACATGTGCCCAGCCTACCACATGGGTAATAGAACACCTGGTCACCACCCTAAGAGGTTGGTCCTCACATATGTCTACTATGTGAACTTTTAAGCTAATAGAAACCCAAAAAAAAATTCATATCCTCAAAATCCACACCGAATATCCTCCCAAATAACACCACAAGTCCACTACCTAATATCTACTTCAATTCTCCTTTAATTATAAAGGCTAGATCCACCTCTTCTACAAACCTCTTGAAAAAAAATATATACATATAGGACATATCTCATGTCTAAGTCCATCATGTAAAAGCTTCAGTATGCCTGCGTCATCTCCTATCATTGATGGAACAAAGTGGCATAAGTTAGTGAAATAGATAAAGTATTCCATCAATAAAACATCCACTTGGTAAAAACTCTGAAAATCTATTTCCATCACCTATCTTTAGGTTTCTTGATAGAATTGTTCTATAAAAGTTTCAAAGAAATCATTCCATCTACTTATTTTGACCTACTTAGTCTAAACCACAATTTCCCACTAGCAATTTTACTCTCCTCACAGAATATTGACTGTTAACTTGACTTGCTTATTAAGATTTTTCACTTCCTGGGAAAAAATTGTTTGGATGGATTCTATCCACAACTCGGTTACCTCTGGAACACAATCTATAGTAATTTCAAGGTGCTACTCAGACTAAAAATCTATAGTCTTATAGACAATACTTTTTGCAACCTACCCTAGGTCCCATTCTATTGTCTTCATAAATTTATTGAAATTATCATCAAACTACTCTTTTAAATTACCCTAAATCACCATATCTCCTTACTCCACAATTGGTGGATCATTCAAAACAACACCCTCTTGTGTTCCTATTGGAACATTCCCTCTTAGTTGCATTTCTCTACAATGCCAATCATGAACATTAAAACACTTAACATCAAGATTTCACAATTCTTATAAAATAAAGATCTCTGTTATCCCTAAAGAATCTATTCATATAAAATTTCCAAAATTTCATCATCAAATACCAAACAATACCCTTGGAAATCCCTATCATTATCATGGTTATAATGGGGGAAATTATCTAATACAATTATAATTCTTAAAATAAAGACCAAAATACTATTTTCATACTAACAACACAAACCGTTCCTCCTAGTAATATTTCCCATTTCACAACTTATTAAAGACAAAATGTTCATCTCCCATAAGAAACATCAATTTTGAATAATTATTTAACCATTTCATAACAGTTTTACCCTTTTAACAAATTTCATCATTTTATTATGAAATATTTTAATTATGTTACAAGGAAATAAAATTTATTGTACCTTTCATGCCCAAGAAACCCTTCCTATGTGTTCCCATCATGGTGCACCCCTCTTAAATACTTATGTGTCTTTAATGATTCTTGAATTCATAGTCTCGTTCAATCATTTACATTATAAAAATATCATAAGTAGTTGCATCCCACAAAAAGTACAACAACTAATGGTTAAATATCGTCAAATGTAACAAAAAACATTAATAAAAACAATTACAACCCTATGAACATTTTTCCCTCACACATGGGTTAGGTACTCCCAAGAATGAGCTCATTGCTAAGGTCTGACACATAAAATTCTCGTTTCTACCATCTCAAATAGTAACACAATTGAAAAATACCTCTATTATACCACTTTGTAATGTCCCTAACCCAGAATCCACTAACCTAGTGCTCTGAGATGGGTCTCCACATGACATAAAGCATGACTCCATGAAAGATAGAGGATCCCAACTAGAAGTAACATTATATTAAGTCATTTGGGGATACTCGACCCTCTTAAATAGAGTAAGGTAGAACAAAAAACAAAATAAACACTTGAAACATTTAAAAAAACCAATTAACATACACAATAAAACATCACCCAAAACTGTGTTGAAACAAAAAAACAAATTCTAGAGAATGATATATATTTTAACAGACCAATATTGATGCGCGTGGAAATTACATTTATATTTCATAATACATAATTATTTTCAAAAATTTATACAAAAATATCGTATTATTTTCATGTCTTTGCAAACATAGAACACATTATTTTCACTTGGTGAAAGATCTTAAACATCTACAAAAAGATATTTCCCTTTAGTTTTCCTACCTAAAAAATGTATTTATATCCTTGGTAAAAGAAAAAATAAAAGGGTGATCTAAAATTATCAGTAAGGGTAATCATAAATAACATTAAAAAAGTAAACTTATGAATGTAAAAACATGCATATAAATATTGAATATCAAAATCTTGAGTCTTAAAATAACTCTTGGTAATATGTAAGGCATAAATCATAAAGGAGCATGAACCATGATAAAATAACATTGGCATAAAAAAGGATTTTTTTCAAACACATATGAATATAAAATCATTTCCTTACAATCCCAGGCTCAATTCCAAGACCATCATGGCTGATGAACTCTATTTACATTACATTCCAGCCCTGTATTATTTAACCATATTTACTTGTCATTATATCCCTCTATTACTGAACAAAATTTACTTTCTATTCCATTCTTATCTATATCATTAGATATAAATATTTAACTAATTAATTAGTGGGAGATATATATACCACCCATCACATTATGAAAACCATACCTATGTGTTCCACAAAAACGTAATTAATTCATCATAGCATAACCCAAGAAATAAAAATGAGTTTATTATACATAATTCCATAAAAATCCATATAAAACAAAGGGATTTCATGAATATCATTCCATCATAATCAAAATACAATCACTATAATAATGGGGACAAATCCATTTAGAAAATTTCATCTTTGAGGGAAACTAATTTTGATAAAACACTTGAAATTAAATCTTCAGTAAAATATAATTTCTTCTTCAAAAAAAATTCCTCAAAATGACATGAAAATTTAAAAGAAAATCATGTAATTCAAATTAAACATGAAATTTTGTAAAGTAATAATAATGGAAATAATGCATTATGAAAGTTTAAAAATAGATTCATACCATATAAGATAAAAAAATATTGTTCTCGTACAGTTGTCAGAAATGTCAAAAAGGACGTCATAATGAAAACGTTAAATGATTCCTTCCATACCATTTAATAAAAATTAAAAAATGGGTAAAATTTAATTTAAATGATTGTATAAGGATAGAAAGATTATTCTTTAATAATTATTTATGAAACATGGATGATGAAGATAAATATACCCCAGCAAATACTTATGAATAAACAATCTTAGATAATAATGAGATTGAAAAATTATCTCTTACCTTAGGTCCGCTGTCATTTTCATTTATCCAAACCTCATGTATAATGAATTAAATACTTTCTTTGACGTATAAATGAATAATTTTCATTTTTATGATGACATATTTGATAATATTATCATCTATCTAGTAATAATATTTCATTATTACTTGTTATTTGTGTATTAACTGCTTCATTTTCTCATGCATGATGTGTCGAATATGTTTTGGTTATCCTTTTTAATTCATAGTTATATAATTACATAATTATATTAACATAATATATATCATATTTATTTATTATTCACATTTATATAATCACGATTTAATGGAAATCATTTAGAACGACACACATCGCATCGTGGAGATGGTAGGTCGTATGTATGCATGAGCGATGATATCATTCCTTCAATTTTGAAATGGTATTGAAGTGGATGGTATATATAATTTTACATAATAAATGAATTTTTATACTAATCATATATAGTTATTATTTCTATCATTATACATATCCAATTCATGAGGTGGTGAAAAATAGATTACAATAGGGTGTGGAGACGGTAAGTCATACGTACGCACACATGGTAATTTGTGTTTTTTAGGATGGATAGAAGGTGGAATGTGGTTGTTAAATAATATAAATAACATATCAGTATACAATTTATTCTATGTTCATTATTTTATAATGTGAAAAACTCAGGATGAGGAAGTAAAAGGAGAGATAATTTGAACGAATCAATAGAGGAGATTACCTCTTCTACGATGAGCTCCCTCTAGATCTCTTCTTCAAGGAACTAGAGTTGGTCGTTTGAGAATACAAGAACCTATATAATGTGAATAAGGATTTTTATAAGGAAAATGGATAGGGTATGGTATGTCTTGAAGGTTCAATGTGAATTGAAATTGTGAGGGAGGATGTGCCCTATTATAATTTAGATGAGGGGAACGATTGGAATCTCTAAAAATATTAATTTATAATAAACTAAAACCACATAAGAAACCTCAAAATATCCAGGTTTCTCATATGATTTGATATACGGTTATAAAATAATAAAAAATAATTTTTTTAAATGTTTCTATTTCAATTTAAACCTTATAATTTTAATTTGACACTTAGTTATTCAATTTCATTTTTACTAGGGAACAATTCATTGAATATTAAAAGGGTGAAATATTTACATATTTGATGTAAATTAAATCATAAATAAAAAATTTATATCATTTTATTACATATCATAATTATTATATTTTTTATAAATGTTTTAGGTTTTCTAAATAATTTATGAAAACATTGTTTTGACAAAACAAAAATAGTCACAATTTTGATACTATTCAATTCTTGTATTTTTAAAGATATCTAGATATAGTTTTATCCTCATAAGAAATCTTTTACTATATATATACAGGTTCTAGGTCATCTAAAAAATTAATTTAACGTATTAATTATCTTAAATTATATTTATTTTTATATTTTCAATAACATTAATGTGATATTTCTATTATTAAAATAATATTTACATTAGTATTGTGTAATTATTTAATGTACTTATTTTTATAGGTAATAATTAAATATAAATTAATTTTATTAATATATATCTACTAGATTTCATTATAATTCATGATAGATAATATATCTTCTTGATAATTAAGCATTAAAAATGTTATACTTACTAAAATATGAATGTGAAATGTTTAACATCACTTTAACTAAAATAAAATAAATGTCATAATATCTTATATGAAGATAAAAATGGTCCATAACCAAACCCTTGGTTGATTATGGTCTAGATACTCTCGACCATTAATATTTCGTCAAGTGTTTTTGTCTTTTAATGGTTTTTATCATTCAAAAAAAACCCGTTTATTGATTTTCAATCAATTAAACAATTTCAGCATCAATAATATATAAACCTTTAAGGTAATTATTTCATCCCTAAAAATTAAAAATAATTTCCCATTATATATAAAAAATTTAATATTTAAAATTATTATTTATAGTTGAATTTATCTTTTCTATATAATTATTTTAAAAATTATATATTGGTTAAAACATGAATGTGATATCTTTATATTTTCATTAAATAAAATATTATAAAAACATAATATCTACAAAATGGCCCCAATACATCAAAAATAAATTTATATTTCAGAAATATGTTTATTATGTAAAAAAGTACAATTTATTTTGGTTGATACCACCCATTTTCCCATATATGAACACAAAATAGATATTAAAGACAATGAAAATGAAACTTTGTATCTTTTTTTATTTAAATAATATTTAAGAAATTATCATTGAAAAATATCAATTAAATGACTTAATTTCGATCCTTATATGTTAAGGGTCTAAATAAATTAATTAGATAAAATATCTTCATTTGTTTTGGTCATTTAATAGTCATTGTAATTTTATTTTTGACCTAAATTACATAATTTACCCATTACCATGGTAACAAAATTTAACATGGTTTCTATTTAAATTTGTACAAAATAAAAGGGACCTACATAAAAAATTTGGACCTCCTAAATGAAAATTTTACATTCATTTTTCAAAATTCAAGACACCGAAGTTGTATAAAAAAATTTAAAATAAAATAGGTAAAATGTCATGAATTTTTTTTGGAAAAATGCCCCTTTTTATATGGAAAATGTTTTTAGAATGAATTCACATATAAATTATTTTTAAAAAATTATAATAGCATAATATAGATTTAATTAAAATTTAAAACTAATCCAAAAAATATTTATGTAATGACTAGAATACAAATAATTTTTTTGAATAAAAATATATATTTTCACTATTCGCAAAAAATGAAACTTATCATTAAAATACTAAGAATTCAGAAAAAGTATTTTTTTTATATTAAAAATTAATAGAGGTAGTTTATTTTTTCAAATTGAATACAAAAAATAATAAAATATATTTAAAATTTTCACACCATCAAAAGGATGAAAAACTGCAATTTTTTTTTGAAAAATACTTATTTTATCTGAATAAATTTCATTTGTTCATATATCATGTCTATAAAACATATAAGATGAATTTTCAACATTATATTGAATATATTAAATATATTTTTAATTAATAAAATCAATAAAAAGTGATTTTATATATTTTCATAAGAAAGTTAATACTATTAATACCCGCCATTATAATGACTAGGATATAATATTTAGACATTCACTTATACTCTGTTGTATATGAAATGAAAAATATCATAAGATCGTAAAATTGTTTGTAACCCAATCCAAGCATATCATTGTGTATACTTAAAGGTAATAAAGTATTTCTTATTGCGCAAACTTATCTGGGTATAATGTACGACACAAGACATCAAAGAAATTTAAAAAAAATTATCTCATAATAATCTCGTGGTGTTAAAATCTAACCTGTTAGAATGAATTTCTCCCTAGAAATTCATCCGGGTTATAAAAGTTTGACTACCATAAATTTTTTTTCTCATAAAACCAACATCTTAAAAAGGAATAAAAAAATTTATTTAATGAAAAATGATATTTTATAAACAAAACGGTCAACCAATGTAACTCCTTACTGGGTATCCACATAGAAAAAAAGGCGGGAAGTGAAAACCTGGACATGAAAAAAAAATTACCATCAAATTATTATGGAGAGTGACTGAGAATAAGGTTTTGAAAAGGTTATAAATCTGAAAGCTATAAATTTTGGAGGATTTAAGGGCCGTTTGATTCATCAGATAAGAAGGTACTTGGATAAAATTTCTTGTTTCCATGATCATTTCCCTAATGTTTAAGAACATGAGAAGAAATATTTAGTTTATGTCAGTAATATCTCAACATTGGTCATGCCTTAAACAACTTAGTCTTCATATGTTATTCAATGAGATGAAGTTGAATTTTCCATTCATGAAGTGTTAGTAGACCATGAAATCCATAAATATAATGATATTTCAATCCATATGACTTTATCATAAAGAATGGTAGAACAAGTAATAAAATATTAATAAGTCTACATTTAGTGACATAATAGTTTATTCTATGAAAATCCGCCTTATGTTTAAAGTAAAATTTCAATAAATTTATAACATTACAATCCATATGAAATATGAAAATACATTACTATAGAAAAATGTTCACTAACTCGCGTTAATAGTTATCACCCATATATCATAAGGTATCTCTTGTAGGTCACATTCCAAACATGTGAACAACTTCATCATGTTGTCACTTATTAATAACCTCAATTACCATATATCCATAATGAAAACATAAAGGTTTCCTTATTATTAATTAAAAAAAAATTTAAACTTCATCCATGATAGCGTAAACCAATTTTCAAAAAATCCTTAATAGGATATATAGAAATCATTACCATCCAATTTAATTATTCATCTCCAACATTTCATTATCTCATAGTCATTCTTGTATTACATGTTATACTTCCCTTAATCATGTCACTGTCAACTAATTACCCCAATAACATTTCATGGTTACCAGTACCATTCAACACATATATTCAAATACCTATGGAAAAAATAGTGTAACAATCCTTAGGGGTTTCTTAATTCCATAATACCATTAAATTACTTTTAAAACATTATTCTTAATAAAAATGCTATCATTCCACTATCTTTTAAAAACATTGACAATGAATTTCCATTTTATTCCATAACACTCCATTTATATCATATGTCATTTGTAGTCTCTTCATTAATTGAAACATAAATACTACCCATACAAACATGATGATTCATTTCATGATATTTTCACCTAGGGAATCAGTTTTCATAATTCTATTTTGGGTATTCCATATTTTCATAGATAATGGATCTTGAGGTGGCGTAGAGACAGAACATATTATCTAGAGTTATGGACACAAATATCAGTGTTTTCTTTTTAACTATAGGGAGAGTCCAAGAGTGATGATATCCCTTAGTTTTTGTTGAGTATTCTTCTATTTTTACTTCTCATTAATGACACATCTTTGGTTGTCATTACAGATGAAATCCATATTTTGGATAATTCTGAGGATAAAATCTGCTTTATCCTAGAGAAATTATGCAATTGTTGTGAAATCACAGAATTTATATCATGGTAGCAGAAAGTAAATTCTAGATTCAAGAAGTTAATTTCATGGTAAAAATTCTGTCAAAACATGGTATTTAAGTTGATCCTAAAAATATTAAAGCTCTTATGACATGAAAAGAAATTTTTAATATTTTTAAGATTCGGAGCTTAATGGTTTTTTCTGTGTATTATCACTAATTCATAAAGGATTTATCGATGTTTGATTCTCTAATGACTTCCCTATCCCAAAAGGGAGTGTTGTTTTCTTAGGATGTGAACCTTCAATAATTATTTTACTGAACTGAAATTACTTTTTACTACTCCACTGGTGTTGACACTTACAAAGTCTAAGAAGGGATGTGTGGTCTTCTGGGATTCATATTGTTCAGGTTTGAGAAGCATTATTATATAGGGTGATCATTTATTCCCATTGATCTTGGTGGCATACGCTACATGAGAATAATTGTCTGACTCATGACCTTGGTCTATAGCTATGATGCATGAGCTTAAGAGTTGGTGATATTCATTTTTCAAAGAGTGGTCTTCCATGTATACCTAAAACATGAACTTTAGTTATTTAATCTCTCAAAAGCATGTGAATCTCTACTAGTGGCATTGGGTGGAATATCAAAAATAGTTTTACTTTAACATATCTTATATCCTGGGGAATAGTAATGTCATTACATATGGCTTTATCAGGAAACTTCAAACCCAAACCATGAAAGAATCATACGAAGAGTGGAACATGATGGGTGTTTTTTCGTAGTAGGATATTATATTATTGTAAATAGGGGTCAAGGTTATTTTGGAAATTGTTGGTTTTACCATCACTCTTCTTGAGATAATTCTACAAGTACAATATCTTTGTTGTGATTTTTTGTCATTAGAGACTCTATTTATGATTAGGAGACCCTTTTTGAGTGGGGAATATCAGCAGAGGGAATTCTACGCTATCAAAATATTTTTTTACTATTATTAGTCAGAACTAATTGATTGGGGTTTTATATATGGCCTAGTAATTATTGCACCGAGGAACCTTAAATAATTTCTATGACTTGAGATTTCAATTTTGGCATCTAGGCGTCAGGGTGGGAATTGCTGATTTTTTCTCTTGTTTCTTTAAATGCCAAAAGATCAATGATGATCATCGAAGACATTCAAGATATCTTCACGCACATCCAGTTCCAACATGGATGTTGGATGATATCTATATGGATTTATTTTTTGGGTTGTATCATAGCTATAAAAAGAAGAATTTGATATGGGTTATGATCGATTGGCTAAGAAAATTGTCTCACAATATACCCATTAATGATACAATAAAATTTAATAAGGTAGGAAATCACTATGTGAAATTGATTGTTCATTTTCATGGAGTTCCGTCTAATATTATATCAAATATAGATCCCCATTTTACTTATCTCTTTTTGAGAGGCCTTGACAAGGAACTATGATATCAGGCTCTTTTGATTAAGACATACCCTCCGAAAATGGATGGACAAAAAGATAGGGTATAGGGAATAATAAGTACATGCTTTTTGCATGTATTAATATCTTTGATGGATATTTTAATGACCATTTGGGTATGGTTGAGTTTTCTGAAAATAATATTTACTAGTGCGTGATCAAAATGGATCCTTTTGAGTCCTTTTATAGTCATCAGTGTAAATATTTGTTGTGTTGGGTGGAGATCGGTGAAAGTTGTTTTGTTGGACCAATCATGGGTTAAGAGACAAAAAAAATTATCGTTATTCATAAAATAATTATTATGTAACAAAGATGGTATAAAATCATATGATGATCATTGTTGTATACCATTAGAGTTTTTAGTTGGTGATGATGTTTTTTGAACGTTTCAACCCATTTGGGTAATCAACAGTTTTGGAGTGTAAAAAAAATTTGTCTTCAAATTGGGTGACATTTTTGATGTTATTGAGAATGTGGGGAAATTTTCCTAACATTTATAACTTCTTCCATTGTTGATTTCAAACCAAAATATGTTCCATGTATTGCATTTGGAGAAATATTTCTTATCCATCTCATGTTTTTAGTTGGAGTGATCTTGAAGTTGAGACTTATTTCTTTATAAATGAGCATCCAAATAGTACTTCATGGATGTAAGATACATTTGGTTCTAGTTCTAAGGTAACACAGTTTTGATACTCATGATACATAAGAGAGAGAAGCAAAATTGAGAGAGTAATGGACACATATGTTTGACATTGAGACTTCTAGATAGATATTCTGGGGACAGAAAGTTTCTTGGGTGGGGAGGTTGTAACATAATGTTATTATATTTATGTACTCTTTGAAAACAATTGTTGGATTCATTAGTTGGTTATTTTTTAGGGGTGCTTCGAGAGAAAATTTTAAAATCATGAAGGCTCCAGAGCTGTGAATGACTTTCAGATGGTTTTCAAAAACCATACATTGTACTATAAAACGTAGCGAAAACCTAAATAGAAATGGTTTTCACAATTTCCTCAAGGTTTTAAAAGTAGATTTCTCGACTATAATAAATCGTTAACCCCTTTATATGGGTGAAAAATATGATAAACCATTCAACCCACTCCAGGAAACTGTGCGCGCGGTGATTCGAAATTCCGAAAACTTATTTAAATATCATGAATCCCTGAGTTTAAATTTATGATGAACCCATTCAACCCTAAAATAAATTATCTATTCTTAGAGGATACTAAGATGGGATTTTGGATACTCTAAGCCCTTTCCATAACATATAAAATCACGGTGAATGTTTTTCTATCTCTCCCAAGTAATTTTTCTTCTCACATTCCTTAACTCCCCCTCTATTTTAAACTCATCCCTATAGGTTTTTAGATCATATTTTTTGAGAGATCTAAAATAAATTTTTTTTATTGAATCTATGTATAATTTTTAGGTCTCCATTTCTGAAATTCTTTGTTGGAGTTTCCCATTACGAGTGTGGACATACATTATCTCCATGTATAGGTAGGTGGTTCTGTTTAAAATGGAAAAATTATTTATGATAGAATTTCATGATTTAAATTAAATTTCATTCAATTAGTTTATGAAAAACATATATCTATGATAATTGTTATTTTATTTGATTTTGAATAATATTTGGTTAAAAAACCCAATTCCATGGAATTGGGGTATGATTCGAAGTTTATGGTTGTTGGGAAATCGAATTATGAATATGATTTTTGGAATTAATTTCGAGAAAATGGATTAAAATGATTTGAAAAAAATAATTGATTGCTTCAATCATGAATGATTAATGAATTCATTAAAAACCCATGTTGTGTTTTGTAATGAGAAAATTGCATATTGAAATTAGAAATGGGGTAATTATATTTTGAATAGTTTTGAAATAATTTTACCATTATTGATTATTATTTGAGAACATGAAATCCTATGTAGTTAGTTATTTTTTTGAGACAAACATGAAAGGTTGAGATTTCCTTATAAATGGTTTGACACTTTATAACTCTAACATAATCCTATTGGAGGATCTCATCCTTATTGAGATATTGGTTAGTCCTCTTTGGACAGTGTCTGAGGGATTTGTGTGCACATTGTAGTTATCACTATATGTGTGTGTGGATCACATAACATAGTACTATCGTTACTTTTGGAAGATGACCATGTTTCTAATTTGTGTATATTTTTATATATATTACGTTGTTTTTAAAAATAATTTTCACATTACTCTCTTAATTTTTATAAACTATTTTATATAATAAAATTTAAGTCATTGTCTAAAATGTTTCCATTAATATAAATCAGAAGTGTGATTTATTTTAAATGTTCTATTATATTTTCACACCCATTTTAATTGAAATTGAAAGAACTATTTTGTTAATTATTTTTACATTATCTTATGGAAGACATGGTCAGATTCTATTATGATTTTATCTCACAATCTACCTTTACCTTTAGGATTTTTTTGATTTCCTTCTTCCAAGTTCAATCAAGGGGAAAGAACCTCTGAGAGGTGGTGGTTGTTGATCTTTTGGGCATGAAGTGTTGTGACCTTCTGGACATGGGTTGTTTATCCTATTTTTAAAGTAAATTTGGGGATGTATCTATGGTTTATATACCTATATTACTTATATTTATTTTCTCCCGATGGAGTTTATTTGAGGATACTAACTTGTAACAGTTTCTCCCATTGTTTATGTCATAAAATTGTTACCTATTTTTTCTTTTATAATGAAAGTTACTAGTCACCATCCAATGGGGATGAACAACCCCCTTCATGCTATATAGGTTCCTACATTAGTATTAGGGTTGTAGGGTGTCTAGGACATTTCAAGAAATTATGTGTTGGGGGATTGTATAGAGATACATGATGAACTCATAAGACATATGTGTGAATATTTTCATAATTTAATACCCATATTATACCCATTTTATATATTTATCTATATATGGAATGATTTTTTGTATATAGGTCATTTAATTATATTTTCTCAATCAGGAATATATTTTTAATGAAATATGATTGGAATTATTTTTCGTATATTATTTTTGTAGGACCTATGAAATACACAATTTTTCTAAGTCGATTAACATGTGTTGTGATAAATTACATGGATTAATGAAAAGTTATGAACTTATATATTTTTGTGAATAATTGTGTAGAATTTTAGGATGGGTAATTTTTCATATATGGTATTGAGATATTCCACATCGCAAAATTTTACTCAATTTTGTGGAAAAATTAATTATATTACTTTAAATTATATTATAAATATATATCATACAAAAATGATTGTAAAAAGACATATATATAATTGGAATATATCATTACATAAAACATTGTAATTTATGTGATTACCTAGAAAAATAAATATATATTTGGTGATATTATGTTGTATCGTTCATACATTACTATATTTGTTTATAATATTCTTTATATTATAAAACCATAATTTTAATGCTTATCGGAACTGTGAATTATATTTGTTGGATAATGATATAAAAACATATATTTAATCCTTTTTAAATTAAATTATAATCCATATAACTTTTACCCTTTATATTATTATTATATTTCTGGGGATTATAAATGAATGGAAAGGGTGAGATAAAAACCTAGTATGGGAATACTAAACTATTCCTCTGCATAACATCTGTTAGGGAATTAGATAATAATAAAGAATGGAAAATTTTATCAATGATGATAATAAATATTTAATACATGATACCAAGAAATCATAAATATGCAGTCAAAGGACCTCATATTATAAGGATACCTACGATTTTTATAGTATTTAAACTATATATCATCCATTGTATCTATAGAGATTAAATATTACCATATGAATTTGGGGATATATAATTCTAACCTCACCTATGACTTAATTCTATTATTAAATAACACAATATTTTAAGGAAATTATATGCATTATCACATACATATAACAATGATCACATGGGAATAATCATCAATGATGACATAAGATAATGGAAAGATGTTTATCATTTTAAAAATTCAATCAAAGGATATTATAAAATAGGTAATATTACCCTTTAATAAATCAGTATTAATAATCTGAAAAATCGTGAAGAAATATAATCTCTTCATTAAAAGGATTCATATGTTAGGATTATCAAGAGGTCATCAATAATCTATTAATAGTAATGGTACTGGTGAAAAACATTATTTGTATGAAAGGATTATATTTTACAATTTATTAAATTAATTAATGATTAAGGAATTGATTGATCAATCCTTAATAACAATTTTAATTTTGTGACTAAAATATAAAATAAACATTAGGGATATAAAATAAGTCAAAAATGAACTTTTAGTACTAGAAGAATTGATTTTAAAGGTTTAATTTCATCAATACAGAGAAAAATCCTATTATCTCCCATTAGAGGATACATTAAATACATTATAGATTGATTCAGAACCATCTTAAAAATTAAATAATCACAAAAACCAAATTACTTAAAATACTTACAAAATAATATAAAAACTAACAATAAATAAATAGGATTTTTCTTGTAATACAAGGGACCCGTGTAAAAATATGAATATTATGGATACTAAAAAACACATGTATAATAAATGAAATAAATATTACTAGAATGGATATATAATAATTAATAATCAATAAAATTAAATTAAAATAGATTCTTATAAAAGGAAACAAATAAATAAATATTAATATGGAGATATGACCATTTCCTTACATTAAGAATTCCTTAAACATAATAGATATGTTCTTGAAGGACTTTCATATTTTTAATAGATACATTAGAGATAAAATATGATTATAAATTTTATAAATATATTTATGGTGAATAAAAATGGGTATAAAAGGTCATATATGTGGTTTAAAATTTAAAATAATGTAATAATTATTGGTTTTAGCCAATAAAATATTCCCATTTAAATATTCATAAAAGGGTTTTCATATATGGGTTTGTATTATCATCTAAGGTTATTTGATTAAAATTTATGGTTTTTTCAATTTAAAACTCTTAAAAGGTTTAAATTCATTTTTTGGATTAAATAATCAAAAATGTTGGTGAAATTACTTTGTAAATTGAATAAAAAATGTTTTATTCTTTTAAAATTATATTATTGTTTCAAAGTTGAGTATAATAATTAAAAATATATATTTTAACTAATTAAACATATTTTAATTTATAATAAATTTACTAAAAATGTATTACATTCTTTTTTACATAAAAATTCACTTACCGAATATAAAATAAATGTAGATTGCATTTTTAAATTCATTATAAAATTTAATTACTTCCAATAATCACAAAAATGTCAGCATTACCTAATTTTAATGTCATTATAACAAATTTGATTTAAATTGTATTAATGTAAATTTATTATTAGAAAAAAATAATTATTGGAAAATGCATAAATAAAACTATTTTGGTATAAATACATTATATAGAATAACAAAATTACTATTCAAATGATCACATTACTTTTGTAACAAAAAATTTATGAATTTTCAATAGTCAAGTAATTGAATCAAACCCCATATATGACCTTTTAAATTATATTAATTTTAACCATTCTTCTCATTCTATCATCTCTATCACCTGAATTATATCATTTTCTTTATATATCATGATTTTTATATGTATTAAGTTTGTTAGGTAAATCTCTATCATATTATTCTGGTCAACATTCGTCTAGACCTTCTGGTCCATTAATATATAATAAAATAGGTCTAGTGGATGGTTATCATTTCTTTTGGGGAAGTATTATGTTTGAACCACTAGCTTGAATATGTGTGTTTGATATTACTGGTTTTTGTAATTCCCTAACAATAATATAGATATTTTTTTATAATAATAAAATACTATTCTATTTAAAATGAATTCTATTTAGTCATCACAAATAATAAAGGGAAATAAAAATTACTTACAAATTATCAATCTTTATTACCCTATATTAAATAAATGTATAAATCATATTTTTTTTATTCTTATTCGAATAACAAAACATCTCTATATATTTCTTCATCAATTTTTCCTCTATCTCCCAATTTTTCCTAAAAAATTTCATCTATAAAAAATTCACTAATCAGGTCAACATGTTCTATAATATTTTGTCTATCTGATACGAAATTTCAACCAGCCTTTCCCTATATAATAATTGGTATCCATGTGAACAATTATAATACTATGTATATGTGACTAGATTATTATATTACACCATAGTATAGTTATATAGAAAACATCATGAACTTATAAAACATTGGGTTGAAGTTACAAAATGCATAATACACTTCCAATTCATTACAATATATCACAGGGACCATTATATCTATTATTTAGCATTCCTTTATTTCATGATTTAATTATAATATTCAAAGAATATTTCTTCATGAATACTCTATCATTGAAATTAAACTCTAAATCTCATCTATTTTTGTGTACATATCTCATTTTATAACTTCATCTCCCTTTTGATTTGTTATGGAACAGTATTCTCAATCTAATTATCCCATTGAATCAACTCTATTCCCAATAACATCCTCAAAAAAATTACAATATAAAAAGATATATATAAACTTTTATTTACATATAGATCATCATATGTTTCCATTGAACAATAAATCCCTTAGATTATTCCCTAATATACAGAAAATCATATCATATTTTCTATTAATTTAATTATTACGATGATTTGTATAATATATATATATATCTATATATCTATGTACCATTTTTTATAGAAGAGTCAATGAAAAGATTAATGGAAACCATCGATCATGATTAAATACATTAGAAATATGTAACCCTTTAAGCCTCACAAAATCAGTTATATATACCATGGAAATATTTTCAAGGTATAAATTATAATGGAATGATATAACATGAGATGAACTTTTTAGACGATCAACTATAAAAATAGTATAATTTTTATGTTTATATATAATTTGATGACCAATTCTGAAATTAATCTAAATATTATCTCACATGAATGTTCGAACTGTAAATTATATCTTTACATTTTGTATATATACCTCAGTTTTAATTTCCAATACACCATAAACCTTAATAAATAATTTTTTATCTCATTCGTCATGATCTCCCACCAATAGTTCTCCGAAAGACACTGGTACATATTTGTGGCGGAAAAATGTATAGATACGCCAATCCAAGAGATTAAATAGAAATAGAATTCTTTAACTCTATCATAAATGGAATAAATGATCTATATCCCAATTAAAATAATCCCTCCTTATTAATGTTGCAATTGAAAAATATTCTTTCTTGAACCACATAAATTCTATTCTTTAACCAATCAATGTCCCATTGGATTATCTATATTATCGATTGTAATGATGATCGATAAATCATATGATATAAGTATGATGTCATTAATTTTCTTATTATTCTCCATACGAAACATTAATATAACATTAATAATCAGATTATGATTTATGCTCATTACATATAAAGTGTAATGATCTTTTAGGCTCTATAAATAATTCCCATGCTGACATTTTCTTGATATTAATAAATGGTTCCATTATAATATTTTCCATATTTCAATTATCTAATATTGATCTAGTTTAAATCATTATATATGAATATATAATTCATACGTTTATGGTCTGTATATATATCACACATTACACCATTTAGATAATTATGTCTTATCATTAAGGAAATGATAATTATTTTCTTATCCAAGTCACTATCTGGATAATTATGCTCATGAATTATTATTTATTATGATGCATAAGCTATATAATATTTTAATTTAATATCAACAAAAATTCAATCCATGTATTTCAATGATCTTTACATATAAAAAAATCTATTCTATATAATGAAACGTTATCATAGATATAATAATTAATATCATTTTTATTTGTGGAGTATTTTTCTTTCACTATTTCTATAACACCACACATATACACATGGTATTATTCTGATATATTTAATTCCCAAACATCAAGTATTTTAAGGAATTATGTTCATATGAAGTGTTTGTGGTGGTTAGGGGGCCAATTTTGAAAAAACGAGTTGGGAATTAGAATATCTACCCATTATAAAATTCCACAGTGTACCCAGTGGAAAAATATTAGGTACTTGATTGGTGAGTAAATACCATTTTGTGGATCACTTGGTTGCCATTAAACACGGAGATGGTAATCAGTGCCTGGTGAGTTCCTGTATGGGTTTAAAAAAATAAATGAATTAATTAATTTGATTAAGTGTAAAAAATGTATTATAATTGGAAGTTATATAATTTTTTGTAACTATAGTTGTTGTGACCTCTCCCTTATTACCCCTCTTTTTTCATGCAATGTCATATTATTTAAATATGATTTCAATTTTGAATTCTATATTTCATAATAGGTATCCATTGGTAAGGTAAAACTCATCATCCCTCTAAACTCAGTCCCCATTATTTTTTCTTCATCTATCATAAATAAACCTCAATTTAGTTATATTTATTTTTTTATCTATTCTATATGCTTGATACTGAAAAGGCTAGTGGTTTCCAGTAAGGAGGATAGAGAAAGACACATATTTTCCCCTTATATTTCGCATTAGTTTTTCCATTAATTTTATGTGTCATATAATATGTGTAAAATTATAATAACTTTTATATTTTATAAAAATAAATTTTATTTGTTTCATTAACTTCATTTGTTGAATATGGATCATTATAGGCATTGGGTATCCCGTATTAGTTGTTTGTGGAAACAATCGATCATTGTTAACTATGTTCCAGGTTAAATTCATCGTAAACCCCATAATTTGGACATGTAATCAGTGATTAATCATGAAATATACTCCTAGGAATCATCTAGGGTGTTGTAATCCATTCCTTGGTGAAGAATGGCATGCGAAAATGTCATTCTTAGGGTGAATGGGCTTAGGCACAAGACTTTAACGAGGTAAATGGATCAAGAGTGTTTCTCTTGATGTGATAATTAATTATTAATATTTTTTACTATTATTAAATTATATATCATTCATTTACATGGATACATGGTGTTTGGTGGCACGTTATCCACATAAATCTAATCAACAGTGGTATTTGATAAACTTGATTATAGAAGGTGATTCATTATTCACTATGAGGCGAGAGAAATGTTGGAACCACATCATCATGTGGTTGTTATATTAGTGTAAAATCATTCACTTTGTGACTAATATTGGTATGTAATGATACACTTTTGAGAACCATTTCATTTTTATGTTGTCCACTTGAGGACCTATTCTGGTGGCATATTTTCTACCTTTGATTTTATTTCACTAATGTATTGACGCATGTGATTCCAGTGGTATATCATATTCTTAGGGACCTATTATAGTGGTATAATATCCAGATAATATTTTGTTTTAATGGTGTATTGGGAATTTTATAAATGATACCCATGGTAATTTATCTACCTAGTAGATATTTTTGGAGCTACATTAACACCTATTGATTTTGTTCTGGTGGTGCATCATCCATATGGATTCCTTCAGTGGTGGAATATTTTCTTCCATTAGAGAGATCTCGATGGTATACCATCTACCAAGTTGGGATATATTGGTAGTGATTCCCACACTTTATATATCATCCACCAAGGAATGAATAGTGGTCATGTATCATCCACAACGGTTTGGTGATACCTCATTCAATATTAAATGACATGGTTATAATTAATTTTTGTTTGGTGATGGATCATTCAATAAAATGGATTTTGATAGTGATATTTCATTCAACCTGATTACTATTCAATGATTAAAATATAATTTTTCTGTGAGGTGTGTTCATCCTATGGATATATTATCGAATTTACACAATGGATAAAAAATTTATGGTAACATATATTTTAGATGGAGCATTCCATGGTGTGACATAAATTTTATTTTTGTTTTTCTACATTACAGTAATTCTATAAAATGAATTCTATGTTATTTACTAGGAAATTTAGGTAAAATGTTAGTGGTGGAAAACTGGGTTGTACTCACACACTCCTAGTGTGTCCTAGTACCCATGAAAATATTATATTTATTAACCCCAATAAGGGTAGGATACATACACCTTTGGAAACTTATTCTTGAGGGGGTTGTACTGTTCTGGGATATAAGACTATTCCCAAAACAAAGGTCTATTTTTTATCTCCAGTATTATTTACTTGTGGACATATTTTTATGTGATATACCCCTAGTATATCATTACTATTCTTGAATGAAATGTATTAGATGTACAACGGTGCACATTGATGTAGTATGTTGTTGATATTTACTGATCGTATAGTTTTTTTGTGTTCTATATCTTATGGTTTTGTATTATTTGTATGATGTTTTCATTTATAATGCTTCTTCTATGTTTTTATGGTTATTTATACCAAAAGGGTAAATTATCCCCACATTTTTATATCATCTAGGGTGACCGCTCGACATCCTACAGTGTGTAGGGAGGTATTCATGAGTTACATATATCATTGTACCGTCATAGTGGAGGTGTACTAGATCTCATATTCTATAAAGTGGTATCAAAGACTTTTTTCTTTTAAATTACTATTTGGATTACTGTAGATAGATGATAGTATGTATTTGTATATTGGTATTAACCTTATCTATGGGACTATCAGGCCCTCATATATGGGAAGGCCAAATTACTAGGATTGAGATTTTTTACATTGAGAGTAATATTGTTTTCTGGTTTCAAAATGTGTTATGTTATTTAGGATTTATTGAGTTTTACTCAAGGACTATGGGGGAAAGAGTGTTTTTGTTCACGAGTTATGTTTTTTAATATAGGAATCACTTGGAAATCATATTATAACACTATAATATTTTAGTTTATGTATCTTCATTAATAAATTTTATTTATTTGATAGCGTACGCAACACCGAGATTAAAATAACCATGTTATACTATTAAATATTAACCTGAACGTTGGAATAGTTGTAACTCCCCGACCCTAGTTACCCATATTCGGTGCATTATTACATTACATTAGCATGATACAAGGAAATCATGTCCCGAAAGACCGATCAGTTTAGTAGCCTTGAAAATACTAGATACATTCATAAGATTTACATTACATTATAAAATGAAATACTTCAACAAAATTTTATCCATAGGACACACTCTTATCCCATAGAATATCCCTACAAGTCAGTCATAATATACTTCTTCGCATCCTGGGAAAAATAAAACATAGAAAGGGGTGAGCTTAGATTCTCAGTAAGGATAACAATATAGTAGAAACATTCATAAATAAATATAAACATTTTTAGGCAATGTATAAGACTAAAATATAGTCCTTTTAAACATAAAATTCATCAGAATAATGCAATGATAGATCAAATAATTCCATTTATTTATTTACATGGATATTCTATTAGTCGAATAATCTCATTAAAATCAATAACCAATTTCATAATGATGGAATGCATAATACCAGACATCATAACCACATAGTCAAGGCCTTGTGCGATCACTACAAATAATATTTTGTCAAGGCCTTATTCCAAGACACTAGTTTGTCTCATGAGACCTACTGATGCAATGCGGAGCAATAGTGGGCTCCACCTATCACATACTAAGTCCAATGCATTTTTCATATGAAAAGGATTAAACATAACATAAACATTCATATTAAAACTAGTATATGAAATGTTAATACTTTATCCATAAACCATGAATAGTGTAAAAATAACACATCCACAGTCAAACATATCACAAAACCTTCAATACAATATGGATGTTTTTTATCATAATAAATCAACTTTAAATAAGCTTAAAATTCATCATAGGATGTTGACATAGATGGAATCAAAACTTTTTTAGGGAAATATATCTTTCTATTTTGAAATCATTAAAAAGTCATATAATTATAAAATAAAAGATTTATTTTGAAAACATTAGTATAATAATGTATGTGATGCTTCGACGATGTTATAACGGCTGAAAATAGCTGCACCCACCGTATAAGATAAAAAAACATTCTTACCTTAATTTTGTCAAAAAGGTCATAAAGTACCTTGTTAGGAAATCAACAGAAATATTCATTTCAAAAACATATAATGTCAAATAATGGTGTAAATTAATTTAAAGCATTGTCTATTAAATAGTAAAAATGTTTTGAAATACATTTTTATGAAACACGGATGTGCATGATAAAGAGGTCCTAGTAGATACTCACGTGTAAAATAACCTCAGATAATAAGGAGATTGTGAAATTAACCATTACCTTGTAATTTTCCTTGGTCTAGGGTAGGTTAAACTTATGTATAATGGTGAAATAATTGTTATTAAATTATACAAGAACAATATACATTAATATGATATCATATATGATCTTCTAATATGGCTTTGTTAATGATATTTCAGTAGTATCATCAATTCAGTTGTTAACTGATTCATTTTCCATTATATACTTTGTTACGTAAGTAATGTTTTTTATGGATAGGATGTATATTATTCATATCCATAATTATATAAATTCTTTCAAAAAAATATTTAATCATCAAATAAAAATTAGTTTTGAATGGATACGATGGGGAATGAATCTCATCGCGTTCGTGGAGACGATAATCTGTACGTATGCACGGGCAGAAATATCATTCTTTTGATATTAAAATCATATATAATTGGATGGAATATAATATATAAATAAAAATTATCATGTTATATTTGTTATTTATATCATTTATACTCATTATTATAACCATCCAAATGATGAAGTGTTTGAATAAAAAAATACACCACGACGTGGAAATGGTAATCCGTACGTACGCACGCATGGTGAATTTGTCATTTATAGGATGGATAGAATATTGAATATGGTTGAACATTTTTATAATAACATCAAAGTATATAGAAAATTCTGGATTTATTATTTTAGAATGGAAACAACAAATAAAGGGGAAGTGTAAGAAGAAAAGAACTAGAAAGAGGTGATGAAATATTTACCTCTTCTTCGAGTTCATCCTTTTGATTTGATCAAAAAGGCTCCATAGGTTGGATTTATGACTAAATTAAGGCCTATAGGATTAAAGGAGTATAGTTTAAGGATATTAGGTCATGGTTTTGCCAAACCAAATTTCTTTTAAGGTGTGGATTTTAGAGAAGGGAGAGTTCCCTTTTATAAGAGGGGTGAGGGGCACCTTAGGAAAATATTGAAATGTTATTTTATAATAAAATCATTTTCGGTTTCAAATCTCTCAAAAATGATTTATTTCAATGATAATTTGGGGATGGGTTGAAAAACACTCAACCAATAGGTTTGGTCACTCTATTAACCTTACCTTTTAGATTAAACTCTTAGTTTATTAGTTTGACATTTACCATGTCTCTTTCTATTTGTATATTATATGTTTAATAAAATTACTATAAACTTCCAAGAGAAACCCAAGTGGTTCATTATTGATATATATAACCTTATCTATGTTATTTGGCCGATGATTAGATTTTAATGAATAGAATATCAATTAATAATATAATATTTGTTTTAAAATCACCTTTATGTAATTTTGACACTATTTGTTATTTTGTTATTGTTAAATTCATAAAAGTATTATTAATTAGAAAAAAAATCATTTAATCAACCCTAACATGTCATATTAACAAATAAAATTATTGGAATTTATTAAAAGTCCTAAATTAGATTTATTTGGATATTTATAATATCAATTATTTTAATCGTTCATTAATAAGTTAATTCCTCCATCATCATTGTGTCATAGATAAATTAAACTATTCAATTTCTAAAAATTATAAATAAAATACCATTATGTAGGAAATCATTTTATATTTCTAATGAATACGTATAGTCTAATTTATCTTATGTATAACCCTATATTGAAAATGGGTAATTTATTAAACATTGAATTTAACTCTTTTAACTCTTATTTAAATAAAATAATAATAAATGTTCTAATCTAAGCCTAGTGGACCTAAAGGATCATATTTTATTCCTAAGGTTGTTTTTGGTCTAATGAAACTTATCCAACAGAATTAGGATATGTGTTATGGTAATAATAAAATAATTTTTACCTTTAATTATCATATTTACTTTTAACCGTGGTAAATAAAAGTCAAAAGTTACTATTAACCAAAAAATATTTCCATCCTATTGAACCACAGTTTACTTACTAATATCAACCGTGTTTCTCGGATTTTTGGAATTCAAGTCATAGAAGCAGTAAAATTATGTTTTATGCAAAAATTTTAAATGCTCCTAGGAGGTGGGTAAAAGATGGTAAAAAGTTCAACAAGATTTTTATATATCTAAACATATTATAAAATTACTACAATTTATTATATTGAAAATATATTGGTATTATGTTTCTATTTTAACCTAAAATAATTATAGGTAAAATTAATAATTATTTAAATATAAATTCTGTTTTAAACAATAACTCAGTGTCTTTCAGTATTCATAAAAAATTGAATGTTTTCAGAAAAATACAAAAAATTCACCCCAAGCAAATTTCGATATTCCGAATCCAATAATGATGTCCATTTTTAATGATAAAATTTATAAAATTTGAAGAAGTGGTTATTACTATTTATAATGGATAGTTTGATTGGTCGTGGTGTGTTAGAATCTTGAAGGTGTGTACAATGCAAGTTATTGCATTATTCAAAGGGAAATGTACCGTGGAAGGTTGGGGTGTTACATTCTACCCTCCTTCAAATAATTTCGTCCTCGAAATTTCTAGAATACTACCACACAAAAATATTCGGGTGGTTCTTCAACATAAGTTCCTCAGGTTCCCACGTTGCCTCTTCCATCTTATGGTTTCTCCATAGAACTTTTACTAGACAAGTCATACGATTTCTCAACACTTGGTCTCTTGTATCAAGAATCTTGACAGGATGTTCAAAATAAGACAGATCATGTGAAAATTATAATTCCTCATAAGTGAGTACATCAGTTGGGTCAGGCATATATTTTCTCAATAGTGATACGGGGGACATATCATGAACATTTGAGAGACTTGGAGGAATTTCCAAAAGATAAGATATATGCCCAATTAGTTCTAGAATTCCAAAAGGCCCACTGTACCTGGGACTCAATTTACCCTTCTTACCGAAACGTATACCTCCCTTCCATGGAGATACCTTTAAGAAGACATGATTTCCTACTTGAAAATCCAAATCTTTACTTTGTTTATCGGCACAACTCTTCTGCCAACTTTAAGATGCTTTCATGTGGGTTTAGATAGCCTTCACCTTTTCCACAATTTCCACAACAAAGTCTGGGAATTTAAGTTTTCTTTCACCAACATCATCCCTACAATTTGGTGAGTGACATCTCTTTTCATATAACACTTAATATGGTGACATATGAATACTTGAATGAAAGCTATTGTTACAGGAAATTCTACCAGGGATAAATATTGATCCCACATACCATTAAAGTAAAGTGAGAAGTATATCAACATTTCTTCTATGTTTTGAATAGTATGTTATAATTGTCCATCAGTTTGAGGGTGGTAGGCAGTGCTCAAACAATGTTTAGTATCTAGGTCTCTCTGAAGACTTTTCCAAAATCTTGATGTAAAACTGGGATCATGATTAAAAAAAATTGATAGGGGTACTCCATGAAGTCTTACAATTTCATTAATATATAGTCTTTCTAAACATTCAAGTGGTAAATCTTCTCTTATAGCAAGAAAATGTGCTGACTTGGTATGACGATCAACAATGACCCATATTGCATCATTCCTTATAGGAGTCTTTGGTATCCCCATGACAAGGTCCATCGTAATATCATCCCATTTCCACTCTAGTATGGGAAAAAGTTGCATGACTCCTCCAGGTTGTAGCCTTCCAACTTTTACTTGTTGACAAACCATACATCTTGACACATTATTAGCAATCTTCCTCTTCATGATGTCCCACCAAAAAAATTTCCTTCAAATCTCTATACATCTTAGTGCTACTAGGGTGTATAGATAAATCAGATCAATGGGATTCATCCAACAATTCCCATTTCAGGTCAAGTAAATTCAGAACACAAAGTCTCATTGCAAATTTTAAAATCCCATCTTCATATACGATGTCGATCAATCTCACATCGTTCACAACATTAATCTTCTTTTGAAACACCGTATCATCAGCCTGATAACTTATTATCCTTTCTTGCAATGATGGTTTGTCAACCATTTGAAAAAGTATTGATGTTTCACCTTCTGTGGTTATCCCCATATCCATCTTTATTAGATCCATGAATATAGGATCCCTTTCAACTCTCATCTTGTCCAAAACTCGATGATCCATTCTGCTCAAAGAAGCTTCCACCTTATTTGACTTCCCCAGGTAGTAGTGTATTGTGTAATTAAAATCCATGAGTAGTTCAATCCATCTTCTTTTCCTCGTCTTGAGTTCTTTCAGTGAGAAAATATACTTCAAACTCTTGTGATCGGTATATATCTAGCATTTTTCAACATAGAGATAATGTCTCTATATATTCAAAGCAATGATTACAGCTGCTAATTCAAGATCATGAGTAAGATTTTCTTTCTCATGAATTTTTAGTTTTCATGATTGATAGGAAATAACCCTATCATTATGCATAAGAACATAACCATGTCCTTTCATTGAAGCATCACTATAAATAACAAACCTATCATTCCCCGATGGTAGAGTCAAGATAGGATCATCGACTAATCTTCTCTTCAATTATTCAAAAAATTATCCACGCCCTTTTGTACATTAAAATTTAACCCCATTACGTTTGATCTTTGTTAATGGGTTAGACAATCAGGAAAAATTCTGGATGAAATGAATATAATAAACTACTAAACCAATAAAACTACGCACCTAGGATATACTTATCAGTGCTGGCCATTCTTGGATTTACTTCATCTTAGAAGGGTCAATAGAGATTCTATCCTTAGAGACAATATGTCCAAGAAAAGAAATCTTCTGAATTCAGAATTCACACTTTCTAAATTTCTCATATAATTTATTTCTTCTAAGAGTATTTAGGATAATGTGCAAGTTATTTTCATGATCTTCGTTGCTTTTGGAGTTTACTAAGATATCATCAATAAATACCAGTACAAATTCATCAAGATATTTCTTGAAAACTATGTTAATAAGATCCATAAAAACAGAGGGTGCATTAGTCATCCCAAAAGGTATTAATGTACACTCGTAATGCTCAAACCTGGTTCGAAATGCTGTCTTTGGAATGTCTTCCTTCATTACACAAAACTGATGATATCCATATGAAAGGTCAATCTTTGAAAAATATTTAGCTTCATGAAGTTGGTCGAATAAATAATCAATTTGAGGTAGGGGAAACTTGTTCTTTATTGTTATAGCATTGATCTCCCTGTAGTCAATGCACAACCTCATAGATCCATCTTTATTTCATAACAAAAATAACAGGGGCTCACCATGGAGAAACACTAGTGAGAATAAATCACTTATTACACAATTCCTCTAGTTATTTATTTAGTTCCACTAATTCCACAGTGGCAATTCTATAAGGGGTAGTAAATATGGGCCTTGAACTAGGAATTAAATCAACATAAAACTCAATTTCTCATTCTGGAGGGTGTCTAAAAAAATCTTATGAAAACACATCAACATTTTCATGCACAATAGGTACATCATATATTTTAACATTATTTTCCTCACCCATAGTTATTTCATTCTCTTCCTCCCAAATAATTGAATTTAGTTGAGCTATTGTGGGTAGATCTAGATAAGAATCATATGGTCACATTTCTTCTATAAAGATAAAGTACTCATTTTCATCATATAAAATTATAACCTCATTATTTTTACAATAAATGTTCACATCAAGGTCTGAAAGCCAGTCCATACCAATGATTATATCAAATTCAATCATAGGTATGATGATGAGATCAGCAGATAAATAACTTTTATATTCCATAATGGGAACTGATTCAAAAAACTTTATTACAATGATACTTACCTTAAGAGTTTTTACTGACAACTCCATTATTAAATAAATTTGGAAATAACAAATTTTCATAGAAAACTATGAAGATATGACAAAATGTGATGATCCAACATCAAATAAATAATTATCTAAACTTGAGGAAACCATTAAATTACCTACCACCATGTCTTTCAGAGCTTCAAACTCAGTAGTAGTGATAGCATAAGCTTCGCCTTGATCCCTTGTCCTCTTCTAAGGTATGTTTACTTGGCACTTAGTAAATTTATTGGCATAATTCCCCCTTCCTATAAAATTTTAGAATTCATCATTGACATCTTCTTTCATACCCTTTCAATCACGAGCTTGGTGGTCTTCTTCACCACACTTTTAATAGACTCCCATTACATTCAGGTAAGTAACGGGGTGTTTCTTCCCAAATTTACTATAGGATGGATATTCAAATTTTCCCTTATTCACCTTATTTCCATTTCTAGAGTGTTTAAAAGATCTCTTCTTCTCTTGGTTTTCTTTAAAGTCGTAAGATATAGAGAGTTCCTTTTCTATCTTGATAGAACATGAGACAATGTCTTCATATGACAAGAAGGATTTTGATAATAATGCTCGACGGAGAAATGGTTTTAACACATCAATGAAACGATCAAAATTACTTCTTGGGTTACGTATATAATTTGCAGCATGCCTTGCTAACCATGTAATGTTGGCCTCAAACTTTTTGACATTCTCTTCCTATTTTTGCCTCAGAATCAAAAAGTGCCTTTCCATATCCACTCAATGGTCATGAGGAAAGTATTTTTCTAAGAAAATATCTTTAAACTCCCTCCATTCCATATTTTATACTTCATCATCATCCGTTGTGTTTTTAATCAATGACCCCCATTGATCTGCATCTCCCGTGGGGCGATAAACTGCCATGAAAACTTTTTCCCTTTCGTTACTCGCCAATGAGTGAGATATTTTCTCTAAGGAATTTATCCATTTCTTATCTACTAATGGATTTGTACTCCCATTTAATTTTGGTGGGTTTTTTCTCATGAATCGGTCTTACATTGACCCTCTGCATTGTGGGTCAGGGTGCTCCATATGGGTATGTTTATTATTGATAACCTGAGTGTGTTTTCCCAGAATGGTGATAAGCTGATCCACACCAGTTTCTTCACCAGCTCCACTATAATTATCTTGAGTAGGAGGTCATTCCTTACATGTATTACGTGCATTGATATAGTTTCCATTCCTTCCACTAGTCACCATTTCTAAACAGTGGAATACACTAGATTAGTTTATGAATCACAATACATAATTCCAAACATGTAAAACAGTTAACATAAATTGAACATTTTATGGATATAATCCATAATCATAAAAAAAATTCATTGAGGAAGTATATACTCATAAACCCTTCATAATGTTTTGTAATGAAAATTATAATTATCCTTAGTATACACCCTGGGAGTGTTATAACCAAGAGTTTAGCAAGACCCATTGTTGTGCACCAGTTCCTGTTCAAGTCTACATCAAAGCAGTGTTTTTGGGTTTTACCCCAAGGTACATCTGTGCTAAAGCCTCCTCTACATTCTTGTATCCAGACATGGATTTATTTCTAGGAAAACTGAATAAATCCTTACAGTTCTAAAATTCTAGGGAGTTCTTCTATACAAATCCACAAAGTCTATCTTAGTGTAATGTTCTCTAATCATATTGTTTCTAAATATTTCTATCAAGGTTTGTACTAAACATCCTTTGATACCAACTGTATTGTCCCGACCCAAGTTACCCAGAGTTGGTGAATTATTACATAACATTTCCATGAAATAAGTAAACCTTGTCCTGAATGTAACATCCCAAGTATGTAATTAATAATAGATATTTTAATCTATTTCTATTAATGAATTAGGTAGTGTTGTAGAGGCTTAAAATGAGAATAAATCCAATCTTAAGCATTGAATACACTAATATTTTTAAAAGATTCTTTTACTGTCTTTTGATGGCAAACCATTTTAAATCAAACTTTTCACAATTTTATAAGCTCTATTTTTCAAAATAAACTTATTAGTTATTATTGGGAAATTGAAATTTACTTTGGGTAAATTTTTGGTATTTTTCCGATAAAGTTCATTTTTTTAATGAATAGGGAAAAATGGTGTATTTTAATTCAAAACATCTTTTTAATATAATTTTTTATATGATTAGATTATCTTTTGAATTGAATTTAAAGTTAAATTAG
Organism: Viscum album; assembly: GCA_963277665.1. NCBI lineage: Eukaryota > Viridiplantae > Streptophyta > Magnoliopsida > Santalales > Viscaceae > Viscum > Viscum album. The sequence goes on along the minus strand of OY728167.1, from coordinate 507,636,865 downwards.
AATATATTTTTACCATTTAATCCAATAGTGGTCATTGGAATTAATTTCACATTGAAATTGAACTTAAACTAGTGTCAATCTTTTGATACATATTGTTTCATAAAAACACGCTATTTGCTCTGAAAGTGGGAATTAATTATTAAATTAACTAATGTAACTTATATGTTTTGAATTTTTTAAAATAGACATCATTTTTGAATTCAGAATATCAAATATATCTTAGGGTCAAGTTTTGGTATTTTTCTGAAAAACTTCAATTTTTGATGAATAGTGAAACCACTAAGTGGTACTTAAAAGACTGGTTTTTCATTTAAATGAAATTTTACCACCTCTGTGTTTTGAATTTCAAAAATCTGGCATACATGGCTGTCATTAATAAGTAAAATGTGGTTCAATGGGATTAAAATATTTTTTTGGTGAATAGTAGCTTTTAAGTTTTTAATCGCAATTAGAGGTAATTAGTGTAGTTTAAGGTAAAAATAATGTTTTAATAATACGAGATGAGCTTGAAACAAGTCCTACCCTTATTTGATGTGTCATGGATGACCAAGAAAATTCATGGGTCAACTTGGGGACCCCATGGAGCCACTTTTCAAGGAAAATGACATTAATATCTTTTTATTTAATGTGAAAGTAAAAATGACACAAACATGAGTTGTTTTACTAAAACTATTTTTACATGTTCTTATACAAGTCATATTTTTGACTATAAATAGTCATTGGAAATATAAAACGATTTCCTACATCATAGTATTTTTTTATAATTTTTAGACATTAAATAAATTAAATTATTTATGACACCATGATGATGCAGCGATGACCTCATTATTTAACGATTTAAATAAAATGAAAAGATAATTTAAAATATAAAACTTACAATTGTCAAATACCTATTGGATGGGTGTATTTATAACCCTTATCACCTTATCCTCAAAATACATCTATGTGGGACCTTTAAAATCCGAAACTCATTTGAAAATAAAGTAACATTTTGTAACTTTCCAAGAGTGCCCCTCCTCTCCTCTTATAAAAGGCCCCCACCACTACCACCTTACCCACACTTCCAAAGCCTTTGGCTCAGCCGACCCCTGCTCATTGTGTCTCTCCAAATCCCTCTATTACTCCTTAAAGACTCACTTTTGGCAGAAGTCTTCCCAAGGAAGCCTTTGAGCTCAAACCAAAGGGAGTTACCCGATTTTAAGGTAATGTCTTCACTTGAGTCCTTTTGTTTTATTTTGCTTCTCCAACCCCCTAAAATCTTTTTATTCATTTCTTTTGTAACAACTCGAGTATCTTCAATATACTAGGATTTTGTTATATGAATTATTATAGCTACACTTACACACACCTACATCTAATGGTTAAAGAACATATTGTTTCCGTGGATGGAGAATTTCTGCCTCACGAAATGAGGATTGTTCAATATTCATCTAGCACTTTAAAGGTGGCAATTAAGATGTCACTATATTTATATATGATATATAATATGTTTATGTTTTCCTTAATATTCTGTATTTTTTATTTATGGAATACCATTATGGCTTCCATTATGGGTATACGCGATATCTTCATTTTAGGAAGTGCGGACTACCGCCCCCTCAAAGTGATTTGATTCGTTAATACCATATGTGGTACATATAAAGGATATATTTAATGATATTATATATGATACCGTGCTGGAATTATAATACTATTATGTATCACTATGTTTTAATTCCATTAAAGTATGAGATAGAAATGGATGTAGCGTTTATGCGTACGTACGGCTTACCGTATCCATGAACGGTGCATTTAATTTCTTATCCCCAAATGTAATGTACTATTATATGTACATATATATAATGGATATATATGATGTATGTTACATCTAAATGATAAATATAATTATGAAATTAAAATTTACATATCTCTCATTTAGTTTTAATTCTATTAATATGACATAGAAATGAAAGTAGCGTTCATGCGTACGTACGGCTTACCGTCTCCATGAACGGTGCATTTCATTTCTTACCTCTAAATGATTACATAATATTATAAATGCATGTATGTACTGGATATATATGATATATATGATATCTACATCATGAATATAATTCTTGATATAATGGATATTTTACCACATGAACAACTTGTAATTATAAAGAGTTTATTTTTGACTCATGTACCAATGATCGTTAAAATGACTGTTATTAACTTAAATAATTACATAGTGTTCATGACATGGTAATAAGTGATATAAAAGGAATAATGAACTTAAAAAAGGTTCTTAAGAAAGTAGAAATTAACTCAAGTTTATTATTTAGGAGATTAAAGAATGATCAAGTCAAGTCGGACCCCAGGTAAGGGACTTCGTCTCAATCTCCATTCATGGAGGCATATTTTATTTTATACACAAAATTATTTTATACGGTGTATAAACCCCTTTGAATTTTATTTTTATCCAAAAGGAATATTTTTTATACGAATCGTTTTACTAAATGACAAAATGGAATGTTTTTGTCGTACGTATGCGGCGACAACGACTTCTCCACCGCCGTGACCATTATTTGAGTTTCGGCTTCCTCTACAAGCCATACCTTCTTTTTAAAAGAAAAATAAATACCATGTTTTACTTTTCTTTTATTTTGGTATTGAAAATTTTTTTCATAATGTTTTTATATCAATGTTTTGTATTTATATCTTGTGCTTGAAAGGTGGAAATGTTATGTTTGCTTTACGCATGTTTTATGTGATACGATTATGTTGTGGTTCTTGGGAATTATTATGAAGACGGGTGGTTCCGTGATAAATTAAGGGCGGGTGAGCCTAATATAGCTCTCCAATGCATTGGGTAATGTGAAGGATTTAAACGTTGAGGTTTTTCTGAAGAGATTTAGGGAATATACTGTGATGGGTATTCCAAACGTAACCAAGAGGGTTACTCCCTATGTAAGAATGTTATGAATTCCTCAAGTTACCTTTATGTCTTATGATTTCTATGATTTATTCATGATTTGATGAGGTATGTTAAAGTGCTTTTGTTTTATGGGTAAAGTATGATTTCATTCTTATGTATATATGTACTCATGTTTCCTTTCCATATTTTTATATCCCTTACTGAGTTTTTTATGCTCATCCCAAGTTTTTGAAATGTTTTTTATAGGTCAAGGGAAAGGTACATGATATGATGATAGTGTCAAGGAAGTGTTAAGAAAGAATCCATGTTTTCTTTTAAATATGTTTCTGTTGATGGGAAAAATGAATAATATATTTTATGTAACCACTTGGTTTAAATGTGGAATATAATGCATGTTTTATGATCTAATTCTCTAAAACTCTAAACCTAAAAAGATCCTCAAGGTTTATTCTTGAAATATCTCAAGATTAAGTAAGGTTTAAGGCTGGGGCCTTATAGTTGGTATCATAGGTCAGTTTAGATAACATTAGGAGTTAGAAAATTGTTAAATTATAAGTTAATTTATGGTATGATTAAAATGATATAGCATTTAAAGATTACCATGTTGATTCATCTAAGATATATCTGTGTTAAGAAGGATTTTTCATAAAAGAAATAGAGAAACTTTTCTGGGAAGGCATACAGAGGATAATGACTTTCCGAATCAGCAACCAGAGATGGTCGGAATCAGAATTGTGCAGTTTACTGCTATGATGACTCAATTGTATCAGGTGATAAATGGTGAGTTTTTTATATACAGTGATTCTTCGTTGAAGGGACTTGGTTGTGTCTTTATGCAGAATGATCAGGTAATTGCTTATTCTTCACGACAGTTTAAAACTCATGGGGTAAATTACCCTACACATGATTTGGAATTAGCTGATGTTGTTTTCGCTTTAAAAATTTGGAGGCATCATTTTTATGGAGTAAAGTGGGAAATATATACCGATCAAAAAAGTTTAAAGTATATATTCACTTAGAAATAATTAAACATGATATAGAGGAGATGGATAGAATTAATCAAGGCTTATGATTGTACAATTCATTACCATCCGGGAAAATCAAATAAAGTGGCTGATGCTTTTAGTTGAAAAATTAATGCTTCATTAAAAATGTTGCATTTGGAATGTGATCCTTTGGTTAAGGATTTGATGAAATTTGGCATAGAAGTTGTTGGTGCAGGATGTCCTTCTGTTTTGTTTCCAGTATCAGTGAAATCTTCTCTATTAGACAGAATCAAGCAAGCACAGAAGCAAGACAGTGAGTTGCAAAAAAAGGTAGAGCTGGTTCAGAAAGGTAAGTTGCCTGAATTCAGCATTGATAATGATTGTGTTTTGAGATTTGGGAAGAGATTGTGTGTGCCTTGTGATTCACAGTTGAAGAGAGAGTTGTTATGTGAAGCTCATAGTTCTCTGTTTTTAGTTCATCCTGGCAGTATTAAGATGTACAAAGATCTACGGGTGTATTACTGGTGGGATGGAATGAAAAGAGATACTGCTGATTTTACTATGAAGTGTTTGACATGTCAATAGGTTAATGCAGAGCGGCAGTTACCGAAAGGGATGCTTCAGCCTTTACCAATTCCAGAGTGGAAATGGGAGAATATATCCATGGACTTTGTTGTGGGATTACTGAAGACGTCTCGAGGTAGTAATGAAATCTGGGTTATTGATGATCGCTTGACTAAATCTGCTCATTTCCTTTCTATTCGAGATACTTTTTCCCTAGATCAACTTTCCCATTTGTATCTTAAAGAGATAATCAGGTTACATGGAGTTGCTCCGTCCATTGTATCTGACTGTGATCCCAGGTTCACTTCTAAATGTTGGAAAGGCCTTCATAAGTCGTTGGGTACTGAATTAAATTTTAGTACAACTTTTCATCCTCAATCTGATGGGCAGTCAGAACGAATGATCCGGAATTTGGAGGATATGCTACGTGCTTGTTCGATGGATTATCAGGGATGTTGGGACCAACATCTTTCTTTGGTTGAGTTTTCATATAATAACAGTTTTCATTCCAGTATACAGGTTGCACCATTTGAGGCGTTTTATGGGAAGCGGTGTCGAACTCCAGCTTTCTGGGATGAAGTGGGTGAAAGGAAGTTGATGGGACCAGAATTAGTAGAAGAGTTGGAAGGAAAAGTTTAGTTGATACAGAAACACATGAGAATAGCTCAGAGTAGGCAGAAGAGTTATGCGGATAACCGGAGGAAGGATCTATCTTTTGTGGTAGGTGATCATGTCTTTCTCAAAGTTTCGCCATGGAAAAGTGTGATTCGATTTGGTAAGAAAGGGAAGCTGAGTCCAAGGATCATTGTACCATATGAAATTCTGGATAGATTTGGATCAGTTTCTTACCGAGTGGATTTACCTCCGAGTTTATCTCAGGTACACAATGTTTTTCATGTTTCGATGTTAAGGAAGTACATGCCAGATCCATCTCATGTTTTGAGTCCAGAGGTAGTTCAGCTAGAAGAGAACCTATCTTATGAGGAACAACCGGTCCAGATTCTTGACCACAGGGAGCAAGTGTTACGGAATAAGGTGATTCATCAGGTAAATGTTTTTTGAAAAAACCACATGATTGAAGAGGCAACATGGGAATCTGAAAATGCAATGAGGGATAAATACCCCCACTTATTCGATAAGTAAATGAATTACGGGGACACAATTTTCTAAAGGGGGGAAGGATGCAACATACCAAGTAATTAATGAATAATATATATTTTTATAAATGTCTATTAATGAATTAGATAGTGTTTTAGAGGCTTAAAATGAGAATAAATCCAATCTTAATCATGGAATACACTAATATTTTTAAAAGATTGTTTTACTGCCTTTTGATGGAAAACCATTTTTAAATCAAACTTTTGATAATTTTATAACCTCTATTTTTCAAAATAAACTTATTCTTTATGATTGGGACATTTAAATTTACTTTGGGTAAATTTTTGGTATATTTCTGATAAAGTTCATTTTTTAATGAATAGTGAAAAATGTTGTATTTTAATTCAAAACCTCTTTTTAATATAATTTATTTATATGATTAGATTATCTTTTGAATTGGTTTTAAAGTTAAATTAGAATATATTTTTTACTATTTAATCCAATAGTGGTCGTTGGAATTAATTTTAACTTTGAAATTGAACTTAAACTAGTGTCAATCTTTTGATACATATTGTTTCATAAAAACACGCTATTTGCTCTAAAAGCGCAAATTAATTATTAAATTAATTAATGTAACTTATATGTTTTGAATTTCGTAAAATATACATCATTTTTTAATTTGGAATATCAAATATAGCTTAGGGTGAAGTTTTGGTATTTTTCTGAAAAACTTCAATTTTTGATGAATAGTGAAACCACTAAGTGGTATTTAAAAAACTGATTTTTCGTTTAAATGAAATTTTACCACCTCTGTGTTTTGAATTTCCAAAATCCTACATACATGGTTGTCATTAAGAAGTAAAATTTGGTTCAATGGGATTAAAATATTTTTTTGGGGAATAGTAACTTTTAAGTTTTTAACCGCGATTAGAGGTAATTAGTGTAGTTTAAGGTAAAAATAATGTTTTAATAATATGAGATTAGCTTGAAACATGTCCAACCCTTATTGGATGTGTCATGTACGACCATATAAATCCATGGGTCAACTTGTGGACCCCAGGGAGACACTTTTGAAGGAAAATGACATTAATATCTTTTTATTTAACGTGAAAGTAAAAATGACACAAACATGAGTTGTTTTACTAAAACAATTTTTACATGGGGTTATACAAGTTAGATATTTGACTATAAATAGTCATTGGAAATATAAAAATATTTCCTACATCATATTATTTTTTTTATAATTTTTATACATTAAATAAATTAAATTATTTATGACACCATGATGATGCAGCGATGACCTCATTATTTAACGATTTAAATAAAATGAAAATTTAATGTAAACTCTAAGACCCAAACTTGTCAAAAACCTATTGGATGGGTGGATTTCGAACCCTTATCACCATATACTCTAAATAAATCTATTTGGGACCTTTAAAATCAGAAAAGCATTTGAAAATAAAGTAACATTTTGTAACTTTCCAAGAGTGCCCCTCCTCTCCTCTTATAAAAGGCCCCCACCTCTACCACCTTACCCACACTTCCAAAGTCTTTGTCTCGGACAAACCCTGCTCATTTTGTCTCTCCACATCCCTTTATTACTCCTTGAAGCCTCAGTTTGGGCAGATGTCTTCCCAAGGAAGCCTTTGAGCTCAATCCAAAGGGAGTTACCCGATTTTAAGGTAATGTCTTCACTTGAGTCCTTTTGTTTTATTTTGCTTCTCCAACCCCATAAACTCTTTTTATTAATTTATTTTGTAACAAATATAGTATCTTCAATATACTAGGATTTTTTTATAAGATGGATTCGAGCTACACTTACACACACATACATCGAATGGTTAAAGAACATATTGTTTCCGTGGATGGCGAATTTCTGCGTCACGAAACGATGATTGTTCGATATTCATCTAAAAACTTCAAAGGTGGCCATTAATATGTCACTATATTTATATATGATATATAATATATTTATTTTTTCCTTAATATTCTGTATTTTTCATTTATGGCATACCATTATGGCTTCCATTATGGGTATACGCGATATCTTCATTTTAGGAAGTGCGGACTACCGCCCCCTCAAAGTGATTTGATTCATTAATACCATATGTGGTACGTATAAAGGATATATTCAATGATATTATATATGATACCATAATGGAATTATAATACTATTATGTATCACTATGTTTTAATTCCATTAAATTATGATATATAAATGGAAGTAGCGTTCATGCGTACGTACGACTTACCGTCTCCATGAACGGTGCATTTCATTTCTTATCCCCAAATGTAATGTACTATTATAAGTACATATATATAATGGATATATATGATGTATGTTACATCTAAATGATAAATATAATTCTGAAATTGAAATATACATATCTCTCATTTAGTTTTAATTCCATTAATATGACATAGAAATGAAAGTAGCATTCATGCGTACGTACGACTTACCGTCTCCATTAACGATGCATTTCTTTTCTTACCTCTAAATGATTACATAATATTATAAATGCATGTATTTACTAGATATATATGATATATATGATATATACATCATGAATATAATTTTTTATATAATGGATATTTTACCACATGAACAACTTGTAATTATAAAGGGTTTATTTTTTACTCAAGTACCAATGATTGTTAAAATGGCCATTATTAACATAAATAATTACATAGTGTAATGACATGGTAAGAAGTGATATAAAAGGAATAATGAACTTCCAAAAGGTTCTTAATCAAGTAGAAATTAACTAAAGTCTATTATTCAGGAGATTAAAGAACGATCGAGTCAAATCGGACCCGAGGTAAGGGACTTCGTCTCAATCTCCATTCATTGAGGAATATTTTGTTTTATACACAACATTCTTTTATACAGTGTATAAACCCCTTTGACTTTTATGTTTATCCAAAAGGAATATTTTTTATACGAAGCGTTTTACTAGAGGAAAAAAGGTAATGTTTTTGTTGTACGTATGCGGTGACAACGACTTCTCCGCCACTGTGACCATTATTTGAGTTTCATCTTCCTCTACAAGCCATACCTTCTTTTTAAAAGAAAAATAAATACCATGTTTTACTTTTCTTTTATTTTGGTATTGAAAATGGTTTTCATAATGTTTTTATATCAATGTTTTGTATTGATATCTTGTGATTGAAAGGTGTAAATGTTATGTTTCCTTTATGCATGTTTTATATGATACGATTATGTTGTGGTACTTGGGCATTATTATGAAGACGAGTGGTTCCGTGATAAACTAAGGGCAGGTGAGCCCGATATAGCTCTCCAATGCATTGGGTAACGCGAAGGAGTTAAACGTTGAGGTTTCTCCGAAGAGATTTAGGGAATATACTATGATGGGTATTCCAAACGTAACCAAGGGGGTTACTCTCTATGTAAGAATGTTATGAATGCCTCAAGTTACCTTTATGTCTTATGATTTCTATGATATATTCATGATTTGATGAGTTATGTTAAAGTGCTTATGTTTTATGGGTAAAGTATGATTTCATTCTTATGTATATATGTACTCATGTTTCCTTTCCATATTTTTATATCCCTTACTGAGATTTTTATGCTCATCCCATGTTTTTGAAATTTTTTTCACAGGTCAAGGGAAAGGTACATGATATGATGATAGTGTCAAGGAAGTGTTAAGAAAGAATCCATGTTTTATTTTAAATATGTTTCCATTGATGGGAAAAATTAATACTATCTTTTATGTAACCACTTTGTTTAAATGTTGAATGTAATGCATGTTTTAGGATCTAATTCTCTAAAACTCTAAACCTGAAAAGATCCTCAAGGATTATTCTTGAAATATCTCAAGATTAAGTAAGGTTTAAGGTTTGGGACATATACTGAAAGACCTATCAGTTTATTAGCCTATCAAATACTAAGTACATTCATAAGTTTTACGTTACATTATAAAATGAAAAACTAAAACAACATTTTATCCATAGGACACACTCATATCCCTAATACAATCCCTGATGGTCAGTCATAAAATACTTCTTCGCATCCTGGAAAAAATAAAACATTGGATGGGGTGAGCTCAGATGCTCAATAAGGATAACAATATTGAAGAAACTTTCTTAAATAATCTTAAGCATTTTAAGGTAATGTATAAGACTAAAACATAAGCCTTTTAAGCATAAAATTCATAATAATAGGGCAATGATAGATCAAATAATTCTATTTACTTATTCACATATATATTCTACTAGTCGAATAATCACATGCAAAATCAATATCCAATTTCATAATGTTGGAATGCATAATGCCAGACTAAATAACCACATAGTCAAGGCCTTATGCCAAGACTACAAATAATATTTTTCCAGGACTTTTTCCAAGACACTAGTTTTTCTCATTAGACCTACCGATGCATCGAGGAGCTATAGGAGGCTCCGCCCATCACTTACTAAGCCCAATGCATTCCTCATATGAAAAGGTTTAAACATAACATAAACATTCATATTAAAACTAGTATAAAAAATTTCAATACATTATCCATAAACCATGAATGGTGTAAAAATAACACATCCATAGTAAAATATATTACAAAACCTTCAATAAAATATGGAAGTTTTGTATCATAATAAATCAACTTCAAATAATCCTAAAATCCATCAATGGATGTTGACATATAAGAAATCAAAAATTTTGTCGAGATTTATCTCTTTCTATTTTAAAATAATTTAAAAGCCATATAATTATAAAAGAAAACATTTATTTTGAATACATTCTTATAAGTTTTTATGGGAAGCTTCAACAATGTTAAAACGGAAGAAAATAGCCACACCCGCAGTATAAGTTAATAAAAACATTCTTACCTTAATTTTATCGAAAAGGTCAAAAAGTACCTTGTTCAGAAATTGATAGAAATATTCCTTTCAAAAACATATAAGGTAAAATAAGGGTACAAATGAATTTAACAAATTTTATAGTAAATATTAAAAATGTTTTTAAATACATTTTTAAGAAACACGGACGTGGATGATAAAGAGGTCCCAGTAGATACTCATGTATAAAACAACCTTTGTATAATAAAGAGATTGTGAAATTAACCCTTACCATGCACTTTTCCTTGGTAGAGGTTAGGTTAAACTCTTGTATAATGATGAAATAATTGTTATTAAATTATAAAATAACCATAAACATTAATATGATATCACATATGATCTTTTAATATTTCATTGTTAATGATATTTTAGTAGTATCATCATTTCGGGTGTTAACTGATTCGTTTTCCTTTATATGATTTGTTACTTAAGTAATGTATGTTATAGATAGGATTTATATTAGTCATATTCAGAATTATATAAAGTATTTAAACATTATTTTTAATCATCAAATTAAAATTTGTCTTGAATGGATAAGATGGGGAATGAATCTCATTGCGTTCAAGGAGACTGTAATCTGTACGTATGCACGAGTGACAATATAATTCTTTTGATATTAAAATAGTATATAATTGGTTGGTATATCATATATAAAGAATAATTATCATGTTATATTTATTATTTACATCATTTATACTCATTATTATACTCATCCAAATGATGAAGTTTTTTAATAACAAATTACACCACGACGTGGAGGCGGTAATCCGTACGTACACACGTATGGTGACTTTGTCATTTATAGGATGGGTAGAATAATTAATATGGTTGTACCATTTTTATAATAACTTCAATTTATAGAGAAAATACTAGAGTTATTATTTTCGAATTTAAACAACAAAGAAATAGGATGTTGAAGAAGAAAAGAACTTGAACGAGGTGAAGAAATATTTATCTCTTCTTCATGTTCTTCCTTTTGATTTGATCAAAAGGGCTCCTTAGGATGGCTTTTTGACTAAAGTAAGGCCTCTAGGATGAAGGGAGTACAGTTTATAGGATATTTGGGCATAGTTTGGATGATCCAAATGGCTTTTAAGGTGTTAATTTAAGAGAAGGGGGAGTGCCGTTTTGTAACGCCCCGACCCCAGTTACCCAAAGTCAGTGCATTATTTTAATACATTTGCGTGATTATATGGAATCAAGTCTTGAAGTACCAATCAGTTTAGCAGTCTTGGAAAATAAATTACATACATGAACATTACATTACAAATTATAAAATAAAGCAAAAAATAAATGTTCCTTTGACAACGCCATTAATCCCCAAGGTTAACCCTTCTTATCAATAATAATACACTTCTTGGAATCCTGAGAATATAAAACATAAGAAAGGGGTGAGCTCAGATGCTCAATAAGGGTAAATAATTTAGCAGAAGCTATAAAATTTTAAGGAATGATTTTTGAGAAAAACAACAGCCTTTTTAAACATAAACATGAACATAATATAGGAAAAATAAATCAGACATTACCATATAAACATGGACATGGATATGCTACTAGTCGAATAATCACATGTAATAACTAATTTCATAATGAGGGAATGTCTAACGCCGAACATCATTACCACATAGTCAAGGCCTCGTGCCAAGACTACAAATAAATTTTTTTTCAAGACCTTATGCCAAGAAACTAGTTTGTCTCATGAGACCTACCGATGCATCGAAAATCTATAGTGGGCTCCACTTGTCACTTACTAAGTCCACTGCATTCCTCATATGAATAGTTGAAACATAACATAAAGTTTCATATTAAAACTATCATACTAAATGTCAATAAGTTAACCATAAACCATGAATGGTATAAAAATAGAACATCCACAGTCAAACATATCATAACTCATTCAATACAATATGGAAGATTTTATTATAATAAATAAACCCCAATCAAAAATAATATACAGTAAAGGATGCTAACATAGTTGAAAAAGATGAGTAAAACGTTTTGATAGAAATATAATATTTTGTAAAATCATTTAAAAGTCACACATTTATAAAGGAAGTAATTTAAAAGAGATTTTTGAATCAATGTGTCCTATACCACATTGAAACTTTTGAAAAGAATTATCATTTCAAAACATTCATGTCCATATAAATAAATCTTAAAAATTATTTTGAAAACATGGATATTAATTAAAAATATTTATAAAGATAAATATTTAAAACATTTATAATTATAATCTTGAGAAATAGTACCTTTCAAAAATACTTAAAAACTTCATCTTGAAATCCTTTTTATGAAAAATAGAAAATGATGATAAAAATGTCCCCATAAATATTTACACATAAACAATCTCAGATAATAATGAGATTGAGGATTTAACCCTTACCTTGAACATTATTTTAGTCGAGTGTATGTTTAACCTCTTGTATGAAGATCGTAGTATGTTATTAAATTATACCAGGACCATATTAATATTTATGATATCATACATGATTCATTTATGACTTTATACTACCCATTTAATAATAATTTCCATGTTAAATTAACATTTTGGGTAATAATCGCATTCTTTAGCGTACATGTTTTAACTTGTTACTCTTGACTGTATCCCTTAGATCAAGATTTAAATACTTCCAGAATATAAAACATGATTTATATATCATATATATTTAGAAAATAAATAAGTATAATAGACATATATATGAAATGAAAAACACCGTTTTTGGAGACGGTAGTTCGTATGTACGCATAAACGTTGTTTCAATTTTCATATCGTATTGAACGGAATTAAGTATATAAGATATATGTAAGTATATATATATATATATTCATTAGAATTATTATGTCATATATTCCATAATAATTAGTAATATATATTTTTATAATCGTCGATGAATGGTGAACGTGGAAATGAATCCCATCGCGTCGTGGGGACGGTAATCCGTACGTACACACGAGCGACAATATCATTTCCTTAAAGGTGTGGAATTGGATGGTATATTAATTTTACAGAGACATTTTCATGTTATTTACATTATTTATATACATATTTCTCATCATTATACCCATCCAAATAACAGAGTGTTGAATAATAAGTTACACCACGGCGTGGAGACGGTAAGCCGTACGCATGCACGCATGGTGACATTATCATTCATAAAATGGATAGAATAATGAATATAGTTGTTCCATATTTATAATAACATCACATTATATATAAGATACAGAATTTATTATTTTATAATGGAAACAACAAAGAAATATTAAGTGGAAGAATTAGAGAACTTGAAAGAAGGTGGTGAAATCATTATCTCTTCTTCGGGTTCTTCCATTTGATTTGATCAAAAGGGATCCTTAAGTTAGCTTTATGATCAAACTAAGACCTCTAGGATCAGGTGAGGGAAGTTGGGAGGATATTTGGGAAGATTTTGGCCGATCCAAATGGATTTGGAGGTGTGAATTTGAGAGAAGGGGAAGTTCCCTTTTTTAAGAGGGGTGAGGGTCACTTTAGGAAAAGATTAAAGTATTAATTTATTATACAATAATATTCAGTTTATAATGGTTAAAAATGAATTTATATAGAGCCTTAGGTGGTTATGGGTCGAAATACGCTCAACCAATAGATTTTAGACAAGTTTAGGTTACCATTTTAACCTTATATTTAAGATTTAACTCTCAGTTAAATACTTTAACTTTTACCGTGTCTTCTTGTATTCTTACTCTATATGGTTAATAAACATACTCCGAACATCCAAGAGAACCTCAAGTGGCTCATTAATTACATATATAATATTATTTAATCCCTCTGGCCGAAAATTACATTTTTAGGAATATTATATCAACAAATTAAATTGTATTTGTTTTAAATATTAATTTATGTCAAATTTAACACTATTTCGTATTTTCTTTTTGTGAATGACATCACAACTTGATAACTTCGAAAAAGACACATTTAATCATCTCTATAATTTCATATTCACATAAAAAATTCGTGTATGTCATAAAAACATTGAAATTATATTAATTTTAATATTTATAATACAATTTATTTGATTCTTTCATGAATAAGGTAATTACTGCATCACCATTGTGTCATAGGTAAATTTATTTATTAAAAGTATAAAAATTAAAAATAAAATACCATGATATAGGGAATTGTTTTAGCTTTATAATGAATTATTATAGTCAAAAATATTACTTATATAACACTATATAATAAATAATTACTAAATGGTTTTTGTTTATGTCAATTTTTCTTTTACATTAAATTAATTAATATAAAATGTCATTATCATTAATAAGTGGCTCCATGGGGTCCCAAAAGCGACCCAAAGATGCCCAAGGTCGGCAATTACTCATCCAATAAGGTTAGGACACGTGTTAAGGTAATTTTTAATTTTTACAATATTATTTTATCCTTGAATTACCCTATTAACCTTTAACCGCGGTAAATAAAAGTAAAAAGTTACTCTTCACCAAAAATTGTTTTTATCTTATTGAACCACATTTTACTCCATTATATTAACCGTGTCTCTTGGATTTTCATAATTCAACTCACAGAAGTGGTAAAATTATGTTTTATGTGAATTTTCAAATTCTTCTAGGAGGTGGGTAAATGATGGTGAAAAGTTCAATAAAATTTTTATATATCTAAAATTATTATAAACTGACTCCAATGAATTAAAATGAACTTATATAAGTATTATGTACCTATTTTGACATAAATTAATTTATATAAAATAAATAATTATTTAAATAAAAAGGCAGTTTTAACCAATAACTCAGTGTTTTTCACTTTTCAGCAAAAATTGATATTTCTCATAAAAATACCAAAAATTAGTCCTAAGATATATTTGATATTATGAATTAAAAAATGACTTCTATTTTACCAAATTAATAACATATAAGTTACATTAATTAATTTAAAAATTAATTCCCATTTTTAAAACAAATAGCGTGTTTTTAAGAAATAATAACTTTCAAAAGATTGACACTTTCTTATGTCTTTTTTAAATGTGAAATTATGTCCAATGACCAACATTGGATTAAATGGTAAATATATAATCTAATGATACTTTAAAATCACTCAAATGCATAGTTTATCACTATTAATTATTTTGATTAAAAAAGTTGTTTTTAATGAAAATTTAGTAATTTTCACTATTCATCAAAATATGAAAGTTATCAGAAAAGTACCAAAAATTCACCCTAAGATAATTTTTGATATTATGAATCCAAAAATGAAGTTAATTTTGAAAGATAAAATGTATAAAATTTCAAAAAGTTGTCATTACTATTCTTAACGGCTAGTTTGATTGGTTGTGGTGTGTTAGAACTCGAAGTTGCCTATAACACACGCAATTGTATTATTCAAAGAGAAGCGTACTGTGAATGATTTGGGTGTTACATTCTCCCCTCCTTCAATAAATTTCGTCCTCATAATTTATTCCTAGTATTGGAAACATGGGGTTGATATTTCAAAATATCTTAGTTGAAATCCCATATCAAAAATTGGATTAATGAGGCCTCTATTTAAAATAAACAGTGGTAAGAATGAAGGTTACCGAAAATAACACATAATAGGGTTCCATGTAATAAAACAGAGATATGGAAGAGAAATCTACCCATAAATATCTGATTGAGAGTGGTAGAGAACATGGCTATGAAAATGCCAACAGTCACAAAGCCAAAAATTTGTGATGATCTAAGGTACCATCTAGGACAACATTTTTTGTTCTAAGATCCTTTTATTAATGTTGAGGAATTTATTTATGAGATTTTCTAAGATCATAAAAATATATACTTACTTTATAATTAGAGTTTTATCCATTAATAAATTTCTACCACAAACACATCTTTCACTCAAAAACATAATAAGACTCAAAAATACTCTATTTATCCTAATCATATAGGGTTCCAATTATAATGAATTTATAATTAACATATCATACCAATTAAAAAAACTACATTATACAATCTAAGGACTTCATGTAGTCCAGTGGTAGGCGATAAATCCCAATCGCACTATGGTTGTGGGTTCGATTCCCGCGTCATTTTCTGACGCGACGGGTTGTCACACAGTCTGCGTATTGTCCTTTTATAAAAATCCAAAAATAACCTTTCAAACTTAATCCATTTCAACCTTTATACTTATCCAAAATACTACTATCCATACTCATAGTCCAAAATTTATAAAGAAGTTAAACACAATGAAGATCCTTTTTTCCATGTAATAACATGTGGACACCTTCACCATTTATTATTTTAAAATATGGCAGCATCCTCGATTAACATAAAACATTATTGATTACATTAATTCTCCCTTATTCTTTATAGAATACTAGATATACTCCTTCTATCCAAAAATGTTATAAAATACAATGATGAAAAATCTGTAATCAGTTTCAAGGTAGTCAAGAATATCCAATATAATTATTCAAATCAACCATATCTTATTTCAAAATCACTACCTCATTAGCGGGACCATATTATGGATTAAATTTCCTTCAACTATGTATTTTCCAAAAAGTGTAGCTTACTATTAGGTCACTTTTATTAGAACCATATAATCTCAAATCCTCAATAAAATAGTACTGTAGTACAATCCTTATTTATTTCCAGTACATCATTGATACAACACTTCAATGAAATAATTCCAAAATAACAACATAAGAACACTAATCATTCCTCTTAATCTGTGGTAGTATCATAACTTGATTATTATCTAATAGTGTCATTTTTTGGATAGTCTAATGACTATGACATTGGTTCACGTAGTGTCCAAACTCCTTGCAGATGAAGCATTGTACATTTGAAACTCTTTTCTTACCCTTGCAGTCACATTCTTGGTGTCGTTTTTCTTCACACATATAACAAACTCCCATTCCCTTCAGGAAAGTTCCAGGGTGTTTCTTCCCATAGTTATCACATATGGGAAAATTCTTCTTTCCCATCTTCCTTTTATCTATATTTCTCTTTTCCAAACTTTTCTTCTCTTGCTTCCCTTCAAAGCCATAGGACTCATAAAATTTTTTACTTATCTTATTAACACATGATACTATTTCTTCATATGTTGAGAATACATGGGAGAATATTTTATTTATTAATGTTGGCTTAATACCTTGAAATATATGATCCTTCTTACTCTTTAGACCATACGTATTGCTGGAGTTCTCATTCCTTCTATTGGGACCATTTCTAAACAATGGCATACACTAGGTCAGTTTATGAATCACAATTCATAATTCCAAACATGTAAAATACCTTATATAAATTGAACAGTTTATGGATATAATCCATAATCAAAAAAAATGTTTTCTTTGAGAAGTATATACTCATAAACCCTTCATAGTGGATTTTAATGAAAACATGATTTATCTAAAGAATATCCCCCATGAGTGTCGTAACCAAGAGTGCAGCAAGGCCTGTTGTTGTGCACCAGTTCCCATTGGAGTCTAGCTAAAAGTGGTATTTTTGGGTTTTACCCCTAGGTACATCTGTGCCCGAGCCGCCTCTACCTGCTCGTATCCAGATAGGGATGTATTTTCTTGGAAAACTCACAAAATCTCTACATTACCAAAATTCTTTGAATTTCTTCTATACTAATCCTCAAAGTCCATCTTAGGTTTATGTGCTCTAATAAATTTTTATTTAAATCTAGATTCCAAGGTTATTGATAAACTTCCTATGATACAAACTATAATGCCCCGACCCCAGTTACCCAGAGTAAGTGCATTATTTTAATACATTGGCATGATTACAAGGAATCAAGTCCTGAAGGACTGATCAATTTAGCAGTCTTGGAAAATAAATTTCATACATGAACGTTACATTACACATTAGAAAATAAAACACAACATAAAATATACTTTGAGAATGCAATTAATACCCAAGCTTAACCATGCTTATCATTCATAATACACTTCTTGGAATCCTGGGAAAATAAAACATAACAAAGGGGTGAGCTCAGATTCTCAGAAAGGGTAAATAATTTAGCAAAAGCTATAAACTTTTAAGGAAAGACTTTTGATAAAAACCAGCCTTCTTAAACATAAACATGAACATAATATGGAAAAAATAAATCAGACATTACCATATAAACATGCACATGGATATTCTACTAGTCGAATATTCACATGTAATAAATAATTTCATAATGAGGGAATGCATAACGTCAGACTTCATTACCACATAGTCAAGGCCTCGTTCCAAGACTACAAATAATATTTTTGTCAAGGCCTTGTGACAAGATACTAATTTGTCTCATGAGACATATCGATGCATCGATGAGCTATAGCGGGCTCCACTCGTCACTTACTAAGTCTACTGCATTCCTTATATAAATAGTTGAAACATAACATAAACATTCATATTAAAACTAGCATACGAAATATCAATAAATTAACAACAAACCATGAATGGTATAAAAATAGAACATCCACAGTCAAACATATCATAACTCATTCAATACAATATGGAATATTTTATTATAATAAATCAACCTCAATCAAAAATAATATCTAGTAAATGATGATAACATAGTTGAAAATGATGAGTAAATTTTTTTTATAGAAATATCATTTTTTGTAAAATCATTTAAATGTCACACATTTATAAAGGATTTAATTTATAAGATATTTTTTAATCAAAGTTTCCCATACTAATTTGAATCTTTTGAAAAGAATTATCATTTCAAAACATTCATGTCCACATAAATAAATCCTTAAAATCATTTTGAAAACAAGGACATTAATTAAAAAGATTTAGAAAGATAAATCTTTAAAACATTTCAAATTATGAACTTGATAAAGAGTAACTTTCACAAATCCTTAAAAAATTCATTTTGAAATCATTTTAATGAAAAATTGACATGGATGGTAAAAATGTCCGAGTAAATACTTACAGATAAACAATCTAGGATAATAACGAGATTGAGAAATTAACCCTTACCTTGAACATTATTTTAGTCGAGGGTACGTTTAACCTCTTGTATGAAGATCATAGTATGTTATTAAATTATACCAAAACCATATTAATATTTATGATATCATACATGATTCATTTATTACTTTATACTGCCCATTTAATAATAATTTCCATGTTAAATTAACATTCCGGGTAATAATCGCATTCTTTATCGTACGTGTTTTAACTTGTCACTCTTGACTTTATCACATTGATCAAGATTTAAATACTTACAGAATATAAAACATGATTTATATGTCATATATATTTAGAAAATAAATATGTATAATATACATATATAAGAAATTAAAAACACCGTTTATGGAGACAGTAGTCCGTACGTACGCATAAACACTGTTTCCATTTTCATATCGTATTGAACGGAACTAAGTACATAAGATATATGTAATTATATATATATATATATATCCATTATAATTATTATGTCATATATTACATACTTATTAGTAATATATATTTTTATAATCATCGATGAATGGTTAACGTGGAAATGAATCTTATCGCGTCGTGGAGACGGTAATCTGTACGTACGCACAAACAGCAATATCATTTCCTTAAAGGTTTGGAATTGGATGGTATATTAATTTTTCAGATACATTATCATGTTATTTCCATTATTTATATACATATTACTCATAATTATACCCATCCAAATAACATAGTGTTGAATTACAAATTACACCACGGCGTGGAGACGGTAAGCCATACGTACGCACGCATGGTGACATTATCATTCATAAGATGGATAGAATAATGAATATAGTTGTTAAGTATTTATAATAAAATCACTGTATATATTATATAAAAAATTTATTATTTTATAATGGAAACAACCAAGAACTATTAAGTGGAAGAATAAGAGAACTTGAATGAGGGTGGTGAAATCATTACCTCTTCTTCGGGTTCTTCTTTTTGAATTGATCAAAAGGGATCCTTAAGTTAGATTTATGATCAAAATGAGGCCTCTAGGATCAAGTGAGGGAAGTTGGGAGGATATTTGGGCAGATTTTGGCTGATCCAAATGGATTTGGAGGTGTGAATGTGAGAGAAGGAGGAGTGCCCTTTTATAAGAGGGGTGAGGGTCACTTTTGGAAAAGATTAAAGTATTTATTTATTATACAATAATATTCGGTTTATAATGGTTAAAAATGATTTTATTTAGATCCTAATGTGGTTATGGGTTGAAATAATCTCAACCAATAGGTTTTAGACAAGTTTAGGTTACCATTTTAACCTTATCTATTAGATTTAACTCTCAGTTAAATAGTTTAACTTTTACCATGTCTTCTTGTATTCTTACTCTATATGGTTAATAAACATAATATAAACATCCAAGAGAACCTAAAGTGGCTCATTAATGACATATATAATATTATTTAAGCCCTTTTTCCTAACCTTACATTTTTAGGAATATTATATCAAACAATAATATTGTATTTGTTTTAAATGTTAATTTATGTCAATTTTGACACTATTGAGTATTTTGTTTTTGTGAAAGTCATAAAAACTTGATAACTTCGAACAAGATACATTGAATAATCTCTATAATGTGATTTTCACCTATAAAATTCGTTTATGTCATAAAAACGTTGAAATTGTATTTATTTTAATATTTATAATACCATTTATTTGATTCTTTCATGAATAAGGTAATTACTTCATCATCATTGTGTCATAAATAAATATAATTATTTAAAGTATAAAAATTATAAATAAAATACCATGTTGTAGGAAATCGTTTTATCTTTCTAATTAATATTTATAGTCAAATAGATGACTTATATAACACTATATAAAAATTAATTACTAAAAGGATGTTGTTTATGTCAATTTTGCCTTTACATTAAATTAATTAATCTAAAATGTCATTATCATTCCTAAGTTGCTCCATGGGATCCCAAAATCGACCCAAATATGTCCATGGTCTTCCATTACTCATCCAATAATGTTAGGACATGTGTTGAGGTAATTTTAAATTATTAGAATATTCTTTTTACCTTGAATTACCTTATTAACCTTTAACCATGATAAATAAAAGTAAAACGTTACTATTCAAAAAAATTATTTTTATCTTATTGAACCAAATTTTACTCCTTGATATTAACCGTGTCTCTCAGATTTTAGAAATTCAACTCATAGAAGTGGTAAAATTATGTTTTATGTGAATTTTGAAATTCTCCTAGGAGGTGGGTAAAAGACGGTGAAAAGTTCAATAAAATTTTTATATATCTAAAATTATTATAAACTGACTCCAATGAATTAAAATGAACTTATATAAGTATTATTTATCTATTTTGACATTAATTAATTTACATAAAATAAATAATTATTTAAAAAAATCGGTTTTAACCAATAACTCAGTGTTTTTCACTATTCATCAAAAATTGATGTTTCTCAGAAAAATACCAAAAATTCGCCTGAAGCAATATTTGATATTATGAATTCAAAAATGATATCTATTTTACCAAATTGAAAACATATAAGTTAAATTATTTAATTTAAAAATTAATTCCCGTTTTCAATACATATAGCGTGTTTTTAAGAAATAATAACTATCAAAAGATTGACACTTGCTTATGTCTAGTTTTAATGTGAAATTTTGTCCAATGACCAATATTTGATTAAATGGTAAAAATATAATCTAATTATACATTCAAATCACTCAAATGCATAATTTATCACTATTAAATATTTTGATTAAAATATTTGTTTTTAATTAAAATTTATAATTTTCACTATTCATCAAAATATGAAAGTTATCAGAAAAGTACAAAAAATTCACCCTAAGCTAATTTCGATATTTCGAATCCAAAAATTAAGTTAATTTTGAAATATAAAAGGTATAATATTTCAAAAAGTGGGTATTACTATTCTTAACAGCTAGTTTGATTGGTTGTGGTATGTTAGAACTCAAAGTTATGTATAACACAGGCTATTGTATTATTCAAAGAGAAGCATACCATGAATGTTTGGGGTGTTACACATTTTATAAGGGGGATAAGGGGAACCTTAGGAAAAGATTGAAATATTATTTTATAATAAAATAATTATCGATTTCTAATGGATCCAAAATGATTTAATTCAAGGATAATGTGGGTATGGGTCTCAAACCAATCAACCAATAGGTTTTATACAGGTTTGGGTCACTATATTAAACTTATCATTTAGATTTAACTCTTAGTTAATTAGTTTGACATTTACCATGTCTCTTTGTATTTTTTTATTATATGGTCAATAAACATATTATAATCTTCCAAGAGAACCCCAAGTGGTTTATTATTGGTATATATAACCTTATCTAAGTCATTTGGCTGATTATTAGATTTTTAGGGATAGAATATCAATTAATAATATAATATTTGTTTTGAAAACTTTTTTATGTCAATTTGGACACTATTTGGTATTTTTTTGTTAAATTCATAACAACATTCTTACATTGAAAAAAATCATTTAACAAACCCTAAAATGTCATATTGACCATGAAAATTAATTTAATTCATTAAAAGTCTCGAATTGTATTTATTTGGATATTTATAATATCAATTATTTTAATCATTCATTGATAAGGTAATTATTGCATCATCATTGTGTTGTAAATAAATTAAATTATTTAATTTCTAAAAATTATAAATAAAATAATATTATGTATTAATTCATTTTAGATCTCTAATGAATATTTATAGTCGAATTTATCTTATGTATAACTCTATATCAAAAATGGTTTAGTTATTAAACATTTATTTTAACTCTTTTAACTCTTCTTTAAATAAAATAATAATAAATGTCCTAATCTAATACATGTGGACCTAAAGGATCATATTTTATTCCTGAGGTTGTTTTTGGTCGAATTACACTTATCCAATAGAATTAGGACATGTTTTAGGGTAATAATAAAATCAATTTTAACTTTAATTACCCTATTTAATTTTAACCGTGGTAAATACAAGTCAAAAGTTACTAATACCCAAAAATTATTTTCATCTTATTGAACCAAATTTTACTTACTGATATCAACCGTGTCTCTCAGATGTTTGAAATTCATCTCACAGAAGCAGTAAAATTATGTTTTATGCAAAATTACAAATGCTCATGGGAGGTGGTTAAAAGATGGTAAAAAGTTCAATAAAATTTTTATATATCTACACTTAATATAAAATGACTCCAATTAATTAAATTGAACTTATATAGGTATTATATATCTATTTTGACCTAAAATTAATTTAAATAAAATAAGTAATTATTTAAATTAAAAGTCGGTTTTAAAAAATTACTCAATGTTTTTCACTATTCATAAAAAATTGAATGTTTTCAGAAAAATACAAAAATTTCACCGTAAGATAATTTCGATATTGAAAATCCAAAAATGAAGTCCATTTTGAAAGATAAAATTTATAAAATTTCAAAAATTGGTTATTACAATTCATAATGGCTAGTTTGATTGGTCGTGTTGTGTTAGAATCTTGAAGTTGTGTACAATGCAAGCTATTGAATTATTCAAAGGAAAACGTACCATGGAAGATTGGGGCGTTACAATAGTAATTTGACCATTATGAATATTATTCCAACCATTATATTAATAAACTCACCTATTAAATTATAAATAAAATATAGACTTCTCATAAATGAAAATATAATATATTTTTATAATAGAATAAGTAAAAATGTTTTTAGAAATGATAAATTTTGTGCAGCTATGTTGATAAAAGATAAATGTTTGTTTACAATTTTATATTTTCTATAATTATTTTGAATTTATTTTTATTTTAAAAATATATATTCATAAATTAATATGCGGTTCTATTAGAATTATATATTAATTTATGACACCATTATTAATTTATCAATGTGTCAAAAAATTGGTTATAATATTAATATCAGTTTTTTAATAATAAATGGGGTTTTAATTAGAAATTATATATTTAATATTTAGAAACATATTTATATAAAATAGAAACAATTTTTTAAATCATAATGTTTAAAAATTAACAAAGTAGATTTTTTTATTTTTTTGAAATAGTTGATTTTTTGGTGAATAGTGAAATATTATAATGTATAGTCTTTTACATTATATTTAAATAAAACAATTATTAATTCATTATTTGTTAATGAATTAATTGAGAAGTAATTATTTATAACTCACATGCTCTATTTTCTGTATTTAATCATGGTAATCAATACTATTTATAGTATTGAGAGAAAATAATAAACAAATAAATAATATATTCAAAAAACCCCCCTCCTCCACAATAAATACCACCCCTTCTCCTTAAAAATTTTAAGAATTTAATATTTTATAAATTATTACCAATTATATTCCAAATCCCTATACCCACATCCAAGACCTTCTGGTCTTACAAAATGACCAAGTCCACGTGTCATAAGGATATTCCCAACGAGATGATTTTCAAGAGGTAAAGTCATCCTTTCTCTTTTATTTTCATTGATTTTCTTATCCTCTACATACATACACAATAAAATTCGGATTGGTATATGAATTATCATACTTATATGGTAATTGTTTTTTCCTAATGGTATATCCATCATGATATCTTTTATCATCTCCTTTAATTGTTAAAAAATAAATCATCAGTTGTGATGTGTTGATATATCACCTTCATGGACGATGAGTTTTCAATTTCAAATACCTCCATCAAGGCCATACATAAACCATTATTATGGCTAAATATTATTTTAGTATACATATGATATGTTATATGTGGTTTTTACAAATATATAAACATAATAATAAATAAAATGAAAAAATTTCGTGATGGCTGTAAAAATAATAAAAATAAATTATTACATTTTCATCAACATTTTATCCAATTAATCATCCTCATACCAAATAAATATATTATATATGACAAAGTTTAAAATAATGTAATCGCATTAACAATAAATAATTTCACTTTTGTAGATTTTATTCCCATAAACAAGAACTCCCATATTTTGACTCAAGCAAACTAGTGATAAAGCCTAGAAAAGAACACTCTCTGAATAACTAAATTTGGAATTATAACCCATTTAAATGTCCATAAGTGATCATAATAAAATTATTATATATAAAATATATATTTAAAAGTTCTTATATAATTAATTGAAGAATATATTCTAATTATCCATGACATTAAGTACTGGTTCGTAATGCTTTCATACACAAGGTAAGGGTTTCTTGTGTGACTTTCAATTCTATAAGATATAATCCTTATTAAAACCTTATTTATTGTGTGTGGTGTACATAATACTCATTAATATATTATATTATTATTATATTTATCATTAGGTAATTGAAAATTTTCATTTTATGATCATTAAAGTAATGGGGAATACGGTTTAATTGTTTATAATGTGGTAACAAAATTATGAACACAATTTCTATTATTTGGGTTAAGATTATACTACAATGATTTAGTAATTAGAGGATTGTGTCTCAAATGAATTTATTATCTTATATTTTATTCTAACATTTCTACAAGGACTTAATTATGATACACATAATCGATTCATTTGGTTAATGCTCTCACCGTCAGTAAAAATTCTTTTAAAATGATACCTTTTAAATATTTAAAAGACTATTTTTTTTAAATTATATACTATGAGATGATTTTACCACTTTCATGACACCTTAATTTCATGAAAAATCCATTACAATAACATAAGGTTATTTTTGATAGAATATTTTTTCTTTCATAATTGGGAATAATTTTAGATAAATGATTTCATTGTAATGTGGTATTTTACTCAATAATTTCTCTATGATTTTATTAGATTAATTTTATCTATGTCAACACCATTTGTTAGAAATTATTATATATTGAGGTTGATATCCCATAATACCATCTACCATATTTTATTGAATTTTCTATGATCATTTTGACTATAGATGTTCTATTTTTATTCCATTCATCATATTACACTGGATGATTTAGGAATATGAATTTTGTTTGGGGAACATTTTGTAAATATCGTAATCAAATTTCGATATGAATATATATTTTTATTATGTTTCAGCCCATTCATATGATGAATTAGTTGGACTTATCATGTGACATGCGAGGTGGTATATGCCCCTCAATGAATTGGTAGATCTCATGCAAGAAACATGATCAGGTATTGGCGGATGTGTTACCCATTCATGTAGACTTTTTATCAAGGACATGATTGTAAGTTTTTTAAATCTCACACCATTAATTCCCTCAGTATGAGATTAGTTATTGATAATCCATGTGATTATTATAATATTATAATATACATGGTTATTTTTATTATTCATGTGATTATTTAGGTGGAATTATTTTATTGGGTTTTATTATTAAAATATTATACTCAATATTATGTTTTAATGGATTGTGTTTTTATTTATTCACTTTTCCTTATTATTTATGTTTATTCATGATAGCTTCTGATGTATTCGGGCCCTTACTGACCATCTGAGCTCACCCATTTCTTATGATTTATTTTTTATATAGTATTCAAAGATGTATATTATTATTGACATGCATCGATAATCAAATAGAATATGGATGATTCCAATGGAATTACTATGTTGTAATCCATCTCATTTTATAATATAGTACATATGTCTGTATCTATTTTTCCAAAATAAGTAAACTATTTTGTCCTTTTGGATGTGTTCGTTTGTACCTAGTACCATTGAAATAATTCAAGTCAATGGCTCTAGGCTATTGGAGTTGGCGTCCTTTCAGTAGGTATCAGAGAGAGTTTAATAAAAACATTGTAAACTAGATTTATAAGAAAAAATATTATGAAAATGAAACCCTAAAACATAAAATTAGAATATTACAAAAGTATCCAAGCTTATTATTTATAGATTTTTTATACATAAATTTTAAATTTACGATAAGTGTTCCAGTAGTTTTATATTGTACATTTTGTTTCATAATTTTATGATGTAATAAAATATATTTCATTGTTTATAAATGGGTCCTAGTGTAATGAAGAAAACTTGTATCGATACTAATAATACATGAATGGATTCCCCATCTATGAATGATAATTATGCTGTATCCAGAACTACAGCTAGAGATAAATTAATTATAAATGTACAAGGATAAGTGACTTGGGTTATGAGAAATAATTTTACCCTTATGGAGTATCCTGATCTGCAACATGGTGTAAAAATGTAAGACCTCCTCATGCGAAAAAACCTCCATTATTTAGTGTGAATACAAATCAATTTGTAGATGATATGTGGATTATTTACATAGATAATATATTTCATTCATTGGGAAGTAATTAAAGGGAGAAGGTTATCATGGAATTTAATCATCTCTTAGGATGGGTGGATCAATAGGGGGAACTGATTCAAAAATAAAAATAAGGAGGAAGAAATTAAAAATAATTAATGTATGGATTTGGAAGAAATTTTCATTGAAAAATATTTCTTTCTCAAACTGTGAGTGGATATAGAGAGACAAATATTTTATGTTGTGGAAACAAGCGGTGAAAATTGTTGCTAAGAATAAATATATCTTTACAAGGAAAGAAAGGAATATTGTTGACTACACACATAATCCAAATAGAAATATTAACCATTTATCTGATGGTATTAATCCAATTATAAGAAGGGTACTAGTATCCAAAAAATCACACTGAATGTGGATGTAGTATCATGTGATATCATGATATAGAAATTATTCTCCGTGCTTTTTGATTTCTAATGGAAGCACAATAAGAATATGATGAAAGTGAAAATAATGGATAAATGGAAAAAGGGAATGAATGATTATAAACATGTGATAATTATGGAAGGAAGTACCCTGGTACTTGATTGAAGGGAATGAGAATTTTCTACAAGTGTGGAGAGATGGACTACACGACTCATGATTTTAATGGAATGAATGAATCCATCCAATGATTTAATTGTAAGTTGAAATGGCAATATGAAAATGAATGTACCAATAGTCAATTAAATAAATATCAGAATAAGAAAATAGATAATGATAAAGATTATTCTATTACTATATTCAATGTGGAATAATTAACATTTCTTTGTTTTGGTATTAAATAATTATTTTGTAATATAATTTTATAAATGATATTATATTAATAATAATCCTTAGATATATACAGATTGTACTGCATTAATTCTTATTTAAGGAATTGGAATCATGTAATGAATAACACTAGTAATCAAGAAAAGTGATTCTATTGTATGTTTATCTTTTTGAAAAAAAGTGTCTTTGGAAAGATAACCCTAAATATGTGCTTGATATTGAGATAATAAATATTTTTTTTGTTATTAATTTTACCAATTATATTATGATAGACTTATTAGATGTTTGTATTTATGAACGATATTCAACAACATGATATTTTTAATTATAATTATTCATATATATATAAGGTTTAAAGTATATTAAGGTATTCATATATTTGGTACTTTAATATAAGAGCTACATTTTTTGGGAAATTGTATGTTATGTTGATTTTGTAAATTTAGTTTCCTTCCTTTTAAATGTTTGGACATTAAATTGGAAAAATATATTTTGAATGAGTGTTTAGGAAACTATATAGATAATGGATTTAGTTTATATTTTTATATTTTTATTTTAGTTTAAAGTATTATTTATCATATCGGAGGACATTTTGTAATTATTTTTTATTTTGTAAAATGTTAATTTTCAAAAGGAATGACTTATGAATCATCTGTTAAATTATCTCCATGCAAAACAATTCATCTTTAATATCTATCTTTTTGATTATGTAGTGAAGTGAAGATAGATATAAGCACAAAAAAATGATGAGATTAAGATTATGACATAGAAAAAAAATCATGTACGTTTATTTTCAAATATTCTTATCTATATAGTAATAGAAACACTTAGCTATATGAAAAGGATTTATTTTTTAGAAAATTATCAACTCACATTTCATACTAAGAAATCAATGGTCTTTTAATTGATTAAAAAATTATTGTTTTATAATGGTATAATTTCTAATGGAAATATTTATATCACTCTCCATTAGAACATGATAGTAATATTTCCTTTCCATTCCCATGTTTTTCACTTCCCACTATTTTTATCATATAGTGAAACCATGTTTTGTGGTGTCCATCCCATTGTATTTTCCCTCCATTTAAGAGGACGTTTGATTATCCCTATTGATGATATGGGATTTCCATAAGGGTATTTTAAAATTTCCACTTCATGGATACCAATCACATGTTTATATTGTGAGGAAACTATATATTGAAGGAGGATAGAATGTAACAGAAATATATTTTACAATATGTATCTTCTTAAATAAATTCATTTGTTTTCTGTATATTCCTCAACACCAAGATTAATTGAATTGTGTTATAAAATTAATCATTTACATGATAGTTATTATAGTTATGTGATTGTAAAGAATTTTAATTTTGAAATTATAATAATAACCACAACTATGAATGTATAAAAAAATTTAGGTTTCTCATAAAGAAAATATGATATATTTATGTCGTGGAAAAATTAAATAACTATTTTATGAAATGAGAAATTAATTTTTGGTATTTTATAAAATGAAATTGTTTATTAATAATTTAGTACTTAATATAATTTTTTAGTATAAAATTTATCTTCATAAAATCTATTCATAAATTAACATGTTTATTCATTATAATTATATGATAATTTTAGGATAGCATAATAAAATATTTATAGTGTTGTAATCTATGTTATAATATTAAAACCAATATTTTTGAATATATTAAAATTTTAATTATAAATTTAATTTCAAAAATTTTGAAACAAAATTCACAAAATGGAGAACATTTTTGAGATCTAATTTTGAAAAATGTTTAGGGTGAATTTTTGGAATATTTCTAAAATAGTTTAATTTTTGGTGAATAAGGAAATACGATAATTTACATTATATAACATTATGAGTAAAATAATTAATTATTGAGTCATGGATGATGTATGGATGGGATAATCACTAATTATTAAGAAACAAAATTATATATGTAATATATTTTTTCATGGTAACAATCTCTATTGATGTTCTTGAGAAAATATAATAGACAAATGAATAGAATAGATAAAATTTCCCCTCACCTCCACATTAAATACCACCCCTCACCACCTATTCTCATCACACATTAGAAGACTTTATTATTTTATATATTAATTAAAATTACCTTCCCAATCCTCTTACCCACATCTAATACATTCTCATTTTACCAAAATACCGAATCCTTGTGTCTTCAGGTGGTTCCTTAGGAGAATTTATTGAAGAGGTAAAATCCTCATTCTTTCTC
This sequence comes from Viscum album, assembly GCA_963277665.1. Classification (NCBI taxonomy): domain Eukaryota; kingdom Viridiplantae; phylum Streptophyta; class Magnoliopsida; order Santalales; family Viscaceae; genus Viscum; species Viscum album. The sequence goes on along the minus strand of OY728167.1, from coordinate 507,606,219 downwards.
TTTTATTTTATTTTATTTTCAAATAATATCCTAAAATAACCTATCCCAAGTGGAATGGTAACTATAGTTTCATATATATTTTAATTTTATCGTGGTAATTTATTATCGATCATCATATCCTTTCCCTACTCGTTTTATATTTAAAATTTAAATCATCGTCCGTGATGTGTCGATTCACTGCCTTCGTCAATGAATACATCTCATTTTCCATTAAATCATTCATGGCAGGACATGAAAACATTATTATTGTTATATAATATTATAATAAACATATTATATGTTATATCATGTTTTCTAACCAATATATAAAAATAATTTTAAATAAAATGGAAGAAGTTCCAAATGGTCATAAAACCCATCAAAATAAATTAAGACATCTTCATTAACGTTTTATTCTTATGAATCATTCTCATAACATATAGAAATTTATATACGATACAATTTAAACATCATTACATTCATTAATAATAATTAATTTAAGTTATGGAGAAGTAATTACTATTATACAAGAACTTCCATATTTATACTCAAAGGAACCAAACATAAAACCTTGAAACAAATGCTTACAGAAAAACAAAATTCAACATTAAAACTCATCTAGATTCTCATAAATGAACTTAATGAACATATAATAAGTAAAATATAATTTTAATATGTTACTAATTAAGTAATAAATTGATCTAATTTGATTACATATGACATTAACAACAAGTGCGTGATGTTATGAGACATAAGGGATGGTTTTCTCATCTAACTTTTTCTTTTGTGATCTTTATTAGTTATTCAAACCTTATTTCTTGTGTGTGGTGTACATAATTCCCTTTAATATATCATATAATAAATATATTTATCTTCACATCATCAAATGTATCATTTTATTATAATTAATTTAATAGGCCATATAATTTGACGTTTCACAATGTGGTAATATAATTATTAACCAAATTTCCATTAATTGTGTTAAACATATAATCCATCGATTATTCCATGATATGATTATATGTGTAATAATGTTTTATTATATTAAGATGTATTTATACATGTTTTTATGGATTTATATATTATATACATAATCCATCCATTTAGTTAACCCTCACACATTTTTCAAAAACACTATTTGAGATGATTTTTTTGGAAAATTATAAAGGAATGTTTGTTTAAAATCTAACAGAATGAGTGGATTTTACTTATTTAAGGACTCCATAATGTATTAAATAATCAATTACATATTTACATGGTTATTTTAAAATAAATTTTTCTTTTATAAAGGAACAAATTTTTTAAATAATTTTTTTCAATGTAAAGAGTTCATTTTATCTGGAATTTCTGTATGATTTTATTAGAGTAGTTTCTCTATGAAAACACCCATTATTGGATCTTTTTATTAGTTTAGGTTTACATACATTGATACTATTTAACATATTTTATTATATTTATTATGTTCAGCTTTATTGTTGATGTTCTATTTTTATACAATTATTCATATATGATGGTTCATGATTATGTCTGCTGTTTGGGGAATGAATTTTCCATTTAAAATGATATATTCAATATTAATTTATATTTTGAATATAATGAAACCCTTTAATATGATGACTAAATTTGACATAGTATGTTATGGGGAGGTCTCTCTCTAGCCCCTCGATGTACCAATAGGTCTCATGAGACAACTAGACTGGATATTGGCTGAGGCCTTAACAGTTTTTATAGACTTCATAGTTGAGGTTGTAATGGAAATTTTTAGACATATTGAATTATTAATTCACATAGAATGAGATTATTTATTGATAAAAAATGTTATTATTACACTAAAAGAATACACATATTTATGTTTCATTATCATGTGATTATATATATGGGATTATTTGATCATCTTATATTCCTATCACATTATGCTCAAGATTATATTTTCATGGAGTGTGTTTATAGTTATTAATCTTTCATTATGGTTTATATTTATTTATGAAATATTTCATTTTATGACTACCCCTAGTGATAATTTAATATCACCCCATTATTATTTTTGGATTTTACCCAATATTCCAATAGGTATAATATGATTGACATGTATGGATAATCTGTGAGAATATGGGCTCTTCTAATGGAGTTACTTTTTTTATTCCATCTTTTGTTGTAATTTAATACATATGTATGTATCTAGGTTTTAAAAAAACAATACTATTCATCTTTTGGGATACGATCTCTTTTACCGAGTACTAAAGAAATAATGTAAGGCACCGGCTCTAGGAAACTGGGGTCAGGTTCCTTATAAACTGTATTAGAGAATTTTTAGTAGAAAATTTGGAAAATATATTTAGAAAGACATTTAATATTGAAACTTAACACTATAACAAACTTTTTGAATATTCCCAAGGTAAAAATATTATGATTTATATATTTATTATAAAAACATTCAGTTTTTGTTATGTGTTTCTCTAGTTTTAGATTATACATTATGTTTCATAATGTTTTGATACAATCTAGTGTATTTATTAATTTATAAATGATACCTATAGGAAGGAATAAATCCCATATCCATGCATGTAATACATTTAGGGATTTATCTTATATGAAAGATAATGATTCTAGTGCTAGAACTGTAGGTATAGAAGAAAAAATAATAACTATAATATGATTAATTACTTAAGTTATGAGCCATAACCATACTCATATAGATTAGCATGATCCACAATGGGGTGTAACAATGTTATCCTTCCTCATGTGAAAACAACCTCTATTATTTAATGTTAAAAAAATATTTTTTTAGCCAAGAAATGGATAAGTTCTCTACTAAATATATTTCATGATTTGGGAACTAATGAAAGGGAAAGAGATATCATGAAATTTTATCTTCTATTATGAGATGTGGATCAGTGATGGTAATTTGTTAATAAAACAATGGATGAGTAATAAATGTGAAAATATAGAATGGAAGTATTTTAATAATTTTTTTGGAAAAATATTTCCCTCATGAACATAAAGGGGATATAGAGAAACAATTTTTGAGTCTGAGATAGAATGTGGATGAAAATGATGCTATATATGAATACAACATTATATGGGTATAAAGGAATAATATATACTAGTAATGCAATCCAATGAGAAATATTGATCATTTAATTGATGGTATTATATTAATTATATGAATGTAACTGGTCACCCAACCATTCTAATCATATGAGGATATAGTGTCATGTGATTTCAATATAGAGAAATAATTATTAATGTTTTCTAAATTTTAAAGGATGAATTATAAAAATAGGATGAAAGAAAAAATGATCGATAAATGGAATAAGGGAAGGAAGGATTTAACCACATGTGATAATTGCAGAAGGAAATCCATTGGTACATGCTTGAAGGGAATTAGAGTCTGATGTAATTGTAATGAGATGGTATATGGACCAAACCATAAAAATATATTATTCTACAGGTTTGGAAATAGAATTCCAATTATAGGATATTTTATGTTTAGACTTTTATATAATTAGGAAAAACTATTACATAGTAAACTCATATGTTATAAGTGGACACTTATACTCAGTATCAATTTTTTCACAAAAGGATACCCTTCTAAAATAAAACCTAATTTATTTTCAAGAGGCATCATAAATAATTTCATCATAGAATATTATTTTTCCTTACTAATATTAAGACCTACAAAAAACATTTAAAAAATTTGGATGATCACAAAAATATTAGTAAGGGACATAAAGAAAGTAAATTATTAGTCTATTGAAAATATTAACACCCATTAAAACATTTTCTTAAAAACTCATTACAAAGTATTGAAAAATTAAATTGGTTCCTTGGTACATCATTACAATATCACTCTTACATTTTCTATTACAAAGGGTATAACCATATAGTCGACTTCTATCTCCAGAATACCCAATGCAGAGGATATCTACAATGGGGCTCACCCTTATTAAAACCAATAATAGTTTCACTCGTCCTTCATGAGAAATGATGGGGCTCAAACCATCGTATAAACTATATCGGGTTGACCTGTGATCTATAATGAAGATCAACCATTAATATAATCTATATTGTTCCAACCTATTAAATTTCCAAATACCAGTGCATAAATGTATGAAATTTTGAACATGTCACTTATAAATTTTAATTTTCATTCATAACACAACCAATCCATTTTCAAAAACCAATTTTATAATTTATAAAATATATTTTTGAATCAAATTTTCTCATACCACATTGAAAATATTAAAAGAAATTTGGTAAATAACATTTTAAAAAATTATTTCCTTTAAAATATATCCATAAAACCATTTTGGAAAAGTGGACATAAAATATAACAATTTTATAATAATAAATCATTAAAACATTACAATGGTTTTTTAGTTAAAAAGTCCCTTACCACATGAGTCACAATTGAATAATAATCTTTAAAGAATATGATTAAAAAAACATCAAATGTCATGGGAATATATTAATTCATGATATGACATGTCAAAATGGTTTTATATCCACCTTATAGGAATATAATGGTATATAACATCAAGATATGCCTCAATGAAAGGAGATTGAGATGAAGTCCCTTACCTTATATTTGAATTGTCTCATTCATTATTTAATTTTATTAATAATAAAATTAGGTTAATTTATTCTTCTTCAAAACCTTTTTCATGTTTATTATTCATTTTATGTCACTTATTACCTTGTTATAACAATTAGTTAATTATTTTGGTTCATATTAAACACTTTGTCGATGTTCGATACTTGAGTAAAAAATGAACATGTTATGATTAAAAATTGCATGTATGGTCATAAGTCCATCATCTACAGAACTATATTAACTATTTAAATAACATATAAATATCTTATATATATATATGTATATATATTTATAATAATCCACAGTATTTGGATATAATAAATGAATTGCACCGTTCATGGAGACGTTAGGCCGTACGTACGCATGAACACTACATTTATTTATTTTTCATTTTAAACAAGTGAAAACAAAATTATACATAGGTATAATATAATTACAGTATAATATATATGTTATATATGTAACATAGTTTCATTAACGCAATCCTTTATATGGTCCATGTATGGCATGAACACGTCACATCACTTTAAGGGGGCGGTAGTCAACACTTCATCAATTGAAATTATCATATTTACAGAACATGAAAAGAATAAAGGTACGTTATAAAAAAAATCATAAGTATATAGAAAATATAAATTTAATATATATCATATATAAATTTAGTTCCATTATAATGGCCACAATGAGAGGTTGAAGGATAAAATTGAATAATCATCGATTCTTGAGGAAATATTTCGTCGTACAAACAAACAATAAGTTCTATACCAATTTTATGGAGGTGTGTGAAATTTTATGTCCAAAACATAGAATAAAAATATCCTAGTATATTTTTATACTGGTTATTTTTATTAAATAACTGAATAAATAGAGTTTAGGGGGTTGGAGAAGTAAAATAGTTGAATGGTGCTTGAGAGAATATGTTACCACAAAATTGGGTAACTATTTTTCATTTTAGCCAAAAGGCTTCATTGAGTTGAATTATGCCCAATTTAAGGCATCTATAAGTAAGGGAGGGATTTTTGGTGATTATTTAAGTATATGTTTGATGATCCAAGGGGCTTGAGAAGTGTGATTAAGTGGGTAGAATAGGTGACCTTTTATAAGAGGGAGGATGGTTACTTTAGGAATGTCTTGAAATACTATTTTATTATAAATTGTTATTTGAATTATAATAGTTCTAAAGTGATATAATTCTAGGAAAGGATGAGTGTGGGTCTATATTCTCTCAACCAAGTGGTTTTATAAATGATTATGTCCCATATTTAACCTTATATATTTTCTTTAACACTTAGTTAAGAACATTAACTCTTACCATGTCTTCTTATATATTAATAATATTTGGTTACTATAATTAATTTAAAATTAAAAAAGAACCCCAAGTGGATAATTAATCAAAATTTTAACATTATATAAGTATTTTTTCTGAATAATAGATTTTTAGGGCTATTATATCATTTAATAAAATAGTATTTTTTTTAAAACTCATTTATGTCAATTTTGAAACTATTTAGTAATTGATTTTCGTTAAAGTCATAAAACAAGATTAAATCAAACCAATGGAATTAACTCATCCATAACATATCAATGTCTTACCAAAAATTCTTGTGTGGCATAAAAATGTTCCAATTTAATTTATTTTAATATTATTAATATCATTTATTTGAATATTTCATTAATAAGGTAATCACTGCATCATTATTGTGTCATAAATAAATATATTTATTTAGTGTCTAAAAATTATAAAAAAAATAAAATGATTTAGGAAATATTTTAATATTTATAAATAATATTTATAGTAGAATTTACATAAACCAAATTTAAATTGTTTTAGTTAAGAGATACATGTTTATGTCATATTTCCCATTTCATTAAAATAAATATTAAAAAAGGTCATCATCACAACCAAGTGGATCCATGGGGTACTAAAATATACCCAAGGATGATCATGGTCAGATATATATCATCCAATAGGATTAGGAAATTTGTTATGGTAGTTTTATATTTTTATAAAATTATTTTTTACCCTTATTTACCTAATTTTGCCTTTAACTATGGTAAATGAAAATAATTTATGAAGTTACTATTCATAATGTCCAAAATTAATAGGTACCTATTTACACGATTCAGACCAAAGGATTAAAAATACAGAATCCAAATTTTCAAATTAATGACACATAAGTTGTAGTAATTAATTTAATGTTATTTCTCATTGTGAAAACTAGAAAGGTGGTTTTAAAGAAGTAAATACTATCAAATGATTGACATGTATTTATGTCGAATTTAAAAATGAAATTACTTCTAATGAACACCATTGGATTAAATTACATAACCATTAAACAATTACACTTTAAAACCACTTAAAAGGATAGTATAACTATATGAATAAATTATATAAAAAAGATGTTTTGAATGAAAATACAGTGTTTTTCACTATTCATTAAAATATGGATTTTATCATAAAAATACCAAAATTTTAAAAAAGAAAAATTTTTATATCCTTATTCTAAATAAGATGTTTATTTTGTTAAATAAAACATATAAACATGAAAAAACTAGATTTAAAAATGGTTCTCCATCAAAAGGTAGTAAAATGACTTTTTAAGAATATTAGATTATTTTATGCTTAAATTGGATTCATTCACATTTAAAGTCTCTAAAATTTAATGGATAAATTTAAAAACATAAAAAAACATTTTTAATCATATTTTAGTTACTTATATTAATTCCTATCAATAAAATGGCTAGGTGTTAACTACTATTTAAAATATTAATAATAATATTGGATTATTTTCGGTATAACTCAACGTTGTGTGCAACATATGATTTCAGAGAAACCTATTATTGCATGTCAAGAACACCATCATAAAAATTATCCCATTTAACATGAAATTAATATCTTATTCATAAATATTATTAGATATGAAAATTTATTATTCTAGAAAAACCACAGATGTTACATCATTCCCCCCTTTTGGAAATTTTATCCTTACAATTTTAAAATTGGGCACTTTAACTTCATTGAAAATACAACATCGAAAAAAGGTTAATAAAACAACCACATTAAAATAATGAAATTGAATTAAAAAGTTCACTCAAGATAACATAGAATGGAGTTCCATTTAAGAAAACATGGACACAAAAGAGACAACTATCCATCATGTTATGTTGGAGAGTGATAGAAAAATTTATCAGTAGAATGTTAACAACCAGAAAACCAAACACATGTGACATGATAAATGATATTTAATTTCCATATAGGAAAATTAAACAAAAAACATTTGTTTAATATTCTTTTCATAAATTTGAGAAATTTATTTATGAGCTTGAAAAATAACATAAGGAAACATACTTAATTGTCAAGTAGGGTTTCATCCTTTAATAAATATATTCTAGAAACTCATATTTTCTCCCAATGAATAGTATTCTAGAGGACATTGTCACACCTGAAGTGCAAGAATCAACTTTTAGTGAATCAATTAATCCAAAAAAGCTGAACTATATATTTCCCCTATCATTAGACATTATCCAAAAACAAAATGATTTGTACAGGATCATATAATTCAAAAAAAAAATACTTTATAAAAATAAATAGTACTTTTAATCTCCAAAATTCAGAATATTATACCCAAAGTTCAAAAAAGACTATTCAATAAACAACTGTCCTTAGAATTAATCAAAATAATTCAAACTACAAATGAAACCCAAAATCTCTAAAAATTTGATCACATAGTCTTCCACGATAAATCCTAACATTTCTATCCAAAAACCAATGACTAATCTTAAAGACTCATTCTTAAAAGTAATTAACCTAATCAAATATTCTCCATTATAGGCTAATAATTTCCAAAAATAACCCAAATAGTCATATGTAGAAAAGAGAAATAAATATTCATTTAAATTAAAATTCAACCATTAGTCCTCAAATGAAATCCCATATTATTCTATTTTCCTTAGGCATATAATCATTCCAAAATAGAAAATGTCTTTCAAAATATCATTCATCACTTAATCTCCAAAATTTTTTCCAATAATAAGGATATCCATTTGATAAAACATAATTTCAAAAAATAAACTTATTATTGATCAATAAAATCATTTAACTAAAAAGAATAGTTCATACTAACTGGGTACTTCACATTGTTTAGTGGTAGGAAATAAATCCCAGTTTCACATCGGTTGTGGGTTTGATTCCCATAGCTTTGTCTGATGGAATGGGTTATCCCGTGGTCTATAGGTTTTCCATTTTCAAAAACAATATAATTATATAAAATTACTTAAAATAAGATAAATTCCTCAAAAATAACCATAACATATTTTAACCACAAAGGTTATCTCATACCTCACATTTTTCAACCCAAAATTTAATAAACCATAATTTCATCAAAGGTGAATGTCTCAAAAAATATCATTAGTCACATTAATATTTATGAAAAATAGCCAAAAATGGATTTATAAGACATTAATCTTATGATATACCTTAATATTATATACCCACAGTGATATCCCTGATTCTTAAGAAAACTTTATAATCTCCAATATTGTCTAAACCATCCTCTGATACCAACTATAAGGACTCGACCGTAAACAAATTTTATTCAAGTGTTTTCAAACAACAATTCAAATTTGAGGATATTTTATGTATAAAGTTTTAGAGAGTTAGGAAAAATTTATACATAGTAAACTCATACGTTACAGGTGGACACTTATACTAAGTATCAATTTTTTATCAAAAGGAAATCCTTTTAAAATAAAAAATTATTTCTTTTCAAAAGAATTCTTCAATACTTTCTTCATAAAATATTATTTTTCCTTACCAATATTTATACCTATTAAATTTTTTAAAAAACCTTGGATGAGAAAATAAATATTAGTAAGGGACATGAATAAAGTAAATTTTTAGGCTAGTGGAAACATGAAAACCCATTAAAAACATTTACTTAAAAACTCATTAGCAAACATAGAATAATCACACATGTTCTTTGGGACATCATTACCATATCAGTCTTACAAATGGAATAACCATATGATCAACTACCATATCTAGAATACCCAACACATTGGAGAGATATAACGGGCCTCACCCCAAATATAATCTATACCAGGATCTCCAATTTTTTAAGAGCTATAATTGAGATGAACAATTTGTATAAGATATATCGGGCTCAGTGAAGAACTATAATGGGATTCAACCCTTTATATAAGTAATATCAGACTCACTTTTTAAATTTACAAGTACTAATGCATAAAATCTTTGAAATTTCAACATGCCATTGATAAAATATCTTTTTCATTCCTAATACAACCGATCCATTATCAAAACTAATTTGAATAATTTATATAAGATATTTTTTAATAAAAGTGTCCCATACCGTTTAATACTTTAAAAAAAATATTGTTAACATTTTAAAATATTTATGTTCTTACAAATAAATCCATAAAAACATTTAGAAAACAAGGACATAAAATATAATGATTTTATAATAATAAATCATCAAGATGTAAAAATTAGTTCTTAAGTTAAAAAGTCCCTTACCACTTGAGAAACAATTGAATAATAGTCATTAAATAATATCATTAAAAAATATAAAATATCCATATACTATAGTAATTTATAATATGACATTTTAGAATGATTTTATATACACCTTATAGGATAATAAATGTACATAACATCAAGATATTCCTCAATAAAAGGATATTGAGACGAAGACCCATACATTGAGAATGAATTATATCATTCGTTAATTAATTTCCTAAATAACAAAACAATGTTAATTTTTATTTTCATTAAAACATTTTTCATTTTTATTATTAATTTTATATCATTTATTATATTGTTATAATCATTATTTAATTATTTTAGTTCATATCGAATGTTTTTTCTATGTTCGATACTTTAGTAAATTATGAACTTGTTATGATAACAAATTGTCCATGTTATCTCCAGAATTACATTCATTATTTAAGTAAATTATAAATATCATATATATATGTATATAATAATCTATAGTACTTGGAGATAAGATATGAAATGCATCATTTGGGGATACAAGAGGTCGTACGTACGCAAGAACGCTACTATCATTTTTTTGTCATTTTACACATATGAAAACTAAATCATAAATAGGTATAATATAATTTCAGTATTATATATATGGTATATATGTTACATATTTTAATTAACACCATTCTTTATGTGTTCCATGTATGGCAGGAACATGTCACATCACTTTGAGGGGGCGGTAGTCCACACTTCCTCAATTGAAATTATAGGTTTTACACCACAAGAAAAAAAACAATGGTATGTTCTAAAAAATTAAGAATTATAGAGATAATATAACTATAATATATATCTTATAAAAATAATGTTCCATAAAAATGTCCACCATTAGAGGTGGTAGGATAAAATTGAACAATCAATGTTTCGTGAGGCAGTATTTCGTCTTATGAAGAAACAGTAAGTTATATATCAATTATATTCATGTGTGTGTAAGTGTAGGTAGAACCCATAGAATAAAAAAATAATACTATATTTTTTATATATTTTTTGTTATTAAATACATGAATAAAAAGAGTTTAGGGGTTGGAGAAGAAAAATAAATTAAAGGAGCTTGAGAGAAGATGTTACCAAAAAATGGGGTAACTCCTTTTCACTTTAGCCAAAACGCTTCATTGAGTTGAATTATACCCAAGTTAAATATTATAGTAGTAAGGAAAGAATGTTTGGAGATTTTTTTTACCAGAATTTTTATTAGACAAGAGGATTGAGAAGTACAAGTAAGTGGGTAGAAGTGGTGGCCTTTTATAAGAGGGAGGAGGGGCACATTAGGAAAGTCATTAAAAATTATTTTATTATATATTGATTTTGGAAATATAACAGTTCCAAAGTGATAATGTTCTAGGATAAGATGAGGTTGGTTCTAAATTATCGAAACCAAGAGGTTTTAGAAAATTTTAGGTCCAAAATATAACCTCACCTTTTAGCTTTAATCATTAGATAAACACATTAACTCTTAACATTTCTTATTGTATTTTCATAATATGTGGTAACTATAGCTACTATAAAATGAAAATTGAACCACAAGTTGATAATTAATTAAAATTTTAATATTATATAATTATTTTTTCCAATTTATATATTTTTAGGACTATTATATCATATAATAAATTAGTAATTATTTTAAAAAATATTTATGTCAATTTTAACACTACTTAGTAATTGATTTTATTTAAAGTCATAAAAATATGATTACTTTGAGCCAAAGGAATTAAATAATCCCTAAAATGTCAATGAAAACCAAAAAAATTGTGGATGAAATAAAAATGTTCAAATTGAATTTATTCTAATATTTATAATATCATTTATTTGAATCTTTCATTAATAAGGTAATCACTCAATCATCATTGTGTCATAAATAAATTTATTTGTTTAATGTTTAAAAATTATAAATAAATACTATGATGTTGTAAATATTTTTATATTTATAATTAATATTTATATGCTTTGTGATAATTTAAATAAAATAAATTAATTTTTTTAGTTTGGGGATACATGTTTATGTTATCATTACATTATCATTAACATAAATTTTACAAAAGGTCATTCTCACGCCCAAGTGGCTCCATGGGGTCCTAAAATCTACCCACGAATGGTCAAGGTCAGAGATATTTCCTCCAATAGTATTATGTCATGTGTTAGTGTAGTTTTATATTAATATAATATTATTTTTTACCCTTATTTACCTAATTTACCCTTTAACCATGACAAATAACATTGATTTTTGATGTTACTATTCATAATTTCCAAAAACGAAAGGTGGCTATTTACACAATTTAATCCTTATGATTCCATGTATGGAATCCTTTTTTCAAAATTTAAAACAAAAATTTTATAATAATTAATTTAAATTTAATTCTCATTGTCAAAAACATAACACAGGTTTTTAAGAAGTAAAAACTATCAAAAGATTCATATATGTTTATGTCTAATTCAAATGTGAAATTACTTCAAATGAAAAAATTTGTATTAAATTTAAAAAATATAATGAAATTTAAATTTAAAACCAATTATATGGACAATATTACTATATAAATAAATTAGATGAAAAGGTAGTTTTGAATGAAAATGCATTATTTTTCACTATTCATTAAATTATGGATTTTATCATAAAAATACAAAATTAGAAACCAAGGTATTTTTTGATATTCCTCATATAGATAAGAAGGTTATTTTTTAAAATAAAACATATAAAAGTGACAAAAACTGGATTGGGAAAGGGTTCACCATCAAAAGGCTGTAAAAGGACATTTTTAAAATATTAGAGTATTTTATGATTATAATTGGATTTATTCTCATTTTAACACTCAAAAATTTATTGGAAAAAATGAAAAAACAATTAAAAAAATGTGAAATAATATTTTATTTACTTATATTCATTCCCGAAAATACAATGTCTAGTCAATAACTATCATTCAAAATAATAATAAAATTATTCCATTTTTTGGGTATAACAAAGCATTGTGGGAAACACAATATTTCCAAGAAACCTACTGTTGCATGTGGAGTACACTATCAGAAAAAAGTCTCCCCTTTAATGTATATTTTAATATCTTATTTATAAATATTATTAGATATGAAAATATATTATTTTTTTAATACATGGGAAGTTACATCATTCTCCCTTTTGGAAATTGCGTCCTCACAATTTGAAAAGTAGGCTATGTATCATCATTGGAAATACAACATATAAAAAAAGGTTATTAAAAATTCAACATAAAAAAATAGAAAGTGAAGTACAAAGGTCATTTCAGATAACAAAAAATGTGTTTCCATGTACAAAAACATGGATATGGAAGTGCAAACTAACCATCAGGTTCTGATAGAGAGTGATAGAAAACATGATCATGAGAAAGTTAACAACTAGAAAACCATAAAAATTTGATGGGTTAAAGGGCGTTTGATTTCCCAATAGAAAAAGTAAATGGAAAATGTTTTTGTTTTAATATATTATTAATAATGTTGAGGAATTTATTTAGAATATTCACTAATAACATTAAGAAACATGCTTACCAGTCAATTAGAGTTTCATCCTTTAAAAAATATATACTAAAAACTCATATTTTCTCCAAACTATGCATATTCAAGATGACTTGGTCACGCCTAAAGCACAAGAAAAACTTCGAGTGAATCACATATTCCACAAAAGATGACCTATATATTTACCATATATATATACATTAACGAAAAACATAATGGATAGTAAAATATCATATAATCCCTAAAAAGAATATTACTTTATAAAAATTAATACTATTCTTAATCTCCAAAAATCAACAAATAACATCGAAAGATCAAAAAAGTCCACTCAATAAAAAAATTGTCCATAAAATTCCTCAAAATAATCCAAACTAAGATTGAAACTCAAAAATTCATAACACATGGATCACATAGTCTTCCTTAACAAATCCCAACATTTCTCTCCAAATAACATCGAGTAATATTAAAGACTCGTAATTAAAAGTAATTAACCTAATCACTTATTCCCCCTGATAGGTTAATCATTTCCAAAAAAACACAAATCTCCAAATGTAAAAAATAAAAAAATAGGTTCTTCAAAAATAAAATCCAACCATTACCCCTCAAATGAAATCCTATAGAATTCTATTTTTCTTAGGAAAAAAGTCTTCCCAAAATAACCAACTTCTCCCAAAATAACATTTATAACTTAATCACCAAAACATTTTCCAATAATAAGGATATCCATTTGGTAAAACATAAGTTCAAAAAATCAACTTATTTGTGATCCATAAAATAATTCCACTAAAAATAATAAGTCATAATAACCAGGGACTTCACATAGGCCCGTGGTAGGCAACAAATCCCAGTCGCACATCGGTAGTGTGTTCGATTCTCGCATCATTGTCTGACGCAATGAGTTGTAACACAGTCTGCATATTATCTTTTTTCAAAAACCATATAATTTTATAACATTACATAAAAAGAGATAATGTACTCAAAAATAACCATAACATATTTTAACTACAAAGGTTATCTGATACCTCACATTTTTCAACCCAAAAATTAATAGACCATAATTTCATCAAACATGAATGTCTCCAAAAACACAATTAGTCACCTTAATATTTCAGATCATAAATCCTCAAAAGGGATTTCTAGGACATTAAACTTATGATATACCTTAATATTATAATCCCATGATGATATCCCTAACTCTTAAGAAAAAATAATATTATACAAGGTTGTCTAAACCATCCTATGATACCAACTATAAGGATAAAACATTAAAAAAGTCTTATTATAGTGTTTTTGAACTACAATTCACATTAGAGGATCTTTTATTTCTTGAGTGTTATTGAATTAGGTCAAAATATTACACTGAAAAACCATACGTTACAGGTGGAAAATTATACTTATTATTAATTTATTTCACAAAATGAAACCCTTTTAAAATTAAACATGAATTATTTTCAAGACACTTCTTCAATACTTTCATCATAGAATCTTATTTATCCTTACCAAAGTTCTGAGCTATTAAAAACATTTAATAACAATGGATTAGAATAAAAATATATATAAGGGACATGATGAATGTAAATTTTCTGTCTAGTGAATCATGAAAACCAATTAATAACATTTAATTAAAATATCATTAATAAGCCTTGAAAAAATCACATATGTTCCTTGGGACTTCAACACAATATCACTCTTATATTCACACTTAAAAATAGAATAACCATATAGCCAAATTCCATATCTGAAATAACCAATGCATTGGAGTGATTTATATGGGATTACCCTTTCTATAATCTATATCAGGCTCGTCCATCTTTCATGAGATATAATGGGGCTCAGCCCTTCATATAAGCAATATTGGGCTCATCAGTGAGCTATAATGGGGCTCAGACCTTCATATAATCTATATCAGGCACACCTGTTAATTTAAAGTAACAATTTATAAAAGCTTTAAATTTTCCACATTTCACTCATAAAATAAAATTTTCATTCCTAATACAACCAATCTATTTTCAAAACCAATTTTAATAATTTATAAACGATATTTTTGAATCATTGTGCCCCATAGAAGTTAGAAACTTTTAAAATAAAATTTATAAATAAAATTGTAAAATAATTTATATCCTTAAAAATAAATCAATAAATGTTTTTTGAAAACATGGACATAAAATAGGAAGATTTTATAAAAAAATCATCAATATATTAAAATGAGGTTTTGGTTAAAAATCCCCTTACAACATGAGAAACACTTGAGTAAGAATCATTAAAGAATATCATTAAACAAATTTTCACATATATTGAGAATATAGTAATTCATGACATGATGTGTCAAAAGGGTTTTATATACACCTTATATGATAATAAAGGTACATAATATCAAGATATGGCTCAATGAACGAAGATTGAGATGAAGTCCCTTACCATGAGTCTGAATTGTCTTGTTCGATAATTAATTTCCTGAATATTAAACAAAGTTTAATTTCTAGTTTCATCAAAAAAAATTTAATTTTTATTATTCCATTCATATAACTTATTACATTTTTATAAAAATTAGCTATTTATTTGAGTTCATATCAAATTTTTTGTCGATGTTCAATACTTTAGTAAAAAATGACCATGTTATGATTACAAATTATCCACATTGTTATAAGTCCATCATCTCCAAAATTAAATTAATTATTTAATTAACATATAAATATCACACACACATATATATAAGTATTTATAAATACACATATAATATAGAGATGAGAAATGAAATGAACTGTTCATGGAGATGGTAGGCCATACATACACATGAATGCTACATTCTTTTCATTGTCATTTTAAATGAATGAAATCTAAATGATAAAGAGGTATATTATAAATATAGTATAATATATATGTTATATATGTTACATATGTTCATTAAAACCATCCTTTATATGTTCTATGTGTGGAATGAACATGTCATATCACTTGAGGGGACAATAGTCCACATTTCACCAAATAAAATTGTCGCATTGACAAAACATGAAAAGACTAAAGGTATGTTCTAAAAAAGTATAAAATATAGAGACAATATAACTAAAATATATATCTTATACAAATTCAGTTCCATCATAATTTCCACCATGAGAGGTGGTAGGATAAAATTGAACAATCATCATTTTGTGAAGCAGTATTTCCTTGTATACAGAAACAATAAGTTTTATATCCCTTAGATGGAGGTTTGTGTAAGTTTAGTAGAACTGTAACATCCCAGGTAAATAAAGAATAAATCATTTTAATATTTATTAATATTTACGAATTAAATATTAATTTTACTTTAACGGGGTTGCTATGTTCGATAGCATACCTGAAACGCAACAAAGAGTTTCTTTGAAATCTTACGTTGCACACTAGTAGTAAAATAATATTATTTTAAATGGTAGTTAACACGTAGCCATTGTATTGGCAGGAATGAATATAAATAACTAAAATATGATTATATATGTTTCTTTAAATGTTTTTACATTTATACAATAAAATATAAAGGCTTAAAATAAGAAAAGAATTCAATTTTAGGCATATATAATCTAACATTCACTAAAGGTCGACTTATCACCTTTTGATGGAGAACCATCCATAAATATAGTTTTGGTCACTCTTATACATTATATTGGACCAAATAAAATTATTCTTTAGAATCGGGACATCAGATTTTACTTTGTGTAAATTTTTGGTATTTTATAGATAAAGTTCATTTTTTAATGAATAGTGAAAACAGTTGTATTTTAATTCAAAACCACTTTTTAATATAATTTATTTATATGATTAGATTATCTTTTAAATTGGCTTTAAAGTGAAATTAGAATATATTTTTACCATTTAATCCAATGGTGGTCATTGGAATTAATTTCACCTTGAAATTGGACTTAAACTAGTGTCACTCTTTTGATACATATTGTTTCATAAAAACAAGCTATTTGTTTTGACAGCGGGAATTAATTATAAAATTAATTAATTCAACTTATATGTTTTGAATTTTTTAAAATAGACATCATTTTTGAATTCGGAATATTAAATGTAGCTTAGGGTTAAGTTTTGGTATTTTTCTGAAAAACATCAATTTTTGATGAATATTGAAACCACTAAGTGGTACTTAAAAAACTGTTTTTTCGTTTAAATGAAATTTTACCACCTCTGTGTTTTGAATTTCAAAAATCCGACATACATGGTTGTCATTAGGAAGTAAAATGTGGTTCAATGGGATTAAAATAATTTTTTGGTGAATAGTAACTTTTAAGTTTTTAATCGCGATTAGAGGTAATTAGTGTAATTTAAGGTAAAAATAATGTTTTAATAATATGAAATGACCTAGACACATGTCCTACCCTTATTGGATGTGTCATGGCCGACCATTAAAATCCATGGGTCCACATGGGGACCCCATGGAGCCACTTTGGTAGGAAAATGGCATTAATAACTTTTTATTTAATGTTAAAATTAAAATGTCACAAACATGAGTTGTTTTACTAAAACAATTTTTAAATGGGGTTATAAAAGTCATATTTTTTACTATAAATATTCATTAGAAATCTAAAATGATTTCTACATCATGATATTTCTTTATAATATTTAGACATTAAATAAATTAAATTATTTATGAAACCATGATGATACAGCGATTACCTCATTATTTAATGATTTAAATAAAATGAAAAGATAATGTAAAATCTACGAACTAAACATGTCAAAAACGTATTGGATGAGTGGATATAGAAATCTTATCACCTTATCCTCTAACTATATAATTTTGGGACCTTTTAAATCCGAAAATCATTTTATAATAAAGTAACCTTTTATAACTTTCCAAGAGTGCCCCTCCTCTCCTCTTATAAAAGGCCCCCACATCTACCACCTTACCCACACCTATCATGCCTTTGTCTCGGCCAAAACCTGCCCATTTTGTCTCTCCAAATCCCTATCTTACTCCTTGAAGACTCACTTTGGGCAGAAGTCTTCCCAAGGAATCCTTTGAGCTCAAATCAAAAAGAGTTACCCGTTTTAAAGGTAGTGTTTTCTCTTGTGTTTTTATGTTTTATTTTCCTTCTCCAACCCCCTAAACTCTTTTTATTCCTTTATTTTGTAACAAAACCAGTATATTAAATATATTAGGACGTTTTTATGTGAATTATTCTAGATAAAATTACACAAACCTACATTTAATGGTTAAAGAACATACTGTTTCTGTGGATGGTGAATTTCAGCCTCATGAAACTATGATTGTTCAACACTCATATAACACCTTCAATGGTGGCCATTAAGATGTCACTATATTTATATATGATATATAATATGTTTATGATTTACTTGATATTCTTTATGTTTCATTTATTGCATACCTTTATGGTTTCCATTATGGTTAAACACGATATCTTCATTTTCGGAAGTGCGGACTACCGCCCCCTCAAAGTGATTTGATTCGTTAATGCCATATGTGGGACGTGTAAAGGATGGAGTTAAAGTTATTATATATGATGTTATACTGGAATTATAATATACCTTTATATCATTATTATTTCTTTCCATTAAAGTATGAGATAGAAATGAATGTAGCGTTCATGCGTACGTACGGCTTACCGTCTCCATGAACGGTGCATTTCATTTCTAATCCCCAAATGTAATGTACTATTATAAGTACATATATATAATGGATATATATGATGTATGTTAAATCTAAATGGTGAATATATTTCTGGAATTAAAATATACATATCTCTCATTTAGTTTTAATTCCATTAATATGACATAGAAATGAAAGTAGCGTTCATGCGTACGTACGGCTTACCGTCTCCATGAACGGTGCATTTCATTTCTTACCTCTAAATGATTATATAATATTATAAATGCATGTATATTCTAGATATATATGATATATATTATATCTAAATCATGAATATAATTCTTGATATAATGGATATTTTACCACAGGAACAGCTTGTAATTATAAAGAATTTATTTTTGACTCAAGTACCAATGATCGAAAAAACGACCATTATTAACTTAAATAATTACATAGTGTTCATAACATGGTAATAAGTGATATAAAAGGAATAATGAACTTGAAAAATGTTCTTAAGAATGTATAAATTAACTCAAGTTTATTATTCAGGACGTTAAAGACTGATCGAGTCAAGTCGGACCCGAGGTAAGGGAACTTCTTCACCCAATATCTATTATTTGGGTTAATCTCATAATTTCAAATTATGTCATGATATTATTATGTCCTATATTGTATTTTTACTTTATTTATGTGTAATTATAGTGAATACACATAATTGATTTATTTTATATAAAAATAATAATCTTTTTATGGGACTTTGTCTCAATCTCATTTCACTGAGGCATATTTTGTCTTATACAGAACCTTCGTTTATACGGTGTATAAACCCCTTTGACTTTTACATTTATTCAAAAGGAAAAATTTTTATATGATGAGTTTTACTAAATGATAAAAGGAATGTTTTTTTGTCGTACGTATGCAGCGACAACGACTTCTCCGCCGCCGTGACCATTATTTGAGTTTCGGCTTCCTCTATAAGCCATACCATTTTTTAAAAGAAAAATAAATACCATGTTTTACTTTTATTTTATTTTTGTATTGAAAATGGTTTTCATAATGTTTTTATTATATCAATGTGTTGTATTGATATCTTGTGATTGAAATGTGGAAATGTTATGTTTCCTTTATGTATGTTTTATGTGATACAATTATGTTATGGTTCTTGGAATTGTTATGAAGATGGGTGGTTCCGTGATAAACTAAGGGAGGGTGTGCCCGATATATCTCTCCAATACATTGGGTAACGCGAAGGAGTTAAATGTTAAGGTTTCTACGAAGAGATTTAGGGAATATACTGTGATGGGTATTCCAAACGTAACCAAGAGGGTTACTCCCTACGTAAGAATGTTATGAATGCCTCAAGTTACCTTTATGTCTTATGATTTCTATGTTTTATTCATGTTTTGATGAAGTATGTTAAATTTCTTATGTTTTATGAGTAAAGTATGATTTCATTGATTCTTATGTATACATGTACTCATGTTTTCTTTCCATATTTTTATATCCCTTACTGATCTTTTTATGCTCATCCCAAGTTTTTTGAACTATTTTTCACAGGTCAAGGGAAAGGTACCTGATGTGATGATAGTGTCAATAAAGTGTCAATAAAGAATCCATTTTTCATTTTAAATATGTTTCCGCTGATGGGAAAAATTAGTACTATCTTTTATGTAACCACTTTGTTTAAATGTGGAATGTAATGCATGTTTTATGATCTAATTCTCTAAAACTCTAAACCTGAAAAGATCCTCAACATGTATTTTTGAAGTAACTCAAGATTAAGTAATGTTTAAGGCTGGGGCCTTATAAGAACCCTTGGCATAAAAACAACCAAGTATGTTTTTCATACTCGTGTTATAAAATATTTTAATAAAAATAGTTTAGGGTGTTGGAGATGAAAAATAAATGAAAGCATCTTGAGAGAATACATTACCACAAAATTGTGTACCTCCATTTCATTTGATCCAAAAGGATTAATTTATTTAGATTCCTGTCAAGTTAAGGACAATAGTTGTAATATAGGTTTGTTTGGATCTTATTTGAGTTGAATTGTTTTGAGCCAATGGGCTTGAGATGTGTGATCAAGTGGGTAGAGGTGCTGGCCTTTTATAAGAGGAAAGAGGGGCACCTGGGGAAAGTCTTGAAATATTATTTTATTATAAAATGATTTTCGAAATATAATAGTTAAAAAGTTATAAATTTATAGTATAATATTATTTTTGGTCTAAATACTCTCAACAAATAGGTTTTGGACAAGTTTAGGTCAAAAATCTAACCTTATCTTTTAGCTTCAACCATTAGTTAAAAACTTTAACTCTTATCATGTCTTCTTGTATTTCCATAATATATGATTACTATATTTACTATAAAATAAAAATAGAACCACATGTGGATAAGTAATAACATTTGAATCATTATATAAATTAGAAGGCCAAATCATTGATTTCTTGGACTATTATATCATTTAGTAGAATAGAAATTTTTTAAAACTCATTTGTGTCAGTTTTGAAACTAATTAGTAATTGATTTTTTATAATGTCATAACAACATAATTACGTATCAAAATGGAATTTACTCTTCCCTAAAATGTCAATATCATCCAAAAAACATGGATGGGATAAAAATGTTCAAATTAAAATAGATTAATTTTTATAATATCGTTTTTTTATTTTTTTCATTAATAAGGTAATCACTCCATCATAATTGTATCATAAATAAATTTATTCATTAATG
Organism: Viscum album; assembly: GCA_963277665.1. NCBI lineage: Eukaryota > Viridiplantae > Streptophyta > Magnoliopsida > Santalales > Viscaceae > Viscum > Viscum album. The sequence goes on along the minus strand of OY728167.1, from coordinate 507,584,292 downwards.
TCTAAAAATTATAAATAAAATACCATGATTTAAGAAATATTATTTGATTTATAATGATTATTTATATTTTATGAGATAATTTATATAATTCAAATTAATATTTTTTTACTTATGAGAGTCATGTTTATGTTTTATTTCCCTTTCTATTAAAATAAATATTATAAAAGGTCATTATCACACCAAAGTGGCTCCTTGAGGACATCAGATCGACACATGGATTCTTATGGTCAGAGATATCTCATCAAATAGTATTAGGACAAGATTTAGGGTTGTTTTATATTATTATTATAATATTATTATTTACCCTTCTTTACCTAATTTATCCATTAATCATGGTAAATAAAAATAATTACTGATGATACCATTCTTAATGTCCAACATTAATAGATACATATTTGAAAAATTTGTACCTTATGATTATAAATCTAGAATATTTATTTCCAAATTAAAAATCCATAATTTTTAGTAATTAATTTAAAATTAATTCCTGTTTCCAAAACCATAAAAATGGGTTTTAAGATGTAAAAACTATCAAAATATTGATATATTTTTATGTCCAATTTAAATTTTAAATTACTTACAATGACCAGTATTAGATTAAATGATAAAAACTAAATCCAATTTCACTTTAAAACCAATTAAATAGAAAATATAATTATGTAAATAATTTATATGAAAAGAAATTTTTGAATTAAAATGCAGTATATTTCACTATTCATTAAAATATGGATGTTATTAGAAAAATTCCAAAATTTCAACCAAGGTAAATTTTGTAGTCCCTCTTCCTATGAAGATGTTTATTTTTTATAATATAAAATATTAAAGTGACAAAAAATATATTAGAAAAGGGTTCCCCATAAAATGGTGGAAAAATGGCCTTTTATAAATATTATAGTATTTTATGCTTGAAATTCGATTCATTCCCATTTTAACCCTCTATAATTTATTTGATAAAATTGAATATATTTAAATAATATGTGTAATCATATTTTAGTTAGTTATGTTCATTCCCACTAATAGAATGGCTAAGATTTAATAACCATTTAAAATAATAATATTATTATTATATTTTTTTGGTATAACTCAAAGTTGTGTACAACGTAAGATTTCGGAGAAACCCGTTATTGTGTGTCGAGTACTCCATCAGAAAAAGTATCCCCTGTAACATAAAATTTATATATTATTCATAAATATTATTAGATATCAAAATGTAATATTCTATATATTTTTGGGATTCACAGAAGGGACACATGTATTATAATTTGAAAGGAAAGAATCAAACCAAAGCTTCAATTGTAAAGTCATGGGGAATTATGAAAATAAATATCCCATGAATCACTAGAATATATATTGGGAGAATTAATGGGAGAAATTTCAATCTTATGTTTTTAATAAAATCAAAGTTGAATTATTGATGTAATTATTTTTTTGGATTGAATAATTATGATGTAAAATTATTTTATAAATTATATTTTGGTTATAAGATTCATGAGATATATAAGGATTTTACTGCATTACTTATTTTTAAAGAATTGGTTGCATGTGATGAATATCAAAAATAATAAAGAGATGTTATTCTATTGTAAGTTTATCTTTTTTAAAACACGTTACTGGGGAAAGACGACCATAAATATTTTCTTGATATTGATATAATAATCTTATATTTTGGTTAGTGAATAGAATATTTATGTTATATTGTAATTATTAGATGATTGGATTTGGGGAATGTATTCACCAATTAGATATTTACATTATAATAATGATTATTATATTATTTTATAGAGATTAATGAATTCTTGAATTTGGTATGTGAAAATAAGTTTTACATTATTTGGGGAAATATTATTTTATGTTTATTTTTTAGATTCATAGATCTTACTTCTAAAGTTATGGACTTTGAAATGGGAAAAATGTATTTTTAATTAGTCTTGAAGTAAATACTAATGGAATATATTATTTTTAAGATTTTTTAATCTTATTTGATGTTAAAGTATCAATTTTCATGATGTACAATATGTTCTAACCTTTTCTATTTTGTTGAATACATAAATGACAATGAAATGAATTATGGATCATTTGATAAAAGTGACCAGGCATAAAAAGAATCATGAATATCCATATTTTGTTTTAAGATGTGAAGTGGAGATGAATTAGATTAGAACCAAATATTGATATTATGATTATGGCATGGAAATAAATCTTTTAAGTTTATTTTATAATGTTCCCATATATATAGTAAATTAATTTTTCAACAATAGAAAAAGGATTATGGAACATAAACATTTTATGATAACTTTTATTACTATGAAATCAATTGTCTTTTAACTGATGATAAATTTATTGTTTTGTGATTGTAGAATTTCTAATTCCCTTGTTCTCTATCACTCTCTATCAGAACATGATAGTTAGATTTATTTTTCATCTTAATGTTTTATCTTCCCACTAATTTTATCCAATAGGAAAACCTAGTTTTTTGATGACCATAACATTTTACATTACCTACATTTTAGATGATGCTTTATTATCCCAGTTGATGATGTCAGATTTCTACAAGGGTATTTTAAATTTAAAACTAAATGAATACCAATTAAATATTTAAATTACAAGGAAAAAGTTATTAGAGGGGATAATAGAACACTCCAACCTTTTAAGGTATGTATCATCTAAAATAAATATTTTTTTTGATATATTATGCATCACCAAGAATAAAAAAACAATTATATACTATTAAATATTAAAATTACCATTATAATAGTTATTTGAATATTTGGAATAGTAATCCAGCAAGTAAAATAATAAACAGACCAATCGATGTATAAATAAAATTTATTTTTCTCATAAATGAAAATATGACATATTTATATCAAGGAATAAGTAAATAAATGTTTTATTAAATGATAAATAAAGTTTTGGTATTTTTTTGAAACATAAATGTTTATTTACAATTTTATAATTTAAATAGTGATTTAATATATAATTTATTTTCATAAAAAAGAATCATAAATTTATATTTTTTCATTATAATTATAATACAATTTAATGAGACCATAAATTTTTTCAACGTTTGGTAAAATCGGTTATAATATTAAATTTGATATTTATCAAATAAATTATTATTTTAATAAGAAAATAAATTTATAATATTTAGATAATTATTTTCATAGAATGGATTCCATTTCTGAAATTTATATGTCTTAAAATTTTTATTGTCAATTTTTTATATTTTTCTAATAAATTTTAATTTTTGTTGTATAATGAAATACGGTAATTTGTAGTATTTTACATTATAAGTAAATAAGTAAGTTATTGATTCATTTTTTTATGGATGAGGTAAAAACTAATTAATTCAAACTCAATTTATCTATTTACTATATTCGTTAATGTGAATAATTACTATTTTTAGTTTGGAGACAAAATAATAAATAAATGTATAAAATAATCTCCAAAAAACACTTCTCCTCCACCCTAAATACCACCCCTCACCCGCTATTCTCCCCACACCATATAAAACAGTATGATTGTTTAAATCCTGCCCAATTTCCTTCCAATGTGTCTTTCCAATTTAAAATAATTAATGGTATTACCAAAGACAAAACCCAAGTGTCTTCAAGAGGTTCTTATGGAGACGATATTCAATAGGTAAAACCCCCTTTCATCAACTGTACTTTTCTTTTCATTCATTATCCTATCCTTATCATTTCAATACAAAGATTCAGTGTAACTAAAATAACATATATATATGATCAAATATTATTTTTCTAATTTAATATCCATCATTAATTCTTTTCTCTTCCCCTCTTATTCTTAAATATGAAATAATCATATGGGATCTGTTGATTCACCGCCTTCAAGGATGGTGAGATGTAATTTTCCATTAACACGGTCATGGATGGCCATAAGGCCTTTATTATGGTTAAATCATATTTTAATATACATATTATATGTTATGTAATGTTCAAAAAAAATATCAAGTTAAAAAAATGAAATAAGTTTGTTATGGTCTTAAAAACCATCAAAATAAATTAATACATTTTAAAAAAACATTTATCTAATGAATCATCCCAATAAAATATATAAAAATGATATATGAGACCATTTTAAATTATAAATGTCCATTAATAATACATAATTTTTCTTTAAGAGAAGTTATCCCCATTTGAAAATAACTCCCCAAATTATACTCAAGGGAACCAACCATAAAACCATGAAACGAACGCTACTGTAATAATTAAATTAAAATTATCACTCATCAAGATGGATATAAATGAACATAATAATATTATAATAAACATTGTTTAATAGGTTATGAATTATGTAATTATTGAATCCTATTTGATTATCCTGGACATTACGTACAAGTGGAGAACACTTTTGTACATAATGTAATGCATTATTTATCACATTTAATTATGTGAGATATATTCCTTATTAATACCGTATTTATTTTTGGTGGTGTAAATACATCCATTTAATATATTATATTATGAATTTATTTATCTACATATAATTTAATTATTCATTTTAAGAAAATTAATTTTATGGTAAAAATGGTTTGACTGTTTACAATGTGGTAAGGTAATTGTTAACCCAATTTCCATATTTTGGGTTATACCTCTACTACATTGATTATTCCACGATATAATTTTGTTTAAAACAACTATTTATATTATTATGTTATATTAACACATTTTTTATATTTATTTACATTTGATACCTAGAATAGATACTTTTTCATATTTCTCAAACATTATTTCAAATTACTCTTTTTAATGTTTATTTTTAAAAATATAAAAGGAATGATTTTGAAACTTATATGGAATGACCCTCTTTTCCTGATTTCATGATGTCGTACTATATTGAGGAATCCATTTCAGGTTTAAATGATTATTTTTTTACAAAAATATTTTGTAATTTCACATATTTTTAAATAAATGGTTTCAAAGTAATGTGGTATTTCTCTCAGGAAGTTTTGTATGATTTTATTATGGTATTTTTATATATATAAACACCATTGGTTGGATATTATTATATATTGAGATTGATCTAATATAATACTATTTACCATATTTCATTGATTTTTTATGTTCAATTTGTCTTTGGATGTTATATTTAGACATAATCCATCATATTACACTATACGGTTTATGATTACGTTTATTATTTGGGGAAAGATATAAAACATTCAATTGATAATTTCAATATGAATTCATATGTAGATTAGGTTTCACCCCTTTCATAAGAGGAATCCATTTGACTTATTTAGTGGAACATGAGGCATGTGATAGCCCCTCAATACATCGGTAGGTCTCATGAGACAAAATAGACTTGGTTTTTGACAAGGCCTTAACCATTTATGTATAAATCATGGTATATGACTTTATGTTATCATTTAAATGTCCAAAATTATGTATTCCATCATTATGAGATTATTTATTGATAATAAAAATGATTATTCAACTATTGGAATAGTCAAGGGCAGGTTTCATTGTCATGTGACTATTTATATAGAATTATTTGACCTGCTATTATTCCCTCCATATTATTCCCAATATTTTGTTTTCATAGAATGTGTTTTATTTATTATATTTTCCTTAATTTCTATATTTATTAATGATATAATACCTAGTATTGTTACCTTACTTAGGATATGATCACACCTATTTCTTATGTTTTATTTTTCACTAATATTCCATGATGTATATTATGATTGACAAGTAGGGATAATATAGGAGAATACATGTTCTTTTAATGGAGCTAATATTTTGGATTCCATTACAATATTTAATTCCATAATTATGTTTTCATCTATTTTTCAAAAACTACTAAACTATTCAATCCTTTGGGATGTGAACACTTTTACCAAGTACCAATTAAATAAAGTAAGGCACGGACTTCAGGCTCAAAGGGTCGGGGTATTTACACTTATGGATTCCTTTGAATAATATTATGGTTACCACTCATGTTTGGTTCATATATAAGGTAATGTAAAATAAATATAATTTTACTATAAAACATTTTGGTTTTATTTTACTTGATCGAACAATTACAACGTTTATTACATAATCTTTGGTTAGATTTTTTTCTTGACCATAGAGTGTACAGGTTCGGATATATTTGAATCATATTGTAACAACCCAGACATTTATTAATGAAAATTCATCTTGATCTAATAAAATGTCATATTATGGTTATATAAAATGTAAAATTATTTGGTTTTATGTATCTTGATTTTAAAATACTGTTAAGAATTGTGACTTTTCCTAATATAGTCGTTGAACCGTGATTGCAAGATTAGTATAAATATAGGCCTTTAACGAATCCAATTGACTCAAACAAAGTAAGTGATGGACTCATCCAATAGACTTTCCCAATACGAAGCTCATTTATCAGAGCTTGGAAAGGAGGTGGAATATTTGGGCATCGCTCTTGACCAAGCCCAAGCCGAGATTGAACATGTCAATCTTGAGAGGAAATAATTACAGGAGAAGTGGGAGTTGATAGAGATTACCACCCGAGGAATGTTATCCAAGCCACCCCAAGAGTCTGTCACCGTCACACACCATAAAATTCATTCTTATCCAGATGTTATAAGGGGTTATGTAATAAGAACCTAGTACTATGATTATGTACATTATTTTTTTATATAATTAATAATATAATTTCATTTTATTATTGTTATTTGTAAAATTTTTTTAAAGCGCATATAGTATTTTTAGTTAATATTAAACTGTGAAATATATTTTGATGAATTAATGGATTTATGAATTAAATAATATTTTTATAAAATATTTTATTATTATTATTAAATTAATTTTTTTTTAAATATAAATGATCTTATAATTTTATGAATGCAATTGTAATTTTTCTTAATGTTTGAAATCTATTTTTTGTCAAAACCCATGAATTTTTTATAAATGTTGGTTTTTATTTTAAAAGTGAAAACTACCATATTATGGAACTTATTTAGAAAAAATTAATATTATTTATGGAATCGGGATGTTGAAATTATCTAATGGGTAAATTTTTATAATTTTCTGAGACAGTCGAATTTTTGGGTAAAAATTAAATACCGTTTAAATATCTAATGTGTTTTATGACATCATAATGACCCAATAGTGATGTAATAAAATACTATAAACATTATGTTTGGAAAATATATTTTTTAACATTAAAATAATATTATTTTGGGTTTTTCTATTTATTTTACAAAGCCTTAGTGGACGTTCAAGACTTATAAAACATTTTGCCTTTTTAAATTGTTTTCATTGAGCGTCTGGGTCACCTCCACATAAGCAACCCTATTATTTTAAGAATTTAGTCCATTTAGCTTATAAAATATTGTTTTCCACTCCCATTTGGAAAACTCCATGGGCCAAAACCATGGGCTAGTTTGTGGTTTTGATTAGAATAATGTTATGTGTCCCAAACCTAAATAATAAATAATTCCTTCTCCTTTCCTATATAAACCCACCCATGCTCCCAATTCCTCCCACTCAAATCCTTTGGAGTTTATTCAAACACTTCCATCCTCTCTCTATAATCCTCCCATGTCACCCCAATATACCAAGAAGCATATATCGAGCCTCTCCCAAGCCTTTGGAAGCACACTTCCAAGAAAGGGGTTTCATCCTTTCTCATTTTTGTCTAATTTTCAATAATTTGTTTTTCCTTTTAATTTAAATTATAAATGATGGAATATGGTTCCTCACCACCCCCATACTTCGGTATTTATGTTTTAATTATGGGAGACCCCTTTATCTCTCATTAATGCCTTCCTTGTACACCTGTTACAATGCAAAAATTCCGTAAGGAATTTCCCTCGCCTCATTTACATTCAAGAAATTATTTTGAATTGTGAATATAAATTCCATTAAATTAGTTAGGACATGTATCTATATGACCCCCTTAATTTCCATTTCGTTTATATATGATAAGACACCCATTTCACTCTCATCAAACATTTTTATGAATTCTTATGTCACATCGTTATGCTGCCGAAATTGTACCGCGTTTTTCCAAGACAAGACCATAGCGTAGTGAATACCATACCCATGCATCTATCAAGGGTATTCAACTTTATGAACATATACATGTTCAATGGTACTTTCATTTATTTATTCAACATTATTTAATCTTGGAATAACTTATGATGTTTATTGATTCCATGTTTTATGATCCATGTGGCACACTTCTGCATGAAATGAAATGTTTAAGAAGGGTGTGCCCTAATAATGCTCCAATGCATTGGATAAAGTACAATATCATGATACATCATGTGAAATGGATGTTGAATCATTATAATTCAAGTTAAATGAGGGTTTACTCATGCTTCATGTGTAATGAGGGATAACTCTTGCTCCATGTGCAATGAGCCTTGGCTCATGCTAATTCCATGTTAAGTGTTGTTGCCACATTTCCATGTTATGATTATCATGCTTTATCATGCCTTTAGGTTCATGTTTCTATTTTTCTCCATTGATATGCCAATTTTCTAAAATATTGTATTCCTTAGGTTATTCTATGTTTATTCCCTTACTAGGCTCTATAGCTAACCCATTTCTTATGAATGTCCTCAGGTTATCCCATGCAATGTTATATACGAAGGAATGATGTGGTAATGTAAAGGATATTATCAATAAAGATGTCATGTTCTAAGTTCTACGTTGTTATGTAATGTTCCAAAGCCCTAAATACACTAGACCTCTCGATCTTACATGTTGTTTCAATTGATGTTTTTATGTAATAAATCATGTTTATGTATGTAATAAAGAGCATGGTTGTTATAGTTGGTATCAAAAGATAAGTTTAGTTATTTTTGGTATTAGTATTAGAAAACCCTAGTGAAGACTTAGGGAAAAGACAAAGTATAATAAAAACATACATAAGTTTTGGTGAGTATTGAGTAAGTGGTTTATCAAGTAAATACATCCATGTCTGGATACGGGTAGGTAGAGGTAGCTCTAGAACAGATATATCCTACGGGTAAAACCCAAAAACACCACTTTGAGCTGGACTCGAAGGGGAACTGGTGCATGACAACATGCCTTGCCGAACTCTTTGTTATGACACTCTCGAGGGATATGCTTTGTTAAATTCAAAATCATAGTATGAACCACTATTAAGGGACTTAAAGAAATTCCATATAAATATATCTTAGAAATTAGATCATGGATAACATAGAATAAAGCCTATAGATATATTAGTTAAGGAAACATAATCTATTTATAAGTCAACCATTTTTTGTATTTGTATTACCCTTTATGTGTTACCCCTTACATTTATTTTATTCTAGCCAATGGCTGATAATATTAGGACTCGGGCTAAAAACTGATGTGAAGATCAATGCGATGATTGTTCTAATGAGATCTCAAATCAGATGGGAGTCGGAATCACGAAGTTGTTCACGATACTATCTCAATTTAATCAATCATTGAAAAGAAAAATTTGTCTATAGGAAAGTTAATTCCCCTCCGCCCATAAGAAAGCAAAAGTCTCTATCGAGAGCTTAATAAGACAAAGGCCTCCTACTTTTAATGGATCATCTGATCGTTCATTCACCGAACAATGGATCCACACCATTGAAAAGATAATCTCCATCCTTCAATATTCCAAAAAAGAGAAGGTTCTTTAGGCTGGTTATCATATGGAGGGTGAAGCCGATCAATGGTGGAAATTATAAAGACCTAGAAATTCCATGGAATTTTTTTTCTTGAATACATGGAAATTTTACGAGTCCGTGAAAATTTACGGCGGATGATTCCGAGGCCCAGTGTGCCCGTAATCTATTTCTGAAGTTTTTTTCGGGTACGTTTAGTAAACGTACGAGCGGGTTTTTATAACTTTACAATTGGTTCTCGGAATTGAAATATGAGGGCACCGTTGAACTTGCAGCATTGTTATTATTGTAAGAAGACTTCCAACTCGACGACAGTTGGTCGAGAATAAAAGATAGTTTTGGGTTTTAATGATTAAATTTAATACAAATAAAGTTGTGGTTATATTTTTATTTGATGGTTAAAACCTCCAAATGTAAGTTGTAGGTGCATCCACCACTCCTTAACCTCCCATGGGAGGTTATGGTGGTGGGGCCCACCCAAACCTAACCTCCTCTTTAAGTTTGATATGGCAGGGACCACCCGAGGTAGAAACCTCTTGAACTCCCCATTAAGTGGGGAGAAACCTCTTGAGCTCCCCACATAATGGTGCCACCAGCCCTCCACTTTATTGTAGCCAACACAAAATATTTATTGTGCCAAATCCTCGATTTGAATTTTGTGCCAACCTCTTGAATTAATTAAAGGGAGCCTCTTGATCTCCCCATTAATTTATTATGCCAACCAAGTGTTTAAGGATTCTTTTTGGATTTCTTGCCAACAAAATAATAGATAATATAATCTATTATTTGGAACATCTATTCACTTTGGTGAATTGAGAGGAGGATTATTGGGAGAAATATCCCAATGAAGAAGGATCCTCCCAACGAAGAACGACCATCAAAGAACGAAGAACACTTCATCCGTCAACAACAGAAATCTTGTTCTTTGATCTCTAACCGGAACAAGGGAGGAAGCGCCCTCCTTGAAAAATGCCGACGTTGTCGTCCTCTACTTCTTCACATTCTTTCCCGACATCAGAAAATCCAAGGCAGGGTTTTAGTTTCATTTATGTTCCATGTTCATCCTTTCTATTAAAAATGAATAACGGTGATGATTAACTTTTGAGGGTGAAATGTTGTGCTTCGTTCTTGAGAACCAATTGCTACCACCCTAAATGTGGAAGGAGTGGGCCAAACCCACATGTCCCGAACCCTCAGCCTTTCTTCTTAGTGATGATATTCGTCATGGTGATGAGGCGATGGGACGATGAAGGCAACGATCGCACTACCTGCGGCCTCTGAGAACCGCGCCGACCTCGCAACGCTCTAGCCGAAACGGCTCCACTGCCCAACGGGCCGAACCGCGCCACCACCGGCCGCACCTCTCGCCAGCCTGAGCTGAATCACACCACCACCGGCCATGCCACGAGTAGGCCGAGCCGCGCTGGGCCCCGGATTCCCAACCGCCCTCCGCCGGCCGGCCCGCTGGCATGGTCGACCGCCCGACGGCCCGCCTGGTGCCCTGCCTAGCCGCCTGCCGGCCCAGCTGCACCCTCCCCGGACATATTCCGGCCTACCCGACCACCCGTTGGCCCACCTGGCGCACCGTTCGGCTGCCCATAGGCCTGCCTGGTGCCCTTCTCGGCCGCCTGCCAGCCTGGCTGCGCCCTGCCCGGCAACCCTGCCGGCCTGCCCCCCCCCCCCCCCCCGCCACCCGGCTGCCCGGCCAGGGCAACCTACAATGCCACCACATCCGATCCGGCTGAGGCCCCGCACCCCTCACGTTGCTCCAGGCCGAACTGGACCCAGCCTCCCCAGACAAGCCGCCCGAGCAGCGCCCCTCGCGGCGCCCTTTGGGCCGAACCACCCACGTGGTCGGCTGGGCTCGGCCCAACGGGACGAGACGAACCTAACGGGCTGACCCAACCAATAGTTTGGGTCATACACAACATGTTTGACTGGGTTGACCCAGGCCGGGTTAGCCCAAATGGGGTTAGGTCGCGTCAGTCCATCCCGGTCGGACCGGACCCGGGCCCACTACCGACGCTTTATCCTCTTTGGGCCATATCGTTGGCACAGAATGACTGTTTGACGAACCGTTAGTGGCAATGGTAATCATGGGGCATGAATTTACCTTTGAGAATACACCATCGGAGTTTGGGGGTATATTTGAGATAACGTCAGTTTGGATTGTGCACGAATCCAATCGGGCCCCCAAGACAAAAAGGCTAATAACTCACAGACTGGGCATCCGATTGATACGCCGTCTGCTGTGTTGAGACCCCTATGATGTGGAAGACCATTAAGATACTTCTTTCTGGGACATTGTGGCACTTGACATATCGACTCTTGGCTTGAGGAGCAGACCCTCCTGGAATAAAGCATGCATTGTGAGGAACCCTGAGGCTAGATGCACTCTGACGACTGTTCCTGGATCCTATGTGGGTTCGATATCTCCGACTACTATTCCTGGATCTTGTGTGGGTTCGATAACTCTAATGACTATTCTAGGATCCTGTGTGGGTTTGACAGCTTTGCTTACTGTTCCTGGATCCTGTGTGGGATCTACAGTTCTGTGTTCTGTTCCTCGATCCTATGTGGTTTTGACAGAATAGATGATTCAGTGGCTACATAAGATCATCTCTATCTCTCTAAAAAACATTTATACATGTGTGAGCTGAGTTAGTGAATTTTATGTTTTCCTCATGATTGAGATAGATTACATGATAACGTAGGTGTATGTATGGGCATACACCTAAGTGGGGTTATCTTTTGATTTCATACTCTGTGGTTTATCGTTGGTTAATTTTGTGAGACCTTGAGGGCCTCGGGCTCCCGACTGATTATTGTTATACTCACCCCTACACGGGTTATGCCCGCACCTCATTATGTTAGATGCAGACGACGGACAGCGCTGACTGAGGATGAGAGTACCAGGATTGGACTGTACCCGGAGTTGGACCGTAAGACGAGTCGGTACCCGGAGGAGACTGAAAGACATGGAGTGTTGATAGTGCTATATGTACCTACAATTCTAGTAGAAATCCTGGTGGATGATCCAACATCTGTATTTATTTCATCATTTTTACTTTCAGTTCCTTGTACTTACAGTTGGGCTTGTATTTCCGGCCCCTTTACTTTTTAGTACTATCTTGTTATACAATTTTACATAATGTTTTTCTTTCATCTTGTACTCTGTAGTGTGTATTTTCAAGATTTAAAGGCAATGCCTTCCTTGTATAGGGATTTACGCCTTTGGTGCTAGTCTCCAGCCCCTGGCCTATAGAAGGCGGGCTTGGGGTAGTCACAGCACGAGCCCTGGGGGACAGGTCGTGACAAATTGGTATCAGATGTTTCGTTTCTACCGTAGAAATTAGGACTCTGATATTTCATTTCTGTGAAGTAATAGTGTTAATGGTATTGAGTGTAGTTTTCAGTTCTAGGAGTCCAGTGTTGGTGCAGAGGCTGACGTATCCATACACCAGGACCCTGACTTCTGAATTCTGACTCAGTTCACAAAAAACACTGAATACGTGTGTGTTTCAAGAGTTTCCTTTGTGATCTATTGAGTTATCTCACTAGTTATAACTTATTGACTATGGTGCAACTGTTTCTTTTCAGTATTACTCTATGCAGATAGCCGGCTAGGGTTCCGAGAGTTGTATGAGATGGCAACCCACTAAGTGACAAGGCCTCGGTGCAAGGCCTTGTCATAGCGGTGGAACTAGCGGTACCCCTACCCATTGTTCCACTGATTCCACCATCTCCATCAATTGACGATGTACGCCACTTTAGTGCATTTCCCGAGTTCCATCACCTAAGGCCGCCCAGGTTCAGGGGTGAAACGGACCCACAGATAGCTGAGGATTGGCTAGAGGCTGTGGTGAGAGTCATCAAACCGGTAGGGACACCATCCGACCTTATGGTTATCATTGCCACGAGTCTTCTCCAGGGAGCAGCAGGAAGATGTTGGAGCCTGAAGCTCTAGGTGCATGACGAGGTGACACTTCTCTAGGCAGACTTTGAGAACCTGTTCTGGGTGGAGTTTGTCCTAGCCAACCTACCTGAGGTACAGATACATGAGGTACTTCATCTACATAGGGAATCATGAAAGTAGCTCAATACTCAATGAGGGTCACCGACCTCTCGTGCTACTCCACATATATGGTGCAAGACCCTTTCTTCAGGGCCCAGACCTTCGAGCAGGGGCTCAGGTGGGTGACCAAGGCTTCGATGATCTCCATCATCATATCGACACAGGCGGAGGTGTTGGAGTGAGCCCTCTTAGTGGATAGTTTCCTTGCTGAGCAGTCACCAGCAGCAAGACCCACCATGGTCGACATGTAGAGGAGTCTTCTACAGCTGGCAGCAGACAGATGTCGCAGAGGTCCAAGCGGACTAGAACATTCGGTGGATGACCTCAAGACACAGGGTCGGTTCTGTGATGCACACGAGACAAATCCAGTCATTCTAGGAACATTCAGTGTTTAAAATGCGGCGGCTAGGGTCACATGGCCCGTGACTGTCTGACCCTGCATTCGGATGATCAACAGACAGTAGAAAGACTGCCCAGGTAGAGACAGAGATTCGATCAAGGTGATCCTTAAGGAGATGGAGGATGTGGCAGAGGAGTTGGTCATGCATCTGGTGGTGGACGACATTACGAGGTGTTACCACCACCACCACCAGGAGGTCCACCCCAACCGCAGGGAGTAGGTGGAAATGTGAGAGCTTAGCTCCAGGAAGCCGAGGCTTACGATCATGGCGCTCCGGATATGATTCGAGTTACGATCTGTGTCTACTCCAATGAAGCTATAGTTCGTATAGACATAGGTTCCAGTAACTCTTTCATTTCAACCACCCTCATTCAGAGCTCAGAGATTTTGATGGAGCTGTTGGGTCGATCCATTTGGCTAGAGACTCCTACGGGAGCAGACTCGACGATTACAGATTGGTGCTGGCAGTGTGAGTTTACTCTAGGAGGTGAGAGCTTCGGATGGGAGCTCCTCGTAGCGGCGTCGAGGACCTAAGACGTCATCTTGGGTATGGATTGGTTATCTACAGTCCAGGCTCAGATTGACTGTGTGGGTTTGACAGCTCTGACGACTGTTCCTGGATCCTGTGTGGGTTGAACAACTCTGTTTACTGTTCTTGGATCCTTTGTAGGTTTGACGGTTCTGTGTTCTATTCCTGGATCCTGTGTGAGGTTGAAAAAATAGATGATTCAGTGGCAACATCTGATCATCTCTATCTCTCTAAAAAAGTTTTATACCTGTGTGAGCTGAGTCAGTGGCTTTTATTTTTCCATATGATTGAGATGGGTTACTTCATAACTTAGGTGTATCTATGGGCATACACTTAAGTAGGATTATCTATTGATTTCATACTCTGTGGTTTATCCATGGTGGATTTTGTGAGACCGTAAGGGTCTCCGGATACCTACTGAGTATCGTTATACTCACCCCTGTACGGTCTCTGCCCGCACCTCATTGTGTTGGATGCAGATGACGAAAAACGCTGACTGAGGCTGAGAGTACCAGGACTGGAAGGTTCCCGGAGGTGGACGATATGATGAGTCGATACCCGGAGGAGACTGATGAATGTGGAGTGCTGAGGAGGCTATCTGTACCTACCCTTCAGGTATGAATCCTTGTGGACGATCCATCAGCTATTTTTATTTCTTCATTTTTACATTCAGTTCCTTGTACTTTACAGTTGGGCTAGTATTTTCGGCCCCTTTACTTTTTAGTACTATCATGTTATAATGTTTTACTTACTGTTTTGCTTCTATTTTGTACTCTTTTATGTGCGTTTTTAGGATTTAAAGGCAATGCCTTCCTGGTTTAGGGATTTATGCCTTTGGTTCTAGTCTCCATCCCGTGGCCTATAGAAGGCGGGCTCGGGGTAGTCACGGCACGAGCCCTGGGGGAAGGGTCGTGACAAAAATTGATAAAAAAATATGAAGCATAGGGAGGAGATCAAGGCATTGAAATGGAAGGATTTCCAGAAGATGTTTTTTGATAAATATTTTTTGCGCACCCTCTGGCTTAAGATGGAAAGGGACTTCCTTGACCTCAAGAAAAAAGACGATGAATATGTCAGAGCATACGAGGCAAACACCACAAGACTTGCAGGATACGCTTCCGACTTTTTTGTTACCCCCGAATGCAAGGTTGAATGCATCTTTGGTGGGATGAAACCTATCCTATGGAAAAACCTAGCGATCCGTGACTTCGACAGCTATGAGGAAATTGTCTAATGTGCCCTCAAGGTCGAAATAGTGATCGGAGAACCTCAGGGGTTTCATGAGGATAAGAAGTGTAAGGTGGAATTCAATTCTACCAGTCCGATGGATAAATAAAATGGTGCTATGAAAATTCAGCACCCCACATTCCAAAGGTGCGGAAAGAAGAACCCCAAAAATTGCCTAAAGGGGACGAGGCAATGTTTTAGCTATGGAAGGGAAGGGAACCTAGCCACTAAGTTCCAACAAAAAAAAAACATGCCGCTGAAACAGAGGAGAG